>JBAMBE010000437.1:320000-1520000 GCA_037043585.1 Drosophila mimica
TAGCCAGCGGGTGGCTGCTGTTGTTGTACATCCTGCGCCAGGCTGGGCGGGCGTAGTGGACTCTGACCGGTCGTCGACTGCTGTGTGCCAACTCCAGGCGGCTGTTGTTGCTGCAGAGCCGCCGCATCTGGTGGACCAAAACGCAAAACGCCCGCTTTCACTGGAGTATAGAAAAATAGTTTAATCGAAATGTGGGCAATGTGGAATAAAAGGAGGTGGGCAAAATAAAAAGTTAATCTAAAGCAAGTCCAATTAGGCAGCTTTGTGTAATCCTTTCAAGATGCCTCATCCTAAAGTATGTGTTGTACTTACATGCACCCTGCTGAAGCAATGCTTGTTGCTGCTGCTCGGTTAGCATGGCCGGCAAACCGGCGCCGCAGCTGCCGACAAGACCACCGAGCAGCTGCTGCTGATGCTGGGACAGAGCCTGCGTGGAGATGCCAGTAGTGATGCTGCCACCAGCAACGGGCTGATTGCCTGCAGCAACGCTGCCAGGCGCCAACAGCGCTTGTGGTTGCACTTGGCTGGGTAATGGGGGCTGCTGCAGTTGTGGCACTCCTGCTGTCGGCGCTGGTGCTACCACCAGTGGCAGCGGGGGGAGTGGAGCGGCTGATGCTGCTGCTGCTACGACAGACGCATCCGTTGCTGTGCTGGAAGCATTGTTGATTGCAGTGCCACTTGCTGCGCTGCTCGACTCGGCAACAGCAGCTGACAAGGCTGTTGCGGTTGCTGTTGCCGCTGCTCCCAATCCTATTCCCACTGTGCCATTCGCAACAGCTGCGATGGGCGATGTGATATTAGTTGTTGCTGTGGCTGGTGTTGTTGCTGCTGCTGCTGCTGCTGCTACTGCTGCAACTGTGGTTGCTGTTGTACCGGACGCTGTTGCAGTTGCCCCAGTTGCTGCCGCTGGCAGAGGTGATGGGGGTGTTGCTGGCTCCTCGGGCGCCTGCATGGAATCCTCATCCATGGAGCTTGTGCCGCCACCGCCGCCGCTACTGCTGCCACCGCCGCTGGCGCCGTGCGCATGCGACTGATGATAGCGCAGCCCATTGGCATGCTTGTACTTCTTGCTGCAGTCCTGCTCGGGACACTCGAGCAGCACCGGTGAGATCGCGCACGGAGAGGCAGTCTTACATTTTTTTGTGTTGATTTGCACATTGAGTCCAGTCACCGGATTGAGCAGGCTCTGCGGTTGGGTGGCCAGGCCACCGCCGCTGGCCGAGATGGGTATGCCGCTGGCATTTACCATGCTAACAATTCCACCTGCACCATCGGCGCCATCGCCGTTGAGCGGTGACGGCGCCTCGTCCTTTGACTTGCGCTTCTCCGGGCGTGGCGGCAAAAATGCTGTGGGTGATGTGCTGGGTGTGGCACCACCGCCATTGCCACTGCTGCCACCACCACCACCGCCGCCGCCATTGCCCGATGAGCTGCTGCCGCTATTTGTCGCATTCCCAGTGGCACTGCGCGTCGCTCCACGTCCTTTGGTGGCGCCATTGCGCAGCTTCGAGTGCACCTGGGCATGTGAGAAGTAAATCTGCAATGTGATCCACCGACCATTTAAAACACCGATCTCACAATAGTAACATGTAAATGCCATCGCTTACCGAGCTTCTGGTTTCGGTAAAGTTGCTCAAATCGGGCGTTAGACCTGCGCTGCGTCCGCGCTTGCCGCGTCCCTTTGGAGTTCGAGAATCTAATTCTTCAGTTGGTGAATCACAGAATCTGCAATCAATTTTTAAAAAGTTTTAGCATGAATTACTCAGGACACTTTAACTTGTAAATGTTGATAAGATAACAAAATCTTTTCTCACATCTAATCTTTTTTTTTTTTAATTAATACAAAATAATGTACAATATCTGTGATCTAAAAGATGTTCGATCAAATTATATCAAAGAAATGATTAATTAACAATGATTTGAGAATTCGATTTTGAAAGCCATTGCATAAGTGACAATTTATCATTAATTTTGGCTTCCACAATTTGGAGACCTTACAGAAATTATAATCTCTCTAAATACTATCATTTCAGTCTTTATCTTTATTTGTATATAAATCAAATTTTTTTAGTTGTGCTCAGAAAATCAAGAGATTTGAAATAAAGAGCATGTTACTAAATTTGACTTTCTGTACTCAATAAAAAAGATCCCGGCTAACTTTGGATATGAATAAGAAACTAATTTCATGAAATGTTCGTATGAAAATGTAATTTTCTAGATAAGATTTTAGGCCAATAGATTTTGGGAAGAAAGCGAAAACGTTATATTGAAGAGAAAGCCAAGTGCAGTGCTTGTTATTTAAATTGAATAATCGTTGGGAACAAAAGTAATGCAAATGGAGTCTCAAACATTACTTCTTCGAGACATAAGCAAAAACAAAAAAAAATTTAGGTTTTTGGATAAAGGCATCTTTATTTTTTTGGGTAACAGTTTGAACGTTTGTGCGGAATGAGTAGGAACTATGGATGCAGCTACTCACCTTGGAGGAGCCCAATCGTGTCGGGTGCAGTCGAGCAGGGTGCCCACATAGGTTTTGCCGCGCCACGTCACATTCACGACGAGAACACCGCCCTCGGTCTCATGCCAAACGATGCCCTCGAGGGTGACCGAGGTGCCTGGCTCACAGGGTCCCAAGCAGTCCGGCTCTGTAATTGTGCCGACAGAGGTGCCAATGCATATATCGACCATATCCTTGCCCCCACTGCTATTCTCGCTGTGCTTGGCCCGTTTCGCAGGCGGTGATTTGCTGTCATCATCGCCGCTGCCGCCGGCTGCAGTGCTCCCCGCTGGCACCGAAATTGTGTGGTGCATGGTGGCTGAGATCATGCCGGGCGCCATCATTTTGGCCTGTGCCTTGCTCTCTGCACTGCTCAACCCAGCAACACCAGCGCCACCGCCGGCAACAGTTGCTGCTGCTGCTCCAACAGCACCACAGCTTTGGCTGCCTGCATAGCTGCTGCTGCTATTGCTGCTGTTGCTACTGGAGGAGGCCGCTGCTGCTGCAAGCTGTGCGGCAATGTGTGAGGAGATTTTAATGCTGGATTCCTTGCCGGGCGGGCCATTTGGTGCATTGGAAGCACCAGCATTAATGCCACCGCTGTTGCTGCCACTACTGCCGCTGCCGCCGCCGCCGCTGCTGTTCGCTGCTGCTGACTGCGCGGCGGCGCTTGCCGTTGTGGCAGCCAGCAGCGATGCTGCAGCAGAGACAACAGCAGCTGGTGAGCCAGCAGAGGGCGTAAATACACCTGGTGGCACGGCGGATGCAGAAGAGTTGTTGCTGCCTCCGCCGCTGCTGTTGCCACTGTTGCGCCGTATGCAGGCGTGATGCGAACAGGGCTGCAACGCAGCACTGCCAGCAACATCGCCATTGCATTGGCAATTGCTGCTGTTGCTGGTGTTGTTGTTGTTGCTGTTGGTGTTACTGCTGCTGTTGTTGCTCGCGTTCTTTTCGGGCGTGTCCTTTTCACCCGCTGCCGAGGCGGCAGCTGACTTGTCCACACTGAGGCGATTGGAATGTGCGTTCTTATCCTTGGTTTTCTCGCGCCGATGGCCGCTGCTGCCACGTTTGTTGCTCTGCGGCGTTGATTGTGCGTTGTTGTTGCTGCTGCTGCTGCCGTGCGCATTGTTGTTGCTGCTGCTGTTGTTGTTGCTATTGCTGCTGCTGCTGCTGCTGGAATTATTGAGATGCTTTTTACTGGAAGAATTGCTTGAATTGTTACTGTTGCTGCTGCTGTTATTGCTGCTGCTGCTGTTGTTGCCGAGCGCATTGCTGCTGCTACTGCTGCCGCTGCTGCTGCTGGTGCTGCCACCATCGTCCTGCTGGTTGCTGTTGCCCAGCGCACCGTTCTGCTGCTGCTGTTGTTGTTGCTGCTGCTGCTGTTGTTGCTGTTGATCTGTGGCCTTAACTATTTCGTGTTTGGCCTCGGAACTTTTGGTGCCGGGCTTGGTGCGTTTGATCTTCATTTTAAGTCCTTTATCGAGCGTGGCCTGATGATCAATGGACATTTTTGCGCTCGATTTCCCGCTGCCGCTTTGCGTACTCTGGCCACCTATTGTGGCGCCACCAAGCGTATTGTTATTGCTAGTGTTACTGTTGCTATTATTGCTGCTGCTGCTGTTGTTGCTGCTCGTGTTGCTGCTGCCGCTGCCGCCGCTGTTGCTGTTGTTGTTGCTCGTGTTGCTGCCTGATTGCGAGGACATGCCGCCAGCGTTGTTTAGTTTAGCTTGCGGCTGAGGCTGACCAGTGCCGCTCGTGGAAGACTGGCTGCTGCTGTTGCTGCCGGTGCTGTTACTGTTCTGCGATGTGGCTGACGATGAGGATGTGGACGAGGAAACCAAATTGCCACCTTTACTGAAGCCGGCAAATGTCGAGGAGGACAATGTGCTGCCGGCGTTGTTAACTGCGCTGTTGCTGCTGTTGTTCTTATTCTGCTGTTGGTTGTTATTATTGTTGTTGTGATTGATTGGACTATTCAATTGTGCTACTAATGCAGACTTGTAGCCCTTCGAGCTTGTACTATGATGCGAATGATGATGATGGTGGTGATGATGATGATGTTTCGATGAAGATTTGCTGCCGCTGCTGTTGATATTGCTACTGCTGCTATTGTTGTTGGAAGCAGTTGGTCCGGCTGCTGCTCCTGGTGCTGTTGGCGCTCCTGGGACGCTGCCGCTGCCGCTGGCAATGGGCTGGCGTGTGAACTTAATTGTGGTGGGCGATGTGGCCGACAAATTGCTATGCAATGTGGTTTTGTGCGTTTTATGTGATGTTGCTGCTGTTGTTGCTTGTTTAGCATTTAGTGTTGCTGCTGCTGATGTTGTTGCTGCTGCTGCTGTTGTTGTTGTCGTTGTCGCCGCTGTCGTTTGGTTGCCACCACCCGAATGCGCCGCCGACTTTTCAATATCAGCGTCTAGATCGTCCAGCAACTCTGGTATGCCGCCAATATTCCACTCGTCCTCGTACTCAAAATTCGTATCCTTTGATTCACTCGAATTCGATGATGAGCTGCTGCTGCTGCTTGACGATGCTGCCGCCGCCGCTGCTGCTGCTGTTGTTGCTGTTGTATTTGCGGCGTTTGTCTTACTACCGCCAATCAATTCTGCATGCCAAACACAGATAACGACGAGAGAAAGAGAGAAAGATTAGAAATGCATTTACAATTTGGGCTCTGCTTCAGCAGATCTCTTTGAGTACTTTTGAGCACATGCTGGGTACTCAATAAAAGAGTCTAATTAAAAGCTCGTAAAAGAATCACTAGTTGTGTGTAAAGCAGGAAGGTGAGCAACACTTTCTACCAAGTTGTTCGTGTTATCAGATGACTGCCGGCTCAAGTCGGAGTTGACAGAGCGCCGCCAATGCAATTTGGCAAACCGAATTAAAAGCAGCAATTTAACTCAGTTTTTTGCGCGTGCAATTTGCAATTTGAGTTCCAGTTGCATTTTGCCCTAGGCATGTGCATATGTACATATGTATATATGTATGTATGTATGCATATATATGTATTTTGTATATATACATATATGTGTGTAATTGTGTGCTCTACTTACTCGTATGCTTCTTAATCGCACTGTTGCCTTGCAAATTATTCGTTGCTGTTGTTGCCTTCACTTTGTTATTGAAATTCAATGCTTGGTTTGTGGCTGCCGTTGTCGTCGTTGTTGCTGCTGTTGTTGTTGCTGCTGTTGTTGTTACTGTAGCCGCTGCTGTTCCTGCTGACGATGCCGATGCCGATGCTGCTACTGTTGTTGCGTTTGCCGCACTTAAATTAGCTAACAATTTACTCTTAATATTGCTTTCCGTTGCTACGTTGCTGCTATTCAGGGCCACCTGCAACACACCAAAAAGAAGAAACACCAAGAAAAATTTTAGCTATGCAACTGTGAGTGTGACAAAGAAGAGTTCTAAATCATAAAATTACACACACAAAAAAAAAAAGAAAAAAACGAAGAAAAAACATACAAAGACTAGTGGGAAGGGGAAACGAAGTTGGAAATGCGCCTTGCCTTTTTCGGTGGTTACCTTTTCAAGCGATTTTTCCATTCCATAACAAACGCCCAAATTATTCGATAATTCGATGTGAGTAGTGCAAGCAATTCGTTGTACATTTGTAAATTTTTAATAAAATCAAAATAATAATAATAATAAAGAAGAAAAACGCCGAAAATGTTTTGCGCGAGCGTTCTTCGGCGTCCTTTTTCGTTTGGCAGCGCGGCGACGCAGATGAGACTGAACAGAAGAAAAAAAAACAGCTCAAAGAGCAACCACCGAAAACGGCACGCACGCAATACACACACAAATGTAATACATGCACTCCAAAACACGCACACATACACGCATTGAGCGGGAGAGGAAGCAAGAGAGAGAAAGCGAGAGCGGGAGAAACCATCTGAGAGAGCGCGTATAAACAAAAACGCCACTTTAATAATATAGAGTGTTGGTAAACGACAAACTAATTTTGTAGTTTTTAGACCGCTTCTGTTGTCATTGCTGTGATTGTTATTGTTTCTGTTTGATTTACGCTTCGCTCAACGATAATATATTAAGTTAGATAGCTTAAAGTAACTGCGATTACATATATTTTTCGTTTTCACCCAATAAATCAAACATCACACACACTTAAGCCAACCATAAACGCAGTATTAACAAATATTAATAATATGTTGTAATTTTTTTTGTTTGTATTATTTTTTTATTTTCTTCTTTTTTTTTGCTCTAACGTTATCATTATCATATATTGTGCTTTATCTGCGCACTGTAAAAGTCTAGTGGCCACTTGAGAAACCGCCCACTTGATGAGGAGGGCCCCTCACCGAAACCAGATGACAATAAAAATAATTACGGCTCTTATCGCTCTTTTTTTTTGGTGGAGGAGTGTGGGGCTTATGTGGAAAATAGTGTATATATAGATATTTATGTATATAGTGCTTACCTTATTCGGGTGGTGGCTAGTGTTCGCCTCGTTACGTCTCATTGACTCCATGCAGACGCAAACGATCGGGCGGCCGCTTTGTGCGGGCCCAAAGTACTACCAATATTGCCTAGGAACGTACTTTTCAATGTGTTGCTGCTGCAGCCAGCAGTTATGTGGCTGATCTTCTGCTTGGTTGTATTTGTATTACTCTTGTTATTGTAGTTGTTGTTGTTGAAAGCTTGCTGCTGGTGGCGTTGCCGTAATGTTGAATTTTCCAGGCAACGACGTGACTGGGTGGAGACGCAGGGCCTCGGCCCTCGGGCCAAACTGTTCATTTTCAAAACTGCAGTGAGAGAGACAGAGAGAGATAGAGTATGAGTATGTGTGTGAGTAAAAGAGTAATATGTGTGTACAATCAATAAGCCATCAACTTTGATAGGCTATAAATAAAACATGCAAAGTAACAACAAAAGACGAAAAAAATGTATATATATGTATATATATACATATATATATAATATAAATACAAATTTTTGTTGCTTTTCAAAAGTGGCGGCCTTTCCAGTTTCGTGATTAGCGATTTGCCCGCCCTCTTATCGCTTGTACTCCCACTCGCTCCCTCTCCAACGCTCTGACTGAAAGAGGAGTGTTGAGTAGGAGAGGAAAAAGTCGCACGTTCAATGCAACTTTGATTTGGTGCGGGCTGGCTGCGCTTGGCAGACAACTTAACGACTTGGGCAATTAAAACACTTTTCGCAATTGACTGATAAGCCAGCCAAGTCGAGTGCTTGAAATATGATTTTGGGATAACGTTTACGTGTATATATACATACATACATATGTACATACGGTAGCGATTCAATGATAAGATAATTACGATAACAGACCTAAATAACCAAAACCGCAATTAGAATCGCCCCGGCCAAAACTATTTGTCATACCAAAAATATCTCATTTTATACACATACACACACACACACATGTTTATACTCATACTATGACTTACTAATCACTTGAGCAGCTGATGAGTGAATTAAGCATAAGGAATTGAGTTATTACAGCAAACAAACAAAGAGCGAGCTTTTTGTTGTAACTATTTGGAGTGACTCTGACTGTCTGATTTGCTATTGGTTGGCTGGCTGGCTGCCAGGTTCTGACGTCATCGGTGACTGACGGCAAATGTCGGCGCCCGTAATTAAGTCGTTGTGTTGTCGACTTGTCACTTAAAACTGCTCACTCTATTACTGTTAGTGGGTGCTTATTAAGACGTACTTAAACCGCTACATAGACATATACACACTTTTGTGTCTGTCTGTCTGTATGTGTGCACATTTGTATGAACAAGTTGTGAGCAGATAATCGCTTTTTAGTTCCCTCTTTGCTCGTCCACGTAAGCCGCTTTGTCAGACACTAAAATCAGCCACTGCACTTGTATGAGTGTGTGTATGTGTGTTGAAAAGCGTCGTTGTACTTTATGGCTATACTATCTATGACAGTTTCACAAATTGGGTCGCAACTTCCAACACTTTATGATCGTCATAACTCCTACACAGTCTTTTGGCGGTTCCATTGAATGGAATATATAAGGAGGTTGGAAAGTCTCGTGGATTATTTTGTTTTAAAGCCATTCAATTTGCATGTGGTTAGCATTTTTTTTTTACGATAATTATTAAATAGCGGGCGCACACACACAACTGTAGATTTAAATACATGTGCGCATATATTTGACGTTTATTTCATTTTTATTGTGGGTTTCTATTTTATTTGCCATTTGCCGTTTCTTTGTGTGTGCTGTAATTGTGTCATTTAATATGGATATTTTATTAATTGAGTTGTTGCTTTTATTGCCATTATTAAAAGCGAAGCGAACCCACTGAAATATGCCATTCATGGTATTTGACAAAAAAAACACTCATTTCATTTTGCTCGATGTTCACA
Source organism: Drosophila mimica (assembly GCA_037043585.1). Classification (NCBI taxonomy): domain Eukaryota; kingdom Metazoa; phylum Arthropoda; class Insecta; order Diptera; family Drosophilidae; genus Drosophila; species Drosophila mimica. Next base: position 328,850 of record JBAMBE010000437.1, read on the forward strand.
TTTTCCACACTCCTTGGAGTCCATTAAATATGTGTTAACATTTGAGAGTATCAGATATGCAAATGCGAATAAAATCGGATTCAATTAATATTTGTTCATAAAGATTTCAATATTTATTATTTTAATATATACTCCCCTTCCTCTGCAAGAGTATACAAAATTCGAAATGTTCAGTTGAGCTTTTGTTTTTTAATTCCGTTTTGATTTCGGATTTCAGATAATTTCACAAATTCTCACATAGTTCCCATGGGGCAAGATGGCAGCGGATCTGATTAACGCCACGTGCATGTGGGTGGGCCGTGCGTGCCATGCGGCATGTGGCAGCGTCAATGTGCCAATGTGCGGAAAGTCGTGTTGCAAGACATAATAAACAAAACAAACAAGCAAGCCGATTCGATTGAAACACTCCATAATTTAGACAAATCAATAAATTACTAATAGCCGCCGTTGAACACAATCCCCAACAACAACAAAAACTACAAAAACAACATCGAACTCGGCTGTGTAGCCGCAAAGTGGCAAGAAAAACAACGACAACAAAGAGCAGAGGCGCAAAGGGAAAATAAGCTGCCGGGCAACTCTTTGCAGAAACACAAAAGACAGCGACGGTTCGACGGAGTCGTGTTTTAAATTGGAACTAAAAAAAAAATATGAAAAAAATACATAAAAAAAACTTTAAAATAAGATTATATATGTATGTATAAATATATTTCCCTGCTGCATTTTTATGGCTGTTCGTTGGCTGAGTAGGATGCTAGCGAGGGTAGGCATGGGCAAAACAGAAGGGAAGCGAGCATGAGGCATGCAGCATCCGCGTCTTGTTATAGCTGCTCTGTGCCCCAAAGCCTGTCCGCACGTACTAAACATCAAGCAGAGTTAGGGCATGGGGAACGATCAAACGGGGGAAGGAGCGAGGTTCAGGGGCGCAACTAAGTTCAAGATTTACGACCACATCGTCATCTTTTGTGGTTGGAGCATAGATCGATTCGTTGTTGCCGATGCTTCTGCCGCCAAATGAACGCCTCTGGGGAGTCGCCAGTTGCGCTTTTATTAGCAAACTAACCACAAAGAGCAAGAAGCAACAACTTCAAACTCCTTGCAACTTCTTCAAGTTGCGGCATCCAATTGAGTACCCGACCCGTCTTTCCTTATGTATATTGTTTTTGATTCGCAACGATTTGCGATAAATTTGATTTTAGCTCACAAATATATGTACAGTGAGCAAAATCTTATTTCGCACAGTGCCTAGCAAAAATTTTAATTGCATGCCATAAAGTAATTATGTAATATTTTTCAAAAATTCCAAAGACCCATGGCAGGTACATTTATTAACCACCAAAATGAATATATGATCCTAATCAACTGTGGTTTTTCCACCTGCTAGGTAGGGTTATGTAAGAAAGCACCTCTATTTATGGCAAAGGCTTATTTCGCACAGTTACATTATGGACACCTGGGTGCCATTAAACCCGTATTTTTTTGTCAGGTTGAATATTTTCGGTATAAATAGACTAATTCTTCGTAGTCAGTTTAGTTTTTTCCTGCATTTCGGGTGCAACAAGTCAACAAGGACCATGGGCAAACTGACTACCATTGAGCAAAGGAAACTCATCCTGGAACACTTAAAAATCGGATATTCATATCGCCAAATAACTAAAATGGTCAATCTAAACACCTCAACTGTATTCTGCATCATTTGGAGTTTCGTCGACGAAAATTGGACAGAGGACAAGGGCGGAATGGCACCAAACCCAATTTTCACCAAGCAGGTCGAGCCGAGGATCATCAGGAAAACAAAGGGAAATCTTAAGCTATCGGCTCAAAAACTGACTCAATAGGTGCAGGATGAAATAAGGAAAAAGTTCAGTATGGGAACTGTGCTCCAAGTTCTGCGCAACCATGACTTTAATGCCCGAGAACCACGAAAAAAGAAATTTATAAGCGCAAAAACTATAGGGTCTAGGATGACGTTCGTCAAAATCCACTTGGACAAGGATTTGGAGTTCTGAAACACAGTTATATTTGAATTTGAGCACAAATTAAACATTTTTGGCTCGGACGGACGGAATTATGTGTGGCGACACTCCAATACTGAGCTCAGTCCCAAAAACTTAAAGGCAACAGTCAAGCACTGCGGAGGAAGTGTCCTGGTATGGGCATCTATCTCGGCAGCCCGCGACTGAAATTTTGTGATTATTGAACCAATAATGGACAAGAATGTGTACTTTGATATACTAAAGGAAAATTTACTCGAAAGTGCCGAGAAGCTAGAATACGACGTACTTTCCGGATCTACCAGGACAACGACCCCAAGCATAAGGCCGGAATAGTACAGTCCTCGCTTAGACCGAACTGTCCCCACATGATAATTCCACCGGCCCAGTCTCCAGATTTAAATGTTATTGAAAATTTGTGGGCTCTGCTGGAAAATAACATCCGGAATCACAACATATCCTACAAACAGGATTCCAAAATGCTCTACTGGAGGAGTGGAGCAGGATCAGTCCAGAAACTACCCGGAAACTAGTATCTTCCATGAATAATAGGTTAAGGGAAGTTGTTAAGGCTAAAGGATATCATACTAAGTATTAACATCCTTATTTAAGCTTTTATACGCCAAATATGTAACTTTTTTTAAGACTGTGCGAAATAAGACTTTGTACGAATTTTGAATATGTTTTTAGTTTTTGACCAATTTTAATTAATTAATTAATATTTTAATAAAAAGTAAAGTTTCTTTTTCAAATGTGATATAACATTAAACAAATTGGCATTTAAACATTTTGAATTTGTTTACTTGGGTAAACTTTATAGCACTTTAAATTTTTTGCTAGGCACTGTGCGAAATAAGCTTTTGCTCACTGTATATGTACATACATACATACATGTATGTTGCATAGTTATTGTGGTGGGTGTCTGGTTGCGTTGGTGGCTCAATCGCCTGTGGTTCGTCGTCGTCGCTGGCTTCAATTAAATTAAGTGCAGTCGCCTGTGGAATGAATATGGATGCCATCACCACCATTACCACCACTACGCGCGGGCAGCAACCACAGCTCGAATGTGAACGGATGAACGCACTCGAGTGCCGATCATGCCACTTAAGTGGAGGGCATAAGGGGTGCACAGCCGCAGCCGAACACCAATTCAATTGCTTTTTCAATATCGATCACTGAATGGTTGAAACTGAAGTGGCGGGTCTGCTCTTTGCGGCACTTTAAAGTCCCTGCTGCTTTGTTTAACGCTGCCTCGAACAATCCCTATTATACCACGTAATCGTTGGAAAACAAAGGGGTATCGTGTTGCACATGCATCTCAGAAGTCAAGAAATATCTATACAATGATATTAAATTGGTAGACACCTTGTTAAGAATAAGATTTTAGTTATTTTAGACTCAGAGAAGTATCCCCGTAACGCAGACTCTCCAATGAATTTAATTAAACATTTCAGACTGTATTAATAAAATATATTTTAAGAAAAGTGTTGAGAAATTAAAAGAATGCGCCTTTTAATAATTCGACATAACTAAAAAATAAACAAGTCAACATTTGACTACTGTTATTAGTTATCTCTGTTGTTTTTGCTTGAAAATACAGCTAATTGAATTATTTTTTTTTTTACCAAACAAATGTTAACATTAACATTTAATTATTTTTAATTAGCACAAATTATTTTAATTGGACTGTAATGATGCTCAGTAAACTTCAAACAGTCAAACAGTTTTCCAGGGCAGGACATTCAGTGTGTGTTTGTGTCTTTGAACTGTCCCCAGTTTTACGAGCACTCTTCCAGTCTTTGTTTATCGCACTCCCTCACTGCACTGATATTGCAAAGATTGATGACAATATTCATTTGCCCCATTGTTGCGATCTGTTGTTGTCGAAAATGTCGCGTGTGAATAAGTGGAATCCGCAGTTGCATGTTATATTTATTTGAGATTGAAAAACATTTTCGATATGAAACGTTGACATGACTTTATTGGACAATTCACACAATATAGAGCTTGTTAGCAACATTAACCGACAACAACAGACAGAAATCAGAAATTTGGAATGTATAAAATTTGCTATAAAAGGCACAAACAATCTGATCAGGGTGTATAAAATAAATGGAAATGTTTTCCCGTTTGCTGCTATCGTCTGTTACGCTGCTGCTATTCAATGGCTGCTCTGGAGGGGTAAGCAGACGAATCGTAGAACAACTGACTAAGTCTAATATTATCCCGATCCCGATTGCAGCGCAATTGGGATTATGAACCTCTTTCCATTGAAGTCTACAGCTCCGATGAATCAAAAGTGAAAATTGAGGCTAAAATTGAGCGCGTTGGACGGGACTACGCGTTTTCGGGTATATATAAATTAGATTACGATATGGACGAGAGAACAATGGTATGTCACTCAAAACCGACGACTATTTTTATGTAAACCTAGATTGTAAACCCAACCATACATAATTCAGATAGAAGGGAAGCTCTTTAGCAGCTATTCGGGCCACAAGGATGACTATAAACTACTGCCCTGGAGTATAGAGAATCAGACATTTCAGCAGTTCGTCAATGAATTCTACACCAACCTGAGCTATGCCAACTTAAAGTCCTGCTCAAATATTCCCGAGCCCGAAAACGCATACCCTTTTCCCAGGGGAACCTACATTTTTACCAAGTGTGAAATCACTGGCGAGGGTTTACCCGAAATAATGGCAGAGGGTTACTATAAAGCTGTTTTCGCAAGTACCGGACAGGTCGTCGTTACCCTTACTACTATTGGGAAGTTGACAACGAAAGCTGACTGGAAGTATTTTTAGATGCCGGAAGACAATATGTGAAAATGTGAATTCTATAAAATTAATTATTAATTAAATAATTAAAATTATCAAGGTTTTGAATGGATCGAGAATCATATGTTGAATGTTTCTTTTAATGGTATTTGATATGAATATATCGGATATTATGTGTAGATGTGAACATCGAAGATACATCCAACATATTTCTAAAAGTATAGAAAATTCTACAGCAAACTGAAAATGGGTTCAGCGTATGATGTAACTTTCCCATAAATAAATAATAAGTAAAACTAAATAATTAAGTAGTTTAACTAAACAATTAAGTAGTTTAACTAAACAATTAAGTAGTCGAGTTGGCTCGACTACGATATACCCTTAACCAAGTTGTTAAATATATTCTAGTTTTATTGGCCAATTTTCCTTTAAGATGATTTGCACTGAAATGTTCAGTTCTGCAAGTGCATTTCTTACAGAGTATTTTTACTCACAATCCCGAACTGACCCGAACTGGCTGGCTACAAACACGTGCATATACATACATACATACATACAGGCATACATACGTACACGAAACAGTATTTATCGGGGCTCTGCAGGATACGTGCCATCTCTTTCTCACACATGCGCTCGCCTATTTATGCACATAGAAAATGCTTGCGGTTGCTGACAGCAAGAAGATCAATATGAAAATATATTTTCGACTATAACTTTGGTGTTTATTATCCAATCTTAATGAAATTTTGGCAATTGATCAATAATATGTGTAAGCATATGTAATATACAGTGGCTTGCAGCTTAAATCGCCCAGTGTCTAGCAACAAATTTAAAGTGCTATAAAGCTTAAACAAGGAAACAAATTCTCAAAATGTTGAAATGCCAATTTGTTTAATGCTATATCACATTTGAAAAAGAAACTTTAGTTTTTATTTAAATATTAATTAATTAATTAAAATTAATCAAAAACTAAAAACATATCCAAAATACATATGCAGCTTATTTCGCCCAGTTTTAAAAAAAGTTAAATATTTTGCGTATAAAAGCTTAAATAAGGATGTTAATACTTAGTATGATATCCTTTAGCCTCAACAACTTCCCTTAACCTATTATTCATGGAGGATACCAGCTTCCGGATAGTTTCTGAGCTGATCTTGTTCCACTCCTCCAGCAGAGCAGTCTTGAGATCCTGTTTGCAGGATATGTTGTGTTTCAGGATGTTATTTTCCAGCAGAGCCCACAAATTTTCAATAACATTTAAGTCTGGAGACTGGGCCGGTGGAATTATCACGTGGGGACAGTTCCAGATAAGACAGGACTGTACTATTCCGGACTAATGCTTGTGGTTTTTGTCCTGGTAGATCCGGAAGGTACGTCGGATTCTAGCTTCTCGGCACTTTCGAGTAAATTTTCCTTTGGTATATCAAAGTACACATTCTTGTCCATTATTGTTTCAATAATCACAAAATTTCAGTCGCGGGCTGCCGAGATAGATGCCCATACCAGGACACTTCCTCCGCCGTGCTTGACTGTTGCCTTTATGTTTTTGGGACTCAGCTCAGTATTGGAGTGTCGCCACACATAATTCCATTCGTCCAAGCCAAAAATGTTTAATTTTTACTCAAATTCAAATATGACTGTGTTCCAGAACTCCAAATCCATGTCCAAGTGGATTTTGACGAACGTCGTCCTAGACCCACAATTTTTTGCGCTTATAAATTTCCTTTTTCGTGGTTCTCGGGCATCAAAGTCATGGTTGCGCAGAACTTGGAGCATAGTTTCCACACTGAACTTTTTCCTTATTTCATCCTGCGCCTAGTGAGTCAATTTTGGAGCCGATAGCTTCAGATTTCCCCTTGAAATCTTGATGATCCTCGGCTCGTCCTCCTCAGTGAAAATCGGGTTTGGTGCCATTCCGCCCTTGTCCTCTGTCCGATTTTCGTCGACGGAACTCCAAATGATGCAGAATACAGTTGAGATGTTTAGATTGACCATTTTAGCTATTTGGCGATATGAATATCCGATTTTTAAGTGTTCCAGGATGATTTTCCGTTGACCAATGGTAGTCCTTTTGCCCATAGTCCTTGTTGGCTTGTTGCACCCGAAATGTAGGAAAAAACTAAACTGACTACGGAGGATTGGTCTATTTATACCAAAAATATTCAATCTGACGAAAAAATCCGGGTTTTATGGCACCCAGCTGTCCATAATGTAACTGGGCGAAATAAGCTGCTGACCTAAAAAGAGGTACTTTTTTACGTAACCCTACCTAGCAGGTGGAAAAACCACAGCTTATTAGGGTCATATATTAATTTTGGTGATCAATAAATGTACCTGCCATGGGTCTTTGGAATTTTTGAAAAATAATGTATAATGAGTTTATGGCAGGCAATTGAAATTTGTGCTAGACACTGGGCGATTTAAGCTGCAAGCCACTGTATGTATAAATTAGAAGCCTTTTAAATTGTGGAATTTATTGCTATCGTAAATCGAAATGTATCGATAATTCAAAAACTGAGACAGTTATCGATAAAATAAAGCAAACTTGATCTGCATCTGGTACACGAGAACTTATATTCCAAATTTGAAGTCGCTAGCTCTTATACTCTCTGAGATCCGCGTGTTCATACAGACGGACAGACGGACGGACGGACGGACAGGGCTATATCGACTCGGCTGTTGATCCTGATCGGGAATATATATACTTTATAGGGTCGGATATGCTTCCTTCTGCCTGTTACATACATTTGCACAAATCCATTATACCTTTTTTACCCATTTTTAAAGGGTTAAGGAAATAAAAATGACTATCAAATTTTGTCCAATACTATTTAAATGAAAAGTTTAACTCAATTTTAGATTATCATATATGCAAAATACAATACAATCGTTGTTTACAATGTTTGTTTATTGAAAGGCTGAATCGTAATTTGGAAAGTGGTCAAAAATTAATAGAAGTTTATCGAATTTATGCCTAATGTTTTTGAGTTTCTTAAGAATTGAGAGCCTGAAAACTTTAATAGATGAAATTTATACCCTTTAAATTTATACGTTTTATAATTAACTATGTGTCAGTCTGATTTCATGTTTTTTTATTTCCTTGTTTGTTGTCCTCTTAAATTTCAATAATGGAGCCAAGCTTGCTGGCGCAAGTATATAACTAATAAAGATTAAATACTTTATATAATGTTTTCATTGAAATGCTAATAGTTGTAAATTAAACATTGAATTACATGTCATTTTCATTATCAACATGGTTGTGAACATAGCTATAATTGCCATAAATTTACAACAATAACTATTCACTATTCTCCTAATCCTAATCAGATGCAATGTACATAGCTTTATAAAGTACAGTTCAATTGAGCTTAGAGTCATTGGACAAATTAAGCACAACCAAAATGAATTCACTCTTGCTGAGCTCGACGACTACGTCAGGATTGTTGCTTTCTCTATTTGTGGCTTGTAGCGCTCAGGTTCGTAAAGCGTGTCCGGGACACTTAGTTAAAATTATCCTGTTCTTTGTTATAGCGCCATTGGGACTATGAGCCTCTGTCCATAACCCCAAGTACGTCAGATCCAACGAAATTGCACATCGAGGCAAAAACGGAACGAATAGGACGCGATGAATACGCTATAACCCTAAATTTTGACCTAAAATATGAAATAGATGATACGACAATGGTATGTATAGGATGTTCCTTGCTCTATAAAGGTGTGCATTAAAAGCAAGGACAAATTTAGATGGAGGCGGTAGCCCATCGGAGCCAAACGGGAAATGAAGATGACTATACGCTGATGCCCTGGAGCATAGAGAAGCAGCCCTTCAATATGGCAATTAAGAACTATTACGCTGACATCATATATAAGAACTACGGTCCCTGCTCGAATCTGCCGCTTCCCGATAACGCTTACCCCTTCCCCAAGGCTAACTACAGGATGGAGAAGTGTGTGATCTCTGGCGAAGGGATGCCGGAAATGATGCCCACTGGTTACTATAAACTTATTTTCAATGTTACTGGTGAGGTCGAATGGGGCTTTGTATGCGTTGTGAAATTATTCCAAAAAAATAATTTTATGGGTTAAAAAAAGTATTTGTACGTATAAATGGCATAATAATTTTTGGCAAAAAATCTCCAGTAATGTTAAATTGTGTAAAACATTTACATAATAATTTGCGTTTAATTGTTTTTGTATTTTTATGAAAATATTTATATTTTCAAATTCAAAGTAGGATTCTATATTCAAAAGAGGTTTATACATTTATATTACATAAACAGTTTTTCGGAATAATATTATAGCCTGCAATTTGTTTGACTGCTTGTTGTCGGGTTCTTGCACCTAATCAATCCGATATTTTATTTAGTAAGTTTTAAGTCGATTTAACGCCTGTTTCCGCTCCGAGTATTCGAAGTAAGCACAGCATTTCCAGGTACTGTCAATCTGTTTTGCCATGTTCACTGTTTTAGCCAAGTTAACAGTCTTTGACAATATCACATGCATCAATTTATGAACATATTTTTTCTAATTGGCCTGTAATTGCCGCCTGTAACTAAATTGAATGCATGTTGCATGTTATCTCCATTATACAAGATTGAAAAACATTTCAACATTGACATGATTTTATTGCACAATTATCACAATAAGACCTCGTTAACAACATAAACTGAAAGCCAGCTAGCAATTTACACCAGTTTGGAATTTATAATTTTTATTATATAATATAATATATATATATATACAATCTGATTAGGGCGACCAAAATAAACGGAAATGTATTGCCTTTTGTAGGTACATATAACGCTGCTGCTATGAAACGTCTGTTCTGTGGTAAGCGGAGAAATCAGGGAAGAGCGGACTAAAATTAATATCATCCTGATCCCGATTGTAGCTTTTTGGGATTATGAACCTATCTCCTTTGAAACCACCAGCTCCGACGAAACAAAAGCGTATCTTGAGGCGCATATTGACCATATTGGACATGCCACATTCGCAATTGATTTCGATTTGGACCAGACTTCAATGGTACATCTCCGACAAAGTAGCGTTTATGTTAGTCTGCATTGTTAACCATTCTACTCTTCAGGTTGAGATGACTATTTTCCACAGTTGATCTCGTATCGGGGATGATTACAAGCTACATAAGCAGACATTTGTAAAATTTTGTAATACCTTCTATGAGGACATGATCTATAAGAAATTGTATACCAATGGCAGGGGCATGTTTGAAATTGTGCCACAGGGTTACTATAAGATCATAATTCCGGAATAATATTAATAACATAAAATAAATCTGTGAATAAAAAAAAAATTCCTACCAATATTTCAAAATATATAAAATATCAATCTAATATCAGAATTCAGTTGCGAGCCCAATTAAATTGAATATTATTATATATTATATTATATATATATATTATATATTACAATTATCTGGAAAATGTACGCTATGTGGAGACAGGTGTTAACAACGTGCAGTAAAGATAGTTCTACAAGAAATTTGAATTAAGCTAAGCCAATTTAGAATAAATTTGCAAACGGCGGCATTGAAGTAATATAAGCCTTCAAATAAATAATTAATTAAAATAAAATTACTGAATGGGCTATATACAATATACAACATATCTGTAATGCAAATAAAATCGTTATTGTTTTTTAGTAATAAACCTTTTTCAGGTTCAACGTAAAATGGTTCCATTGAGAGTGAAACGAAAGTGGGTTAAGACTGATTCAGAGAATACATGAATTGTGAATTGTGAGTCGTTTAAGAATTGAATGATTGTGTTACAATTCTACACTTCTGAGTTCATAATTCGTATGCATTGCAATTTAAAGGTTTTGACAGCGGCAAGCTCTCTAATTTTTGCTTGTAACAAGTGGTATTTTTAGTTAGCAACCAATACTTTTGAGATTAGAGTTGTTAATTAACTAATGAACAACATGCCGTGGACACGAAGAGAGATGATCATGTGAACACATCTACAATCTACAATACACAGTACTGACCCAATCAGATGCAACGACCATTGCTATAAAATGCTCAATTTAATTGAACAGAGAGTCAGTAGTTAACTTTAATTCTACCAAAATGAATTCACTTTCGCTGCTTTCAACTTTGAAAGTATTGCTGCTTCTGTGTGTTGCCTGCAGCGCCGTGGTATGTAAGCTGTCGGGAAACTGTGAGGACACTAGGTAAGAATTATCCTGTTCTTAATTGCAGCGCCAATGGGACTATGAGCCACTGTCCGTAACCACAACCACGTCAGATGAATCAAAGCTGACCTTCGATGCAAAAATGGAACGAATGGGACGCGAAGGATACGCTATATCAATAAAATGGAATATACATTATGACTTGAGTGACTCGACAATGGTTTGTAAAGGATATCGCTGGTCTTATAAACATATGCATTCAACCAAAAAAAAATTATAGGTAGAGGCTTCAGGCTTTCGGAGCACATCTGGCAGTGAGGATGACTACACACCACTTCCCTGGCGCATAAATAAACAAAACTATAAGGACTTTCTTAACGACTATTACGCTGAAATGCTTTTTAAAAACTTAAACGATTGCTCTAATCTGCCGCACCCCGATAACATTGATCCCTTTCCCAATGGTGATTACGAGCTGACTAAGTGTGTAATCAAAGGCGATGGTTTTCCTGAAATACTGCCTGAGGGTTACTTTAAAGTAATCTTCTCTGTTACCGGTGAGGTCGACTGGGGCTTTGTCCTCATTGTAAAAGTATTCAGAAAAACTGATTTAATGGGTTGAACTCAATAGAGGCACATTATATCTGATATCACTTTGCTTATGAATAATTATCAAAAAATATGCGTCACCAGAATTAATATTTAACCGACTACACACATTATATATCAAGTTATGTAAAGTACACAGGCAATAAAATGAATTTCAAGTATTTTTTAATTTGATTAACTTTTGCATGAAACTCGCGTATTACAAATTCATATATTAATGTGGGCAAATCAAATTAATTCCTGGCACAATGGTAGCTATCATCGATCCTATCCTAACCCTTTTCCAACAATTTAAATGACGATTGAAAATTACTAATATATAAAATTCATGTATTTGATTTAACCATGTGCGTCTGTCCTCTTTTTTTGAACATAAGCAGAGCACCCACAGCTATAAAGCTAATCTTGATGCAACTTTTCATGTAGCCAACTTTTTACACAATTTTTATACGTGCTATAATGTTCTACACAATTGACTTAAACAATGCAATCAAAAACATCGAACATACATATGATATTTCTCCCATAGGAACAACTATACATAGTCGTATATATCACCCATTCTAATATAATATAACCTCACAAATAAGGACTATTCAAATTATAACTAGTCGTGAACCAGAAACCATATAAGATACTTTCTTTTATATTTATATTTATATTTATATTTATATTTATAAAGACACTATTTTGCAATCCGTTTTGAAATAAGATAATCACAATTGTACATTTCAATTAATTAGAACTATTCGCAATATTCAAATAATCTCTAAACAATTAATGATTGAATTTTAGCTACCACTGTGACTTGCACTATCCCCATGGTTTTATTTGGAATCTATCTGGAAATATACACATTTGAATGCCATCATTGGGTATTTCTGGATTTCTCTTCTACTTAGTATTTTTCCATCAGATCACCAGTCATCTGATATAATAAATGAAGCATTTAGTTGCATTGCAACATACATAGGTGCAAATAATATACTATTAATTAGAAACTCGGATTGTTGTAATATTATTTAAATTTTATAAGAGTAATGTCAGTTTTAACAACGCCGATTGCAGCAGTGCAACTCTAAATTATATGCCAAATATAAAAAGTCAAACTAGTCGCAGGAAAAGATAACTTTTAAAAACGTTTTCTCAATTGTCGCAGTTGATGAATTTTAGATAAGCATTAAATATTTATATAAGGACACTCTTTAATATATTCTTAATCCGAATTGGCAGCACATGATAATTGAGGGGCAAGTTGAACGCGTGGCACGGAACGATTTCGCTTTTACAGTCACAATGAAATGGAACTACGACGTCGATGAGACGACAATGGTGGATACTTTTTTAGCTATTGCTTTACCCATCCTGCTAATTATTTTCCTTCCTGTTTTATATGTAGAGGCAGCAATTCGGGCGTCGTGTATGAACGATTACATACAATTGCCATCGAAAATCGGAAACTGTCAAACACAAAGTATCTTATTACTAGAATATTATTTACGCGAATTTTGCACAAGTGTGACGCATCCCAACAATGCATATCCATGGCCCTGGAATATCTACAAGTTTGAGCAGTGTTCTGGTTTGAGCAGATCTGGCGAAGGATCACCCGAAATGGGTAACTGGTGAGGTCGATTGGGCTGTGCTTTTAATAGTCAAAGTGACAAAGAAATCAGGAATGCTGCTGATATTTTAATTAAACTCAAGTAAATTTTGTATGTACTCCCCAAACAATACTAATTAACAAAGCTCTTTTGAGATCTGTATACAGCTAATAGGTAACCATATTTATATTAACTATTACAGATTTTTCATGTTCATATCAATGGAAAAGCAATATTTATGTGGAACACTTCTGATGCAGTCGAAACTTTTATTTTTAGGATAACAAATTTCCATTGCATCGGCATTTCAAATATAAATTCGGGGAATTTGTTACATATGTAAAAATAACAATGTTTGTTGGAAAGGTTTTCAAGTTCTCGATTATCATATATATTTCAAACAAGTAAGATGCTGTAGTCGAGTTGGCTCGACTACGATATACCCTTAACCCAGTTGTTAATTTGTTCCAGTTTTATTGGAAAAATTCCCTTTAAGATGTTCATTTCTGCAAGTGCATTTCTTACAGAGTATTTTGACTCACAATCCCGAACTGACCCGAAGTGGCTGGCTACAAACACTTGCATATACATACATAAGTACATACAGGCATACATATACATACGTACACGAAACAGTACTTATCGGGGCTCTGCAGAATACACACAAATATATTGACGCTAGCTTCGATTATCATGCCATCTCTTTCTCCCACATGCGCTCGCCTTTTTATGCATACAGAAATTGCTTGCGGCTGCTGACAGCAAGAAGATTAATATGAAAATATATTTTCGACTATAACTTTGGTGTTTCTTATCCGATCTTAATGAAATTTTGGCAATTGATCAGTAATCTGTATAAGCATATTATGTATATAGAAGCCTATATCTCTTAAATTGTGGAATTTATATCTATCGGAAATCGAAATGTATCGATAATTCCGAAACTTAGGCAGTTATCGATAAAATAAAGCATACTTGATCTGTGCCTGGTACACGAAAACTTATATTTTCAGAATTTGAAGTCTCTAGCTCTTATAGTCTTTGAGATCCGCGTGTTCATACAGACGGACAGACGGACGGACGGACGGACGGACGGACAGACGGACATGGCTATATCGACTCGGCTGTTGATCCTGATCAAGAATATATATACTTTATGGGGTCGGAGATGCTTCCTTCTGCCTGTTACATACATTTGCACAAAACCATTATACCTCTTTTACCCATTTTTAATGGGTTAAGGGTATAAAAATGCTATAAGATTTATATCTCTATTGTCTTGTTTTTGAGCTTATTTCATGTTGCATGTGAAGCTGAATAAATTCTTTGAGAAATATTACAATAATCTGGAAAATTTATGTTATTTGGAGGCGCTGGTTGACAAAATGCAGTAAAGTTAATCTTTAACAAATTTGAATTGAGTTAAGTCAATTTATGAGAATTAGAGCTGCAAATGAATAGTTTATTAAAATAAAACTTCTAAATGTATAATATACAATATATCTGTAATGTAAATACAATCGTTATGGTATTTTTAGTTTGTAACCAATAATTTTGAGATTAGAGTTGTTAATTAACCAATGATACACATGCCATGTTCACAAAGAGAGATGATCATGTGAACACATCTACAATCCACAAAGTTACAGATTTACACAGTACTGACCCAATCAGATGCAACATCCATCGCTATATAAAGCACAATTCAATTGAACAGAGAGTCAGTAGTTAACTTCTATCAAAATGAATCCATTTTCGCTGCTCGCAACTTTGAAAGTGTTGCTGCTTCTATGTGTTGCCTGCAGCGCCGAGGTATGTAATCTGTGGCAAAACTGTGAGGAGACTAGGTAAGAATTATCCTGTTCTTAATTGCAGCGCCTATGGGACTATGAGGCACTGTACATAAAAACAACCACGTCAGATGCGTCAAAGCTGACCTTCGATGCAAAAATGGAACGTGTCCCACGCGAAGGATACGCTTCAACAATAAAATTGGGAATATACTATGACTTCAAAGAGTCGACAATGGTTTGTATGGGACATTGCTGGCCTTATAAGCATCTGTGTTTAACCAACAAAATTGTAGATAGAGGGAGTGGGCTATCGGAGCTCAACGGGCAGTGAGGATGACTACGTACTACTTCCCATGCGCCTACGTAAACAAACCTCCCGGAAATTTCTTAAGGACCACTACGCAGATATGATTTATAAAAGCTTCCATCACTGCTCTAATCTGCCGCTCCCCAATAACATTGATCCCTTTCCCAAGGGTGATATACTGCTGGATAGGTGTTTAACCACAGGCGATGGCTTTCCGGAAATACTTCCCAGTGGTTACTATAAACTCAATATCACTGTTACCGGTGAGGTCACATGGGGCATGGTCTTCATTTTAAGAGTATTCAGAAAAACTGATTTAATGGGTTTATCGTTTTAGAGGCACAGTATACACAATTGCATCTGATATGTATCTTTGCATATGAATTTTAATCAAAAAACTGACTATATCCATTATATATCAAACTATATAAAAAATACAGGCAATAAAATGAATTTCAAGTATTTTTTAATTTGATTAACTTTTCCATGAAACTCGCGTTTTGCAAATTTATATATTAATGTGGGCAAATCAAAATAATTCCTGGCGCAATGGTAGCTATCATCGATCCTATCCTATCCTATTTCCAACAATTTAACTGAGGTTTGAATATCAGTCATTTATTAAATACATGGTACGCAGCAATGGAGGCAAATAAAGTATTTATAATTTTAAAAAAAGTAATTCATCATAGAACCTACTAATGATATTTCTCACATAGGAACAACCGATATAAAAGTTGTGTCATCGAAATATCTATATATCACCAGTTCGTACACAAACGTGGATTATTCAAATTACAGCTGGTCGTGAACCAGAAACCAGATAAGATACTTCTTACTCGTTTTTATCAGATTATATAATAATTGGGGTTTTATTTGCATTGAAACATAGGTGCATATGACACAAAATAATGATAATTATTGGATTGTTATCTCTAGTCTATTACATATAGAATACATTTTGATCCATTTATGTAATCGATGACTTGATAAAATTAAAAATTACTTAAGTCTGATAATGTCATGTCAGTTTTAACAACGCCAATTGCAGCAGTGCAACTCTAAATTTTATGCCAAATACAAAAAGTCCAACTAGTAGCATATATATTCTGAATCCGAATTGGCATCGCATCTGGGATAATGAAGTTTTTTTCAATACTACGTACCCAAGGAAAATGAAAATTGAGGGATACTGGAACTGGAACCACCATGTCGATGAGACGACAATGGTGGATACTTTAATAACTATTGCTTTACCCAACTTTATTTTTAGGATTACAAATTTCCAGTTTCCAACATCGGCATATCCTATGTAAATTCGGGGAATTTGTGGTCTGCTTTAAAAGGGTTTAACGTACTAAATTGCAAGTGCACCAAATAAATGGTTTGTGGGCGTAACGAGCTGCCTGCCTACTGTGCACAACTGTAAAAACAAACACACACCAGGTGAGTTTTCTGAAACGCCCGTCCGGATTCGTGTCGGGAAAGGGCCTGGCCAAATGTGGCAGCCAGGTAAAAATTAACTTGCAGCAGCTGTTGCTTGCTGCAGTTGCAATAGTTGTTTGCAAACAACAACTTAACGTTAGATTCAGTGTGAAATTTTGAAGACATGTTCGCAAAGGTTGTGTTAAAAAAATGTTTGCACTCAAATACTATGTGGAGAGGAGGGGGGAGTGAAAGGAAACTGGCTAACAGTAAAGCAAAATACATATGTATATGTACGAGACTAGAAGAAGAAATGCCTGACAAAATGTCGCCGTGCAAATGCAATTCGAATCGCAACTCAAGTGAAATCTCGGCACAGTTGTTGGCTAATTTATTGCAAATTGTTTAAGCGATGACGACGGCCGAGCTGCTGCTGCTACTACTATGTTGGAATTGTTGCAAGTTGTTGTTGTTGTTGTTGTTGTTGTTGTTGCTGTTACTGTTGGGGCTCGCTGTGGCTGTCAGCCGATGACAGCCACATTGGCTGTATCCACAGGCGCGATGTTGCCGCTGTTATTCATAGATGAATGCATGGAAAATGCCGTTTTAAAGATTGGCCCGGCATTAGGGTGAACCAGAGGCATGTGGAATTCCAATTAGTTTGCTTAAATTCAGGCAAGCATTTGTGAGTCGCCAGTTAAAATAAAGCCACATAGTTCAAACAAACTTCGCTAGCAGGCACTTTCAAAAATCAAATAAGATGTAAAATTAAGTGGCCACAAAATTCTAAGAAACGTTTATTTCATTAGTTATAAATTAAATTTATTTATTATATATTTCCTATATATTGTCGTCCAATAATTTCTGTAATCCGATCGGTTCGAAGGAACACATTCCCATTAAGCAAAGAAAATAACAATTTGATAACAATTTAGACGCTGAATTGCCGGCTTAACTAAAAGGAAACCATTATTCAAGAAATTTACTTGGCTTATTTCATCGGTTTTGAAAGCTTACGTATCTACAAGCTGTACAAACGGCGTCCAGCCTAATTTGCATGCACGCATGTAGCAGTGGCAGTTGCATTCGTTCGTGCCACAAACGCATAGCAGTTCATTGGCAAAGCCACTTTTTAACGGGCTAACAATATCAGATTGGTATCTGGCATAAAATAATTACAACGCATTAATGCAGACAAAATTGCTGCCGCTGGCAAAAGTTTTTCAGCCTGCCAATTTGAGTGGCAATAAAAGCGCGTGTGCGCAACGACAGCAACTGTGCAACAGCAACGGCAACAGAACGGCAACATTCGTCTAGTGGCTGGCCAAACTGCGCTAATTAACCAAAAACGCAGCCAATTAGTTTGGCTAACACCGCAACAGCGCAAAGTGGTTTAAATCCAGGCGAAATGCAAACGTGTTGGCATGTGTCAAATATAAAAGAAAACCCGTTTACGCAGACGAGTGAAAAGCTGACAGAATCTCTGACTTGGCTAGTTGGTGTTGATAATTGTGGCAGCTACCGACAAGAATTGAGAATAGATATATATTGTTTATTGTGTTGAAATATAATAAATAGAATATGCAAAAACACAGGAAGGTTATAATATTATTGGTAGTATTTTTCAACTTTGAAAATATTTAATTAAAGATATTTCCACATTCAACAATCATCTCGATTTTCAATTATTGTTAAAAAAAAATCCGCTTATTATTGTTTCATGTTATCCCAACAATTTTTATCTCAATAATGACAACTCTTTAGTCAACTACTGTTCAGCATTTTAATTACGTTTAATGAATCAAATTGACTACAGATTGCTTTATGATATGGAAGCAGAAAAATATATGATTTAATTGGGGGAAAAATAAATTAATTAAACAGGAAAACGTAATAAAAGAATATTTTAAATGGAAATCATATAGCATATTCAAATCCCAAGTACTTGTAATAAATATCACAATATAAATCATTAAACTCAATACATACACATATGTGAACATGCAACAACAAACATAAATATTGACTGCATGCTGCATGCTGCATGTGCCCCTAGTTGGACAGCAGTACACAGCGCACAGTTGGCAACACTGGTCTGGTCAGCATTTGCAAATGAAATCAATTTTAAAGCAGAGGAGAGCTTTGCATATCAGACAAGAACGATGCGGCTATAATAAACAACCGAGCAACAGTGCGAAAGGATGAGATGAGGGCGAAGAGGGGAAAGTGGCGGCAGCCAGTTGGTCGACTGCAAAGCTTGTTAAAATTCATGTAATGCATTAACTGAGAACAACAACCACAAATTACACAGTCAGCCTGGCGGGCCATCAGTCTGTACGAGAGCAATAGCCAGAGCCAGAGCCAAAGCCGGAGCCGGGGCCAGGTCAGGGTTTTGGCCAAAACCAATGTCCAAACGACCAAACGGCCGACGGCCTGCAATGAAAAGGCAATTAAAGCGCAGCAGGCACAGACTCGAAACTCAACTGAAAACCAAAACTCAGAGATGGAAGCCAGGCGCTGGGCTCACTAGTTGTTATTGTTATTCTTGCTGCTGCTGTTGTTGTTGTTGCAGCAATCAATTGCATGCTTCAATGGACAAATATACGAGCATAGAGCGACAGAGAGACAGAGTATGAGAGGGAGAGGGAGAGAGAGTGCCACAGCACAGATAGACATGGCTGATATGAACGTAAACGCAAACGCAAACGCAAACGCAAACGCTTCGTCGTTGTCCAAGTCGGACAGTGTTGTTGGACAGACAGACGGCTAGATGGACTCAACTAGATAAAGGCCTCGCCAACCATCAACGGCTCCAAAAATAGGAGAGAAAAAAAGAAGAAGAAGTAAAATAAAGAAAACCATGCGCCGCATTTGGCATGCTTGGCTGCGAAGCTGGCCCAAGAGTCATGCTCTCTGGTCTCTCCAGTCTAGTGTGGCATGGCCCGGTCTATTGGATTGCGTCTCCGTTTGCGTCTTCATTCGCTATTGCTGTTGCAAGTCAAGTGGAACGGCAAAAACTTGTTAACTTTTAGCTGCAAAAGGTTCGACCAGAGTGGCCCAGACCAGAACCGATTCCGGGCCACGTTGAGTCAATCAAGCCTCAGTCGTTGCTGTCGTTGTTGCCGCTGTTGCTGTTGTTGTTGCTGTTGCTGTTGTTACTGTCGGGGCGTCAATTAATCAAGTGCGGACGCCCTCGTCGTCGTCGCAGAAGGCATAATCATTGCAATCAAGTCATTTACCTGCAATGCTGCACTTACATATAAGACAGATAGAGAGCGACAGACAGAGAGAGAGACAGAGAGATTGACAAATCGCTTAACTGTCAGTTTGCAGCAATTAACACAGCATTTCAAGGGGCTAACGCCTTAAAAAAGTGCAGAAGTCTTCAACTGTTTCGGAACTAATGGAAATTTAACCTTCACATTGACTACCAATAAATTCTATGCTCCTATTCATTCTTGTCTGAAATTGAGCTCAAAATCCAGAAGTTTTCATGGAGTTGAAGGAGAAAGCAAATTAAACCCATATATTGACTGTGAAAACCTTGATGTTCATTCTGAACTCGGGAGTATTATGTTTATCTCAACTTCCATAACTTTCGACAATTTCAATTTCAGTTTTGTGTGTTTCAAGTCTGCAATGTTTCTTTGCTTTTTCTCAGCAATAAACGGCAGCCGAGTTGCTTCACAAACAACAACAAATAATGCAAATCACTTTGGTGAAGTTCGGAGTTCGTTTTTCAATCTATTTGAATGCTCCGTACTCCAAAAGCAACAAAATTGGGTATATGGAATAACTTTGGCTTCCAAATGTTATTGAAAGTTTTTTTTATTGTATGTTTGTATGTTTAATATGTTAAGTATGCCAGACTTCTTCAGGATATGAATAGGAACTTTTCAGCTAAATGAATGCAGACGAATTATTCATTAAATTATGCTCGATACATGTTATTTTCGAACTATTCAAAATATTCTACTAAAAGCGTCAGTTACTTAAGTTATTAATCAGTCTTCAGCGATTTTCACATGGTCAAATTTAAATATATAGTTTCTTTCACTGGGTATCTTATAGTTGAAGAGGTCCGCGAAATTGTTTTTACTCATGCCGCAAAACT
This sequence comes from Drosophila mimica, assembly GCA_037043585.1. NCBI lineage: Eukaryota > Metazoa > Arthropoda > Insecta > Diptera > Drosophilidae > Drosophila > Drosophila mimica. The sequence goes on from JBAMBE010000437.1 coordinate 349,629, forward strand.
TCTAGCAATCCACTGTCTCATGCCCCCATCCGTCTCTCCAACCATTTGTGCATCGTTCTATGCATCCTCTGCGCATTGTTGAAGTGCTTTGGTCTGTTGTCCTCGGGGCCTTTTGGCTGCAGCATACTTTAGGTTTTATATTGCAGGAAAGGCACAAAAGCCACAGACGACGACGAGAAGAAGCAGTGAAGAAGCTGCGGGGCAGCTACGATGCCCAGACGATGCCAGCCAACAGACTTTGCCACACACACACACACACACACACAGAGAGAGAGGGAAGGCAGAGTGAGCGAGAGATGTAGAGATATAATACATTCAGTTTTTGCTTCCATCTTTGCCTCTACGGCTGATGAAGTTGAACAATTTCCGAGATGATGGCAGGCAGGCAGCAGGCAGCAGGCAGCATGGCATGGACAAAGTCGCAACGTTCATTTAGTTGCCGCTGCGGCAGCTACTAGTCGGGATTTGCATAGCGCCCGCAGCTTGCTACCACCCTGCATCACTTTTGGGGGCATCAACAAGTAATCAAAAAGTGCGACAAGTTTTTTCCACTCAACATTTTTCTACGCTAATTTATGAGATGCGCCCCTTAAACAGACTTTGTGGCTGCCTGGCTAAATGCTATTGGTAATTAGTTTTGCAAGAAGAGTCAGCGGATTGAAATGGTTAACATCACAGATATCCTATTTCAAAACAATACATAAGATAGTTTCCCAAATAATAGTTTTAAGAGTCGAATTCAGCATTGCTAAATTTTTACGCTTCACTTGAGTTAAATGTAATTGAAATTAATTTTCATTCATTTGTATTCCCTCGCTTCCGACCATTTCAAGTGTTGAGTTTTCTTTTATCGTGTTTTTTTTTTAATTTTGCATTGCACTTCGAAGTGGCGTTCAAGGAAGGGCAGCAATTTACAGTGGCAAGCAACAGCAGCCCGCCCACCATCTCCTGACCATAATCAAGGCAATGAGCCAAACTGGCAGCAGCGGCAAACACATGGCCATAATCTCGAGACTCTTTAGCTTTCAGCTACAGTTGCGAGTCTTTCACTTTGCTGCCTGCCTTTCTACAGCCTCCACACCACATGGTGGAGATTTATGAACGCCTCTTGCGCTTTAAATTGAATTCAATATTTTGCCAGTGCTCGCTCTGCTGCAAGCCATTTTCATGTTGCAAGCAGCAACCAGCAACTAGCAACAAGCAGCAACAAATTTGTTAAACAACAACAAGCTTTTCGTTGACAGTTGCATTTTATGGCCTGGCACATTTCATTGCTTTCTTTCCTTCCTTATATTTCTTGCGCTCTTTGCGCTTTCTGGCTAAAAAAAAAATGTATTTTCCTTTTACCTCTTTAGAGTGTGTGGGTGTAAAAAAGGTGTGAAAGGTGGCGTCAAGTGGCAACTGTGTTAAGGCACACAATTGAGTCGTTTCTTCATTTTTCCTTCCTTAACTGTTGCTGTTCTTGTTGTTAAAATGCCATAAAAACAAACGTACCTGCAAAGATAATAATGAAAATATAAAGATTTAGTATTGTTGAAAAATCTTCAGTAAAGAAAATCTTTACTTTAGAAGATTAAAGATTTTTTTGATTTTACAGATTTTAAATTAATAAAATGGAACTCAAATGAGCTCACTAAGAAAATAATAAATGAATATAAATTAATTAAAAATTCCCGCTCTAATAGAGTTGTCAGAGTGGAAAGTTCTGGTACAATATTTAAAATATTAAATTGAGCAACAATCAAGCCAAATTTACATCAATTTTATACACCGAAATAAATATTATTTCCTGAATTAGTATTTGTTATAAATGTAAATGCAAAATAAATCTTAAAAGCAAACAAAGCATTGACAAAGAGATCTGCATCTTAAAATCTTTTTGCCCACTAGGGGACTTTTAAGTTTCGCAAAAGTATTTGCTACAAATTTGATAGTATTGTAAAAATTTATAACATGTTGAATAGTCATTGTAAGCGCAACAAACGTATTCCACGTATTTCGATATTTTGGATACAACAAATTAGTGGAGTTTTTCTTTGTTTCGCACAGTTTGGGCGCAATTGAAGTTCATGTGCTGCAATTGTTTGGCATTGTTACTGTTGCTGTTGTTGTTTTGGTTGTTGTTGTTGCTGTTTCAGTTTCAGTTGTTGCCGTTGGGTGCAATCATCATTACAAAGTGCTGAGGTGCAGCGCTCTGGTGGCTGTCAAGATAAGTTGCGCTCCTCTGGCGTCAGTCTTTTTTGTTGTTGCAACGAAATCTGCAAGCTGATAGAGTCTGGCAGTTAACCAGCTCAGAGTTTGGAGTTTCGGTCCAAAGTCAAGTCTCGTCAAGTCAGGCGAAAGGTGTGCAACACTGATTCCTCCGCACTCTACCTCTGCACCACCCAACAACAAAGTAGCAGCAGCAACAACAACAACGACAACAACAATGACGCCCCACTGAAAACTCAAAATGTTTTCGTTTGAGTGCACAAAACGCCGACGAGCTGCTGCTGCTGTTGTTGTTGTAGTTGTTGTTGTCGACTCGCCTTGCCCCGCCACCGGGCTCTACATTGGCGATTTTCTTGTGGTTGTTGTATTGTATATATATACATACATATATATATATAAATATATATATATATGCTAGCATACAATTTTTGCTTTTGTTTCGTTTTTTTGCACTCCCTCTCCCTCGCTTATTCGCCCGTCAATTCAATTTGAAGCCATTTAGCATCAATTTGCAGTAATTTGACGTATAAATTATGTCAAATTGCCGAGCAGCTTGTCATTGGGTGTATTCTGTAGACAGTTGTTGTTGTTCTCACTCACTCACTTAATGCTTGTTGCTGTTGTTGTTGCTGTTGCTGTCGCCTTTGCACCTTTTTTCAATGACCGCTCACACACAGATTGGCTCAGGTAGGGAGCGAGATGAGAAGAGATGTGAGAACGACGAGCTGCGAGCTGCGAGCAGCGAGCGTTGAGCGTAGGTTTCAGCTCAATTCCAGTCAGATTCATTGTGCGCGACGGCGTTTTTTTTTTTGTTTTGTTTTTCTGCTGATCTTCTTCTTGCTTCTTTATATCGGACACGTTTCGCACTGTGTGAATTTTATTTTCGCTTGTCGACACAAAAGAATTTCACTTAACACACACACACAACACACACACATGCACAGGCAAAGCAGACACGGCGACACATGGATGCCGAAAAAAGGGTCCAAAGACCCGAACACTAACAACAACAACAACAACAGACTCGAGTCCGACACTAAAAGTGCCCATAAAAAGACCCGATATATGCTTGTGCGCAAGCTGAGGTAGAGGGGCAAAGAAAATGAAACCAGCAGGCGCAGCAGACGCAGCAGAGGCAGCAGCAATCTTTACGCTTTTGTGAATGTTAACATTTAAAAGATATCATCGAAAAATTCACTGGAAATGTGCCCCGCTACAATACAATACGATAATAAAGGTAGAGAGGTGCCGTGAAGAGGAGAACGAAGAAGTAGCGCAAGATCAACTAAGCTATGTATCTGAGTGTGTGTGTGTTCGTGTGTGTGAGTGCTTGTTCCCCTCGAGTTAGGGCTCAATGTTGCTGAGCGTTCTCCCCCGTGTATTTTGTCGCCTCTTTTGTGCGGATGAGTTGCCGTTCACGCGTCGTAAACTCGGTAGCCGATGCCAAACAGGCGCTACAACAAAGACAATGGAAGAGCAACAGCAACAACAACAACAACAACAACAACTGCAGCAGTGAGTCAAAAGTTCCGCATGCGCCGCCTGCATAGGTGTGTTGCATGTGTGGGGAAGGAAACGTGTCCTCATCAGTGTTGTTAACTCTTGACACGCAAATATAATCAGCTAGTTTTAGAGTGCAACATTTAACTAATTGTTTAAGCAACTATTTTGTGTTGGAAATTACGAGTTAATAATTAATAATAATAATAATTATGATTTACGTCATTTAAAAAGCCACATTTTCGTAATATAAATATAATCAACATTGGTCATCGCCACACTTCCTGCACTCCCTGGGGCACATCTGAATGCATGTTTGTTTTGGCTTTCGTTTGCAGCTCTTTGAAGAATTTTCATTTGCATTTTAATTAAGTATATGAGCCGCCAACCTTAGCTGAGCTGAGCTGAGCTGAGGGTGAGGCTCACTCGAGCAGCAAAACTTTATTATCTGTACAAGCAATTATGCATATCATAAAACACTTTAAACATTAATGAGCCAACGGCAACGTCAGGCCCAAAAGGCCAAGACTGCGCCCAGTCAGCCGGGCACAGAGACCAATTCATTACGCTGAAAAGCTCGTAGCTCGTTTATTCATTCATCCACATAGAGTGAAAGAGCGAGACAGAGAGAGGGAGATGGACACCCCAAACGCCCCCAACTGTTTCGGTTAGTCGGGGCAAAGTCAGCATGTTGCCACTTTATTGCCTGCTTTACATTTCTGTTAGTTTAGTCCGCCGCCCTCCGGCTACAAAACGGCATTACGCCCAGCTGTCTATATGTGTGTGCATAAGTGTGTGTGTGTGTGTATGTGTGTGTTTGTGTGTGTGTGCTTGTCTGTGAAATCGTGTTATGTTTTGCGGCTAAATTAAAATTCGACTTAATCGCTTAAACATTTAAGAGGCGAGGCAGGCCTAAAGCAAAAGGCAACATCAGCAGCAACAGCAGCAGCAGCAACCACAGCAACAACTACATAAAAACTACTTCTGTGTTGTTGTTTTTGTTTTATTTCTTCTTCATTTGTTTTGTGCATGCGCAGCGCAGTCGCAAAGCCAGCAGCAGTGACAGCATATTGCTGTCTCGCTTGAGCGCGCTCTGAGCGCCATAAACAAACATGGCTGCTCTCTCTTCTGCTGCCAGCGAGCAAGTGCAGCGCAGTCGACTGAGAGAGCCACCGAAAGTGGAGTTTTCGAGAGTGCAGAGAGTGGAGTGGAGTTTCGAAGAGTCGGTGAGAGGAAGAGAGCATGGCGCGTTTTCACGTTGCTCGACGACGACGTCGTTGTTTTTGTTGTTGTTGTTGTTGCAGTTGCTGGGCAATTTTAAGCCTCAAGGGCCGCACAATACAAATGTTAATTAAAATCTAAAAGCTTTAACTGTGCAAATTGTAGCACACAGAAGCAGCAGCAGCAGTCAGTTTCACAGTGATTTATCTGCCGCCGCCTGTCAACGTTGTCGTTTGTCATTTTAATAAAATACAAATTATTCAAATTGTTTATTGTACATTCTTATGCCATTTAATTCCAGCTCGTTTAGTTGCTATTAACAAATGAATTGCTTTGGCTGCTGACAGTTGCAGATTAAGAAAATGCAATGGGTGAAAAAAACGCTGTACGTATTAAGAATAAAAGTTTATTTAGTGCAAAAATTGTTTATACGATTGGTGCTGGACTAAATCACGAGCCAGCCACAAATGCAATTGGCCATAAAGCAAAGGCAATATAAACATGTACCGCTTATATTTGTGTGTATATGGCCATAAAACAAACAGCAACTGTTGTCCGATTGTACAGCAGCAACTTGTTTCCATTTCAATTAACTGCTGCAGCAGCGGCCATAAACTCAAATGGCTCGCAAACATACGTAATATAAAACACAACACAAAGTAGCTTTGAAAATGCCTTAACACAGATTTATTGTGTATTTTATTTAGACTTAAGTCAATTTTTGTTTGGCTGTGGGCGAGTTGCCAAACATCGACGAATATTATTTGACGAAAAACTGGCGCAAAGTTTTCGCTGTTTTCTTTGCAGTTAGCAGCAGAAAAACCTTACCCAAAATCTTTGGGCCGATAGCAGAAATCATTGAACGTTGTTAGGCAAACAGCAACAGCAACAATTAGCAAAAGGTTGCCACATTAATGACTTCTGTGTTGTTTATAATAATTGCATTTTAATGGAATACATATCGCTGCATGATTAATTATCTTCAGAGCATTTAAGTAGTAAGTACGTACTGAAATCGTCAACTTTTATATTGGATTCAAGCATTCTACTTTTCTTGCAACTTTTTTCTTTCGTATATATTGGCTTCCTTTTTCATGTTGAACAACTTGAAATGCGCCCAGGTTGTTTGTTTTTTTTTTGTTTTTTTTTTTTTTAGTGGCACTATAGTTTAGTAGCATGCAACATTCAGCAGCTAATGCGCTGGGCGTGTCAAGTTGTTGCGGTAAGGAGGTAGAGGTGCCACAAACAACAAACTTGACAACGTTTTTCTGTGGTTGTACATATTTCGATTTCGTTTTCGATTTAGTTATTATTTAAGTAGCAACATTTTTGTAATGCATAATTTGCAAACCGTTTAACGCGACTTTGACATGCAACATTTTGTTTGGAGTTACAACAAGCCACAAGACACACAACAAGAAACGAAAATCGTATCGAAAGCAGACGAAACGAAAGAATTCTAATTGAGGTGCGCAACATGCGAACAACATTAACAACAACGTCAGCAGAAGCAGCAGCAGCAGCAGCAGCAGCAGCAAAATGTTGCTGATAGTAATCAACATCAATTAAAACAGCTGTCTGTCTCGCCCTGTTGTTGTAGCCGTGTGTAATTATATTTGTTGTTGTGCCTTTGCCATTATAATCAACATTCACCTCATAATAATCATCATCATCATCATTCTGGTTGTCGTTGTAGACTAAGCAACTGAAGCATTGCAATTGTAGTTGTTCCTGCTGCTGCTGCTGCTGCAAGCAACATGTTGCTGCTGTCAGCTATGTGCTTGCTTTGCTCGCCTGATGGCAACTGTTGATAATTATAATCCGCTTGTGGTTAAAATGGTGTTGCCTACCTTACTGACGATAAGCTCGTATGAATAATTATGTTGCCAGTTGGCGAGTTGTTGTTGTGGTAGTTGCTAGCTGCTGGCTGCTGGCTTCTGTGGTGGTGGTGGTGGTGGTGCTGCTGCTGCCTGTCACTGTTACTGGCCAATGCGCGACAACTCATGAATAATTAATGCACTCCATGCTGCTGCTAGTGCTGCTGTTGTAGTTGCTGTAGTTGCTGAAGTGACTGTTGCCGTTGCACGGCAGCAGCAGCAGCTTGTTCTTGCTGCCTGCTTGCTTGTTGAAATATATTTTCAATTATAGCAGGAAATCGTGAATTATACCGACGACTCTGCCAGCATTTTTGCGCCTGAGTAGCTGCTGCCGACTGCTGATTGCAGTTGTAGTTGTTGTTGCTGGCTTGTTGGCTGATGTTGTTATATTATTTTGATTAAACTTGACACAGTCCCTTGTTGTCAGCGACGACGCAGCATCGTCGTTGTCGCATCACGCAAATATTTAATAAATACATAAGCGACGACAACAAAAGAGCAAAAAATGTGCTACGGCAACGCCCTTTGATGCTGCCGACAACAATTAACACTTGAATAGCAGCAATAGCTGCACAAAAGGACACAACAAACAACAACAACAGCTGTGTGTCAACTATTCAATATCAACTTAATTTGCATGAAATACACACACACACACATACTATGAAATTCTCACCTTAAATTAAATAAGCATTATTCAGTTTGGCTAAACGGCAACTGCGAAGGTTCGGTGCACAATTGGCACTTGAAAGGCATCAAAGCTATCATCGGAGAAGATCCACACAATGGCAAATAACTGCAGCCCAAGAACCACAGCCAGACAAAAGAACCAGTCAACAGGGAAGCAGAAGGAGAAACAAAATAGGGTTGAGCAGGTCGGTCGGACGGTCAGAGATGGGCAAAGTGACCCGACGAGTCGAAACTTTCGATGTATTTATGATTTCATATCACAAAACATTCTATGCATAATTTAACACGATGCAAAACATGTTTCCGTGTGCTCGAGTGGTTTCCCTTTGAGACGTGAGATATTGTTTGTGAAAATCCCTTATTTTATATAGGCTTAACAGATGTCATAAAAGTTCATAAGAAGCTGTTGGCAATATAATTTGTTATATTTATAGAATAGTTTGTACAGCTTCGCTTTTGAAGGGACAACTTAAAGCGCCCAGCAACTAATTTCGTTAATAGAATTTTTATTGATTTTACTATATTTTACGATTACAAGAAAGTTCGGTTTGCAGTGAGTAGTAACAATAAACCCGATTTAATAGTCAAAGCTACAATAAACACTTAAATCTCCAAGTTGCAATAAAAATGACTGAAAGCTCACAGCATATTTTAATTGCATTTTTTACTCTTATTATATGGATGCAGGTATTAAAGCAGATTGCAGGTAAATTTTAAAAAATCTGTTAAGTCACTTATGTAGTGGTAAGGCACGAAACACATCCGACTCATCTCTACTTTGGTGGTGGCACTCTCAGACTGTGCATAAGATATTCGGGATGCTGCAACCTCTGTGTTGCCTCCTCTGTGCACTTGGGCATTGAATTCCATTTCATTCCATTCAAAAGCGAAACGACAATACTGCCGACTGTTTGTCATACCAAGTGAAATGGCTTACAAGCATTTCTTCTTCCTCACTTCCCCTCCCACTCTCTCCCACTCTTTCTCTCACTCTTCCTGTCTCTGTCCTCTCTTCCTCCCCTTTTTTTGTGTCTGTTGCTCCCCTTCTCTTTGGCGAGGCGTGTTGAGGTGTGCTTGGGAGATAGCATCTTGCATAAAATTACTGACAGCAGCAAGAAGGCAGGCAGGCAGCCATGCCAGGCCAGGCCAGGCAGTCAGGCAGCTACCACCAACAGCAGCAACAGCAACAGTAACAACAACAACAGCAGCCACCAGCAGCGTCGAGTTGGCCGCCGTTTGTGCCGTCTGATGCTGTGCCACTGATAGCCTCGAAATTGTTGGCAGTTGCAATTTGCTGTTTGGAATTTTAAGCGAGCCAACAATGAAGCTGAGATGGTCAGCAACAGCAGCGGAGGCAGCAGAAGGGAAACATATACAGACAGTCGAGATAGGAACATCATTCTCATGCTCATCAGCAACAGCAACAGCAACAGCAGCAACAGCAGCAACAGCAGCAGCAACATCAGAGTTGGAGTTAAGGCGATTGCATATAAAAGTCAGCAGGCGGTGTGGTGATGTGTTGCTCCTGGCTGACTGCTGCTGCTGTTTCTACTGACTGTTTGCTGCCCCTCACTACTTCCCTAACCAGCTAACACCCCACCTCTCAAGTCTTGCTGCTGAATACCTGCCTGCTGCTGCTGCTGCTGCTTCGTTTGCATTTTATTTCAGTATTTTTTATGCTGCTGTCTTTCAGTTTTGTGCGCTGTTTTGTTCATTTCAATTCAATTTTTTTTTTTTTCACTTTGCTTTTTTTTGCATAAGCTCGAGAGAAAAAAACTGCAGCAACAACAACAGCAGCAGCAGCAGCAGCAGCAGTGCTTGAAAAACAAATGCCGTGCAAAAATCGAAATAAGATATAGTCGGCAGCAGCAGCACGATTTATGTTAATCAGACAACAGCAGCAGTTGGAGTTAGCTGCACAACAGGGGGAGGGAAAGTAGCAGCAGCAGCGGCAGCAGCAGCGGCAAATGCATTCAATCATATTTTATCTTGGCACAGTAGTCTGTTGCTGCTGTGGCTGCAAACTTGGTTATTATGTATCGCTTAGATACTTGGCGCACTTTCGGATTGCTTTGAACCGAACATGGGGGCATGGGCGGGACGCACAATGACTAGGGGTTGCAGAGTTTTCTGGAGCAGCGCCAGCGCCAGAGCGCAACTTTTGAATTATTATAGAGCTCGAAATCTTGTGCCACGTTTTGTTTCCTTCTATTTTTTTATTGGCATTTGTTTGCGGTCGTCGTCGCTGCCTGTGGTGAGATTTCAATTTGATTCGTTATCGATTTGATTTCAATTTGCCAAATGGTTGGCTGCCATTTGCTGTCGCTGCTGTGTTTGCTGGGTGAAAGTTCGTTTTTCCTTTTTTCTTTCTTTCGTTTTTTTTTTTTTTTGTTCGTTATTGCTTTCAGTTACTTTGTTAATTTAAATGGCATTGCGAATGGGAAAGTAATTGGCTGAGAATTGTGAAATGCAGGCAACAGTCAATTGGACAGCACCCTTGCAAAGTGAACACTAAACTTTTAAAGCTGTTGTTTTAAAGGAAAGCTACTTTAGCTACTTTAACTTTAAAATATTAAGTGGTTAAATTGCATCGAATATTGGTAAATTCATTTTTGGCTGAGCTGAGCGACTCAATGCCACAAAAGCAGAAATACCGTCAGTTTAAATAGCCACCAATTATATAATAAATATGCATTTGCTTATCACAATGCTGTGCAATGAGGCGTGCCACCAATTTTTTTATTGCACACACACTTTGTGCATTCGTGCATAATTGAATTCGATATTTAATTATATTTACTTACAACAGGCCAATTTGAGTGGAACTTGATCCAATTAAATACGAACCTGCAACGAGAAAAGCAGAAAGAACACAATTGTTAATGAATTTCAATTGACATATTGCATTTTTGATACGTGTGCATTTTTGCGAATGACTTATTTGCATTTCGTTGCAATGAACAAATGAGGCAAGGCTCGCCACATCATTCAGCACGCAAATGAAAGCAAATTAATCTGGCATTAAATGCACTTAGCAATTGCATAATTCACTTGCTTCAACTTTTTCTTGTGGAGGCGCAACAGAAGCCGGGCAAGAAGGGGGAGGGGCACGGGCTGGCAGCCACACCCACTCAACGCACAAAAACTGACATAAAACATTTAGTACAAAATGTGCATTTCGCTGTTTGCCAGTTTTTGTTTGGTTTTCTTGATTGTATTTTTGCTTGAAGGCGGAACAAACAAAACTTAAAACAAAGTGCGAAAATAAGCCAAGACCCCCTTAAGTTTTAATAGGGTGACTCAGGCAGAAAAGGTGGCGTTAAAGGCCATACACAATGTTGCAACTTGCAAATGTAAAATGTAGACTAAAAGACACAACGGAAAAGACAGAAATAAAGACAAACTTAACATGCAAAAAATGTAACAATTATTCATTTCTTGGCATCTTAAGTTCACTCTGAGTTCTGTCCGTGTTAACCAGTTGTTAACAGTGTTACGAAACAACTTTAATAACAATGCTAAATAAAAACAGATTTTGCATCATTATTTCGGTTTTTAGCCATCTTTATGCTATACTTTAATTTTTCTTATTTTTTTTTTTTTTTGTTTCACAGCTTGAATCACCCTAAGCCAGAGGCCAGAAAATGCACAACTGGCTATCTGAGGGGCAAGCTGGCAAACTGGCGAGTTGGCGAGTTGGCGAACTGGCCAACTGACAAAAGGCCTCTACAAACGACGTTAGCAGACTGTCTGACTTGTTGGGCTGGCTCTTTTTCTGCTTCTTCTGCTTTTTCTGCTTCTTCAGCTTTGCGCTGCTTGCCGCTTGCTGCTGTTTCTGGTTCTGCGCCCAGAAAATAATAACAATAATAAGAAAAAAAGAATGAAACAATATATGAACAGTTGTGCCATTTTTTCTGCACATTTCATGCGCTTTTTGCGCCGGATGTGCTGCATAAAAACGCAGCACACATACACACACATATATGCTGCACACACACACACCACATAGCAATTTAAGAAAACGTAGAAAAAAATGTATAATTTCAACAAAAGCAGCCAAAGAAACTGGCACAAAAACGATGGCGAGTGTTTTTTTTTTTTTGTATATTTTTATTTATATTTTAACATGCTCCTCTTCACATTGTTTTGCTGCACATGCTGCAACCCCTGCACACTCGGCACACCCCCTTCCCCTTCCCTGTCATCTTGTTGCCTTTTCATGTTTTTGCTGGCAAACTTGGCAAAACTTTTGGCCTAAAGGCGAAATGCGTTTTTGATGCTGTTGCCCCAACCCTCCTCGTTCTTCCATCCCCCTCTCGGCACTCTCTGCGCATCTGGCTTATGTGGGTGGGGGGTGGTGGGTAATTGGATGGTTGGTTGCTTGGCTGCTTGCATTGCGCTTAGCCATTGCTGTGGACAAAAAGTTTTAGCATTAAGTTGCTGCCAATTATGTGCTGTTTCTTCCTCGTCTGTTCTTTCATGCAAATCGCACACGCATACAAAACGAATTTCCCTTAACACCCGAACACCGACCACCCTCCTCAGCCCCTTCTTGCAATCTGTCGACCCGTTGAAACTCTTGGAAAATTGAAACAACTTTTGCAATTACTTTCCGCAAACAAAACAAATGTGCGCAAGTCACGCAATTCGCTGCCTGTCCCCAACCACCCTACCTCGACACACACACACACACACACAGACAAGCATTCAGTGTTGCATGACGGTCTCGAGGTGGGTTGTGGGACAGCGGGACCAAAAACAATAATTACACAGCATTGTTCATGCATACATTCCATATAATTATTATGACAATAACAAGACACAAAGAGCTCCACCATAAAAAGGGGTTGTTCAAAAGCAGCAGGTGAGAGTTGTTAAGTGGGGGGTGGTGGGGATGGGAGGGAAGGAGATGGCCAGGAATACGACCTTACTGTTCGCCTGGTCAAGCTGTTAAATTGCTTGATTCAATGCTGTTCATTGTAATTGAACTGGGATTAATTGAGCTATGAAATAGATATAAACACAGATTCATATTCAATCTGAATATTAAACAAATAAGGAATCCAAGCCTTGAGTTGCTTTTAAAACGTTTAAAGTTTTGTTTATCAAATGAGTGTCAATTTAACAACTCTTCAATTTATTAAATATCATTTGCTGTTGAAATTCTGCTGATTTCATAAATAAACTTTATTATTGAGAAAATTAAATTGAGTAACTTGATGCTCGTTGGAAATGTTATGATATATTTGTTGAAAATCTCAATTTTCGTTTAAATTAGTTGTTGTGCTCGTGGGTGTGTATTGTGTGTGAGTGTGTGTGTGTGTGTGTCAGTTTGAATGGCGTTTCCCATAACGCAAACAATATTTCAAAAGGAAGTTTGCTCAAAATGCTGAAATGCATTTGTTGAAGTACGAAAATGGCTCATGGCTCATGCACACACACACACACACACACACACACATATATACACTAATCTTGAAATGGAATATGCATCGTTATGCATTCATATATTGTCGGTATATATGCATTTTATGTGGTCTAAGGGAGTCCTTGCCAGCTCTGCCAGTTTTGCACACTTCAACTTTACTGGTCCTTGCGGCTGTGCAACAATTTTATTATTACGTTTATTTGACTTGACCCGATGGATATGCATACATAAGCAGTTTCCTGCCAACTGCCAACTGCCAACACACACACAACACACAAGCAAAACCCCAACGAACTGCGCCAAAAACAACAACCACATTTGCATTTAGCAAATTTCATTGTTGGCTGCTGCTGCTGCTGCTGCGGATGGGTCGTAAATCCTTTAGCCGCAGCCACGCCCACACTGCCATACTACCACACGCCCACCCGCATAGCCAACAACTATTGTTGGCTGATTGTTCGACTCTGTCTGTTGTGGCTTGCAAATTGTGCATGAGTGCAGATCTCATCTCATCTCTTCTCACCCTGGCCTCTCGCTCACACCTTCCCCCTGTCTCTCTCTCTTTCTCTCACTCGGTTTCAAGCTCCTGCAGTCTCGGTTAAATTGGATTATGCAATTCCCTGGCTGCACAGTTGAACACATTTACTGACTGCAGACACCTCCAGGCCACTTGTCCACTTGTCCACCTGTCCTCCTGCCAAATGGAGCACGCAATTTCATTAGTTCCTTTGTTTCTGACCGTGTGCGTCGCATCTCGCTTTCTCTCTCTCTCTCTCTCTCCCTCTCTCTCTCTCTCTCACTCTGTGTGTATTGACCAATAATTCAATTAGGGCCTCTCATTTAATGTGCCAAGCAACTTGCTAATTCCAATTTAGTATCATTTTGTTGGTAATCGAAACAAAACATTTGCCCGGGGAAATTCTAGTAATTAAATTTGTACTGGAATTGGTCTGCAGGAGAGCTTTGATTACGTCGCTCCCAGGCGAATATTCCATAGTGCTACTGATTTCCAATCAATGTCATAAAATCAACATTTTACTTTTCATACCAAATATAAATGCTATTAATACTGATGTTGATCAAATGAGTTCATTAATTGCATTTCTCACATGGATTTATTGACAATTTCAATCAATTGATTCTCATTATTATTTATTATTCAGCAATAAGCAAAGCGATTGCATTTAAATGAGAACTGAAATGTTAATCAAATATGAGAGATGCACTCAATTTTGTTTTAATTCTTTTGTAATATTTTTCATTAATCGCAAGTTTATTATTTCAACAGTTCATCGAAATAAATATATATAATAAATATTTTTATTAGAAATCATTTTACGTCATTTCCTTGACAATATTACAGTTCTTTAATCAGTTTTGTTTATATTTTTGCTCATTTTCAGCGTGAGTCACGAACTGTTGTATTTGCCTCTGTTTATTTTGCAATTCCAATCGTCGCGTTTGTTGCACACAAAATCCAGTCACGTAGCATAGAAGCGAAGCAAAGGACCCAACAATGTTGAATTCATATCCTCGTTTCGGGACGTGGCACTTTTCTTGGCTTGATTTCCACAATTATAAACCAACAAAAATACTCAAGATCATTATTGCTTTGCTGAAAATTGCTCCCATTAAGCAAAATAAACGTTTTGCTCTGCAAATTGTTGTTCTTGTTTTTTTTTTTTAAATATTTATAATAAAAAAAAAAACAGCCGCCCACATTGAGTTCAATGTCTTTGGCCGGACAAAAATAGACGTCAGCAAATAAATGTGCGGTTTGTCCACTGAATAAGTGAGCGAATGAATGAATGACTAACTGAATGAATGGCTACTAAATTTCAATTAATTGCAAAATAAACTCAAAACAAATTGGTTTTGCGATATCATTTATTTTTACACATGCATAACACGTGGGCAAATAAAACACAAAAAAAAAAAAAAACATTTTCATTGTTGTGCTTTGTATGCAAATTTTATGGCTGGCCCACCCAACTGGGTGGCAAATGTGCTAAAGCACTACTTAATATAAGCCGCTCCCCTGGCCTACACCCCACCCGACCCCTAAGCTTCCACCACTTCTAGATCCACCTGTCGTATAACAAAACGGAATTCAACTCGTTGTTGCTCCGCTTGTTTGCATTTGTACATCATAAATAATGCAAATTAATTAGGTATGGAATTTATTTCACACTGCCCACTGAAAGTGTGCGCCCACTCATACACGCACACGCACACACACATACGTGTATAGATAAATATATATTAGTGAGTGCCTGGCAATTTACGCCAAAATGCCGGGTAATTTAATTGAAAATGGCAGCCCCAGGCAACCCGAGCGGCAAGAAGCGCAGGGGCAGCCCAACATTGCGCACAGACAACGGACACCAAACGCAGACACAAAGGCCAACACACGCACACACACACACACGCACACACAAGAGACAGAGATCAAGTCGAGCCAACAAAAACAACAATATACATACATACATGTATGCTTAAACTGGCCCGTCTGTTGTTGTTTGTGTTGCAGTTGTTGTTGTTGCTGTTGCTGTTGCTGTTGCTGTTGTTGTTGTTGTTGTTGTACGTGGCCTGGGCACTTGGCACGTTCCGCGCCAGCGAAAAAATTCTCATAATAATTAAACGAAAAACGCGTTGATTGCATGCAATTTGCATTTTACGACTACGCGACGAGGGCAAAAGCGCTCAACTCTCTCGACTGCCCAGTCCGCAAGGGGCCTCCTCACAATACACACACACACACACACACACATATATATATATATATATATATATATATGTGTGTGTGTGCCTTTACCTGCCTCGACACAGGCACAGGCAGAGGGGTAAGCTGTGTGTTGGGGCAGGCACAAACTCAGTGCCAGCTGCTTGGCTCCCACAGCAAAGAGTGCTCAATTGGAAACTCAATAAGCCAATGCTGTTATTATCATGCATAACAACAACAACGACAACAACGACAACGACAACTGACAGACAGCTCACACCTTTGCCAGCTACACCATCCCCCTCACCCACTCTTCCACCCCCATCCCAACGCACACGCCCACTGTAAACATTTGTTGATGACGATACCAGCGACAACATTTGATTAGCTCGATTAAGCAAATTAGCTTTGCATATGAATAAAACTACAACACACAGTTTGACTGAGCGCAGGCTAATTTAATTGTGAGTGCATTCAGTTGTGTGTGTGTGTGTGTATCTGAGTGTGTGGTCAACAGGCACACCCCCCTCGTAATAACCACACACGTTAAACAACGTTTTTATTCTGTTCTACACTTGAATCATTTAATATTCAACATTTGCAAATGTAAACTTTATTATTTCGTAAATAAACAGAGAGCTCTAAAAGAACCCATAAACTTTATTCTATAAGCTAAAAAAAATCCAATGTTATTTATTCAAGAGCAACTATAGCTAAATAAATGTTTATTTTAGGAAAAGGCCCTAATAAAATAGCTAAAGTACGCAAAAATAGATCGACGGTTGTGAAAAATCTTAATGAAACATTTACTCAAAAATAAACCGAAATTTAACGATTTAAAATTAAGTGGTATTTTAAAAAAGCCTATCAGCGATGTTGAAAAACATTGAGAAAGCACTTTAAACAATTTTCCCAGCCGCAGCAATTAAATATTGCTCATCCAAAGATTTATCTGCCGCTTTTGCCACGTTCAACCCAATATGATATATTAATGGTACGGAAAGAATCATAAATTTATATGTATATATATATATATATATATATATATGTGCATATGTGACATGCACATTTTTGTTAAATTTAATTTGCATACATGCCATTAAAATTGTGACAGGCAAATTTACGAGTGCTTCCGTTATACATTTTCCATTCTATTTGTTTAAATTAGTAACGCATTTTCCGTTCCGCAACAAAAACAGAAAAAATACCAAACATATTCCGTATAAACAAATGTGAGAGTGTTGTGAATAAAAAGTTTTTCAATCAACAGCCGCTAAAGCGAAAGAAAAAAAAACATACAAGAAAAGATCAAAAGAGTTTCGCAGTTTCCATTTGCATAAAGAAAAATCGCCGAAGCGAAAAAACTCACAAACACACACACACACACAAGTGTACAAAAAATGCAAATGAAAAGTATTAAGCAATTTTAATTAGCACACATGAATGCGCTACACGGGAAAGCAGCTATAAAAGTTTTGATAATCGATAGGTTTGACAGAAATCGATAAGTCACTATCAATAGCAGTAAAAATTTAAAATATATAACTTTGCCATATAAATTTTGTAATCCGGGTTTCGTAGAAATACTCAATAAAATACCAATAAATTATCTAACAAGTTGTGTCCAATTCAAATGTGGGCAACGTCCATCTTTATTCTTGGCATGTCCCATGCTATCTGGGCAAACTAAGATACTCCTCACATGAGTAAATCGTATCCTGAGTAATGTGGGCGTTGCCGTCTGCCACTTGGTTCATTGCCAAATGTTGTGGGGAATTTTTTTTCTTCTGTTGCTACATTTATAAGTCCCGGCGTGCAAATTCGACGTAGTCGTACAAATTGTGCTTGCCAAATATGCTCGACACATTTTGCGGCTGGTTGAAAGTAGCTCGTTATGATAATGATGAACATCATTATTATTTATATGGTATGATGAAGTGCCAATAATTTTCTGTCGTTTTGTAAAACTAAAGTGCCTTCAATTTTTTGTTGCGACCAGCAACATTTTCATACAATAATTTTGCAATTTATCATTTTTATTTTGTTGAATTTTATATTTTATATTTTGCATATGCCGTACATTAATAAGATTTTGTTGGAGGGGTGAGGTTGGCGTGGCAAGCCGCATTTTATTTATTTGCTGTTAATTAATGTCAAGCATTTCAATATACAATTAAAAGAACCACAAATGAGGAACGGGTTGGGGTGGGTGGTGGGTAGGGCAGTGCGGAAAGGGGAAAGGAATGGGGCATGCAATTGAAATTTATGAATGTCGTTCGTTTTGCTTTCATTAATTTTGTTGTTTTTGCACATTTTGCTCGCTGTTTTGTGCTTCGTGGTGCATGAAATGCAATCGCAACAAAAACCAACAACACAACTGCAAAATGAATCGTTTGTTTTTTCTTTTTTTTGTGTGTATTTCATATTCAATGAAGTTGCAAAGGTTGTTGTTGTTGCAGGTCTTGTCAAACAATGGACGCCCATTGCATTCATGTTGGAAAATCATTTGAGCGCTGAGCCGCATCAACGACCATAACAAATGAAGCTGGTCTGCCTCTGTTGGTCATTTTACCTCACCTCAAATTGGGGGCGACTGAACACACCCACATCCACACAGGATAAACAAACATATATATGTACATATAGCACATATATGTTTTTTGTGTTTAATATATGCACAGTTTTGTGTTCTTAACCACTTTGCTGACCGACTCCTGCGGCTTTCCATTGCGTGCCAAAGTTGCCGGTTCTGTCTGCCTCCTGACTATATTTTCTGAGCCAATCAATCAATAAACGCAAATTAAAATCGGGCTACACTCTGAATATGCCCCGTTTCTAACTAACTAGTTATAATTGTGCTGGAGAACGATACGATCTAGTTATAATTGAGTATTAGAAATACGAATAATGATCGAAAATAAGATGAATCATATTCATACATTTATATTAAATTACAGCTGCAAAACTTGGTACACAACTATGTTATACTAAGCAAAATCCATGCAATTTTATTGCTGCAAGTTTAAGCACTACTCGTAAAAAAAAAGGTAAATATTTAAAGGGTATAAAAACTACTGCATGTTACTTAACATGTTTTTATTGTGTGCAATTAAGGCAAAAGCAGCAGCAGCATAAATGAAATATGCACGAAAACAATAATCAAGGCAAAAACACAGCGACGACGAGCTGCAGTTTAAAGAGGGGTGGTGGCAGGGGTAAGGGGTAGGCGGTGGGTTGTGGGTGCATGTACTGGCTGCCCCAGCAATGCAGTTAACTCGATTCGGTTTTAAGTGCCATGTCATTAAAATCGCGTGAGGGAGCCGCTTGCCGTTCAGTTGTTTTGTTGGGGCGTGGCACGGCAGCGATTTGACCAGACAACTGCTAAACGAGCTCACACAACAAACAAAAGAGGGCGACAAATGAAATAAAAATATAATAACAATAATAAGACTCGTTACAACAAAACTGAGACTCACAACAAGCTGCCAATTGCCGCAACAGTTCCAGTTGAAGGAACTTGAAAAAACTAAAAAATAAAATGCCAGTGAGAAAATGTTGTATTAAATTCAGTTAGCTGCGGCGCTGTAATTAACTGACTGGACTGAGGCAAAAGTGGGCGGCAAACCTTAACGCCCTGCCTCATCAGCAACAACATCATCAACATTATCATCATCATTACTAATATTAGCTATTTCAGCACCGTGAAGAGAAAAAAAAAGAAATTGAAATGGGTCGTCATCATTAGCAGCAGCAAAAAACAAAAAAAAAAAACATAAAAGGCGCACTAATTAAAATTACAACAAAAGAGGAAATGAAAGTGGGTGGCATGGGGTAAAAAACAACAGAAAGCGAATATACATATATACACATAATAGATAAACAATACCAGCAACATCAGCAACAACAGAAACAAAACAAACATAAAAAAGAAAGAGAAAATAATTGAGTTGGCAAAAAGGACAAACTGGGAATACAGGACAACAAAACAAGGGGCAACCATTTTAAATTAAATACACAATTTCCTGAGTGCCTCCCTTTCATTCTGGTCACACAAATTGAATTAAAAAAAAATGTGATTGTTAATTTGCAATATGCACATAATTAAACAGAGCTCAAATATGAGAAGCAAACATCACTAGGAGCACACATCCAAAGCAGGAACAGGCATCCAGCTAACAGCGTCATATTAAAGCTGATTTGCCGCTTGACTTGCCACCCAAAGCCAGACACACAAACAAAACACGCAGCAAACAAACAAATAAACCAACAGACTGAAGCTGGTTTTATTCGCGCTTTTCGCATTTTATCAGGCATTACGTATACGACGTGTATTGCCTGCTGTGTGTGTGGATGTGTGTGTGTGTGTGTGTGTGTGTGTGTGTGTGTGTGTGTGTTTGTGTGTGAGCATGAGTGGGTGTATGTTTGCTGCTGCTACCGTGTAGGTGGCAAGTGCTTAGCACAGGAAGCCGGAAGGCAGCTGGAAGGAAAGAAACACACACAACGAAACATGCTCGCCGCTGCTCTGCACCGTGGCACAAACCTCTGTTTATGCCACATGAAATAGAAGTGGCAGATTAAGTAAATCTTATAGCTTTATAGTTATTGTTATTGCTGTAGAGACTGTGAACTGCAACCTCTTGGGTCTCTTCCTTTAAATTCTATGAACAATAAAATAAAAAACACAAATTTACAGAAACAAAAATAATATTTATAACATTTTTTCATTTAATGTTCATAAAATTGCCTTAAGCCACTTCCTAATGAATCCTACGAGATAGTTAATATTTGTTGCTGTTTTTTTATTCGTAATCTTTCTTTTACAGTTGCATTTACAGTTTTATATTTGTTCTACATAAAGATAAACATATGCTCAAATAAAGATTCATCATGTTTCTTTCGCTTTTGTTGCACTGTACTGAATAAATAAGCTGGGGCCAGAACAGGACAGGACAGTACAGGACAGTACAGGACAGGGCAAGCCAACCACAGCTTAGGGCATATCCTGCCGTTCTGCTGAATGCCTGACTGCCCGACTGCCAGCCAGTCAGAAGCCCACACCACTTTGCTTGAGCTCGCGACCCAGGGCCATATTTTTATGCGCGTTCAGCTCCTACATGGCACATCCGGTTGGGAAGGAACGAAGAACGTGAACGTGAACGTAACGTGCAATGGCAGCTGGAATTTACAATGACTAACCCCCGCCCCATTACGCCCACCACACACACACACACACACACACACACACACACACACACACACACACACACACACACACACACACACACACACACACACAGCACCACGCCCCTTTGCCCTCTAGCTACTGCTGTCTGTCGCTTATATAAAATATCCTGCCAGCTTGTGTGGCGCTTCCTGTGGCGGCTACACATATTTACACACACACACACACACCCACCCTTGATTCTGTCGCAGTGTCGCAGCAACAACAAAGCATTAGCCCCTTCCTCCCCGCTCCCCCTGTTATACGTACAATCAGCTTTTGTTGCTTTTGCTGTGTTTATTGTTTTTTGCCACAGGAAAACCTTTGCTGGCATGTTCCAAACTCTTTTGTTTCGCTTTGGCGTGTATATATAAATATATCTATACATACATCTATATATGTATGTGTGTGTTTGTCGACATTGTCAGGATTTCAGCACCAACGTCGTCATCCTGCCACATGTATTTCACATTTTCCATTTTTTTCTCTTCATTTTTTTCTTGTTTTTAGCTTCAAAAAATATGTACATTTATTCACATGCCACAAGAAAATTTAAAAGGTTTTCTCGTGGAGGAAATTTGCTCTTAAATTATGCACAGTGCATAAATTAAATGTCAATTTTAATAAAGTCATTCGACGGCGAGAGTTTGCCAAATCAAATGTACGTGCAAGGATCACGGCGGACTGAGTGCCAGTGGGAGGAGAAGGAGGAGGAGGAGGAGAAGGAAGTGAGGAGGGAAACGTGTCTGTGGTCGACAGACTGCTAAAGAAATTAAATTTTTATGAATCAACAGAGTGACACACACTCACCAAAATAATAATAACAACAACAGGCAGGGAAGGGCAGGGCAGGGCAGGAGAAGGACAACAGCAGCTTGTGGGGGAGAAGCTGATAAAGCAGCCACAGCAACATCAGCAGCAGCATCAGGATGAGGGTTGAGGGGAAAGCATAATGAAGTTTAAGTGTAATATAATGGGCATTGGGCATGGGAGAGGGCCAGACGCTGTGACGCCCTTTGCCGGCGACAACCCCAAAGCCAGAACAGCAGAGGCAACAGCAGCAGCAGCAGCAGCAACAGTAGCAACAACAACAACAACAACAATAGTAGCAACAACAATTTCACATTGTGTGCATGTTCAGGTTAAAGTGGTTAAATAAACGCACGCGTGGCGACACAAATGAAACGTGACGAGTGCCACTGACGACGACAACGACGACTATCGCACCCACCCCTCCCGAATGGCCAAAGCCATAGTGTGGACAACAGAGCAGGGGGAGGAAGCGAGTGAGGGATTGGGGGATGGGATTGCGAGCGGTGCATTCGTAATTCGTGCCTGGCATGTGTAAGACGACAGTCGAAGTCGAAAGGCCGGCAATTGTGTACTCGCTGAACCGAGCACACGTGCCACGCACTTTAATCATTTTGACAGACTTTAACGAGGAAATTCGCATTAGAACGTGGCACGGGGGCAGAGGCAAATGGGAAGTGACAGAGCATACAAATTTCAGAGGTACGAATTGAATAGGAATTAGAAAAGTCTCACAAAGAATAATTTAGTACATAAACCTTTTTTGGAAAACAAACTTAGAAATCTGAGCGATAGTAGCTATGATTAGAGCCTACTAACGTAATTAGTTACCATAGAAACACACATACAGACGGACCCTTCCCGACAAATTAATAATACCATCTAAAACTCACAGAGTTAGCTTACAGAAATCAATAACAAAATTAAAAATATCTAATCTTCATTAAAACTTAATTTCCCCCTTAAATAAATGTCATGTTAAATAATTAGTTAAATTATAAATGTCATTTCATGCCCCAACAGACACCCGCCCACAGACACAAGAGTGTCCCAAAAGACACCGGACACTGAACTGAGTAGATAATTAACCTGTGCGTGGAATGTTTCCAGTCCCGTTTGTGGCTTCTCAATAATGGATGTGACAACAACAGAAACACTCTGGGCCAAATGACATTGCATGCTTGTCTCAAATTAACCAAAAGTACTCTAATCTTAATATACATACAACAACACGCACACACAATTAGAGTCTGCTGTGTTGCCCTCTGTCCTATTAGCCAGGCCTTTAATAAGGCAGCATTAACAGCTCCTATTTCCAATAATTGAGTGAAATTCGACTGGATAAATATCTATTGTGAGTTGAAAGCACTTACAGTAACTAGGCAAGTATGAGAAATTGCAGCAATAAGGCAGAAAAATTAATAGTTAATCTTAAAAGTAATGAAAAATTCCAGCAAAATTAACAAGTCTGAATTTAAGTTTTGTGAAAGTATTCGAAAATGTTCTCAACCGTATTTTCCGTGGCTTCTCCAATGTGGGCTTATCCTGTCTCAAAGTTTTACGCATTGCTGCACTGCATTTTGTTAATTAAAAGCCCAAAACTATGCTGAACATTTAAATGAGAGACCGACACAGGGAGAGAGAGCGAGAAGGACAGAGTAAGAGTCAGAGTCAGAGAAAGAGATTTAGGAAGTGTGAGACAAAAAATAAAAGGAGACATGTGTCAAAGGGATTTGGAGGATTATGTCAGGTGGGTGGATGAGAGATAAAGTTTGTATGCGAAGACTTTTGCCTAATGCCTCGAGGTGCTCACGTGTGAGTGTGTCAATGGATGTGTGTGTGTGAGCGTGTGTGTGTGAATATGTATCTGCGTATCTGCTCAAACACGCCTCAGAGCACACAAAAGCAACAGCAACAGCAATAGGCCATATATGCTGCATGTAGCTATGCATAGCAAATACTTTTGACTGTAGTTGGCCAAGTGGCAGCAGGGTGAAGGGTGAAGGGTGACAGGCAAGATACTATATAGACACTGTTGCAAATACGGCCAGAGAGGTCTCGAGCTCTTGGCTTGACGCCGTTTTCAAGCCGTAATGAAGGTTCGCTGTTGGTTGGTTGCTGGCTGTTGTTGTCTCTGGCAGCAACCGCATTTGCCTTTTACTTGGGGCCCTGCGTCTTCCAATCAGTTGACGCCCACAGACAAAGTTTTGCCTGAGACTCAGCCACGTTTAAATATATGCAAATCAGCAGCAGTAAGGAACAGCAACGGCAACAACAATAACAGTTGTCGCCGTTGCCAAGTTGTGAAAATCAAATTAAGCAACAGCAGCAGCAGCAGCAGCAACCGAAAAGATGCTGTTGATGTTGCTGTTGCTGTTGTTGTTGGTGTCGTATGTCATGTGGTGCGTGGGCGTATCCTGAAACTGTTTGGCAGTTGTTGCTGCTGCTACACTGCGACAAATGCAGACAGTCAACAATGTTGCTGCTGTCGTCTGGGCTGAGTGCCAACATTTGGATAACTTTTGGGCCAAGCGCAGCACAGCACAGCACAGCAACAGAAGCAGCAACTTCAACTTCAACTCGAACCTAAAAACTCAAAGCGACTGCGACTCTGAAGTGGCAACTTAGTGGCGGCACTGCAGCCACCAACGGCAACCCACACAATACACACAACCCAAAAATACAAACAGCACCAGTGTAAAACAGCGTAAAAAGTAACGAGCACAGAAAGAGAGAGAGGGGAGAGAGAGAGAGAGTGGAAGACAGAGCGGAAAAACTTGGCAACTTTAGCTCGCAATTTTCTTCAACTGTTTTCGAGTAGTTCTCAGTGATTTTGGGTAACCCACCACCCGCAATGAAAGGGTTATGGGGGAATACTAAAGTATTTGACGCCAGAGCAGCAAGGGGAGAATGCGGGACAGGGGGTTTGAAATTGAATTGAAGTGTGCTTCAGTTTTGTGTTGCCAGGCAGAAGGAAGTAGTTAAGTGAACTCAAGGGAAAAGTTTTCTGGGGCTAAGCCGGCAAAAGATGTGGGGTCCAGCTTAGGGGGCAGCATTGAAATGCCTGGGAAACGAGAAATAGCTGACAACTGTGCAACCGAGTGTTCTTTTTTATTTATGCCCTGCTCTAAAGATATTCCCAGAAAACTGTACAACAAAGAAATTTAGATTTAATAAATTAAAAAACAGTCGTTAATTGTAACTAGTTGCCTTGATGACAAATCTGACTTAATTGAGAAAGAAAATCTTATTTCCCTACACCAACATGAATGAAAGATAATGAAATGACAGCTGCTTGATGCACAACTGTCCAAATCAGTTGGATATAACATAGTTAAGTTAGTTCTATATTTATTGTCATTAGCAGAAAGGGACAGCGCTGGTTGCAATTGTTGTTAATAACAATAAAAAGAAAGCCACATTTGTGTTTTCCAGCTGAAAGTGCTTTTATCATCTGTATTAACAACTGCAAAGAGTCAAATGTCAAGGAAAGGTCAACTTATCCATTCCATTCAAACATATCGTTATCTATTATCATTGGCTTTGACAGTGTGTTTGGGTGTGTTTGGGTGTGTGTGTGTGTGCGTGTGTTTGTGTGTGTATCTGTGTGTGCATATATAAAGCTTTCTCCGTCCTTTCCACGTCCGCTTCAATCAACAAGCAAAAGAGCCAAACAAATTTTTTGGCAGTGATAAATGTTTGGCTTGTGAGGTGACAATCAAAGTTTTGCGCGCCGCATGTTGCTGCCACACACACACACATGTGTTTGTTTGTTGTTGATGACTGCTGTGCCACACCACCAACCCAGCTGGCTTTTAGCTGGTCTTCAATTTCTTATACATTTTTTTTAGTCAGCTGTCTTTGGTTTCTGTCTCTGGCTGCTTTTCGTTTCACTTCTTGTTTCTGGTTGTTTGTTCGCATCTCAAAATAGAGCAAAGCAAACAAAAAGTCGACTGTGCAACGCCAACGCACAACAAAGTAAAATAGAGGTTCAATTCAAAGATGCTCGACAAGCTACACAAATATAGAAAGCTAGAGAGAGGGGAGGGGGGAGTGACAGAATGTCAAATGTGGTATGCAAATGTGGCACGGTGGAAAATGCGCGGAATTCGCCAAGAGGCAGATAAAAAATACAATAATCCAACAGACAAAACAAATTTTCATGTGATTTGAATTTATCTATCTCGCTTAAAGACAAGTATTTCGGCCTGCGTGTTGTTTTGGCAGCTAATTAAACACAAACCCACAAAACAAAAGACCCCAAAAATATGCACTCACAACGTTTAAGCACACACACACTCATACTCATACACACACACAGAAGTAGTGGGTCTATAAATAATATGGACAGCGTGGCTCGCCAAGCAAACAAATTTAAATTTAAATAAATTAAAAACCCAACGAACGAGAGGCAAATATCTAAGCAGGAAGCGAGGGAGAGACGCGAGAAAGAGAGCGATTGGGGGCAGGGGCATGTTTGCCGTATAAGCAAAGTGGTTAGAGCTTCATCAATTTGTAGCAGCCAGCAATTTTGCGGCAATAAAATTAAATTTTATTAGACAGGCCCAAAATGCGTTAAAGGCAAATACAACAAACAAATAACAAATTAAAATAAAATGGAAAAAGTACAAAAAAAAAAGAAAAAATAAAAACAAAGAGAAGAAAACTTTGAGTTGAGTCGCATTTTGTTTTTATTGACGACCGACCTCGAGAGCAATAACTCTTAATGGTATTTTCTATTGTATATATATATATCTATTATATATCAATTATTTTCAATGTTAAATTTACATTAAGCATACAACGTGTTGCACATGTCAGCGCTGTCATTTAACATTCACATGTGAATGCTAAAAATACTCGATGCATGTTATGGCTTTTTAATAGGATTTATTTTGGCAATATTCGGAAAGCATCTGGTGGCATGTGCTACTCATATGGATGTGCCTCGTCGCATGTAGGAGGTAAATTAAATGGGCGAACTCACTATAATTGTTATGTATTATGGTATATAGGAAAATGTCTACAGAAATACATTTTGTATAAATCCCTATCTCTTTCGCTATCTCAATCGCTCTTCCTCTTGCTAAACATACTTTCACTGAGTAGATCTGCCGTTAACTGGATATAGTCGCTCCGACCCTGTTTTATCAGCATCCAATTGTTCTATTTATAGAACTGAGCATTCGACATTATACGATTTGACACATGGCTGCTGTTAATTATATCCAATACTTAATGTACGATTCAAAGTGGCGATACGATGCAGAGGTCTTGAGGTTTTGGTTTTTTAACACTAAATCGAACTATTTTTAAGTGGCGCAATCAAAAAAGTTTGTGTTTTGCTTGTGGATATTAAAAATGAAATTGTTTGTTTATGAAATTTAAGTGAGAGCAACTGACAGCAGCCAAGGGGTGTGGTACTGTGTGTGTGAGTGTGTGTTAGTGTGTGTGTGTGTGTAAGGGGTATTTAAAATTACTCGAGGCTCACTTTTGGCTTTGACGTGCTCAAAATTTTTCATTGAAATTACGCGCTTTTTGGATTTATTTATTTTCTTTTTTTGACTGCGTTTCTTTTTTTTCCCACTCGTTGCCCGCATTTTTCACACGTACTTTTGACAGCTTTATGTGCGTGTGCGTGTGCATGTGTGTGTGTGTGTGTTTTGGTGTATGTTGGTTTTGCCTTCCATTTGCTTTATTTTTTTTTGGCATGTATTTCATTTTTGTATGCCAAATGTGTGAAATATCATAAATTTTATGGCCAGCGCGCATGCAAAACACAAAAACGAAGAAGAAGAAAAAAGCACGCAAATACAGGGAAATAAAAAAAAAGAAGCCCGCAGGCAACGCGTTGTTAGCGGGGGGTTGGGGGGAGTTACTCTTTTGGATGAATGAGCAACGGCAAAGAAATGAAATTCGTATTCAGTTTGTTTTCATTTTTATACCCGCTTTTATTGCGACAACAACGAAAACACTGGCAAATGGTGTCAAAACTTCGTTTCTATGACAAATAGCAGTGGAAGAACTCATACATATATTAATAGAGGAGTCGAGGGAATAGCTGCTATGTGTATACTCTTTTTATGAATCTCTTAGAAATCCATTATCTAACAATCTAGCTGCACTCAGCATTTTTTTTAAAGAGACTTCTAAGCATTTTTGATAGCCATTTTTGAAATTGAGCCAAATGGAGGACATAGTCCGAGGACGTCTCATATTCATAGTGTATCAAGAGCACTTCAGACAACTTGATTGTTGACTTCGAATTATATTACTTGCTGTGATTTATGTATGTTGTCGCTGTGTGTGTGTGTTTTTTTTTTACTGTTTATATTTCCACAGTGTACTTGAGTTGAACAGGTAAACAAATATTTGCCAAGCCATTCGAATAATGCCTCGAATATGTTTTGACCAATTGAGTCATAATTACGAGCATTTCAATTATTATTATTGTTGTTGCTGGCAACTTGTCGTTCTCGTTTAAAACTTGAGCTTGAATAAATTGTATTCGATAATTTAATGGGTAAACTCTAAATCGCTGTTTAAATTATTTATTCAAATGCATTTATTGCGAATTCTATCAAATTTCATATATTGATTGCATTTGCCAAACAAACACAAAATATATACATATGTATGCTTCAGTCCAATTTATTTTGTTATCAACACACAAATTCCGTAATATCGAAATGCGAACAATAAAATACAGTTTTACCCGAATTTTTGTCGAAATATGAATAGTTGTCGCTCACTGGCAAACAGGAACTCATTTGTGTGGTTATTTCTGTTGTTTTTGTCGGTTGAGCGCAGAGAATTTTCCAATGAGTCTGCAGCTGGAAATGTGTACGTGAATTTATGTGTGTGTGTGTGCGGCTTATACAGAAAAGTTGTACACATTTGCCTGGAAAATTTTCACTTGCCAACGCTCAGATGCGCTGAGGCGTGAGGGACGATTTGGGGATGCCACATTGTTTGTCGGCACATTCGGAAATGTTTCATTAATGCAAAACACAGAACGAGAATTACACAAAAGTGTGCAGTGCATATAAAGTTTGTTTGGTTTGTTTGCTGCCCCCAACACAAAAACAAATATACCAAAAATTCTGTGATAAGCGTATTATAAAGTTGTGCAAATGTGTGTAACCAGCCGTTGAAACTAACTTATGAAATTAGTGGAATATTTTTCTAGTATTTATAACGAATAAGCATTTAAAACATTTGACTATGAAACTATCTATCCAAAATTGAATAATGCACTGATCAGAAACTTGACTATCACATTTGCCATATAA
The DNA here is from genome assembly GCA_037043585.1 of Drosophila mimica. Taxonomy (NCBI): domain Eukaryota; kingdom Metazoa; phylum Arthropoda; class Insecta; order Diptera; family Drosophilidae; genus Drosophila; species Drosophila mimica. The sequence goes on from JBAMBE010000437.1 coordinate 378,601, forward strand.
AAATGGAAATTTATGACAATTTAATTGTTGTTAAAAATTTTTTTATTACTCACTTATGCAAAAAATGGACTATCACATTTGCCATTTCAAAATGGCCAGTTTTAACAATTTAATTTTTGTTAAATATTTTATTTTTTGCACACTTATGCAAACTTTCGTGCAGCAGTTAAATTTGCTTTTAATTGCAAAAGTTTTTTAATTAGATAAAAATACGGTAGAGCTGACACCAGTGTTGGAAGGAACAAACTTACTCAATAAGTCAATTATAATTTTGAGCGCACTCACCTGCAATGAGACAGAGAAAGAGACAAAAATTAGTTGCAATGAAGACATAATTAAAATAATTAATAAAATGCCCGCATCGAGTTAATATTGAAATTCCATTTACTGCACATTTCAGCATAAATAATCACAAATATTTCAACAAACACAAACACACACAGACAGAATACACACAGCAACAACAAAGTTGCCGCTGCCACACAGAGGCAATTAATGTGACGCATAAATAATTTATTGACATTCGCAATGACAATTGAATGGAAGCGCACAAAAAGAACGAGGGTAAAAAGAAGGGTGACGGGGGCAGGGGGGAGGAAGGGATGGTTTACAAGCGCACAAATAAACTGAATGGCAACACAATTGCACATCTGTCAGCTGGCAGCAACAGCTACAACAACAACAGCAACAGCAACTAACCAAAACTCAGCCAAAGCAATGTCTCTTACAACAAGTTTATCCATTTAATCGCACAACAACAATAACTTAATCGGTTTTTTTTTCGCTTTTCCTCAGCTGAAAACCTGATGAAAAAAACATGAGCTGCTTATTGGATGGGTTTGGCTTAAAGCTGCCTTGCTTGACTTATGAGTTTACTTAAAACATTGTAGTTAATCCGCTGTTATTTAAGACTTGTCATACATCATTTTTTAACTTACGAATTGATCTGTCAAATAATTGCATTTAAAGTGGATGTTATAAAAAAAGAAAAACTCTTTTAGTAGCCACTGACTTTTATGATAACATATTAATTTATTTAAGCGAAATCTTCTCAAGCACCTGTCCCGATTTTAATTGTTTTGAAAAAGCACTTTCCAATTTTTTAATAACTTTAACCGCTACTACACGGCTTGAAGTATTCATGATGGTCAACTGTTATGTAACAAAGTGATTGCCCTATCAAATTTATGCATCTGGGGCTAACTAAAAGTGGAAATTGTAAGAAAATTGCGTTTTCAAGTTGACATTTGACATTTGGCTGACACACATTTTCCACACAGACGACAACAACAAGTGAGCCAGTTGATGGGCGGCTCTGTTGAATTGCGGCACTTGAGGGCCGACGTTGCCTATGGGTCAAGACGATGAAGTTGGCCAATAGCAGCCAGCAGCAGCAGCAACTTTCTAAATGCACACAAGTGAACACACTTAACCGTTGTCACTTAACTGTTTTCTGGTCATCCATCATCCAAGAACAACAACTAGGTGCAAGTCATCTGAGTGTGGATTCGTGCAGCAGAAAAAACGTAATGCTCAAATAAATGACACGCCCATATGAGGAGCTCAGCAATCTCTAGCTGAAGCTGCAACTAAATGCTGCAAATAACTTAAAACACTGGTTTATTAATTGAGTCCGTTGACTCGAGGGCGACTCAAGTAGCTTCAATTAGACCCCAGCCGCAACGGCGACAATGTCATTATGGAGCTCTCGAGATTGACTTTTAATGACCGGAAATAAAATAATAAAAACAAGAGCAACGGACAGCCAACGTCACCGGCAAAGGCAAAGGCAACGGCACAAAGTTGAGCAAGAGCCAAAAAAATGTTGGAAAAAGTCATAAAAAAAACTCCAGCAAAAGCACAAAACTAAAAAAAAACACACAATGAGAAAAGTTGCCCGTTTTTCATCTTCCCTTTTTCCCTTGTCGCTTTGCCGCCGCCGCCCACTCAGCCAGCGGCAGCTGAAATGAAAAATGTTTCAACTGCCGCCCATTTTTGAATTGTCCCCAGCGTGGCTGCTTTTGCTGCTGCTGCTGCTGGCACCCTGCTTCCCCTAAAACCTACCTCTTGAGGAGACCCCATGCCTCACAAAAACTGGCAGCGAAAGGTCCCAAGTCAGCGCCTGAGCCCTGCTAACCGAGCCACCCAAGCGAAAGTAACGACTAACAGTTACCCTGTTTAGCTCCTTTTACAACAATTTTATTGTTTGCCACACAAAATTGTCATATTTGAGTTTGAGTCAGGCTTCGTTTATTATTGTTATTAGATATATGACAATTTTTTTTAATTTTAGTGTCTATTATTGTCTTTTTCAGACAAAAGGTGAACATTTAAAAACCGCATTTAATATTCTCAAAATAAATTTCTTTATTTGTACACCGCATGCTTTTAACTGCAACAAAAATAATTAATCTGTAGGAACAAAAGTTAATTTTTTTAATTGAGAAGGGAAAAGTTTAGAAAAGGAAAAGTATGCTTTGCAGTCAAGTCAAGTTTTATATTACCCATCGTTGCCCTATACAATTTTTTAAGCCATTATCTGCAAGAGTAAGTTGAGGTAGAAAAAAGCAGCCAAAACATAAAATAGCTACACAGAGATTTCATCGTTTTGCCATTCTACGTATTTCTTTCATTTATTTTTTTTTCAAATATTTTTTTTAGTGTTTTTTGTTATGTTTTACTGTGGTTCTGGCCCGCGTCGTATTTGGTTTGGTTTTCCTGTAGCCGCGGGGCATTGCGGCTCAGTTGGGTCTTTGTGTTTATAAAAATTGAATTGATGAGTCGCTTGAAATGAGTTCAAAAGGTTAATAAACGTGGCCCCAGACCCAGAAGAGTTGGCGTTTCGCTGTGCATAACGAATCCGAGTATTTTCAGTATGAGTATGAGTGCTGTGAGTGAGTGAGTGAGTGAGTGAGTGAGTGAGTGAGTGAATGAGTGCCTCTCGACTGCTGCTACAAATAAAGCAATTTGTCTAATTGCTCTAGGAGACGCCCAGGCAACGAAATATTTAACACATTTGTGTTGTTGTTGCTGTTGCTGTTGTTGTCATGGTTGTTGTTGCTTAGGCCTGCTTTGGCAGATGGCCAATACCAACTATGGGCTAATAACAACAACAAAGTCGAAATGCCGTTACAAATTATGCGGCACAAAATGCAAATTGCGGCTGACAATTATTGTGGGCGTTGTTCAATTGTTGTTCGCGACGTTGGAGTTTGCAACGGCGACGGTGGCGGTGGCGGTGGCTGCTGTTGCTAAATTGAGCAACGCCAAGTGCCAAAAGTGTTGCCAGCACTTGAACAATTTAATTATAGCCCCCGAGAGCGACCAGGCAGGCAGGCAAGCAGGCACTTGAAATGTTGCACAGCCAGCCCGTAGCGGCAGCAGCAGCAAAAAGTCGTTACACCAGTTGCCAAACACAGTTTGTCGACTTTTCGCAGTCCCCTTTTATCATATACATATATATATATATATATATATATATATAAATTTGTATATTTTGGCAATTGCACGATTGTTGGGCCAGTGCCCAAATATCAGGCAGAAGAGGTTATCGGGGTGGCTGCCCACATTTGACAACCTGTACGTATACTGGGGCGCATACTTAATATAGAGACATTGCCGCTCGGCCTCGAGACAATTTATGCAAAAATATAAAAAAAATATATCTATTTAAAACGTATATATATATATACAGATATATGTTTATGAGTTACGCCCAAAGAGCTGTCATTAAATGGATTTAATGGCAATGAGCAGCAGCAAGAATAACTCGCACATTATTGATTGAATGCCCCTTGATTTGTTGCAATTTAAATAATTAATTGAAGCGGGCGCCACTTAAGTCGTCAGCTTCAAGAAGTCAACAATTTATGTGCTGTAGCCACAACAAAAACAACAACAACCACAAACACAAACAACACACAAGTACAACAACAACAACAACAACAAAAACAACTGATGCCGTGTAGAAAAATCAATTTGCATATACGCAAATTTGTTAGCAGTCGCTCGTTTTGGCCGTTTCAACTTGATGGTTGTTGTTGTTGCTGTTGTTGTTTGGGGACCACCACACGGGGTGTTAATAAATTGTCACGAGATCACAAAAGCAATGTTTTTAGCCAAACACAATGCTGATATATATTTTTTAAAATATCTGTACCAGCAGCCAATTCAAATGTTAGCCAGTTTATTTATAATTTCGCAGTAAGCCGATTTAAGTACTCGACTCGAAGCTATGTCCATTAATTATGCATACATACATACATACATACATACATACATACATATATACATACATACATATATACATACATACATATATACATATTTGTTCATGCTCCTGTTCAATTCGACATGCAAAAATGTACAAAGTATTCGCGTTGTTTTTTCGTTTTCCAGGAAATTGAATTTGATTGTGGCTGGCGAATTGTTTGTGTGCATTATCATAAATTAGTCATTGTGAAACCACATTAAAGATAAACAAACACACACACACAAGTGTACTATGTGTGTGTGTGTGTGTGTTTGAAATGAAAACCAGTAGCTGCTATTCTAATTCTTATCGCTAAGTATATTTAAGATTTTATGGCATTCCTTAATTTACATTTTTATTGGACAATACTTTGAATAGGTAATCAAGTTTTATCAGATTTACTGACAAAATGCAAAAATGCTGTTTACAAAAGTTGCATTTTGCAATTAACAACAATGTGTGACTAATGTTTATTCGTTCTATGAATATACACATATATATATATATATATATATAGTTATATTTTAAAATATCCCATTAGGCTGTCGATGTGCGCTTTCTCAGCATTTGGACAGCACTTTGGATGCTTAAGCAAATTTCTCATGGTTTTATTTTTCACTTAATACATTTTTCATCAAAAATATAAATAAATTGAAAATGTTCAGATTCATATGGAATTTCGGGCATTCGTCAGCAAATTCCGTACAGCTTATTGGGTTACAAAATGTGCTCCGAAGCGCACTGAACTCGATTTCAAACACAAAACACACACACACAACATCGAACCGAAAAATAAATATAAAAAAAAGTAAAGTATCTTTTTTGCGGTTTTTTTTTGCGGTTGTTTATTTTTTTTAATGTACCGCACGTCTGACTCTGGCGCTGACTTGGAGCTCTTGTGTGATTCTCGTGTGTGTGTGTTTTTTTTTTGAGCTCCTCTGCACTCTGCACCCCTCTCATCCTGCCTCCATTTCCTCTTCGTTTCGTATGTTTTATGTGTCACTCGTGGAGCGCACTTTGCCTTTGCGGGTGGTCTCCTCTGCTACATATATAATGCGATCTGTTTCTGTTTTGCTGCTAACCCCCCTCCCCTACAACCCACACTCACATGTGTGTATGTGTGTGTGTGTGTGTATTTGTAGCTGTGCGCTTGTTAACTTGTTCGCATGTCATTCGTTTCATTTTGACGTGCTTTCATGTCACAAAATTTGATTTTGTGTCGCAGACAACACGGCAACAACAACCAGCTTAAAAAACAACACCAACAACAATAATGACAACAAAATTATGGCCATTAAATTGGCTCAGCTACTCATAGCTGCTTTGTAACTGTATCTCCATATTTGTATCAGTATCTGTATCTCAATTCTGAGCTGGCCCATTGTAGCTGTTCACTCATTTATTATTGATATTGGCCACGCATTAATTATAAATGACAAATATATGCCAGTCTACAGATATACACATAAATATATCTGTATTATAGGCAGCCTTGTGTCGGCGAGGAATTTATATAATAAGATTAAATGTGCCTCAAAGTTCGATATGAAAGTTATTAAGAATAAATCTTTTTAAATATAATTCTTTTATAAATTTAGCTCTCTTTGACAGCATCTCATTTTTTACAAGTTCGTTTAAGATCGTTTATAGATTAAACATATAGCGTAAATTATGTAGATACAGATATATATATTATATATATATATGTATAAAGTGTACTTATACGTAGATACACAGATTGAGTTTGCAGATTCCTTGGTATCATTTACTGCAACATCATATTTTAGAGAATTTTGAACATCGTCTATTTCACTTGTATATATCATTTAGTTTTTCTTTCAGTGTACATTTATTTGTCATTTCGTTAATTCGCTTTTGTTGTGAATTTGGGATGGTCGATTACTTTACGCTGGTCCGCATCAGCGTCAGAGTTAGTGAAACGTCTTCCAAAGTCTGTTCAATTGTTGAGTTTAGTTGAGTTGAGTTTATTGTTTATTAGCGGCCTTTTTGTGGCCGCCTTTATGAGCCTTTACTCATTTATTTCACTGGTGTTGTTGCTGTTGTTGTTGCTTTTGTTGTTGTTATTTCACAGTTGAGCGCATTAAATGCTTAATAATACGCATGTCAAAAGCGATTCTCGACTCGACGACTCCTCCGAACCGCTATCAATGGCAACAAAATTGGCGCCATGTCGTACGCTTCGCTGACTGCCCCCAGTCCCCTAAAGAGTAATTGATAGATTTGGGTTAACTGCCACACATATAGGGGCAACAAAAGAGAAGCATAGATTAGAAAGGAAGGAGAGAGAGAGAGATACTTTCATGCGTAACACAACTGACAACACAGAGGGGCGCAACAACAGGAACAACAACTTCCAACTAAGCAGCAAGCAACTCAATGAATGGCTCAAAGAGCGGCAATGTTGCCATTAACAAATTGATGAAGCAATTGAATGAATCGATTCAATAATCATCCTATTGAGTGTTTTCAATTAATCGAACCAAGTGTTTTACCCTCATTAGGGAAAACACTTAACCCATTCGTAATTACAAGCGAATGGAAAAAAACATTTACTTAACAATTTCTACTTAAATTTGTTTACGCCAATCGTTAGCATTTCACACCTCTGCAAGTTTTTTGTTTAGATAGAAATTAAGTAAAAGCTAATTAAATTACTGACTCAATCTTTGGGTATATAACAGCTAAAGTTGGCACAGTTTCTCAGATAGTAAATATGAAAGCACGAGCTAAATATATATATATTTATATATATATAAACATATTGATAATCATAAAGTGGAATTTTACTCGACAATTGGAGCTTTCAGGCATATCTAACGTGCTGCTAAAAACCACAACTAAGTTGTTGAGTATCTCAAATAAGCTCATCGCACAGACAATTTAAGGGGCATGCTTCACACTTCTACTTATCGCTGATGGGCTTGACTAACAATATTATTTCACGCACTTTGCATTCAATAACCAAACAAAATTCGCTCTCCACGAATTCGCTGCAATCAGCAACGGGGTTGTCAATTTTATCTTTGGCCGGAATTGTATTGGATCTGTTTTAATCAGATATGCAGAGTGCGGAGTGAGGAGTGGTGGTGGGTTGTGGCCATTGCCTGACAGTTAACCAGCTTATGTTGTTCCGTAACTGATAGCAGCCAAAAATTCAAAGCTGAAACTCAAATACAGAAACACACACACAAACAAATACACACACCAATCCACAAAAAAGTCCAAACCACTCGGACGATAAGTAGACAACCCGCATTGGCATAGGCAATTTGGCAAATGCGCTGCTGTTGCGGACATTGTGCGTCATGTCCAGCACGAAGCAGTAGCAGCAGCAGCAGCAGCAGCAGCAGTTACCTAACTACCCTCTCTTATGCTCTCTGCCCCCCCGGCATGGCCAACAAAACTCCCTTCACTCAGTCAATTGGCAGCAGCAACAGCAACAGCAGCAGAGGGCGACCTTTTATGGCCTGTGACTGGGCAAATGTGTATGTGGGCAACAGAGCGGTGAAACAAGAAGGAGCGGGGAGGGGGGGCATTGTGGAGGACCCCTGTGGTCGTTTGCATTGCAAAGCGTGTGCGGGGACAGCCAGCTGCCGGGCACAGCCAGAGGACAGACAGGGAGGCAGGCAGTGAGGCAGGCAGTCAGCCAAGCAGCCAAGCAGCAGGAGTGTTCGAGTTGGGGAGGGGCGCCTGCTACTAACATGATTTGCACGCTTCGTTGCTTCGCTTGCATTTAACAGCGAGTGCTGAGTGCCGACACAGAGGGAGGGGCAAGCGAGCGGGGCAGGTAGGTCGCGCAGCAAGTCGCGAACTGTGGTTACGTTTGGCCGACGGCGTTTGCGGTTTGGGTTACATTTGGTTTGAGTTGACCGACGGACGACGGACGCCGGACGGCGGAACGACCGCATTGCCATTTGGCTATAATTTGGTTTGGTTTCGTTTCGTTGTGTTTTAAAGCTGGTCCGCTTGTGCTCTTGTACATTGCATGTTGCAGCGCCATATACAGCGCGCCCAAACTGGCAAAAGTGCAACATGGAAATAAATTATGACACTAATGCACAGCAGCAGCAGCAGCAGCCGCAGCAGCGGCAGCAGCAACACGGGGCAACTAGTTCCAATATTCGTGTCTCGACTTTATTGTTGTTTGTGCAATGTATAAATTATTTAGCGGCGCCTAATGGCAATTAGTTGACAACCGACACGCTTCAGATTGTGTAAATTAAAAAGCCCCCCTCGGCAAAATAAAAAACACAACAAAAAATGTAACATAAGATTAAAGTTAACAATCGCCACAACAACAACAACAACATCCGGTAATTAGGTGTTTTATTGACCAGTAGTTAGAGAACGATTTATTTAATGGTTCTCTAGATTACTATTATTATGATTAATCCAAGTTAATATCTAAATGTTGTCCGAGAAAATTTAAATTGTTTCTTCCTCATTGATTTACAGATAAGCGTTCTATCAAACAAGCAAAGGAAACTTGAAAACCTGTTTTTCTTACATGCATAAATCAGTTTTCATTTAAATTAATGAATGCAAATTGGAGATAATTCCAGAACATACAAAATGAACAAACTTTAATACAAATCTTACACGAGTCAAAAACAAAAACACTACATTTTAATTAGCTTCTTTCTATTAGTTAATAAACCTAATTTGTTACAAAAGCGTTTTTCATTTGACATTGAGGAAAAGCGGGAATTGGAAACTTGAAAAGCAGCTTTCTTTAAAAGCATACTTAAGATTAAATGATAGCAAATGGACAATTAGCCCAAAGCAATAATACAAAATAAACAAAACAAAGATTCGAAACGGTCTCTTTGCACGCAAGTCGCTATATGTAAAATATTTACAAAGTTATTAATCGGAAAATTGAGCAACATTACGAGGAATACCACGAGTAATTCATCTACAATTTATTTTCAAAACTTTCCCTACACAGAAAAGTGTGTACATGTGTATTTCTATTTTAAACTTATCTATTAAAGCTCTCCATTTCAATTAGTTTTTGCTGTCAGTTAATAACCCATATCAAGTGTAATTATAAATAATAATATCAATTGACATGAATAGCCAGGTTTAAACATTTGGGTGAAGTGCAACACATGGCATATCATATCGTTGGGGAGGTGCGTCTGGGGCGTGGCACCACTATTAACTATGCGAGTGTGTATTGTCTGTGTTGTGTGGGGTTGCGTGTTCTAAATGCTTCATTTGGTATGCTCATGAATTATGAAATAGACAAACGGCATTCAACACTCCAGTCCCACCTCTGACTAAAGTTGGATTGCTTGCAACAACAACAACAACAACAACAAGAACGCCTAGCTGTGATCTCGCCCTTGCGCTGCTTTTTGGCCAGCTGTAAAAAATTATCGATAAATGTTTAATAGCTCAACACGCACATTTTTAGATAGCTGTGCATAAATAAATAAACATAAATAAATAAACATAAATAAATAAATACACTGGCTGGCTGTGTTGTGTTGTGTGGCAATGTGGGCTGATGGCATCGAATGGGGAAAAGTAAACCAAACCAAACCAAACGTAAACGTAGCAACAACAACAACAACAACAACTACTACAGCAACAACAACAACAACAACAACTACTACAGCAACAACAACAACAACAACAGCTACAGCAACAGCACAAGCAAAACACAAGACCCCAAAGACGACGTTGTCGTATTTAATATGAGCAAACATGCGACGAGCGTGTAAATATTTACTAATGAACAATATTTACTTTGTTATTAAAGTAGTCGACGCGGCAACGAGCGCGAGACCGGGGCAGAGAATGAGAGAATGCCTCAGATATACAAACAAATACATACATAAATATATATGTATGCATATGCATACATATAGAGTAGAGATATAGAGAGCAGGGATGGGATGGGTTTACTTTGCGTGCCGACTGTGTTATTGTCTGTCTGTCCGTCTGTCTGTCTGCCTATCTGACTGACTGTTCGTCTGTCCGTCCGGTCCGTCCAACTGTCTGTCTGTCTGTCCGTTTGCCCAGGCTGCGTGTTAATGGCTGTGAGAGCTTCGAGTTACCAGTTTTCAAATCAGACATTGGAGAGCTGCCCGCGTCCATAGCTCGAGGCGAATGTGTTGTCGTGATTGCGGCAAGCCAAAAACAATAACAAAAAGTATACAAACCAGAGGAGACCCTACCAAGAGAGGGCGACACCGCAAGACCCGACCACAACTGGAGATTGTGCTGTGCTGTGCTGTGCTCTGTAGCCCCTCATCAGTTGGGCCCCCAACAGCAACAACAACAGCAACAACAACAACTACAACATAAACAACTTGATTGCATGGCACGCCTGACTGGGCAACACAGAGCTCTGTTCGCTTCGCACTTTGCCACTTGAGAGCCAAGCTAAGTTCGAGTGAGAGGGTGAGGGCGCGATAGAGGGAGGGGGCAGGCGATAATTGGCCTGCAGGGCAAGCCCAATATATAGTGACAAAGTGGCATTACTTTTCAATTTTACAAGTGCACAGCAGCAGAGACGATGATACTTGTGTGTTGGGTTGTTTTCTCTGTTTTCTGTGTGTGTGTTTTTTTTTTTTTCCTCTTTTTGGCTACAACATAATCAAAGCGAGGCAATCGTTTAAATTTATTTTAATTATGACCGAATGTGCGTCACCCTCACGAAACAACGTGCAGAAGGGCAAGCGTTGAGTCCCCTTTTCCATTTTTCCCAGCTCGAATTTTTAACGTCGCCCGAGGAGGGAAACGCAACGGGTAAACAGTAACATAAGCAAGGGCAAAAAAGAAAAAAAATCGAGGCAGGCAGGAGGCAACATGAAATGGAAAAGGGTCCGCAACAAACAGGCAAAAGCGGGCAGCATGAATCATGCCCGCGCCGCACAGCTCAAAAGTGTTGAGGAGGCTAACAACAACAACGGCAACAGCAATTTAAAAGGGAAACAGTGGGGAGAGACGGAAGAGAGAGGGGGAGAAAGAGAACAACAAGGAACAAGCCAGGCAGTCAGTCTTGTCTCCTTGTATGCAAGACCTGTTTCATTATAATTATGACCCTCATCAAAAATATTTGACTCAAGCGGTTTGTCGGGCAGCAGCAGCGGGATAAACGTGCCCCGCTGCCTCTGCCTCTGCCCCTCCCCCCTCTCTACTATCACGTTTGGCAACGCTTTGCGACCCTTTTTGCTTTCATAATTTCATTGAAGGATAATTTGAAAATGTGCTCCGGACCCGTTGCCCTTAAAAACACATCCATACACACACACATACAGATGTATCCTTGTCTTTGCCGTTGCACAGCTAGTGCCAAAATAACGATTAACGTTGAGCCCAAATGGGGCACCGAACACAAGAATCTCTTTAGGGGTTGAACACAGTTAGCTAAGGGTTGCTCTCAGAGCTGCCTGCATAAGTAATGAATGGCCAAATGCGAATTGTGAGCTCTGCCTAAATTTGACTTTGCCCCTTGGGATGGACGAGTGCCACACGCTTCTGATTGAGAGTGAAGGAGGTTAGCAGCTGGCTGGGCTGTGTTAAGGGGTTTCATTTTAGGGTTTCCTTTTTGTGGTTTCCATATCGCAACAACAGATTTGTAGCATTTCCACAACAGCAACAACAACCACAACGACTATAACAGGAAGAGAGGAACGTAAGCTAATGCGAAGGCCACTCCACATGCCACGCGTGGCAACGTCGGCATTTGTTTGTATTGACCCAACGGCTATATAAATACATATAGATGCCAGAGCCAGCCAGTCAGCCATCCAAGAGGCGTTAGAGCAGCCCGCAATTGGGTGCTGGTGTGGTCAGTGACCAGAGAGGAGCATTAAGTAGTTCCGACAACTCCCAACCACTTTCAATTAATGCCTTGGCATTTTCCCCTCCACAACTCGCCATGTGCCTTGTGGCCAATATGCTGTAAATTACAGAGAGACGGCATCGCCTTCTTCGGCACTTGCAGGTAGCTGCCAATTGCTGCCCGACAAGCCCGGCTAAGGCAATCAGCCACAAAACGAGGCGGTAACTGCCAGGCCCAGCACTATGTCGGCATACCCAGTGCACTTCAAGTGAAACAAATGCTAATGCTAATTAATACCCTGTAGCCAAACAGACAGTTGCCTGCCCATTAACTCTTTTATGCTTTTCAGTTAGTAATCGCATAGCATGTGAAAAAGTTGTTTGTCAAAAGGTTTTCATCACATCTTCAAACTCTCGTTTGACACGAGAGTAATTTTGAATATTTGTAAGTAATTTATTGTTATCCTACTTTGAGACAGCTGTTCGTAAATGTTTTACTGGCTGCTTTAATATTCAAACTGCCTTTACTTTAGATAGATTAAAATTTAATATTGAACACGTAGCCCTTCTTTATTCAAACATATGTTAACAAGGCTTATAGCGCCTGAATGTGTAGTATATTTCAGTTAACTGTAGTTGGACTTATTCATTAAAAGTTTTACTTGAGCAAGTCTGCAGGCAACATAATCTTTTTCAGGGAATCAATTAATTCAAAATTTGATGACAGCATACCCCTTTGTAGCAATTGCAACACTTACAGGGCACAAAATGCTGCACATGCCACGTACTCTGTACAGGCCAGCAAAATGAAAAAAGAATCTTGGCTTTGCTGAGCTCCCTGCTGCTGTTGCCGCTGCTGCTGCTGCCGTTTGCATCGCTTCACGTTCCCCACACAATAAAACTCGACATGTGAACAACAATATTATCAACGTCATGGGTCCCGGATGGTTGCCGCACCAACTAGCAGAGCCTGTGCCCCGGACTGGGCCTGGGCCTGGGCCTCTCGAGGCTGCTTCTTAGTTGTCAAATGTTGTTGTTGTCGTTGTTGTTGCTGTACGAATACGAAAGGGCCACAGCAATGAGGTTCCCTCATGCCAGGGTGAATATACATTTTGTGTGCGCTTCGTTATTGTTTCCATGTGTGCTTGTGTGTGTGTATGTGTGTGTGTGTTTGTGTGTGAGTATCAATGTATGTGTTTTGCAGCATAACCCCTGGGGATTTCGAGCGTGTAATGTATGCTTTTCATGTTTTTAATGCTATTGTTTGGCTGAGTATTTCCTATGTTTTTGTTTAGGCAGCGTCAACGAGACAACGCCATCTAGCGTCAAACTAACTTACTAACTTTAGGCAGTCAGCCCTAAAAACATGTCCTGCAACACACAGTTCCGCTTTTTTCTGGCTCAAAATTCAAATTCAGACAGCGTAAAACAAAAGCCAAATAAACGAAAAAATAATATATTTATATATATATATAAATGTAAAAAGACAGTCAAGTCTCGTCGCGAGTTTTGTTAATTTATTTCAACTCTTTTTCATATTTCTGCCCACTCCAACAAAAAAAGAGAAGAGAAACTCGCAGGCGAACGAACACTGATTGCGCAGTTCTCCTCGACATGGCTGCTATCGTTGAGCTTGTTGTGGGCCCCCCTCTCCTCAGCACACACCTTCCCTAGCTGAGCAAAGAGTACCCTTCTCTCCCTTTGGGTTTGCCGCCTTTGAGCCTATCTCGTTTTTTGCGGTGCTTTTGTAATTGCACAGAATGTGTCCGCAGACGAGAAACTGACGCATTTTTTCTCTTTTTTTGCGCTCCCCTTTTTAAGTCACTTTACCAGCGGCTGCATTAATCCTGTGCAGGGATTAAATACACATGCAGACATACATTGAGGCATATGTATGTTTGTTTGTTTGTTTGTATGCGACGGGACGGTGGTAAGCCTATTAGTTTGTATCGTACTTATAGATTTTTCGATAAAACGCTTTCAGTTTTTATTTGAAAATAGCATTGAAAGCAAACACACACAGCAAAGCTTAAAGCTTTCTTCAGCTTAAAGCAAAGTTTATCTTCCGCTATTTCAGCTGGCTAAAGCATAATTACACTCAACTAGTTAGAGGGTATTTAAACATCTACTTGATTTCTTTCTCATAGTTAAGCTGTCATTAGCTATCAGCGCGAAAACAGAAGAAGACCGAAGACATTAATATGGTGACTTAATTACTTGAGTGCGCCTTCTGCTCAGCTCGCTACATCTTCATCTTCTTCTTCTACTTCTTCTTCATCATCATCATCGTCAACATCGTCATCATCTTCTTTTGTGGCAAGAAGAAGAAGCGCAAAAGCCACTCAAGTAATCAAGTTTTCCGGAGGTGAAAATGTTGATTAATGTCTGTGGGATTAATTACAGTTAATTGTTATAAATATCAGCGACAAGACATAGCGACGAACAAGTAAAAGGATGCCGCAGGAATTTGTTACAAAATAATCCATTTCGTATGCCACACTCAGAATGTGCGCAGCTGCAGAATGTGTAGAGCGGGGCGGGATGGGAAGGGGATAAGAGAGGGCGGGCATTGGAACGGATAAAGTAACAAATATGCTTAATAAATAAACACGCGCAAAATAACAAAAGGCAAAGGCGACGCCGAGCAAGGAATGATTGGGACGGAGGGTCTGGGAATGAGGATGTGGCACGTATAATTACGTAGCTGACACCTTTTGTCCGGTTTGGGGTTGGATGATGGCTATGCGGAGGGTTGTTGCTGCTGCCACAGGGTTGCCATCAATTTGCAGGGAACAGAGGGAGAAAGACCGTAGCAAAGGAATACGAAATTATTTGCGTTAAAGTTGCTGAACAAACAGGAAACCCAAATGGAAACGAAAGCAGAAGCAAGGGGAAGTGGAGGGCAGGAGAGGAGGGAGAAAACACTAAATACGGAAATGCCGCAGCAGGGAGGGTTGCCTTGACGAGTCAAGGAGTAGAACGATTGCGTGTCCCTTGGGGAGGATGGACGGAAGGACAGACGGATGGATGGACGAACTGCCTGCCTGCCGGCCTGCTTGCCTCTTATAGACCAAAAATCCCAAGGGACATTACTGGAACGCAGTCGCAGAGCGGAGTCTCTGCGTCTACTCAACATATTAAATGCTAATTTTCATTTGATTGAGTGCGTTTTGTAGCTACAAGCGGCTAAAAACGACTCCCGCTCCTCCCCTCTTCCTGGTCGAAACTGTGATTCATTGTCCGGCGCAGCGAAGCGTAAAAAAAACAATAGAGAGAGAGAGAGAGGACAAAAAATACCAAGTTAAGTAGCATGAAAACTAATTGATTTGCGGATTAATTTTTGGACAATGTGTGAAAAGCGAAAAACAACGAAACAGCTGTTCAAAAAAAAATATAAAAAACGAAGTCAAAAGTCGGAGCACAAGAGGCAATAATTGTACGCTCAATTCGCTCAATTCAGCTTCAAGTGGCAGCTTTTAACTGCCAGGCTGCAGATACTCCGGGGCCACAGCTACTTGGGCTGGCTACAACACACATGCATACATATTTTGTATATTGAATAAGAACCGAAGCATGAATAAATAAAATGACAACAGTTGCCAAAGGCAGGCCGAATGCGTACTTTCCGGGGTGGGGCAAGGAGGGAAGGGGGACAAAACAGTGCAAATATATTCTTGTAGCAAATGGATATCCAAAGACACACACACAACCAGTAAGGGGCTATGGCAAACGATTGAGAGTCATGAAGAATGGGCATGGAGCGTGCACAGTGGTACAAAAACATTAACAAGTTTATTTTATACAGCAGAATGTGTTAAGTAAACACTATTTATGACCAAATTGACTGAAAATGTTTACACACTACATATATAAACCTAAAGCAGTTGACGATATTAGCAACTGAGTTAACAAATGAAGTAAACACAATTCAAATAGTTAGTTTCAGTGTTAATTTAATATTAATATTCCGTTACTAAAATTAAATTCTCTATTAATGTGGCAATGAAAGATCCGTCTTTACTTTTAGCTCAAGCTAAAATATTTTTTTTATTGGCAACAGCTGTATAAGCAAAGTCAGCAAATTTGAAACATGCAACTTGTAGTGGAACAAAGTGTTGTTGGTATTTGTAATTTATGCTTAATATGCTCATATTAAAACTTAGTATAAGCTACTGCTTCAAGAGTTGACTTGCCAACACTTTTAATTGCAGTTTGCTTATCTGATTACATATTTAACCATTGTCTCTTCGACCAATGTGCAACAGCAGCAGCAGCAGCAGTTGGGTGTGCTGCGATATTTTATATGCTGTTTGGCATGCAAATTGTGTGCTGTTGGGATGACTGCCCCTGCCTCTGCCTCTGCATGTGCCTCTGCCTGTGGCACTCTGCCTGTGCTGCCAGCCACCGGCTATGCCTTCTTTATTTTGTTGTTGCCTGTGCTTTGGGGCTCTGTGCGTTTCCAGTTCAATGCACAAATACACAAGCTGGTAAAAGGCAGCCCAAAGATACAGACACAGCGGCAGCCGAGACGCAGCAGTTCAATGGATGCAAAGGGAAAAGGGGTGAAGACTGAACGGCAACGTCTTCAGTTACAAGCATGCAGCAGAGTGAGAGCGAAAGAGAGGGAGAGGGAAGGGGTGTGGCAGCTTTTGCTGATGCATATCTAAAAGCATATTAAGAATCTACAACAACAACTACGTATGCATGCTTGGTAAGTGTGTAAAATGATCAGCAAATGCAAGTTACAGAATGCAGTCAAGAAGAAGAGCGGGCAAATAGTGATGAAGAGAGGGGAGGGGGGAGAAGGAGAGCACAGGGCAGAGACAGAATGGCAGGCAGTCAGTTGTGTGTGGTTTGCACGAAGCGCCGGTAACAGCTTAAGAGTATAGAATACATTTATGCACGCATGAGTGTGTGTGAGTGTGTGTGAGTGTGTGTTTGTGTGTGTATGTATGTGTTTGGGTTCTCCTTAACAGACAAAAGCTGGTGTGGAGTAGGGCAACGTGCCAGGCAAAACATCAACAGCATTAGGCACAGAAGCAGCAGCAGAAGCAGACACGGGGGAAAAATAACAGAGAGAAAATACACACACACAAACACACACACGCACACACGCACATGCTACGGTGTCGCACTATGCGAAAAAATAAAACACAAAACTATTTGTAGTTATTGTCTTGTTTTTTTCTTTCGGCCAAAAAGCAATCAAAGAACAACAACAGGAAGCAGAGGTGTTTAATATAAAAACAGGTGGCAATTTAATTTCAAAGCTCTTTAAGGCAAAACAGTCCCATGAATAAGGCAAAAAGCTGATGAAAATGTAACTAAAGCGTACCAAAATCTCAGTAGCTGATTAAGAGAGAGCTTCTTACGATTGCATTCAAATTGAAAAGATTATCAAAATAAATCTTCAATCGCACAATTTGCTCACAAATTGATCAGTTGTAATCGGCGGCACCCACGCAGCTGCCTCAAAAGTTGCCCGAGGGCCAACAAAAGCGGCAACAAACAACGCACTGTAATAAAAACAATACCCTTATAAACACACACATAGACACGCACACATTCCACATGGCTGGAACCCATTTCGGATTGTGCCATGCGCCGTGCCAGAAATAAAATCTATTGTCTGCCAAAAAGTTAACGCACTTTATTGCCATTGTTGTTGGCTCCAACAGTGGACGTGTGAAGCAGGCAGAGGAGGGTGGGCGGAATGGGCTCTTGTAGTTGTGTGTATGTGTTTATGTGTGTGTGTGTGCGTGGAGAGTCGCTTCAAACAGCTCCAAAGCTCATTTGTCAAGTGAGCTTCGCAACTTTGCGGCAAAAGTCGAAACAGAGCAGCAAAAAATAACCACAAAGAACTAAAACAGCTGTGTGCGTTAGTGCACGACTAGGACATACCCTATAAGCAGCGGCAGCAGTGATGCTCAACACATCTGTCTTTTATTATGAAAACATTTAAAAATCGAATAAATCAGAGTAGCTCTTTAAGATTTTTTAAAAGTTATAAAAAAAATGATCAAATTGTAAGAAGTCTTTATAACTGTCTGTTACATACAATTGCACATTTTTATGATACCTCTTTTACACATTTTTAATGGGTACATGGCATAAAATGAATCG
The DNA here is from genome assembly GCA_037043585.1 of Drosophila mimica. Lineage (NCBI taxonomy): Eukaryota > Metazoa > Arthropoda > Insecta > Diptera > Drosophilidae > Drosophila > Drosophila mimica. The sequence continues at coordinate 396,794 of JBAMBE010000437.1, forward strand.
CAGGGAACAGGCCAAGCCAAGCAGCACAAAAATGTTGGCAATACAATATTTTGCCATTATGTCGAACAATAACAAGTCGACATAAGTAGATGCCGTACAAGCTGAACAAGAAGCAGAGGAAGAGGAAGAAGAACATGGAGACTCTGACGAAGAAGTTGATGTAGAAGAGGAAGACAAAGACGAAGCCGGGGCAGCAGGCCACAGACCCAAGACCCACAGGCAAATAAAAAAAAAAAGAGAAAAAGAAATAAAAAGAAGAAAACAGCAACAAAAGCAAAGCAGGCAAAGAGCCAAGCGAATAGCTGCCAATTTCAGGCTTAAGTGTTCTTTTGACCCTCCCCCCGCCTCTCAGCCCCACACGCTGCCCACAAGATAATGATGGGAGCGCAGCAGAGACGTTGCCGCACAAGAGGGAAGACCGAGAGAAAGAGAGGCAGAGAGAGTGAGACGTGCGAGGATAGCGCAAAGAGTAACGACGCATATGAAATTTAATACCACTTCACCTTTTTTTTTTTTTTCTTATTTCTCTTTTTTCGTACAGAATAACTGCGTCGGCATCCGGCGCTCAGTTCTTCATTCCATTCTCTTCCTGCTCCCGCCCTCTACAATACAAGCAGATTGAGCGCTTTATTAAGCACATTTAAAAATTATAAAGACGCATAATAAAATGCGAACTTATATGTATATGCTTGGGCATATCTGTTTGTATATGTGTGTGCGCGGGTGTGTGTGTGTGGGAGCAAAGAGTTATGCGAGAGTAAAAGCTGTGAAAAGTTAACGGGTATAAAAATGCGGCCATTTCCCCCACATGCCAAAAAGGAAACAAAATACGAATGCGCTCGAAATTGAGCCTGGAATAAATGAAAAAAAAAGATAGCAGCAGCAACAGCAGTAAGAGAAACAACAGCAACATCAACAACAACAACAGCAGCTATGCAATATGTAATTCGCATGAGCAAGCAGACAATTTTCAAAACGACATGATTTTTCAGTGAACACGAAAAGGGGAGTGGGGTTGGGGTTGAGGAAGCAGCAACAGCAGGAGAGTTGAATTGAAAAAGAAACTCAACACAACAGCGCACAAGCAAGCAAGCGAAGAAGAAGAAGAAGCACGTAAAGAACAAGAACGAACTGGGGAATTTTTATTTTATTTGTTGCTGTTGTTGTTTTTGTTGTAGTTGCTGTCCCATAGCGAGAGAACGTGGCATGAATAGCAGCAAGTATCAGCAGCAGCAGTAGCAGTAGCAGCAACAGCAGCAGTCGCACAACAAAAAGCGAACAAGAAAAATACTTCAAATAAAAGCAAAAAGAAAAAATTAATATTAAACAAAAAGTGGATTGCATGCAAGCGACGAACTGGCAGCAAACAAACTTTAATACCAACAGCGCCAAGTAAAAGGACTGACACAGAGGCAGAGGCAGAGAGAGAAACTGAAGCCAGTGTGCAGCTGTAGTTGTTTCAACAGCAGCGGCAGCAGCAGCAGCAGCAGCATCAACAGAGCAGCGATTAGGGGCCCTTGGATGCTGCGCTCAACGTTAGCAGTCGACTTAGTCGTATCTGTGTTCTGCTCGCTCTGTCGCACAATCACGCTTGTAAGAGAGCTAAAGAGAGGGAGAGCAGACGAGTTGCTTAACTCCGGTGGCTACAGTAAGCTGCGGCTTAGCGCAAAATAAAGCAATGTAAAATGCAAGTGAACAAAGTTTTAAAATGCCATAAAAAGGCATTAAGCAGCAGCAGCAGCCGCAAAAGCAGCAGCCGCTGCCGCAGTAACTGTAATATTAGATGGAGTGAGTGCGAGTGCGAGGCTTGACGAAGCTCATTACCTACACCTATGCAACACACAAACGTGCATCCATATGTGTGTTTGCACAAAGGAGAGATACAAATGCTCGTGATTTAATTTATGCCACACTTCAAGCGTCTGCCTGCTTGGCAGCACACCTCCCTCCCCCTCCTATCTAGATAAACTGTTTGTTTTAATTAAGCCGCTGGCAAAGCTGCAAAGCAAATCGAAGCGGAAACATTTTCAGCACCATTAAAAACGCATTATAAATACCGACCAGTGCAGGAATTGGAGGGGTGTAGTAAAATTTAATGCCATTTTTGAAATTTTTTTTATTTTTTTTTTTTATTTACTTTTTTTTTTGGTAAGCGGCGTGTAAATGTGCATCAAGTATGTGTATGTGATTAATTGCTTGACAGCGCACATGTGTATGTGTCGAGAGACGCAGAGAAAGAGGTGGCAGTGCAACTGTGCGGATAAGTAAATTTCAACAAATTGCTGCGAGTTGAGGATTCGAATTGTGGATTCGAAAATCAAAATAAAATCAACATTAAACTGCCAAAACAGCAGCCACAAAGCAGATGACGACAGGCAACAACAACAACAGAAATGGACGATAAAAAAGAAACTGACGATGGCAGCATTGCGTGCCCCAAGCACGCTGCTCACGAAAAATGTTGTAATTGAAATGTGTTGATTTCATTTTTATTTAATTAGTTGTAACAACTTTTAAAAACCATTATTTGAGTTAAAGATTTCTTTTAAATTAATTATATTTAATCTAGTTTGTAGTTATTGACAATCTCAAAAGTAGTCGAGAAGAGGTAGTTTTCTTTGAGCTTGTAAAGCTCCGAGTCGATGCGAAGCTGTGAACCGTTAAAGATTCTTGTTCACGCGCACATCGCTAATTTAAAATGGTGCTCGCTGCCGTCTGCTAAGTGGCCATGTCCATAAACTGGCTGCATAATGATGTTGCGGCCGTCGACAACTACAGCAATAGCAACAGCAACAGCAACAGTCACAGCAACAACTGCTGCACATATTTCACTCTAGAGACGCCGAGCAAAAGGCATTTGAAAAATTGCAATTGAAACTAATTCGGTTAAGTGCGAGAGAGCCAAAGAAAGACAGGCAAGCAGGCAGAGGCAGAGGCAGAGGCAGGGAGGCTGGCAAAGGCACATTGACAGAGAGCAGAGGCCAATGTGTGGAGTCGTGGAGTAGAGTATTGTGGAGTAGCCAACTGGTTCATAATAATTCATGAGCGGACTGACTCAGTTCGCAGCGTGCCCGCTGTGAAACAAGTTGCAAGTAAATTTCTCAGCTGCAAAAACACAAGCATTTTTTTTTTGTTTTGTGGGGGATTGGGAAGTGGCGCCGATTGTGTGTGCGTGTGCGTGCTTGTATGTGTGTGTGTGTGAAATTAACACCGCGACTCGCAATCAGCTCAGTTGTCATTATTTTTATTAATTTAATCTCCATTTAGAGGCAAGTCAACCAGTTAAGCATTTACGTGCTCCCCCAACCATCCTCTTAGCCCCACTCCAACGAACCCACCGTCGACCGACCACGCTTCGATTCCCGTTTCGAGCTGCAATTTTTCCGCTTGACTAAATTTATTAGCGCGACAACTTTATTGATTTTTTTCTTTTAACGTCTTGTTTTTTTTTTCCGTGCGCCACAAATTTATTATAGCAAATAGTTGCAGTTAAAACTATTTAGCGTGTCTGTTTGTTAAACGGCTTAAGTAGTTGATTTTGATATGAAGTGCTTAACTAACGAAGCTCAAATACGAAACTATTAAAAATAAACACAGCTCTGCAAGTATAATTACAAATGCAATCAATTTGTTTAGCGATTTGCATACCTATTAACCGGAAACTTACGACGATTGTTTAAGACAAATGAAGATCAAAGCCATTGACCTAAGCGAATGCCGCTGCTGCTAAGAGGCCTTTGTTCAAATATCATCTCTATGTTTATGGCTTATGTTAATTTTGTAAAACGTTTTAATTGAGTATTCGTTGCGCAAGCTGCGAACTTTGAACAACTCCAACTGAGAGACAACTTTTAAATGCATGTGTGTGTGTGTGTGTGTGTGTGTGTGAGTTCGCATTGATTTAGCAGAAGAGTGTCTATTTCCCATTCGCTAATCTGTCAGTCAATCAACACACACACACATACACATTTCAAAAATCTTTGCCAGGTGCTTTGCATGTGTGTGTGTGTGTGTAAGGCTATAATTGTTTGCACTGGGCAAATCTTGTCTGTATATTGTTTGCACAGAGCACTCGTCGCAAAGTCATAAAAAAGTAAGCGCAAAATGTAATCACAAAATATTTACACAACTTATTTGTGTGGCTGGTAATTTTTTTTTATTTTTATGCTTTAGCTGCAGTGCGCCGAGTAAATACAATAAATACTTGACTTTAAGATGAAAAAAAAAACCAGCGTGCTGCAAATGACAAACATAAACTGCAGTCAATAACAAAGCAACAAGCAAAAAAAAAAAAAAAAAAATCCAAAAAAAGACAACAGCAAGAAAACCAACTGCCAAATGGGTTTGTGGGGAAAAAGGAGGCAAGGCAACAAAGGAGCACGACGAGGTGTCTGTTTTCACAGCCTTTTTGCCAGCGTGTGTGTGTGTGTGTGTGTCTGTGTATGTGTGTGCTTTTGCCTTCTCTTTCTGCTGCTTGTTTGCGCAGCCAAGCGGTGAGACTTGTAGCCTCAAGTGTTGTTTTTGGTTCTCACTCTCTTTAAAGCTTAGCTAATTTGCTTGGCGCGCCAATTGAAACAGACGGACGGTGACGGCGACTACGACGACGACGACAACGGCGACTGCACAAAGCGCAACCAGCAAGCAACAAGCACGGACAACAGCAACAACAACAACAGCAACAACAACAAAAACGCCGTTTCGCAATTTTCAATTGTGCACGTCAAAGTGTTAAAACGGCACGCGATTTATTACACATGCCGCTGTATATGTATTAAATCACTGTGTAAGTGTGTGCGTGTTTGTGTGCCTTTTCCAGTAGCCGACGACGATGTTGCTGCTGCTGCGCTGTTGCTGCTGCTGCTGCTGCTCTTAGATGCGCTTAATTAGACAACGACTGCAGGCAGCGCAGCAGCAGCAGCGCCGTCAACGCCAACGCTTTATTGATTTATGGCCAGCAATCAAGTGTGAAATTGACTTTTACAGAAATGCCCACAGCCCCCCCCGCCGAGCATCTCTTTCTCCGACAACCGAGCGACCCACAAATCGGCATTGAGGCGTGTAAATATTTGTTGCTGTTGCTGTTTTAAAACATGCAACGAACGAACGGTGTGAGACATTTTGAATTTTTGTTTTTAACAACTTTGCCATGATTTATATGCGGCTCATTAATCTCACAAGTTGTTTAACTTAAACGCGTTTTTACCACACATAGAGGAAAATGGAGAGAGAGAGAGAGGGAGATGTATGCGGCAAATGCGAAATGAAATCAAACTGCCGCCATAAGTAATCGCAAACATGCGTTGTCAATGGAGTTGCCAAGCGGACACCACACTTGGCTTTGGAATTTCAAGCCAGTTTTCCACTGACTGCGAGAGCAGTTCCATAAGTTTGCCGACTCCAATGCAAGCAAAGAAACTACAAATTGAAGTTGAGCTCAAATTACCTGCAACACAAACATATTATTCACTTAAGCACCAATCCAGGTGAGACTTTCTCCTCCAAATCTAAGTTTCAGTGCTCTGCTTGGTCTTTTGCTCCACTCAACGCATAAATGATCTCATTTATCTTCTTATTTTTTCTTGTAACTATAATTACAAATATCATAATATAGAATTAAACACTCTTAATCTTGCCCAGCTTAATGTGCAGCCCTCGCTTAAGAGTTGTTTCTTGCTCGAAAAATGACCACAAGAGACAAGTTAAGTCGATCAGTTGTCCGGCTTCCAAGTGTGAGCCTTATCATCAACGACGCCTTTTGCACAGCGGCTCAGCTACTCAGCTGCTCAGCAGCAGCTCAGCAGCTCAAAGAGCGAACCGACCGCCACTATAAATGCAACACTAATTTGAGTTGCCCCCACAGTTCAAAATTGTTTGCTTGTTGTTGTCCAACTGGGTCTCATAAATTACGGCAATTATGTTAATGCACCCAGCCACCGTCGTCGTCGTCGTCGCTCTGTGAGAAACCACAGAATCGACTTGAATGTCCATATTAAGCAATTTGCTAAAGAAAAAAAAAAAAAACAAATAAATAAATAATAAAAAAAAAAGAGAAAAATTACTCAATGCCTGAGGTCTTTCGCATATAATCGACTCGTACACGTACACAATTATCACGCAAATGCCCAAAGTAATAATAATAATAAAACACAACATAATAATCATGTAAGCTAATGATTATAATGACAATCATGCAAATAATTGCAAACAATTGGCAAATTAGGAAAATTGCGCAATGCCAGATGCACTCAAATTAAACAATTTACAGAGTCTCCCTTCCCCACACAGATTATTGTTGCGTCTCTTTTTAAATGTTAAGAAGTCGTCAAAGAATTGAAAAAAGTAAATATCCAAATTCATTAAACACATAAATACGTAGAACCGTGAATACATAAAAAAAAAATTCATAAGAAAATACATGAATACAGCAGAAATATAAAATAATATGGCATAATCTTTTTATGGCCATAAAGCTTAAGCACAAGTGGTGTGTGGCCAAGCGGGTGGCATATACAGGGAAGGGGTATAACGATACACGTTCAAGGGGTATATTAACATATTAGACTGTATGTGACACACACTCTTTAACAACTAATTAAATGGATCATTTAACATTTCTCGTTAATATTCGCACTCAATTCTCAAAATTCATTGCCAAAGCAGTCAGTTTGTGATGTAGCAACCAAGCATTGAGCTCGCTGCTACAGGGCATTTTAACTATCGAGTCGAGAGCCGAGTGACTTTCAGTTATGAGTTTCTCTCTCCCCCTCCCTCCCTCCGACCCTTACTCTTTGCTTTTTTTTTATTTACATTCTGGCTTGGTTTCAAGCAGCGACGACGCGGCCGCATAAAATCAACACAACTGGCGAGTTTCATTTGCGTGGCGGGGTAGCTAAGCCGCCAAATAAAGAATCATAAAATATATCATAATAAATATGCGAGAACAGCGGCAGCAGCAGCAACATAAGCAGCAGCAGCAACATAAGCAGCAGCAGCAGCGCCAGCAGCGGGCCGTAAAAGCTTTACTCAGTAGCAGCGGGACACAGCAGGCGCTTTCAAGTGTTGTTGTTGGATGCATGATGAAAAAAGTGCTTGGCTTGAGTATTTAGTGAAGCCGCAGAGTCAAAGGAGACAAAGCAAAAAAAAGTTGCCGCCATTCAAAGCCACAAAGAGAGAAACCGAAACAGAGAGAGAAAGAGAGGGGGAGAACAGATGTTTGCTGCTGCTTGATTTGAAAAGCACGCTTCGCTTGATGGACTATGCTGAGCTGAGCTGAGCTGAGCTCCCCTCTCGCCAGCCCCACCCCCCTCATTGACGACTAAATACACACACTGCGCCACGCCCAGGCGCACAAAAGCAGAAGAAGCAAAAGTAGAAGTAAGCAGCAAAAAAACAGACAGCGCCGTTTGTCAGTGGATGACGCTACAGCAAAAGCAACAGCAACAGCAACAACAACATCAACAACAACAACAACACAAAATAAATATACATCGAAAAAAAGAGCAAAAAGAGCCCCAGCCACAAAAGCCGCTGGCTAAATAAACAAACAGTGTGAATTTTATGAGATACACGAAAAAGCCAACGTCGTCCAATGGATACATTTATATGAGTCTTGTTCATTTTGTGTTTGCGCACATTATGGCTTACAACAATAACAACAAAACAAATCAGGCAAAAAATACATATAAAGATACATCACATTGGAAAATCAATCATTTGCTTTTTGGCAAAAGGCCCAATGTAGAAGAGACCAATCATAAATATTTTTATTCACCCGTGGCGCCACATTGAGAGAGCCACAAAAAAAGAAGAGCTATGTAAAAATCAGACCCAATTCCGCAAAATCTATTGTTATTAATGCAATTATGTAAGCGGGGCGCTGTTTACATTAATATATAACTGTATATGTGTATGTTTGTTATGAATGTTGTACACATAAACATTATTCACTCAAATGCGAAAGTTGCTCTCGAGAACTCAATTTCTGCGTAAACCAAATACATTGATTTATGCGCTATTATTGAGAAATTCTTATTAACCATAAGTATGTATATAGATACATATCCATCTATCTTTATATTTAAGCATTAAGAGGAAAACTACAACACTTCAAGCAATTGCTATTAACATGATTGTGTTAAATCAATATAAAGCAACTTTTAACGTTATTTTCGCGGATCGAATCAATTTAACAGCACTATATACTAAAATCTTGGAACTGGAGCAGCCGAATTTCGCTTAACAATCGTCACATTCGCTACCACATTTTGCTTTTCTGATGGTTTTCTTTTTTTATACCCATTAAAAAAAAGGGGTATACTGAAGTTGTGCAAAAGTATCTCCGATCACACAAGGTATGCTTATTCCCAATTAGGATTAACAGCCTGGTCGATATACGGATAGGAATAAAACCAAAATATTTCCATCTCCCATTTCATATTTATCAAATTACACAGACGTAAGAATTTTCTGCATACATACGTGCAGGGTATCTGCTAGTCAAGCTCCCCCAATTAGAGCATTCTTGTCTTATTTTTTTGATTACGCAGCTAAATTAAATTTAGCGCATGGCGTTTGCGTGTTGCTATTTCTGGCCTCAAATGACGGCGTGTGTACCGATCACAATTTAGATACAGATGGATAGAGATACGAATATAACAAAATACACACATGCTTGTACGTGTGTGTGCATGTGTGTGTTAACCACATACACATTTTGGCAGTTATCCAGAAAAGCGATTATACGCTTACGAGTAGATCTATGTGTGAATGATCGCCATTTGAAAGGCTTCGTCAATTAGCAATCAAATGTTCGCTGAAGAATGCTAATAAAAAGCTGAAGTTATTTAAATCATTCACACAATGTTTGGCATTCATATTTAAACTCATATTAGATATTAGTTCATGATCTGCTTTTATAATTTCATTAAATAATAATAATAACAAGCCGTAAGAATTTAAAGTGGTTTTTCGTTTTTCGTGGAAAATTGTCATGTGTGTTTTCCCCGACAAATTGAACGTAATTCAATTATGTGCTTACCGAATGCAGAATTTATGGCAATCAATTTGTATATTTTAATTGTGAAATATTTGCATTTCAGCCGAGCTGGCTATTTTAGTAATTACACTCTTTGATTATTTATTTGGTCATTATTTTTTTGTTGTTTCCTGCGCTGATTGCTTATCAGCAAATGTTTGCATTTCGCAAAATAAATATTAATTAAGCTTATCGTAGGTTGTCTGTTTTTTTTTTTATTGTGATATTTGAAATATTTACACTTTATAATTAATTGAATTTACTTTATGCACGTTTTATGTCTGCAATAATAAATTAGTGGATATCAAATGCTGCCTGCCTCGCTGCTAAATTGAGTTATCTGTGTGACAAAATTAACATTAAATTCAACTTGTTCAAAATGTTGCGAGTTGCGGTTGTATTTTTTTAAGCTTTCGCTTTTGTTGTTGTTATTGTTGTCTTTGTATTTCATTTGGAGCGCCCACACAGATTCAAAATATGCAAATGTGTAGCTTTGTAGCTGTAAATGTATCTGTATCTTTATGTGTATCTGTAGCTGGGCAGCATTAATTAATTATCAAAGCAGTCAATTAACATCTCTACAGACGGTGCTTGGCCCTGGCTGTGGCTTTTATGTGTATTTGAAAGATACTCGCCACCAGCTCAAAGTCAATTTTCGCAAATACTTTTCAAAAATACAAACAACGCGAAAACAACAACAACAACAACAACAAAACATCGCAATCAATTTGCCTCCGCTGCGTCGCTAGCTGGGAATTAAGTTTTTGCAGCATTGTTTTTGTTATTGTTGTGGCATTGTTATTTTGTTGTTGTTATTGTTGTAGTTAGTTGTTGCTGCTTGGCCCACATTATCTAGTGAACGCTGAACGCTTTCGTGCCTCCGCTTGTTTTTTTTTTTTTTTTTTTTTTTTGTCTACATGTATTTAGCGTGTTCAGAAATTTGCTTTTTTAATGACGCTCTTGTTGATTGCGGCTTGTTTGTTTGTGCTAAACCCGCCGTATCATGTTCAGACACCCACTACCCCATCCCCCTTCCGTCACCCTTGCACCTTCATCTCGTTCTGGCGGCCTTTGACATTCGTTTATTATGAAATAATGTTGTACAAATCGCTTGCTGTACAAATGCGCAAATATGTTTAATCTTTTATTAATTGTTCATGTCTGTTGCTGATTTTTTATTGCGTTTAGTGAACAAATTTGTGTCGAGTTGTCATCAAGCTGAACAATTTTTAATTGTTATTGATTCGACGCAATTACAATATATACCATTAATAGTATCTAAAAGGAGGAGGCACATAACTTTTAGCTACATTTTGAAGCGGAGTGTTGAGTATTCTTATTTTAACAAGTTTCAGTGCTGTTTAAAAGTAAAGTCTTTTGGTAGATAGATGGTTCTAGTTAATGAATCACTCGAATATAATTAATTTAGAATAATATATTAATACCAAATTAGATTTCTCTTTAGCAATTGGATATTCCCTTGCACTCAGACAAAATCGGATAATACCACTATATCATATAGCTGCGATTGATTCGTTTTTGTAAATAACTTTTTTCTTTAACAAGTTTCCAAATAAACCTGGTTAGTTATCCAGATTTGTATGCTCTTAATACATGTTCAAAAAATCATCGAGATCGATCGAATATATCATAAATATTTTGTATGAAGAATCGATCAGTTCTTAAAAGTTGGCAATTTAACAGCGTTCTGCAAGTGTATTTAATGTACGGCTTGCGTAATAGCCACATTTCTTAACGAACTCGTTATCTCTTCTAGTTTGCGGCACACAATTGAAATAGTTGCTTTTAATTTGCATGGGCGTTTGGAAGGAGCGAAGCGAACAAACGTTTGTCACTGTCAGCCATTTATGAGAATTGAACAAATCAATTTGCTTTAATCGTGTCGACAAGGCGGGGCCCTGACAAATGGCCAACTAAGTGACGGCTCTGTGTCTGCGACTGGTTTATTATTGGAAATACATACATACATGTATGTAATTATGCATACAGACATAAGTTTTGCCGGGAGCAATACGAGTGGCAACATGTTACCAACAGTTTATTCTTATGTTAATCAACATTTTGTATTAACATTTAATACAAATTTTTTGGGGAAACTCTTCGTTTATATATACATAATTTTAATATTTGCGACTTTAATTTTTACATTTGCTTACCCTCCGCTAATAAACACGAGATTTAATAGAGAATTTATATAATCTACTTGGTAGAGTAATTATTTAGTGTTTGGCTTAAGCTTGACAACATTTGCAAAGCAACATTTTTTGCGTTGGACAGTTAATTAAGCATAAAAAGAACTCATCTGTTCGGCAAACAAATGATTAGCCAGCAAGTAGTCACTAAGTAAGTATAATTATGTATATACATAGAAACAATGTATACATCTATATGTACACATGTGTATGGAATGTTTTGTCAGCCAATTGACACATTTGCAGTGCTGAAATTGTTATCGCCAAAGCGGCGCACAGAACGGTGGCAAATGCCAGCAGCAGCAACAACAACAGCCACAAAAGCCAATTACACTTTTGCAGAGAAAAATAATATAAAAAAAGCAAAGCAGCAGGCAGAAAACGCTCCCAGTGCGCCAACTAAAAGTCAGTTAACGTGTGCAAGTTTCTATATATATATTTATGTATATATGCACGTGTATGTGTGTGTGTATCTTGTACAAATCTTGACTGTGCTACTGCTACTGCTGCTGGCAACTTTTACCAGCGTCGATTCCGACAGTGTGACAAATTATTATTGTGTGCTTGTGTTGGTGTATAATATACATGAATATGGCTCACAGGCAGACACAGGGGCAGAGGCACCGGCTGAGGCAGTGGCAGCGGTAGATTTAGCTTTGGCCTGTCGCTGGCGGGGCTGCTGGTGCTAATGACCGTAACTAAGTTGGCGTCACGATTGTGCGCGCCACTGGAATCACCCCGCTCCGTACAACCGCACACACACCCCCTCCATCCCTCGGCTAGCCATGCTGCTTGACCATTATGGCTGTTGTTTTTGGCATTGGGCTCTACTGTTGGCTGTTGCCCATTTGTGTTAGGCATTTTTAATGTTATGACCGAGAGCGCGTCTAATAGACTCTTAATTGTGCTGCTGCAGTCGGCTATATCTGCATCTGTTGCCGATGACTAGCTGTATTTGTTGTTGCTGCTTATGTTGTTGTTGTTCTCGAGTCCCGTTGCATTATGCATTTTAAGCATTTAACGCAATTCGTTTGCTTAATTGTATGGCTTACAGCAAAACAAAAGAGGGTCGCATCTGCCATTGAAAAATGAATCTTTCAACATCTATTAAATTTATATTTGTTGTGTTCAAGTCACAATTTTATAAACTGTAATTAAGAAAATAAATGTCTTTATAATAAACACACGCAGACACACACATACACACAACGTATTCACCCACCTACACACACACACTTGCTTAATTTAAATTTCATAATTTGAACTAAATGCAAAACACGCCCAGGCAAAAGTTATCAAACACAAACAGCAAAAAACACACACAGCGCAGCGAGTGCGAGTGAGCAGGACTTTCGCTATGTGTGTGTGAGAGAGAGAGAGTGAGATAGAGAGAAAGACAAACGCCCAAAAGGGGAGCAGAGAGTTATGTTCGTGTGCTTTGGCCTCACCCCATCTCCTGCGTCTCACTCACTGACTGCCACACACACTCACTGTTTGTTTATCGTTCGTCGTTCGGTCGTTCGGTCGTTCGTCGGTCGGTCGGTCGGTCGTCTGCTTGTTCGTACTCAATATGGCCGTCGCTGGGCTGCTCGCCGCAGGCTTCATCAGGCAGCGTGATTCCTTTTTCATTTGTATTTATGCATGTATTTTTCTTCTTTTTTTGCTGCGTTCGTCCCTCCCCCTCTCTGTTTGCTGACGATGACGCCCTTTTTGTGGGAATTTCTCTCATTGTGCGTGCACTTTAAATTCGTAATAATAATAAGAACTCAATGAGCCATCATTTCCATGTCACAGTTGTGGCTGAATGCACACATACAACGCAGAAGAAGAAGACGAAGAAGAATAGGAACTAGGCACAAATGATTAATATGTGTAACAATACGAATTCCCTTTGAAAACTTCCCACGTCTTATAATCATAAAAAGCCGAAATATCAATCGCAAAAATCGTCAGCTCTAAATCAGAAAAAAAGTGGCAATGTTTGACATGTTTTAACATGTTTATACACATTTGTTTCCAAATTGGTGCGCAGCCGCCTGTCAATTATAGGAAGGAAGAGTGGTTAGGGGGAGTGGAGGGGATTGGTGGTATTATAAACAAAACCCCCATTTAATTACAAATCGGCTTAAATTGAAACACCTTAATTGGCATTAACTTGAGGCAAAAACAAAACACAAAATAAAAATAAAAAATCAAACCGAAACGAAACGTAAAGAAAAAAAACATGTGCCTCGCAGCGGCGGCAGCAGCAGCAAGCGGCAATTAATCAAACTGGAAATCAATTTACTCTCTCACTCGCCCGCTCTCTTTGCTCGACTGACTATCTCTCACTCGCTCGCTCGTCTTTTGGGATTTATAGCATGCCACATTAAACAAATATACACATGTACACACACACACACACACACACATACATGCACACATACATAGATACAAACATACATAAGAAGTGTGTTTGGTTAGGTTTTTGCTTACTTGCCTTTTTATAAATCCAAAATAATCGCAATTTCTGCTGTTGATATGCTCGTTCCTGCTTCATAGGCGACAGCATGCAGTCCTCGTTGTTGTTGTTGCTGTAGTTGTTGTTGGTATCGTGAAGGGGAGGAGAGAGCGGTGGTGAGTGAGTGAGAGTGGATGGGTCGAGTGAGTGAGTGAGTGGGGGGGAGGAGGAGCAAGGTGCGAACGAGGATTTCGTTGCCTGTCGACTTGCTTGCCTGCTCGCGCAGCGACCCTCGACACTCGCGTGCGACAAAGAGAGAGCGAGAGCGAGTGAGATCGAGCGGCCCGTAAAAGTGAGCAGCGATTGTAGGTAGAAAATAATCCACAAAAAGACAGGAAATGTAAATCCACAAATTTTCGCTTATTTTGTTGTTGTAGGCAGAGCTTTCCTTTATTTTGTTGTTGTTGTGATCTCAAGAATGATTTGCCATTTATGTAAACGCCAGAACGAGAAGGGTAGAGATTTCCACGGCAAACACTTTTTGCTGTTATTACTTTTTTTTTTGACAAATAGGCTGCAAGCAATTTTTCTTGGTTTTTTTCACTGCATGAACTTTTTTTTATGAGGTTAGTTGTTTTCTTTTTCTCTTTTTCTACAAATACAAAAACGGCACTTTGTGTGAGAGCGAGAGAGAGAGCGCGACGCGGCGAAGTAGCATGTGTATGTGTGTGTTTGGAGCACACACATACATATACACACACACACAAAGATACACATGCAATGAACAGAGCTTGAAGTAAAAAATGCACGGGGGAGTTGTTAGGTGTACAACAAAATGACCGACGAGGCGACCGACCGAATGTATGTCCGTCCGCTCGACCGAACCGACGCACGCGCGCAGACGTCACAATTAGTGAGAGCGACTAAGCGACCAGCGACGAGCGTTTGTCGGCGTTCTTTTACCGCAATGTTTGTGCGAAACATAAAGAAACTCAGACACACACATAAACATACAAACATATGCATGCATGTACATGTGTGTGTCGCATTTACAAACACACAAACATATTTTCCATCGACGCTGCGACGCTTCTGCTGCTGCTGCTACTAAACATTGTTGCTATAACCGAAAAACCGAAAAACACAAAAAAAAACTGTCGCTCATTGCAGTCATACGACGAGAGACGAAGAAACCAAGAGAGAGAGAGAGCGCGAGAGAGAGAGAATTACACATACATATGCACTGCTCAAGCGAGAGTTGACGACGACGAACGCGCTGCTGTATAGAAATTTTATTCCGGTATTATACGGCTGCTGTGGTTGCTGTTGTTGTTGGTGGCAACATATTGCCACTGCCTTTTTGGCCGTTTTACTACTATTGCGGCGAGTGCTTACTACTTTTTTTTTCGTTCACTACATTGGTGTGTAGTAGTATATGTATGTATGTGTGTGTTTTGCTTTTGTTGTTGCTTGTATGACAGCGACTGCTGATGATGATTACACTGCTCTTTTCACACAAACACATATGTATTCATGTATGTAATACACACACACACAACACACGCACGCACGCATAACAGTCAAGCCCAAGTGGGTAATTTGTTTTATGAGTAGCGGCGGCAAATAGCACTTGTGTATTGTTGTTTTTGTATTTATTGTTGCTGTTTCTTGTGAATGACAGACAGCCAACGAGTAATAATTTTTAATGCGTTTTTAGCATTTCTACACTGCTGCTGGTTAATTGCTTAAAGCACTCCATACAAACACACACACACATTTAGACGCGGCGCGACGAGTGTTGGAGGAGAAGACAATATTTTTTTCAACACTTTTTTTGCTGTTGTGTTGCTTGAATAATTTAATGCACACAAACACACACATTCACTCATAAACTGAAACACACACACAGAACATGAGCTCTTTATTATTTGCATAAATTATCGTGTGGCATCAAATATGATTTAATACCTTTGCCTAGTTGCTCATGGAAATCTTTTGGTTTAGCACACAATTAATGCTAAAAATGTTGAATGTTTTTTTTTTATTTGTTATTTTTCATAGAACTTTTCGCCTAGTTTGCGTCGACAGCGTTTCTTCCGTACTGTCCGCCACGAAGGAGCAACGCGTACAAAAAGCGCATAAATTGAGCGGCTCTCACTGGCAACATAGCGGCGCGCAGTCTAGGGTTGCCAGACTGTTGAACCACGTAAACAATCCCATAATTCAACAGCGCAGACTGCAAACATTGTTATTTTAGTTAATTATTTTATTTTTGAGCAGCGTTTAAAATACAAATGTAGTTTCTTATTAAATGTAAAAATAAATAATACTGTTAATGTGATTAAGTTGCTGTGACTCGACAGCCCTGCGGCGTTTGCACTCGCATGCCGCACACTATCGCATTCCCATGCACATACACGTCGGGCTCTCTGAGAGGAATATCTTTAATGGCGGCGTTTTTGCTGTGCGCTCGCTCTCTGAGCGCGCTCGTTCTCGCTCGCGCTCACCTTCAGTGTTGCTACTGCTGACGCCATGTTGCGCAGTGCCGCTCTATGTTTATCTCTTTTCATTTTGTTAACTGTGACGTCGTGTGGTCTCACTTGGCAGCATTGCGTCTGCTCCTTTTTTAGAGTTTCTTATTGTCAATATTAAGTTGGTGCATGCACAAAGCGTAGACATGTCATCACCCAGCCAATAAGACAAATATCAAATACATAAATAACTTAATATTAGTTGACATGTGCAAACCAAACTAGAACATCAACTTTGATAAAAGATACCATTTGGCAGCTCTTGAGCTTATCTTTGGGGCATGATAATATGTGACTACTAAGTGCAGAGTATGTTCAAGTCGTTATCGTAGCAAACATCTCGTTCCTGCCATTGCAAATTGTTTTTTGGATGATGTTGGAAACATGTGGACAGAGTAGTAGTGGGTGAGGGAGGAAGCGCTAGCGACGTCCTCGTTGTCAATGTGCGTGCGGATTGATTACTGATTGGCATGTCGTTTGGCTGTTGCCGTTTCAACGATGACGCTGACTTCGACGCCAACTTCAACGTCACAGCGTCGTCGACTACTTTATTTTTTTTGTTACTCTGTGTGTATGTGTGTGTTTGTTACCTCTGCGTTTCCTGTTTATGGTGTTGTAGTTGTTGTTGTTGCTGCGCTCGAGCACATAATGACATAATGAGATTTATTAGGCGCAAAATAAAGCCATAATGTTCCGTTTGACCTTTGTGTAACTTTGACTGTTGTTATATTGTTGTATTGTTTTCGTTGCTCAGGACACGTTCTCCAGCGTTTTACATATCGGATGACACATCCGATAACTATAGCTCGGATCGGGCGCGAATCAGTCATCATTGTGTATCCCTGTTTTTGTTCTTCTTGTTGCTTTTACTCATTTTAAATTCGCATTTGAATGTTGCCTTTGCTGCCATTGAGGCAAAAAGGCAAATAAGCGTCGGTCGTCTCCTTGGCTCGGCGTTCGATCCTTTTTTGCCTTTATGTCCCATTTTGTGCTCGAAAAACTTGTTTGTGCATCAACCTAATATACTGAACAGTACATCGCCCCCCCCCCCCCCCCCCCCCCTTCCATCCAAAAACATGCTTTTCGTGATTTCCTTACTAGCGCACTATAGGACAAGGAAAACAATTTGTCTGCTATAAATAAAGAATTCAAAGATTTTGTGTTTTCTGACACTGCGAGTAGACTCTAAAATAATACGTAATCTAATAACCTCTCTCTTAAGCAATTATTATGCTTAACAGTTTCTGGTTTCTAATGTTCTTTTAAATATTTGTCAGAAGTCTTGGACTTCTGTCCCATGGTGCATGATGAGTAGCTTTGCTGGTGTTTTCCTATTGCCATTCGTGCACGCTCCTCGAATTTTATTGCTGAGATTCTGATTCTAGTTGGATTTGACTACGCACACACACAAACACACATCTGAAATTAAGTTGTGTATTTTGGTGTGCTTTGGGAATTGATATCCTTGTGCGCATTTTGCAAAAGTTCAAATATATCTCATTTTATTGCGTGCTACCTTTCTCCCTCCCTGCCTCCCCTCCTCTATCAACAATTTAATTTTTGGCTCTCTTACACTGAAAAGCAGCCAGCAGTTTTTGCTGGCAATGTATCAAGTCCGATGGCTCATAGGCAAAAATGCTGGCCGTCCCCGTTGCCACTCACTTTACGGCTCAGTGCCGCTCTAAAAGGGACCTCATTTTTGGCCAAAAAGCCTCCTGTGTTTGTGCGTCCAGTTTGGCAACTTGTACAAAATTCATGGCAAGCGGCTTTGTTGCTTGAAATTGCTAGCTGGACATCGTTTTTCGATCTGCGTGGCGTATTATGTAATTATGTGCGTTAAATTTTGTGAAATTTGTGCGAATGCTAATGAAGCTATTAATATTTTATGCGCCATTTAAACAGAGCGCAGCGTCAGCCACAAGGTCCTTGTAATGGTGTAAGGGAGCACACAGCATGAATAATAAACCAGGACACCGCTCCCCACAAGACACTTACACACACACACGCTTACTAGAACTGGCAAAAGGCGAAAAGCAAAAACAGCATTAAGTAAGAGTTTTCCAGTCGAGGGCACGCTGCCAGAACACAGAATACCGTGTTAGGTCTTACGCCTGTTATTTAAAAGGATGCATTAAGACCCAAAATCTCATTTTATAGTGTTTTCCTCAAAATCGGAGTAAAAAGGAGAAGTGAAATAGAAGAAACTTGATTAAAAATTGCATATTTTAAGCTAGGCCTACGCATCGTTTTGTACTTGAATTAATAATTTTAAGCTTTGATATAGATACAAAAAAAAAGATGTGCAACGTAAATTCACTTATTCACGACGCAAGTAATTATTGAAAACGTATAATTAACTGACTATAGCTCCTACCATTTCCAATGGCTGAATCGACTTGGCTGTTGATTTCGATAACTTATATATTTGTAATAAACTCAATACGTCCTTTGTACATATCTCAGAACATTATTATATACTCGTCAAGCATTGGTAATATGCATAGGGTATAAGAACGAGTCATGACAAGTCCAAGTTGCCATTTGCAAATACGACGACAAATGGCCAGACAGTCAGTCAGTCAGCCGTTTTACGTGGAGTGTGCTTGTGTTTGTGTGTGTAAATCTTTAGCTGCCAACTTGGTGGCAAAGCTCTGCCGCCGGGCATAATGTGATTTTCAAGCATTTGGCACAGCCAGACCAACACTCTAACACACACACACACACACACACACACACAGAGACTAATACTTGCACATAAACCATAGCCAAGCCACACATAGAAAGCAAGAGCTTTGCATATTTGCGACTTGGCTTGTCGACTGCCTGTTTGTGTTTGTGTTTGTGTCGACGCTGCAAGCGTATAAATATTTATGCCAACATATTCTTGTCTGGCATGACTATCCAAACTCCATACACCATCATCCCCTTTGCAAAGCCCACAACAGACACACATACACACACACACACAATGTGTGTCTCCCATACCTGTCCAACGATTTGACTGTCCATCTAACGCTAATAGAAATGAAATTGCCAGCAGCCATAGTTATACATATACACATAAATTACGTATACGTATAAATATGTCTGTATATAGGTTTGTCTGTTTGTCTGTTTGTGTATACGCATCGGGCAAACGAAAAGCATTTTCAAGTTGTCAGCTTCCAGGCGGGGCCACAGAAGAATTTTGTACATTTTGTTGCAAAATATGATTTCATTGTGCTCAAATTGAATTAAATTCGTTTTTTTCCTTTCGACTCGTTTTACACCCTCCTAAAGCCACCATCCACAAGCAAAAAGAAAAAAAAAACAACACAAAAAAGCAGACTACAAGCACAGCGAGGGACTACAGTTAAAGTCACAGCTGCGTTGGTATGTTCTCTCTCGCTCGCTCGCTCGCTCTAGCTCTAGGCGCAATTGACTCGCTCGCACAGTCAGTCATTTTGTCTTTTTTGCTTGCAAAACGGAAGCGGATATTTTCAACGCGCCATTGTTATTTTTTGAGTGCGGGAAATTGCTGGATGCCTCGGTCTCATCTCTATCGCCTGGCGCTCAACAAAGCACACGGCGCCCCCTTTTAGTGAGTCGCTTCAACTTCGAGAGAGTAAGAGACAGAGCATAAGAGAGTGAGAGTGTGTGAGAGAGAGAGAGAGAGCCTTGTATTTGTGCGGGTGTTTTCTCTACGTTTGTATGTCTCTCATCTTGCTTCATGCTTATCATTGTGTGTTCGGCTTCGTTCTCGCTGCTGTCGCTGCTGCTGCCGCTGCTGCTGCTGCTGCTGGTGCCTTGTCGACAGCTTTGTTTGTGTTGTAAATATAATTTTACGACTCTGCCTGGCCCACTGCTTGGCTGACAGTCACTTAGTCTGTCTGTCTGTCTGTCTGTTTGCTTGTTGGTTCGTCTGTCTGACAGTTTGGCGTTCTGTCTCTCTCACCCTCTCGCCCTGCGAGTCCTTTGGCAGGCGAACTCAATTCAACTTCACAGTGGCGCTCTCGCTTTTTGTCTGCTCGCCCTTTTTTCTCCCCCACTTAACATTTTATTAAGCGAAAATGCTTGTGCCGTAAAATGCGCGCTTACATGTTCAGCTCAGCTCAAGTCCACCCCAAAACCCAACACGCCACCCACTCAACATACACACACACACACATGCATATATATGTATATATATATTTACAGTTATCTACAGAGCTCCCACCCTTGGGATATGCTTTTTGTAGGCACTGTGCGTGTACGTGTACGGGGCGAAGGGGTGGCAGTGGAGTTTATGGCAAGGCAACGGAGTCATCGTCATTTTCATTTCCTGTGGTCGTATTTATGCTTTTATTTGAATTGATTTTATTTCGTTGCGTTTTATCTGCCCAGCTGCTGGATGAGAATATGGCGTGAGCTTGTTATGACTATAAATGTATGTGTGTGTGTGTGTGTGAGTGTGAGAGTATCTGTATCTTTTATGGGTGTGGGTGTGAGTTATGCTGCTGTCTGGCATGTAGTTAATACGTTGATTTCATTTTTATGATCCCTTTTGCCTTGCCACTTTAATGTTAATTTTATTATGATGTTCGCCGCGCTTTTCGTTGTTGTTGTTGTTGTTTCAGCTTTTGTTTTCGGCATGCGAAGGGTCCTTCATTATATAATGAGTTCACTTGTGTTATTGCCCCGCTTGTAATTATTTCAATTTTCATTTCATCACTTGACTATGTTTCCATTTATTCTCTATTTAATTACTTTAATTAAGCGCTAATCGCACATATGTCTCTAATCATTGAAATTGACATTGTTTTGAGCAAAATCATAATTTGATTAAAATCTATAGATTTAATATAAATTGTACACAAATTAAAAGCCAATGATTATATTAATAAAAATGGGATTTTTTACAAGCTGAAAGGCATTGAATATATTAGAAAGATATGATTAATAATATGTTTAATGAATTAACATATTAAATAAATATATTAACAAAAAATTTGATTGTTAAATAAAATATAATGTTTGGACTAATCTTTATTAATTAATGTTCATAATATATATGAGCTGTCTATAACCTTATTTTGACGCTTTTGCTTCGATTCATTCCACTAAATTAAAACGTAAGCGTACAACAAGAATCCAAATATTTAGATTCTTTTGTCAAGTGTGATTAAAAAATCAAATTCATAAATATGCAAAGACTTAAAGCTATGTCTAAATTAACAATGAATGTAAAAGTTCGTTCTCTTTTGTTATGTGTCAATTTGAATGGCTTAATAGGAAGCTACTTGTCGTATTTTCAAATCGATTTCTATGTTCGGTCTTAATTATTATATGATCTTCACATAAGAACTTCATTTAGTGCCTTATTCGTGTTCGAACATGGAATAGAAACCTGTGTTCTATGCAATTTCAAAAGCATCAGTAGACATTGACATTAATTGGAGACGGCTGTAGAAGGATGCCTCAGTTAATGCTGAGTGCTGGGCACTGGTATTGGTATTGGTTTAGGTATTGGTATTGGTATACTGGTTACTGGTTACTCGTTACTGGCTTGACTTAATTGCTGGCCGTGTCTTGCTGCACGTCGCTGCACTCAGCCATGCGGTAATTTGACGCATTTCACGCTGACAACGGTAGCCGCATGTTGCAAAAGGCTTAATGGCTCCGCTTCACGCATAAAATCAACAATTACGCAGCACAAACTGATGCGAGTCCCAAAGCAGCAGCAACAGGAACAGAACTTGCCGCATCATGCTTCCCCAGACAGGCGGGCTCGGACGGAGCAACGCTAATTCAGCCGCCCCGGCTGCCTAAGTGAGTTCAACCTACGCAGCAACGAGCAACGAGCAGCAGCATCAACTTGCCACACCAACAGCAGCAACAGCAGCAGCAGTTGCAGACGAGCCACTTAATACACGATACTGGAAACTGGCAGCTTGTGGCAAGTTGTTGGCCTGCACTGATTCTGATTGCTGGCAAATAACTTTTGCAACTTGAAAGGCCGCAAAACAGCATAAGCGGCCAACTAGTTAACGTCACTTGAGCTGAAAACTTTGGTTTGTTTCTTTTTTTACCAGTGTCTGTTTATGTTGCATGCCTTTGTTTTATGTGCCACAGTTACCCTCAAGTTGCACATTGCAACGCATAATAGTTTTGTGGCTATGCTGCAATGA
Source organism: Drosophila mimica (assembly GCA_037043585.1). NCBI lineage: Eukaryota > Metazoa > Arthropoda > Insecta > Diptera > Drosophilidae > Drosophila > Drosophila mimica. Next base: position 419,158 of record JBAMBE010000437.1, read on the forward strand.
TACTAGCTGAAAATGGGCACAAAAATTCTACTTAATCTTCCAGTTCGAATACCCAATTTAGCTTGATTTTTGACAGGCCTGTGAATTCACAAATATATCGATTGGCAAAATTTGGGATTGAGTAGTAAGTAAGGAATGCACTGATAGTATTACTAATTCACTACATTAATTCTTCTTAAGGCATCAACTTTTTATTTTCTTAGTTTATTATTTAAATTGGGAGCTCTTCAATAAAGTAACTTAAGAAATATTGTCTTTGAGGCCCTTGGGCACTTTTAAGAATTTAAGTAGCAGCCGACTTTGAGTCCGTGCATTTTGAGGAATAGCTGGAGGCGCCTCTAAACAATGCCCGACTTAATTATTCGAGGCATTAAAGTTTTCTTAAGGAATTATTATTATTCACAGGTTGTGCATAGTGGGTACTATTTTCAGTGATTTGCTAATGTGGAATGGAAAAGTACAGACAATTAATTTTGAGAACGGAGAATAAATGAAAAATAAAAGTTCTCAAATTTCTTTACAGATTTCCTGTGATTTTTGATAGGAGCATGCCACATAGTAAATTATTAATTAATGGGTAACAGTCCGAAGAGAGAAATAGTATTGGTAATTATTAAAAGAAAGTTGCGGCTTAGTTGATACAGATTAAGTTATGTTCGACATCGAATCACAATCCAAGGAGACTAAAGCAAATATCGAGTATCTAATTATTCGGAGTGCCAATCAATCCCTTGAATAAAAGCAATTTCTTGATTTCCCGAGGGTTATTGCCGTCGATTCTTAACAAAGTTCATCGGATAAACTTAAAGTGAAACCACTGTTTTAGCCTATTCCAATTTAAGCTGCTTTGCTTAGCGTCGGCGACAACAGTTTGTTCACATATTTGATTTGATTTGATTTACACAAAAGTTGAAGGTTTTTTCTGTTATGTTTGCGCCCCCGGCTCCTATCGCAGAGAAAGGGCTCTACGTGCACCACAAAATCAAATCTCCAAACAGACAACGACGACAGAAACTGTGCAGATGCCAAGGCCCGCCCTGTTTGGCCGCGTTTACTTTTCATTCCTGCTCAGATTATATTGTTGACCATCAACCCTGCTCTCCTCCCCATGACCCCCCACCCACCCACACACACACACATCCTGCGCACATCTCCCTGCACAGTTGCTGCGTGGCATCAACTTTCTGCTTTGGGTTTTTGTTTCGTGTTGCCTCGTTGATTTTTGCACAGTTTTGTTTGACTGACAGCGACACCAACACACATTTATATATTTATATATGTATATATATATATGTGCCCGGGTATATCTGTAGCGCCTCAACGTTCCGTCTCCCTTGCGGACGACCCTTTTTTTCTGTTGTTTGGCGGCATCAGCATTAACGCGCTTCGTTGCTGCGCTTGCCCCATAATCCTTTCAATTTTTAAATCATTTTTTTTATATCTGCCTTTTGGCTGTAGTCGTCACTCACCCTGCTCCCCTCGCACCCGCTGCCTTTTGTGCACTCGTGCGACTCTCGCCGCAAATATTTATAAATGAAACGTGTGCATTTCGTGCTTATTTGATTGATGCACACTGTCCAGTCGAGGACGTGCATGGTGAGGACGCTCTGCGTCTTCTTCTCCCGTCCCCGGTACATTCATAATTTCAGGGAAGTGAAGCCATCTAATGACAATGACATGTTTATCAACACTGCCAGGCGGCGGCATTCAAAGCCAGCCTTTTACACCTTTAAGTCCCAAACGCAATTCCATCAATTACTGCATTTAATCAACTCGTTAAGCCACAACTCTGACACCGACAGACACCTGCAGCTGACCAACCACACCAGGCCAGGTGAGGTGGGACACTCGTTGAGGTAATTACGTAAATCAAATCAGTGGCAGGGAAACTTCGCTCTGAGTGCACATATTCAATGTGTGCCGTGGGAGGGTTGCAAATGCCATTGCAATACGTGTAACTCATCCCCCCCTCTCCAAGTTTTGTTGCAAAAAAAAAAAAAAATATACACTGAGCTTTGAAAGCACTTGTAAGCTTTTAATATCACATATTGTTTTAATTAATTCGAAGTTAAAGGTCGACTAATTATGTTTTTTGTAGCATACAGTAAATAACAATATTTTTATTTGGTTTGCCTATAATAATATTAGATGTTAATTTAAATACAATTTTTGTGATATATTTTTAAAATTAAATATGATTATTTAAATACTATTAATTTATTTGTTCTTTGTTGTGATCTTTGCATGCATGCTCAATCAATTATAATTTATAAATGCCAAATTAAACATAAATGTGCACAAAATAAGCGCATTTATACATAAATAACGTGAAATAAAAATCATAAATTTATATCTTTGATAAATCGTACAATAAAATTAACTGAAAGCCAAATTGCTCCAAAAAGTATGTAACAGAAAATATCAAAAATGCACAATGAAAATACATCAAAAATGTAATTGTGCAAATAATAAAATAAATAATAATAAAATAAATAAATAATTGAACGGAATTTTGAAAGATTTAAATTTAAAGAGAGTTTTTCTTTATAATTATTTGATTTGATTAAAATGTATTTGTTCACAAGTCTTTGTTTGAGTATTAAAATGTAGGAAAATGCCATCAGCACTAACTCCTGCAATTCCTGCAGCTTTAATATGCATTTTCTGGCAGCGGCATCATATCAAATGCTCTCAATGATTCATTAATTTACATCATACGCTATGCAGGCGTATCCATGTGCAACAGAGAAAATCACTTACATTCGCAACAACAACTCCGAACGCAAATGGGGTTGGAATTCATTTAAAGCAAAATGAAATAATAAAAACGTTAAATAAATTGCGAGCCACTTTCACTGGCAGCAAGACAAACGAATGAAGAGAGCCAAGTGTCTACATAACAAGATGCAAATGGCTCAAATAAAAGCGAGCTGCTGAAAACAGAATAAAGAAATAAACCGGGAGTGGTTGTGGTTTGGGTGCAGTGCAACATTGCGAATGCGCAATGTCTGCAAAAATTAAATTAATTATGAACGCGTTTTACGCATAACTTTAAGTTGGGCGCTCGAGTGCCACTTCAGAAGTCCAATAAATCATTTCACCTCGCATATTTCAAATTAATAAAGTTTCGGACGCAAACAGAACAAAAGCCGGGGGTCAAAACGGATAACGGAAAGATGTCAAGTGAAAATCAGGCAGAAAGTTAACGCCGACAGCAGCACGGAACTGTGTGTGTGTGTTTGTGATTGTGTCTGTGTGTGGGCGTGTCCGATTGAGCAATGCGATTACTTCTACTGCTCACAGTTTATGCCTTATTTCAATGTTGGCTGGCTCCATACCCATTTTCCCATTTTCCAACTCAATTTCCGTCGCTCGCAGCAAGAGAAGTCTACAAAAAAGCTTTGGTTACCAAAGCCTGAATGCCCTTAAAAATAAATTTCTTACAAAAAAATATATGCATCAATTCAATTTAATGATATATGTTATATCTTATATATGGAAAATATCTGCTTTAACTAATAAAACAAAAACAGAAAATTAAACAGTCAAAAGAAAGCTAACGGGTTACATTTATTTTTAACTCAAAAATACCTGATATTTTAAGTACAAATTTCAAAGATTTTTACGAAAATTGAGTGTTTTCCATTTTTCTTTTTTAACTCTTAGGCATTGAATTTGGAAATAAGAATCACATTATTTCGAAATTAATTACTTTGCAGTAGTAAAACCCTCTCACAGCAAGGGCACACAAAAAAGAGGGGGTGCAGAAAAAGCAATTGAGGGCTGAGCAAGACACTCGACCATAAAAATCGTTGCCGGCTACAACTGTGAGGCAAATAAAAATCAAATTTAAAAAAAAGAAGAAAAACAACGCTAAGAAAGTAGTCACGGCGCCGAAAAGCAGGCAACACAAAAGACAAACGACCGGAAGTGCGGGTGGGCTGTGGGTGGGTGTTTAGCCGCTTACAGAGGGTTGCTCTAAATGTCGCAATTTTACGAGTCAATATAAAGGTGCCTGGGGAGTCATTTACGGGCGCACAGCGGTTTGCTTTCGTTCTCTGGCAATAAAATGAAAGAACGTGAACGTTCAAACCGGCAACAAAAAAAAAAAAAAAAAATACCAAACGAAAAAATAAACAAAAAAAAAACAGGCTGCTCAAGGAAATAGCTGGTTTTATGGCTTAGTACAACGGCGACGAGGTTACAATAAAAATTTGTAGACAAGAAACACGTGTAATAGCGAAATGGCAAAGCAAAAAGGGTTGCAACATCGAGCAACATTCAGTGGCACCACCAAACTTCAATATGATGGCAATTTTCACGCACGCTCCATCAAATATTTTTGGCATGCAGCATTTTCCAAAAGTCCCCGAACTGATTTATGACAATATCCAAATAACAAAACTGTCTCAAATAAATGAAAAAAAAATTATATATTTCGTGGCAGCTCCTGTAACATTTTTGAGTTCAATGTTTGCATATCAATAAATACTAATATTATCTAACTGTGAATGTAGCTTATTTACTAAAATTTACGCGTAAATTGTCTCGTCTCGTACTGAAATGCTGGGCACTAGTATTGGTATTGGTATTGGTATTGGTAAGCTGGTTACTCGTCACTTTCTTGACTTAATTGCTGGCCGTGTCTTGGTGCACGTCGCTGTACTCAGCCATGCGGTAAGTTGACGCATTTCACGCTGACAACGGTAACCGCATGTTGCAAAAGGCTTAATGGCTCCGCTTCACGCATAAAATCAAAAATAAGTGGTCACTTGGGCGGTGTTTTGGGTGGTGCGTATGTTGCAATTGTGGCAATTGCCATTCCATTCGATATCCCCATGTATCACATTTATCCGTAAACTCATTTGACCTGCAAAATATACACATATTTTATTTTATACAATCGGAAAAGAATCTGTTGAGACATTTGTAGTACGTCAACTTACAGGCAGGTGCCGCTTCAAGTACGCCCAGCAATGCTAGCAGCGAAACACACAACGATAACCACTTCATGACCGAGAGAAGAAGAGACTGATCAAGTTTTTCCATATTCTGTGATTTTTATACAGATCTCAGCATCAGTCTTATAATCATAACACAACAATACTGGACAATGTTTAAAAATATACCGGTATCGCAGGCAAAGCCAAAGGCCAGCCACTCATGAATCTTGAAGAAAAGCGAGAGCGACTGGAACTGGGCTTGGGACTTGCCCGGGGTCAAATTAAACATTAAACTATAAATTTAAAGGCCGACCGATTGGTACTATTGAAGCTATTTAATAATATAGCACATTAATATTAAATATATTAAAGTAATTCACGACTATTGTTAAAATGTTAGGATCCTAATAATATGCACATATGATGAGTTTGGTTAGAATAACTTCGTAAATAAAAAAGTGTTCAATACTAGAACTCAGCTTCCCACTGATTGTTGCTATGGGAGCTTTTTATTTTTCATACAAGATCGGTAATTGCCATAGCAGCTATATAATAAGCTGGCCTTAAAAGTTCATCCAGAGTTTATGTTGCATAGTCGTACACGTTTCCTTAAATGCGTTACAAACATAACGACTTAAAGTTAATACCCTTTACAAGGGTGCGGCTGCTGCTGCTAATTTGTGGTATTTGCCAACTCACTCAATATACCCATTCCCACTCAAATACGACCTTCAAGATACACTCAGAAATACATATGTATATCTGAACACACTTGAGCTTGGTAGTATTACTACTCTCCGACAGATGACGCTCGAGGTACGTCCAGCAATTGCAACTGCGAAACACAAAGAACATTGCACCCTTTTGCCAGATTATATATCTTTCAGTAATTATCATCATCATACTAATAAGCTATTTTTTTAGAATTCGGAGTCGAAAATTAAACAACAGCCTTGAGGGACAGGTTCTTAACACCCCGATATATTTGTTTTAAAATCAGTCCATTAGAGGAGATCAGCTAATTTAGCCGCGAATGTCGCAGCCATTGCAATCGGCGTTATGCACATAAGAGCCTCCAGGCACACGCCCACTGTAGCCTTCGGGCACAACATATGGATCAGAAGCGCCTCCGCCCTCCCCTCTAATGATGACAGTGCGACGTGGTGGACGACTATTATCAGCAGAAGGTGCAGGATTTGCAGCAGCTGGTTTTGGGTCCTCACCCCTGATGTAGACGGTGCCATGTCCTGGACGACCCTTGGTCACCTTATCGCCGACGATAACCGTCTCAGCATCTGGCGGAGAGCAATCTCGGCAGACACCATTGATGACGACGGTGCCAGCTTAGTTATGCAGATGGAGAGAGATAGAGAAAGAAGTCAAAAGGAATTCAATCCTGAAAGGAGGCGGCTGGCATTCTTACCGGCTGCCAGGGCCACAAAGATGGCAAACAAAACGCAGACAAACAATCTCATTGCTAGATTGAAGTTCAACTGGAATTGATGTTGCGGCTGCTTCTCTTTATATACGCTGCTCGTGGGCTGTTGTTGTTTTTCCCCAACAATACTGTAAACAATTGTATACCCGATTGCCAGTTGATATATGGAATTTCCGCGAGCTAGCTTATTTCTCAGTTTTGCATCAGTATTTGCGAAACCGGTTTGCCACTAACTGAAGGTCAACAAATATACTGCAAATAGGGAGCACTGAAGCTCGTTTATTAGCCAACATTTTAATAGAAACTGACACGCTCTTTAGCCATTTATGTTGCAGCCAACGCAGTCATCGTTGTGCAGCACTGTGCCGGGACGTCCACGTGAATCGAGTGTGGTGACATGTCCAGACCAGCCACCGCCACCAGTGCCCGGATCTGTGATTATCACCTGACGGTGGCCCCATTGTCGTTTGTTGCGCCGTCCGCCCGTTATATGCTGTCCCCCATGCCCATCCTGGAACAGATTAAAGTTACCCAAGTCATCCTCGTCGCTGTCATGATAAGTTGGGGTTTTCTTTGGCTTGGGCGTCGTCGGGCGTCCACGTCCCCGTCCGCCATGCGCTGATGCAGGCTTGCGTGTCGTTGTCGTAGTCGTAGCACCGGGCCCGGTGCAGTCCACACAGGCGCCCTTGATGGTAACCTTGCCAGCTGAATAAAAGGAGAGAGGCGCAGTGATGTCAGTGGATGGATTACATTTTATTTAAGCCAAATAACTAACCCTTCGCGCTAATGACCAGCATGGCCAAGATCAAAAACGTCAACAGCGTTATGCACCTCATTTCGTTAATTTAAACTTGACGCTCTGCTCACTGGGATGATTCTTTTATACTGGCGCCGAGATGCGCCTGGAGTCGGGAACGTTTCGATTGAGCTATAGCTATCAGTAGATTACATGCATAAAGTACAAAGTTGTGTGCAAAGTATATAATCTATATATAGCTGCGGCAGGAAAAATAGCATCAAAATCACAATCTCTCTTTCTTGTACACCAAAAATATCCTAACAAATAAGTTGTATCAGATTTTTTGGCTTTGATTATATTTGTACTAAAACAACAATTCCTTTTTTTAACAGTTATCAGTAATATTTTTGTTGCCAGTACTGTATGTTTTTAATTAAAATAATATGGAAATGCCCAGATTATCAATGTCTAGGCAGCTTGTAAACAAAGACGAACTTATAACACGCTTCGACAGATTGAAGATTTCTTGAAAATATTTCATTTAGAATGCGCAGTATTTATTGGCATATACACATACATACAGTGTCTCAAAGCACAGCGTATAGCAAAAATTTTAAAGTGCTATAAAGTTTAAACAAGGAAACAAATTCAAAATGCTTAAATGCCAATTTGTTTAATGTTATATCACAAATAAACTTTAGTTTTTATTAAAATATTAATTAATTAATTAAAATTAGTTAAAAACTGAAAACATATCCAAAATACATTTCAAAGGAATAAGGATTTTAATACTTAGTTAGATATCGGTTAGCCTTAAAAATTTCGCTTAACCGATTTTTTATGGAAGATACCAGCTTCTGGGTAGTTTCTGGGTTGATCCTGCTCCACTCCTCCAGCAGAGCATTTTGGAGATATTGTTTGCTGGATATGATGTGATTCCGGATTTTATTTTCCAGCAGAACCCACAAATTTTCAAGAACATTTAAATCTGAAGACTGGGCCGGTGGAATTATGATGTGGAGACAGTCCCACGTCATCCTAGACCCTCTATTTATTGTTTTTATAAATTGCGTTTTCCGTGGTACTCGGGTCGAAAAAATTCAACTTTAGGTAAAAAATCCGGGTTTTATGGCACCCAGGTGTCCATAATGTAACTGGGCGAAATAACCTTTGAGCATAAAAATAGCAAATAGAACTTTTACATAACCCGACCTAACGGGTGGGGAAATCCTAGTTTATTAGGGTCATATATTCATTTCGTTGGTCAAAACATGTACCTGTCATCGGTCTTTGGAATTTTTGAAAAATAATGCATAATTAGTTTATGGCAGGCAATAAAAATTTTTGCTAGACGCTGAGCTTTGAACAACTGTATATACGAATAATATATTGATAAGTCAATGCTTCTCTGGCAACGACTTATACGATGCATGTATTCAAGGCGAGAAATCTATATACTCTGTATTCAGGTCTTAATTGCTCCACAACACATTTAAATTATATGTTACTTTTTAATGGAACTCTTAAAATTACTCTCTTATGGAGCAATACTAATAAAAAAAATGACCTATAATTCTGTGGGCCATGCTTTAATGTGAAATTCGCATAGAAAGCCAATATAAAAGAGAGCAAGTAAATGAAATAGAGAGTGAAACATAGAGAGAGAGAGAGAGAGTAAAAATTAAAATAATAGCTAAAAGGAATGAACACAAATACTGTTCTATGTATTTTAAAAACACATCACTAAAAATGCTACTAAAGTTAGCTAAATACATTTATAATGGAAATAATTTTTTCCAACAGAATATGAAATAAATATTAGCTATAAAACAATGCACTAATAATACAATATACCAACTTCAATGGACTGCCAAATAAAATATTCAATAAATTTACATATTACTTCTTAATATTTCATATTGCTATTTTATTTAATTCGTCAAGGCCAAAAATAAAATATAATAATGATAAGAGAGAGAGTGAGAGAGAGAAAGAGAGAGTGAAATCTTGTTCTGTAATGGGTATAACCAAATCCTAAAGTCTATTTGATAAGCAGACATTTTGCGGTCCTCCATTGGGAATTTCCCATTGGGTGCTTATCAAGTGCCCGCCACACAGCAGAGCGTTCCAATAAGAAAAAAGTTGTCTCTCATTATTTTGAGCGGGAATTATCGCTTTACGGCGACGCTGCTGTGTGTATTTCCCAGCTGAATGGAGCTAGTGCCCATATAAGATCGATGCCAATCAGGTAACAGCATCAGTTCAACGCAAGCATTTGTAGAACAGTCAACAGCAGCAGCTAACAATATGAAATTCTTCTCAGTTGTCACCGTTTTTGTGCTCGGTCTCTTGGCTCTGGCCAGTGGTGAGTAGCCATATTTAACAAGTTAATTCGCTCAGCACAATTCTAAAATATACTCTCTTTTTTAATTATTTTCCAACAGCCGTTCCACTGTCGCCCGATCCTGGAAATGTGGTCATCAACGGTGACTGCAAATACTGCAATGTCCATGGCGGAAAATAGGCGAACATCTTCTTCCCTTGCCTCAATTTGTTTGCACAATATTTATGTTCACACTGCGTTCAAAATCTTAAATATATTTTCTAAATAACAATAAAAAAAAGAAAAACAACTTAAAAATGCGTTAAGATTATTTACTGTGAGTTTGATCTTCTTTTCAGTTGTATTTAAGTTGATGGATGTCTGTCAACTTTTAACCTTTTTTGGCCTACAAATTGTGTACACAATTCTATATTCAGCTACATGGAGAAGTAAATGGAATATTGAACAGCCCATCAAAAGTTGACCCTGTGCTGATTTGCGAAATCATTATCATTATAAGTGATCTTTGAACCCGTTTATATTTTTAAATAAATGTATGTATGCATATATTATGCATATGTATATATTATATATGTATTTTATTTATATGTGAATTTTTTTAATTAACGAATAATATAAATAACAACAAGATACCCTGATTTTTATTCATTTCTTCGAACGCATTTTATAAATGCGTAATTTTAATGCTAAATGGTGTCACCGGAGGTAGACGTAAGATTTTTATATAGAGAATAATAAACAACTGACAAATCTTTAAGCTTCTCGTAAAATATAAAGAGAAGCATTACACGTTTCGCTTATCGGTTTTGAAACTAAGTTGAAAGCTTATCATATAATTATTGTAATTTTTTTTTTTCAATTCAATGCAGCTAGTATTTCCCAATCAATCTAATCTTAGTGCTAGTACTAAGAAAATGCAATCAACTGTTGAAATAAATGTACTTATTTCATGGGAATATTATGTTACCCCTAACTGAGTTAACAGCGCAATTAATTCATATGACAACAAAAACAACACCTGACAAGATTTTTTTTTATCGATTTCTCGGAAAAGTACATACTATAAGATATTTCAGATCGATATTTACATATTGCTGAGTGGGGCGCCAAGCTTTAGACAGCTTTGATCGCAAAAATAAGAAAGAACTGAGAAACTGAGAGAGATATACAAGTGTATAGGAAATCTGCTAATTATGCAGATCAACAATATACATACATATATACGTAGTTCAATGCGTTTCTAAATTCACGGCAAAGTTTTAATACCCTCTGTCGGTTTAATGGGTGAAATAAAACAAGTTCGAGCCTGCTCGAGAGCAATAGAATATGAGATCTTTCTCTAAGAACTCTCAGTAGAACAAAAACAAAAGCAACAAAGCCGACTTCCACAATTGCCGCAACGCAATTGGGAATTTTTCATTCAGCGCGAGTCTGTAACCGGGCAATTCCAAGTTCGAGACTTAGCGTGTTGATAACGCGTATTAATTGAGCGGTTGTCTGATTTCAGGCCAGCTATAAAAGCCGAGCTGGCCAAGTGGTAAGGCATCAGTGCAATAGTAGTTCTTATTGAGTCTTCAACAGCAACAGAAAACCGCAAAGCCATCAACATGAAATTCCTGTCGCTCGCTTTCCTGCTCGGCCTTTTGGCTCTGGCTAGTGGTAAGTCGAGGGGGAGCGGACCCTAATTGCAACATTTCTCTATATTCACAAGATTAATTTATTTTCTGCAGCTACACCACTCAATCCTGGAAATGTCATCATCAATGGCGACTGCAGAGTGTGCAATGTTCGTGCCTAGGACGACCTTATCCTTGGAATTGCCACCCTCATCATCAGCCATATAATTAATAATTATTTACGGATTGCAATGTTGTGAAAGTCAAGCATATATTTTAAGTACACAAATCAAACAAAATAGCCACAAAATGTTCAATAAATTCTGCAACGCAAATTCTTATCGCTAAATTAAATGATTTATTATTCATTTTCTCTCCTTTGTTAATACAGCAGGGCAATCAAATAATACAAACAAATCAATGTATATATATATTCTATTTATTTCAGATTGGCGTTGTGAGTTCCAAATAAAATCAGCAAGTTTCAAATAAATAAAAATAAAAAGATAATATATATTTAAATTTGATTAAAATATATATTCAATACTTCTTAATTGGATTAAAACAATTTTGTTGACGCTGACAAACTTACTTAAATAGAATTAAACTTATACTCTGTCTGTTAATCGATATTATTAGAACTGTGCGAGGCGAGCAACTTCGTTAACCGAAAAAGCTAAAAGAAGCTTTTGAATGATTTCTGATATGAAAGTGACCAGCATAAAATATAATTTTCATGTTAATTTATTTAAATTAAAAAATAACAAGAGAGAACGTTGCAGTCTGACGTAACCGACAGCGAAATACTATGATACCTTAAGTTGTGTGAAGCCAAGAAATACTGTCCAAGTTTGCCTTTCAGATTGAGCTAGACTTAAGATAGTAACCATTCTTCGAAGTTCGAGCACTTTGAAGTATATGTTCCAAGTTTCAGATCTCAATCTCTTAGGGTGTCGAAAAAAGTTGCGTTCATCCAGATGACAGACGGACAGACAGCATGACGGACAATGAACAAAACCAATATACTATTTTACCTTCGGTATCACAGTATAAAAATGCTTTACAGATTTCTCGCAAAAAAGTCGTCATTTATTAGCTCAACTGATTAGATGAGATCATTGCCCACAAGGCGGGTAATTCCGAAGTGCTTATAATCTCATCTTATAGCATATATACGAGTTGACGCAGATTGATTCTCGTGTCAGTCATTATCTGTATCATGCTCTATATAAAGTGCATGATATGGTCGCCTCATACTCAGATCGTTTGGAGCACTGAACTGTGAATATGAAAACAATTGCATTGATACTGCTGCTTTTGGGATGCCTTCTGGCTGTGGTTTGCGGTAATTGGATTTTTTAGAAGCCCCATCCAATTTATATAACTTACGTGTTTTCCATTTGACAGCTACGCCGGGCAAAGTTATTATCAATGGCCAATGCATAGACTGTAATCGACCTGATGGAGACGATTCAGTGATCGTTCCAGTGGACATCCCCAAATCGTCAGCTGTTACTCAGGGCTTGACTGCCGGCTCTGTGTTTTTTGGATTTTTATATTTTGCAACAAGCTATTTTCTACGCAATTAGACATAATTAAATAAAAAAAAAATTAATAATCTATAATTATTATTTTATTATTATTCTTTAATCTTTCTCTGAATTAAAGTTGAATAAACTTCCAAGAAATCAAAGTACCTATATAAGCGCAAAAACTGAATGATTTTGCTTCAGTCAAACGTAGAAGCTGAAATTAAAATGAAGTATCTGTCAATTGCATTTATACTGGGACTCCTGGCATTAGCTAGTGGTGAGTAGAAGAATTTCATTTCCTGGCCAATCTAAAAAAATAGTTCGTATTTAAATTGTAAATCCCTCAACAGCTTCTCCACTGCCAAATGATATAACTTTCAACGGCGATTGTAATGATTGCAATATTCATAATAATAATTTTGATGTAAATAGACTACTCCACGACTTGCCAGATATAATAACACAATTTTCAAATATTATAAAATCATAGTTGATAAATGAATTTGTTATTTCCTTTAAAAATTGTTGAATAAAAGATTGGACAGCAATGCCATTTTAATGTTGTCAAATGTTTTTAATAAATATTGCAACATGTATTTTTATTTTTTGTATGTATGTAGTGTATGTACATGTACATATGTAGTTTTTTAATTTTCTAAATATATACAAACTGTTTGGAATTACTGCACAATAAAAACCTTCGTTTCTTTTATTTATTATTTATTTATTTATTGCCAAGTCTCTGACCTTGATTTGAGACCAAATATATTCAACATCATAAATTATTTCGTTATAAATGTAATAAATATTTAGCATTAAACCACAGTAAAACCAATAATTGAATTCTAAAAGAAAAATATGTGTTTTGTTCCGCGCTTTCTTACCACTTCTAAAATGTACAAGACACAAACTTCGTTGAACATTCCTTCAGTTTAAATGAAGGAAAAGAAATTCTTAAATACATGTTTTGTAGCTGATCCGAATTGGCCTTATACACAGTAAATACAAATAAAAAGACATTTTATACTTTTAGCAATCACTTGTTATTTATTTTCCAATTTGTACTAAAGCGATATTTAAATAAATGTGTCTAAAGCCGTTTCTCCGGCCTCCTTGTGCATAATTTATTCTTTGGTGGCTGAGTTGCAGTGTTGCAATCGCAATTGAAAATCACATTTCCCGGAGGCGGAGGCTTAGCTGTAAATTAACTGCATATTCATGAAGTTTTCTTACATTTTTCAGACCTTCCACTAGCCGGAGCCAATAGACCGACAATAAATCCTAACTAAATTCACTTCATATAGTTTATATCTTATGTGTAACTTACAAGTTGCAACAGAAAAGCAAAAGCGCTTTTATAAACTAAAAATATTTAATTTTATGCATTTTCCCGCATTATCTCCTAGTAGACCTGCTGTTTACATATTTTTCCACGAAACTATTTCAAACTGAGCTTAGAATAAGAATTCATTGCATTTACATCAGTGTAATTGTAACATTATGTGACTGTTATTTGTGATACTTGTGTTGGGTCTGTTGGTGAATTCAAGAACTCCATGCATTTTCAACTCGATTTTTTTTTAATAATAATCATAATTCTGTATGGTAATTGTTATCACTGCAGTGTTGTCCTGCGGAAATTAATTGAAGATTGTCAAACAGCACACAAACCAAAAATGTTTTACACTCTTTAATTTAATTGGAAATTTATCAATTGAAATTCTAGAACAAATGTTTGCAGCTAAGCTGCATTTTTTATGCACAGTAAATATTAATTAATACACATTTAGTACATTCAGCAGTCACTTTATTTGTAGAATCAAAGCGAACCCATTTTTTCGTTGGGCTGGTGATGTTAATTTACAATATAGTGTAATTCAAACCACATTTAAAAAACAGATGTGTCCCTGAAAAGTTTGGATGAAGGCGGGCGCAGCTGTGCATATTGGATTAAGAGCGTACGTTGCAGTTCTGGCAATCGCCATTGATGATCACATTTCCCGGATTAAGCGGATTTGCTGTAAATAAGGTGCACATTCAATGCATGAATTTATACCTACATTTTCGACACATACCACTTGCCAGAGCCAATAGACCCACAATAAAAGCCAGCGAAATCCACTTCATGTTGTCTATGTTTAATTTGTCACTTGCAAGTGTCAACTAATCGTGGAAATCGCTTTGCAACGCGCTTTTATAAACGAAACAGAAGTAAATAACGCTCAGCAGCCTCTTTGATAGCAGAAATACATATTTCAGTTCATTTGACTGAGTTTGTTCTGATTGGGTATTTAATAAGAAATCTAGAAACACTCAGCTCTTGATTTCATGATTAATCCAGTATATTCGATTTTTAATGGAGAGATTCGGGTTTAGTATGTATTTTTGATGGATAAAGGATAAATAATCCTTACTCCTCGCACACATATTAGATGGTGCTTCTCTCTCACTACATCTTTATCTTTCTCTCTCTCTTTCTCTGTCTCTCTCGCAGCTTTGTTAATCAATAAAAGAAGAATGAACTTTTGCCTTATACACACACATCAAGAGATTTTATTTCGTTTTAAATATACACATACAACAAAACATTCTTTTCGTTCTGAAGCGAAGCTCTCAGAATATTCAGTTGTGTGGATTTTCCCGCGCTATCTCCTAGTTGACCTGTTGTCACCTTAGGTTTATTCCTGGAAACTGTTATCAATTGAGCTATATAAGCACAAGAATTCAATTCATTCACATCAGAGTAATTGTAAAGGTCTACATTGCAGTTATACGAAATGAAGTGGCTGTCAATTGCATTTGTGTTGGGCCTTTTGGCTTTTGCCAGTGGTGAGTGCAAGGACTTCATTCATTTGTAACTCGATTTTAACCTTCGAAATCTCTTCGCTCAGCCAATCCCTTGGTGCCTGGTGACGTCATTATTAACGGTCATTGTGTTAACTGCAATGTCCATGGAGGGTAAACTGAAGAATGTCAAACAGCACACTAACTACACATTATTTAGATTACGTAATAAAAATGAAAATTTTTCAGATGAGATTCTAGAATAAATTATTGCAGCCAAATCGCATTTGTTTTATGCAGAGCAAATATAAAATGTACACATTTAATATATTGATAAATCACTTGTTACTTATTTATTTTTAAATTCTGGCCGTAAATATATTTTAGATGCACTGATGCTTAATTTAGCCCGTTTACCCGATCAGTGTTCCCCACTTGCCACAGTCAACATGTCCAATATAAAAGCTAGCGACAACCACTTCATGACAGTTTTAATCTATATTTGAAACTGAACGCGAAAGCAGGTCTACAAACCGCTAATATTGTTGAATTGTCAGACCGCTGAGCTTAGTTGTTAGTCGTATAATTCTACAGTATTTCAATTCAAAGTGCGCACTTGCAAATTGCATGCAACAAGACTGTTACGCTTAAGCCACATAAAGTAAGGCTTCTTTTAACACATATGTAGTCATGATCATTGGACTCAATATATAATTTGTTGCGTAGCAAAAATATAATTGATTACATTCGATTTTTATACCCTGAACCCATTAAAAATGGGTAAAAAGGCTATAATGGTTTTGTGCAAATGTATGTAACAGGCAGAAGGAAGCATCTCCGACCCCATAAAGTATATATTCTTGATCAGGATCAACAGCCGAGTCGATAGAGCCCTGTCGTGTCTGTCCGTCCGTCCTTCCGTCTGGCCGTCTGTCCGTCTGTATGAACACGCGGATCTCAGAGACTATAAAAGCTAGTGACTTCAAATTTGGAATATAAGTTCTCGGTTACCAGACGCAGATCAAGTTTGCTTTATTTTTATCGATAACTGCCTCAGTTTCTCAATTATCGTTACAATTCGATTACCGATAGCAATAATTTCCACAAGAGACAGGGGCTTCTAATTTATACATATTATGCACATAGATATTATTGATCAATTGCCAAAATTTCATTAAGATTGGATAATAAACACCAAAGTTATAGTCGAAAATATATTTTCATATTGATCTTCTTGCTGTCAGCAACCGCAAGCATTTTCTATGTGCATAAATAGGCGAGAAATGGCATCATAATCGACGCTAGCGTCAATATATTTGTGTGTATTCTGCAGAGCCCCGATAACTACTGTTTTGTGTACGTATGTATGCCTGAATGTATGTATGTATATGCACGTGTTTGTAGCCAGCCAGTTCGGGTCAGTTCGGGTTTGTGAGTAAAAATACTCTGTAAGAAATGCACTCACAGAACTGAACATTTGAGTGCCAATCATCTTTGGAAATTTGCCAATAAAACTAGAATAAATTTATCAACTTGGTTAAGGGTATATCGTAGTCGAGCTAATTCGACTACAGCATTTTTACTTGTTCTGATTGGGTATTTAATAAGAAATCTAGAAACACTCTGCTCTTGATTTCATGATTAATCCAGTATATTCGATTTTTAATGGATAGATTCGGGTTTAGTATGTATTTTTGATGGATAAAGGATAACTAATCTTACTCCTCGCACACATATTAGATGGTGCTTCTCTCTCACTACATCTTTATCTTTCTCTCTCTCTTTCTCTGTCTCTCTCACTGCTTTGTTAATCAATAAAAGAAGAATGAACTTTTGCCTTATACACATCAAGAGATTTTATTTCGTTTTAAATATACACATGCTACTTAGGATTAACAAACAACAAAACATTCTTTTCGTTCGTTGTGTGGATTTTCCCGCGCTATCTCCTAGTTGACCAGTTGTTACTTTATGTTTTTTCCTGGAAATTAATTGAGCTATATAAGCACAAGAATTCATTGCATTCACAACAGTATAATTGTAACATTATGTGGCTGTTATTTGTGATACTTGTGTTGGGTCTGTTGGCTTTTCCTGTGGTGAATTCAAGAACTCCATGCATTTTCAACGATTTTTTTTTAATAATAATCATAATTCTGTATGGTAATTGTTATCACTGCAGTGTTGTCCTGCGGAAATTAATTGAAGATTGTCAAACAGCACACAAACCAAAAATGTTTTACACTCTTTAATTTAATTGGAAATTTATCAATTGAAATTCTAGAACAAATGTTTGCAGCTAAGCCGCATTTTGTAAGCACAGTAAATATTAATAAATACACATTTAATACATTCAGCAGTCACTTTATTTTACAATTCGTGGTACACTGTAGAATCAAAGCGAACCCATTTTTTCGTAAGGCTGGCGTCGTTAATTTACAATAAAGTGTAATTCAAACCACATTTAAAAAACAGATGTGTCTTTGAAAAGTTTTGATGAAGAGCGTACGTTGCATTTCTGACAATCGCCATTGATGATCACATTTCCCGGATTAAGCGGATTTGCTGTAAATAAGGTGCACATTCAATGCATGAATTTATACCTACATTTTCGACACATACCACTTGCCAGAGCCAATAGACCCACAATAAAAGCCAGCGAAATCCACTTCATGTTGTCTATGTTTAATTTGTCACTTGCAAGTGTCAACTAATCGTGGAAATCGCTTTGCAACGCGCTTTAATAAACGAAACAGAAGTAAATAACGCTCAGCAGCCTCTTTGATAGCAGAAATACATATTTCGGTAGTTTTTGTTGACCTTGCTCCGATTGAATATTTCATAAGAAATCTAGAAACACTCTGTTCAATTAATAAAATAAGAATGAACTTTTGCCTTATGCACATAAAAAGATTTTTTCGTTTTAAATATACATATGTCACTTAGCATTAACAAACAACAAAACATTCTTTTCGTTCTGAACTGAAGCTTTCAAAATATTCAGTTGTGTGGATTTTCCCGTGCTATCTCCTAGTTGACCTGTTGTCAATTTATGTTTATTCCTGGAAACTGTTATTACTTGAGCTATATAAGCACAAGATTTCCTTGCATTAACATCAGTATAATTGTAGAGGTCTACATTGTAGTTATTCGAAATGAAGTGGCTGTCAATTGCATTTGTGTTGGGCCTTTTGGCTTTTGCCAGTGGTGAGTGCAAGGACTTCATTCATTTGTAACTCGATTTTAACCTTTGAAATCTCTTCGCTCAGCCGATCCCTTGATGCCTGGTGACATCATTTTTAACGGTAATTGTGTTAACTGCAGTGTCCATGGAGAGTAAACTGAAGAATGTCAAACAGCACACTAACTACACATTATTTAGATTACGTAATAAAAATGAAAATTTATCAGATGAGATTTTAGAATAAATTATTGCAGCCAAATCGCATTTGTAGAGTAAATATAAAATGTACACATTTAATATATTGATCAATCAGTGTTATTTATTTTTAAATTAAATGAAATTTTAATACTAGCTGTACATATTTTGATGTAAAAGTGTACTCAGACAAAGAACTTGTACTCTCGATCTAAGCAAGCCATAAAAATTGTAAACCATGTCAGGAGTAGTAATGAATACTAAATACGCAACACTCTTAAGGGATAATTTGTAAATTTTAATTCAAGAAAGAAATTTTTGGCTTAAATCAAAACTGTTAACGGGCGATAGCTATAAACTTTTTTATATTTGCTTCAACGAATATTTTTATACATTTATACATAATACACTATTTGTATACATTGCTTACATTTTTTTATTTTATTAAATTTGTATAAGATCCTTAATATCCATTTCCAGTTTTAAAAATTGTTGCACAAACTTTAAATAAGAGAAATATTGTTAAAGCACAAATTTAAAGTTGTAAATGCGTAGCAAGCCGAACATCCGAGCTGAGTTTGGTTGGGTCGTGTGTGTATCTGTATCTATGAAAGGTAAATGAACGTGTTTGTGGTTGAATTCATTTTCAGTGTGTGCATGTGTGTGTGTGTATGTGTGTGTGTGAGTGTGAGTGTGAGTCTGCTGTTGGTTGGCAATTAAGCCAATGAAGCATTAAAAACACCAGCCAAGGGCGTAAGCCATGCAAAGTGAACTAGAATCGGGAATGGGGTATAGGGTTTGAGCTTTGGGATTGGGCGTTGGGCGTTGGGTATTGCTGTCATGGTTTCAGATGTTGCGCCCCTGCCTTACACACAGATTGGCTTTGGGTGGATTAGCGTTGATGTTGTTGTTGTTGTTGTTGCTGTTGGCATTGCCATTGCCACATTTGTCAACGTAAAAAGCATTAAATGAACCCATGCACATGCATAAATACGCAAAGCCAACCCGGGGCATAGTCGACACGTGTGCGTTAACAATTTAATTATGCCACACAAATGCTCCCCTTACAACTCCCTCTCGCCCGAGGGCAGATGTTTGCTCAGATGTTGCCCAAAAAGTTAATCACCCAATCGACGGGGAGGTCAGCTGTATTAAAGACATACAGAAGGCAACTTTGAGCAGTTTCATGATTTTTGGGGACGGCATTCCCATTAGCCAACACATTGTTTGAGGTGGGTTGGGTGTGAGGGGGCGAGGCAGGGCGCGGCAGATAAGAAAGCTTTTGCGGGGGTTCGGGCCATTTACTCAAGCTCGTGTGAAAATATGCCATGACTGTGCACACTACAACATTTTGTGTGTGTGTTTATATGTGTGTGTAAACATGCCAGTGCCACTGTTGTGACAGAGTAGTGTGTGTGCGTGTGTGCGGCAAGTGTGTGCGTAACCGAAGCTGCTATGCTCTTTTTCTTATATAAATTTTCAATTTCAGAGTAACTTTAGTATTTGTTGTTTCAATATGAAGTGTTTGAAAAGTAATTGTAAGGTTTAGCATAACATTAATGGTACAATCTTACAAATACTTTTAGTTTGTATTATAGAAAAAAATAACATAAAGATTTTAGATTAAAATGTTGCTGTTTTTAGAAATGCTCCAATATATTTTTTCTTGATATTAAGTGTAAATTTAGATGTGCTAACCACATATTCATATACCCTTTATAGACATTACTTTGCCCACACAAGCAGACACTTAAATACTCAGATATACATATGTATATGTGTATACTATGTATACGTAAAACTATACATATATATATATATTTTGTTTATGTATATATGTGCATCCGTCACAGGTTGGAGGAAGACAAAGACAGTTAAGTATATATTGGCAGCTGGGGCACTATTAGTTTATTATTACGACCAGAGCTTTATTGTCAACCTGTGGAGTGTGTGTGTGGGTGTGTATATGGGCAACTGTGGGCGTGCCCATGAACAAGTGTGCAGGGCTTTCAAAGGGCATAACTTTTTCAAAGTGTCCCTATCAAAAACCATGGTTTATTGATCATATTTTATCCTCTGTATGAGAACTGCATTCAAACTTGGAAAGGCTATTCGAACTCGAAATGCATGTTAAAATTATACACTCTAAATATGGTCTTTGGGAGTATTCAAAACTTTCGAGGGACATAAGTATTCTAACAGGGCTATGTAATTACTAAAAGGATTTGGCTAAGCCCTTGAGGGCTGTCAAACTACGAGCTCGGCAGCCATCGAAGCAAGTTAGCAAAAGTTATTTCAAACACTGCAAAAAAAAAAAAAAAACAATTCTAATTTTTTATTTATTTTTCTTGCCACAAGTTTATGCAATAAATTTGTGAAAAGCAAAAGCAGCTCAACACATAGAAAGCAGCCCATTGAAGCCAACAAATAGCGCCACGTGAGCGAAATTGCTAATCAACTTGCAAAACGTTACGGGGGGGCAAAAAGTAAGAGCCTCTGAAGGACACTCATCCTTGTTTAAGTGCTTGCGTCGCAGTTGTTGATGTGCTGGGTGTGTGTGAGCCAGTGGCAGGGGATACAGAGAAGAGGAAGATGTATTTGTGGGGTATCTCATATTTCGCCATGTTAAATTTGGGGCAGCTCATGCCTTAATGTATTTAAGCTTTGCACAACAACATTATTGTCAGCTGCTAATTGCGATTAGGCGAGGTTGGGTTGCGATTAGGGGGTGTGTAGGTGTAACGGCAGCAAAGTGACATGAACCAGATACTCTGGCAAAGTGACATCGGCTAATGACAGCTTTCTCTCTCCACACAAACATATATACAAACCAACTCCAAGCTGAACCACAACCAAGTTATAATGCACTAAAATCCCTTTTATATTTGGCTCCCTCATCGCATTGGATCTATTTGTCTAATTTGTGTTTTTCGCTTGGCTGGCATTGGCAATAGGAGTAAACCCATATTGGAGCAAAGCAGCTGTTTTAATCAGACTCATATATATAAAATTTTTATTTGAAATGCTGAAATGTTAATCAGCCGTTTTGAGAAGTCTATTGAAAAATAATACTCATGTTGATGCAATATTAACTCTGGAGCATAAGTCTGTAACCTAACATGCAACTATGTATTTAACATTGATATCAATGTCGATCGACATCACCAACTTAAAGGAGAAGATAAGAGTCGATGTACATAAAGTAAAGTGAACAGACATGTTTTAGGAAGAAAGGTAATTTAATTAGTCAAAAGTTACTCTATGTTAATTAGGTTCTATTATTACAGCTTGCCTAATCTTGAGCTATAATTATCTATAAGTTGTAGGAATTGAATTATTCATGGATATAACATAATAATTAGAATTATACGAGTATGAACAGTTGCTATAGAGCAAAGAAAATCCGTGGGGAATTTCCATCTTTGAGCATTCATTTTAGAAAGCTTTGTCTTAAATTAAGAAATTTTACATTTAATTGATTAACATTTTCCGTATTCACAAATTGGTGCAATCAGTCGTCCGCTTTGAAAATGTAAACATAAAGTTATTCCGATGATAGTATTCCTTATTCTTTTATTTCAAGAGCTTACAATATTTATTTATTTATTTTGGTGAAATATTCCGTTACTAGTATACAAGGATATGCATAGTGATACCTTTATAAAATAAACTAATATTCTTGACTTGAGTGATTCAGTGTCTATACCTAGTTTTAACATGTGTGAAACAGAGTATCTGACAATCGAGATGCGTCAAAATTAAAGACACTTAACGCTCAGATGTTTTTGAAATTAATTTAATGTTTTGTGTTAGCTTTTGAATTTATTTCACACAGCGTTATCAGTACGTCCAATTTCTGCTCAGCTCCAGCCTCAGTCTGTAAACCAATCTCAAAGTAAACACAACGTATCAAAAACATACGAATTCTCTCACACATATGTTGCCCAATGGTGGTGTATTCCTGGGAGCGCTGCTCTGTCTCTGCTGCTCCTGGCATGTGAGCCTGGCAGATGTGGCTAAGCTCGTTTGTTTCTACGACGCTTCGAGTTTTGTCCGTGAAGGTAAGAGCGAGACGTCGTCTAATCTGTATGTGCTAGATGGAAAGAGGTCGAGTGGGGTTATCTTTGTATACATATAGCATGTCTATGTTGACTAACATTTTTGATTTTCATTGCGTTACAGGCCCTGCACAAATATCGCTCAGTGAACTAGAGCCAGCTTTAAATTTTTGCAACTTTCTGATTTACGGCTATGCGGGCATCGATGCGGAAAGCTTTAAGATCAAGAGTCTCAATCCGGATCTTAGCTATAATCAGCAGCATTATGCTCACATAACAGCGCTGCGCCAAAAGTTTCCCCATCTGCGCGTTCTGCTCTCGGTGGGCGGTGAACGGGATCTAAATGCCGAGGGAGTAGCAGACACTGGTAAATATCTGAGCCTGCTCGAGGAGGCGGACAGCCGCAATAAATTCAAGTCCAGCGTCAGCGCTGAACTGGCCAAATATGGCTTCGATGGCCTCGATCTGGCCTGGCAGTTTCCCCAGGTAAGGCCCAAGCAGCAGCAGGGCGCCTTGAAGCGTGCATGGAATTCGTTCAAGGGCTGGTTCAGCAGCTCCGCTATCGATCCCAAGGCCGAGGAGCACAAGGCCCAGTTTGCAACGCTTGTGCGAGAGCTGCGCTTGGAACTGCAGCGCAATGGCAAACTGTTGACCCTTAGCATGTTGCCACATGTGGATGCAGAACGTGAGTAAAATATTTGATTGCCCGTTAAATTCATTGTGGTTTTAATTTTTCTTGTAATGGAGCTAATCAAATAACCAATTACCATATTAATTACATTAATTACTACAAGCAGTTTACTCAAGTACTATTTATTAATAGTCTGTCTGTCTGTTTCTGTGCAAACTTAATCCTCAACTTTGAAATGATGTTGCTGAGACCCGGAATATATGCGTACTTTTGCTGCAGGCAGTAATTAAGGCAGTAATAAGTGTATATATGTATATATATCGGAACTGACAAAAATTAAATCATTACATCATATAGCTGTCATAGGAACAATCAATCGCAAGCTCTTGTATTTTGTTGTATATGACAAAAACAAATAGTTTTCAAGGGGAAAATCTGTCGGTTTTTTAAATTTATAATTAAATCTTGTAACGAACACCAAACTGGAGGCATACTCTGCCTACAGGGTCGACTGTGCTCAGGGAATGTGGGGTGGGTGCTTTGCTACCTAGTAAGCTGCCGTGTCACATAACTAACAAGTAAGATGCTGTAGTCAGTTGGCTCGACTACGATATACCCTTAACCCAGTTAAATATATACCAATTCTATTGGCAAATTTCCCTTTAAGATGATTTTCACTTAAATGTTCAGTTCTGCAAGTGCATTTCTTACAGAGTATTTTTACTCACAAGCCCGAATTGACCCGAACTGGCTGGCTACAAACACGTGCATAAACATACATACATCCATACGTACACGAAACAGTAGTTATCGGGGCTCTGCAGAATACGTGCCATCTCTTTCTCACACATGCGCTCGCCTATTTATGCATACAGAAAATGCTTGCGGCTGCTGACAGCAAGAAGATCAATATGAAAATATATTTTCGACTATAACTTTTGTGTTTCTTATCCGATCTTAATTGGCAATTGATCAATAATATTTATATGCATGTTATGTATAAATTAGAAACCCTTTGAAATTGTGGATTTTATTGCTATTGGAAATCGAAATGTATCGATAATTCAGAAACTGAGGCAGTTATCGATAAAATAGAGAAAATCTGATCTGCGCCTGGTACACAAGAACTTATATTCCAAATTTGAAGTCGCTAGCTCTTATAGGCTCTGAGATCCGCGCATTCATACAGACGGACCGACGGACGGACGGACAGACGGACGGACGGACAGACGGACAGGGCTATATCGACTCGGCTGTTGATTCTGATCAAGAATATATATACTTTATGGGGTCGGAGATGCTTCCTTCTGCCTGTTACATACATTTGCACAAAACCATTATACCCTTTTTACCCATTTTTAATGGGTTAAGGGTATAAAAATTAGTAGACAGAGTACTAAAGGATTAAATCGACCCAACGGAATGGCTGACGGAATCCACTAGTTCTTCTTTCTTTACCCGCTTAACCTGTAAAGACAGATATTCAATGCCTTTACCCTATTAATGATGCAAGACCATATTTATATCAGGAGCCCATTTAGATATTTGAATTCATAACTATTTTTTTACAATGATAAAGATCTTCTCGATAATAATCGTTTAAAATTTTGTTTCATTATTTTATACTCTTAATTTTACATTCATTTTTAAGAGTTTTACTTAATTACTATTTTTAAATTTCATATTGGGCAGTGTAACTTAATTACTACAATTCAATTCTGTTTTACTTCAATAATTTCAATTTCATATACTTAATTTTAAATCTTAAACATAAGGGCGTTTAGTGGAACAAAACTATAATGAATGAAATGGCATGTGCCCCAGCTATTTGAATTGAGTTAACTAAATGATACAGGTACTTACATCTTTCATGGTATGGGACAAGTGTTATATAGTCATTCTTGGTTTGATTTTGTTATTTTAACTTACAATTTCTGCGTGCGGTTATGCCGTACTTACAGCACCAAAACAGCGGTTTATGTACTCCATCGTAGTCGACGGATGACGTTGCTGTGTGAACTTCAAATCGGATTAGACAATATAACAGCAGATATTACATATACATACCATACCAAATTTAGTTAACTCTTTATAAAATTAAATATTAATTCTTACAAAAACATTCTAAGAGAATTTAGCTTAAGATTCAACTATTAGCAATGGTTGTGTATGCTTTTGTATAGTCCAATTTGACATAATTCAAGTTTTCGGAGCAGTGCGGTCACTAGTCGTTCATGTTCATGATGTTTCGGTCAGCCGCCGTTGTTGCACGAGTAGGTGCACTCCACGCGATTAAGATGTTGGATTTGCGCCCTACATACCGCTGTCTTGATCGGTACTTCAGGGTTGATCAGTCTTTAAAGAAGTTTTAACAACCAACACTGCACTTAACGGCTGCAATACTCTGGACGAGCTCGAACTGGCAAACTGTGCAGCTTCAAGTACAGGGAAGGACACTGGTTCACTGTAAGCGATCACAATTTGATTGCTTGGTGGAACCGTCCTGGCACCATTTGGTTATGGCAACCGCCACCTGTTGGGAAGACGCCTATACACCAAAAAAATCTTTTGAATATTATGCTATGCTGAGTTTTATAATATTTACACAATATTGGTTTAGGCGCACTTTTCACTATTCTCTTTGTTAATTTAATTCCATTTTAACAAAACGAGATTTAAGATGCCGATGCCGCCAAATTGTTCTCAATAAGAATTTTGGGTTGCGCGCCAATTAGCGAGGGCGTCACTACGCACAGTTGCTCTGAAGTTAGAGTTACCATTTTGAGTCAGCGCGTGAATGGTCCTGTCAATGCATCATTATCGATCAGCTGTTGATTACATGCGGCTCGCTGTTACAGTCCCGTCTCAAAAAAAAGGTTACCAGTGTGAAATTATCTCATTTTCTGTTAATAGTATTGTGCAAATATGTACACCACTACAATCTGTATATCGGCAATTTGACTCTTGTCCATAAGCGTATGTATATTTGGGTGTGCCGGTCTTCTGATTTTTTAATTTCAATCTCACTTATATAGAAGCAACCTGTTCTGCAGTCCAAATTAATACCAGTTCTTTTTCAATATTTTTACACAGTTTACATAGATATTCCCTCGGTGATGAGCTTTTTGGAGTTTGTTAACTTGGGCACCTATGACTTCCAGACGCCATACCGTGATCCGAAGCAGGCGGACCTGCCTGCGCCATTGTATGCCATGTACGATCGTGATGCCACACTGAATATCATATATCAGGTGGAGTACTGGCTGAATCGCACGGCCAATGCACAGCAGCTAAACATTGGCATCCCTAGCTATGGACGCGCCTGGCAAATGAGCCACGACTCCGGCAACACAGGCTTTCCACCCATTGAAGCAGCAGAGGGCGCCGCACCAGCTGGTAAACGCACGGGCATTCCCGGTTTGCTGAGTTGGCCCGAGATCTGTGAACTCTTGCAGCATCATATGGGTGGTGGCAAGGACACAGGTACAGAGCATCTTCGCAAGGTGGGTGATCCAACGAAACGTTACGGCATCTATGCATTTCGGGCGGCGCTTGAAAATGGTGAGTCCGGTGTCTGGGTAGGTTACGAGGATCCTACAACGGCGGCCATTAAGGCCAGCTATGTTCGGGCTCAGAACTTGGGTGGCGTAGCCTTCCACGATCTGTCTCTGGATGATTTTCGTGGCCAGTGCGCAGGCGAAAAGTTTCCAATTCTGCGAAGCATTAAATACAAGTTATGAGATCTTGAAATCAATCAGCAAAGTAACTACCTGAATATGTAAAGGATTGTGAAAGCAATTCATGGATTTTATTACGCATATCTGCATCTCTTATAATAAATGTTGTCTACAATTTTGATCTAATTATTCTATTATATTCTAATTATTTGCAAAAAGTTAAAATAAGAATGGATCTTGTATAATTTGTATTAAAAAAGAATGCAAAATGTTTTGCATAGTTTTTGTATTCATATTTTTCACATTTGAAGTAAGTAACATAAAATACTTAGCTTAGCTCAACTATATATATATATATAAGTTATACCAATTGAGTTGTGCTCTAATTTAATACCGTTTCTCTTACATTTGTGCAGTGAAGCTTACGCCTAAGACGCTTTTCACTGGACTGTCAGAAAAATCAAACTCAACTTTTAGCACAAGGCAAAAAATTGCAGCGAACGCCTAAAAGTATGCTGCAACAAATTGATAAAGTGCAGAGCAGAAAAACACAAAAGGTAGCAACAGCACAGAGAATGCAAAAAATTCGCATTAAAGCAGCCCACCTGGCCTCACAGTGGGCATGGCCAAGGGACGGTGGCGAGACGACATCCAAAGTAAAAGTTGAAATTAAACCAATTAGTTTGGTGCCGTTGCCGTCGTCTCTGCAATGGGGTGCATAAGACCAGAAGAGGGTTGCAGGCAGCTGCTTCAAAGTGCTTGAGGGCAGGGGGAGGCATCTCTCAGTCAGGCATTT
Source organism: Drosophila mimica (assembly GCA_037043585.1). NCBI lineage: Eukaryota > Metazoa > Arthropoda > Insecta > Diptera > Drosophilidae > Drosophila > Drosophila mimica. The sequence continues at coordinate 447,095 of JBAMBE010000437.1, forward strand.
AGGCAGGCTCCTTGCCATTTTAAGAGAGTGATTTACACAAAGTCGTTGACGCACATTGCTCCCAGCTGCTGTTTTGTAACTCACAACTCCCGACAACAACAAAACGAGCTCCCAACTTCAGGTAGCTAGCTGGCGGCATCATAAATTAATTATGATTTAACAACTTTGGCATGCACGACACGGCAGCAAAACTTTGCGCTTTTCATTTCGTGCTTCTTTTTTCTTCTTCTTCTCCTTCTTCTTTTCCTTGTGATGCGATGCCAGAGCTGGAAAATTTTTAATTTTAATGAGCGCAAAAAGTTTTTAAGGTTTTTCAAACATAATTATGCCCTATTGCAATAGTTTCCAAACGGGTATACGCAAGGTTAAAAATCTCAAAAATAAATATTCGAAGCATGTTGAGTTTTATGAGTGTCATTCCTTATCCCATAACTAGGGCCGAACTGTAGGGAATGTATATTATTTTAATTGCTTGCCCACTACTATGAAAAAGTTAGGAAATTAATTACAAATTGACTAATAATAATAAATAATAAATAATAATAATAAATAAACTTTTTTCAAATTGCAATTTAAATCCTTTTAAATCTGAGGCGACATACTTTTTATTTTAAGTATTTTATAGTCGAGTACAAAGGCAATATAACAATAAGGTATACGTAGGAGATGGTCAGATGCAAATTTTGTGGCTGCTCTAAATTTGTGGCTGCCTTTATTCAAATCGGTTACATGAAGAAATACATAAGACAAGAAGGAACAACAAAAAGATAAAGTGCGCTCATTATGGGGTTCTATTATATTAGAGTTTTACGGCACCACTTTTGATGTCCGCGAAAGCCTTCTGCCAGAGTTTGTCGAACTGCTTGGGCAGCTTGACGCGCACTTGGTCGGCGAGGAGTCGAGCTCCCTGGAGATTGGCCTGTTCGTAGTAGGGCAGCGAGGAGATTCGTGCCAACCATGCACTCAAATTGGGATACTCAGTGGGATCGACCGGTGCATAGCTCAGGTGCAAACTGCTTAACGTCGAGACAATACTGAAGTCCGCAATGGTCAGCTGCTGACCGGCCAGATACGCCTGGTCGACGAGAAATTGCTCTAGCACTGCGTATGTCTCTTGTAGTTGGTCAATCAGATCCTTGGGCAGTTCAGTTATGTTCTCCGTGAAGAGCAGATGCTGTAGCTCCTTGAAAGCAATGAACAGAACGCCAGATTCATAGTGTAATCGTTGATCGACAATGGCTCGCTTGAGCGGCTCCCGCGGATACAGTGCATCATCTCCATCCTTGGCATACTTTTGCACCAGATATCCGATAATGGCATGAGACTCCCAAATGGCATCGTCGCCATCCTCCAGCGTCGGCACAGTATGCAGATGTTCATATCCTGCCGGCGTATTTAATTCACGGAACTCGTACTCCAGCTCCAGAGCGTGCAGCGTTAAGAGGATGGCGCGCTCGGATGGATTCAGCTGTGTTCCATGTAATTTGAGCACCATTTTGAAGGATTATTATGGAATCTTTGTCTTGCTCGAGTTGCTTTTGCTTGCGCGGTCTGTAACTACTTTAGGGTGATGATCACAATTTTCAACTGACTGCCAGCAACTAGTAAGTGCACAAAAGTGATGTTAAGCATATGTTTAGATAAGATTAGATACTCGACAGTGCTACTTACTGGTAAAAAACAAAGACGTCATAATGCTGCAAGTTTAAGTTGTTGCCTGATTGTTTATTAATGCTACAGATAAGTAGCTTGGCTTTCAGATTGTCGTTGTCTACCAAACACTATCTATGACTGAGTCAATATTTGCATAGAACTCGCAGTCATTTAAGAATTTTATTTAAATTCGAAGAATACGCTTGACAATATATTTTTCGAAGGCACCATTACCATGATTCACACAACTCGTCAGTTTGCGCGATTCACATGCATAAATTATTTAAGTTAAATTAACTTCCAATATATCGAGTTTTCTATACCCCATTGCAGCTAATATGGAAGTTTGTTTAGTTTAACAATATTTAAAAAATGTGTAATGAATTTATAAATTCAATGATTTCATGTTAACCTTTTCTTAAAACTTTATTATTTTGTTTATAATATTTGTAAAATTATTAGAATATTTATATTAATGTATTTTCGTTCCTATCGTAAACGTTTAAGTCACTCAAAATAAAAAGAACATTTTTATACCCTTAACCCATTAAAAATGGGTAAAAAGAGTATAATGGTTTTGTGCAAATGTATAAAACAGGCAGAAGGAAGCATCTCCGACCCCAAAAAGTATATATATTCTTGATCAGGATCAACAGCCGATTCAATATAGCGATGTCCGTCTGCCTGTCCGTCCGTCCGTCCGTCTGTCCGTCTGTATGAACACGCAGATCTCAGAAACTATAAGAGCGTGTACCAGGCGCAGATTAAGTTTGCTTTATTTTATCGATAACTGCCTCAGTTCTGAATAATCGATACATTTCGATTTCCGATAGCAATAAATTCCACAATTGAACAGGCAGGGGCTTCTAATTTATACATAATATGCATATACATATTATTGATCAATTGCCAAAATTGTATTAAGATCGGATAAGAAACACCAAAGTTATAGTCGAAAATATATTTTCATATTGATCTTCTTGCTGTCAGCAGCCGCAAGCATTTTCTATGTGCATAAATAGGCGAGCGCATGTGTGAGAAAGAGATGGCACGTATTCTGCAGAGCCCCGATAACTACTGTTTCGTGTACGTATGTATGCCTGTATGTATGTATGTATGTATATGCAAGTGTTTGTAGCCAGCCACTTCGGGTCAGTTCGGGCTTGTGAGTAAAAATACTCTGTAAGAAATGCACTTGCAGAACTGAACATTTGAGTGCAAATCATCTTTGGAAATTTGCCAATAAAACTAGTATATATTTAACTGGGTTAAGGGTATATCGTAGCCGAGCCAAATCGACTACAGCATCTGACTTGTTTAAATTGTGGAATAATTTTAGTCCACGTTACATTACTAAATAAATACGTATTATGTGCGTTGGGTATTTTCCAGTCAAGATCAACAATTAATTAAAAAAAAATAAAGCAAGCCAATATACATAAAACGAGAATTCCCAATCATGTACATAAATGAAGAACTGCGATGTGCGAGGCAATCTCCATTAAATATTAAGAGTTGCGCGCTAGTTGGCAATTTATCGGGGGGTTTACTGTTGATTAGGGGCAAGTCCCAAGCCCAGTTCCAGTCGCTCTCGCTTTTCCCCAAGCGTCATGAGTGACTGGCCTTTGGCTTTGCCTGCGATACCGGTATATTTATAAACATTGTCGAGTATAGTTGTATTATGATAATAAGACTGATGCTGAGACCTGTATAAAAAGCACGGAACATGGAAAAACTTGATCAGTCTCTTCTTCTCTCTATCATGAAGTGGTTCTCGTTGTGTGTTTTGCTGCTGGCATTGCTGGGCGTACTTGAAGCGGCACCTGCCGGTAAGTGGACGTACTACAATTACTACGATTGTATAAAATAAAATATGTGTATATTCTGCAGGTCAAATACGTGTACGTACGTCTTCGACGACACGGGTACATGTCAGAAATGGGAATATTAAATGGAATGGCAATTGCCACAATTGCGACATACGAACCACCAAAGACACCGCTCAAGTGACCAGTACGAGAACGAAACAATATACGCGTAAATTTTAGTAAATCAACTAAATTTACAGTTAGATAGTATTAATATTTATTGATATGCAAACATTGAACTCAAAGATGTTGCAGTAGCTGCCCCGAAATATATATAGTTTTTACATATATTTGAGACAGTTTTGTTATTTGGATATTGTCATAAATCAGTTCGGGGACTTTTGGAAAATGCTGCATGCCAAAAATATTTGATGGAGCGTGCGTGAAAATTGCCATCATATTGAAGTTGGGGGGTGCCACTGAATGTTGCTCGATGTTGCAACCCTTTTTGCTTTGCCATTTCGCTATTACACGTGTTTCTTGTCTACAAATTTTTATTGTAACCTCGTCGCCGTTGTACTAAGCCATAAGACCAGCTATTTCCTTGAGCAGCCTGTTTTTATACCCTTAACCCATTAAAAATGGGTAAAAAGGGTATAATGGTTTTGTGCAAATGTATGTAACAGGCAGAAGGAAGCATCTCCGACCTCAAAAGTATATATATTCTTGATCAGAATCAACAACCGAGTCGATATAGCAATGTCCGTCTGTCTGTCCGTCAGTCCGTCTGTCCGACCGTCCTTCCGTTTGTATGAACACGCGGATCTCAGATACTATAAAAGCTAGAGACTTCAAATTTGGAATATAAGATCTCGTGTACCAGGCGCAGATCAAGTTTGCTTTATTTTATCGATAACTGCATCAGTTTCTCAATTATCGTTAAATTTCGATTTCCGATTGCAATAACTTCCACAATTTATTATACTATTATACCAAAAAGGTATAATAGTAAATTGGTTTTGTTCAATATCCGTCATGCTGTCTGTCTGTCTGTCCGTCCGTATGAACGCGCGTTCCTCCGACACCCTTAGAGATAGAGACTTGGAACTTGGAACGAACATTGGAAAATACCCTCAAAAGTTAAAGTGTCTTTGGTTTGGACCTACGTCCACTAGGGAGCTAGAAAACCGCGAAATTCGATTTTAGAAAATCGATAAATCCACATATCTCTCATAATTTAATGGATACGGTCACCAATTTTGGTTGGTAGGTAGTTGGCGAAGTCCTTGAAAGATTGGCATGTGCCACGCCCACCTCCGACGCCCCCATCACCTCCGCCCCTAAAATTTTCAAATGGTTATATCTTCCGCAGTTTTTGAGTAGGGAACGTCAAATTTGGTAGGTATATTACTGGTAATCGCCTTTAAGAACCGATTACAAATTTGTGGTGCCACGCCCACACCTGCGCCTATAATCGGCAATTCCGATTGTAAATCGATAACTCCGTATATCTCCGAAAATTTTAAAGATAGAGTAACCAAACTTGGAAGGTAATTTTCTGGTAACCTCCTCCAAGGATTATCATATAAATTTTTGGACCACGCCCACATCCGCCGCCCCCAGGAACTTCGTCCCTAGAAATTTAAAATGCGCATATCTGCCGTAATTTGCAAGCTAGAGTCGCAAAATTTTATGGTATAATAGTATTTCGCTGTCGGTTACGTCCGGCTGCAACGTTCTCGTTGGGCCTTAAAGTCATGGTTGGGCAAAACCTGGAGCACAGTTCCCACACTGAACTTTTTCCTTATGTCATCCCGCACCTGTTGAGTCTGTTTTTGAACCTCTCGTCCTGCTCGGTGAAAATCGGGTTTGGTGCCATTCCGCCCTTGTCCTCTGTCCGATTTTCGTCGACGAAACTCCAAATGATGTAAAATACAGTTGAGGTATTAAGATTGATCATTTCAGCCATTTGGCGATGTAAATATCCAATTTTTAAGTGTTCCAGGATGAATTTCCCTTGTTCAAAGGTAGTCCTTTTGCCCATAGTCCTTGTTGGCTTGTTGAACCCGAAATGCAGGAAAAATGTAAACTGGCTACGAAGGATTGGTCTACTTATACTGAAAAAATTCAAATTTAGGTAAAAATCCGAGATTTAGGGCACCCAGGTGTCCCTAATGTAACTGGTCCAAACATGCTTCACCATAAAAAGAGGTACTTTTTTACAAAACCCTACCTAGCAGGTGGGAAAACCACAGTTTATTAAGGTCATATGTTCATTTCGGTGGTTAATAAATGTACCTGCCATTGGCTTTTGGAATTTTTGAAAAATAATGAGAATAATGAATTTAAATTTTGTGCTAGGCATTGCTCGAAATGAGCTTCAAGACACTGTACATATTATTGATCAATTGCCAAAATTTCATTAAGATCGGATAAGAAACACCAAAGTTATAGTCCAAAATATATTTTCATATTGATCTTCTTGCTGTCAGCAACCGCAAGCATTTTCTATGTGCATAAATAGGCGAGTGCATGTGTTAGAAAGAGATGACATGATAATCGTCGCTAGCGTCAATATATTTGTTTGTATTCTGCAGAGCCCCGATAACTACTAGGTCTGTATGTATGCATGTATGTATGTATATGCCAGTGTTTGTAGCCAGCCAGTTCGAGTTCTTACTCTGTAAGAAATGCACTCGCAGAACTGAAAATTTGAGTGCAAATCATCTTAAAGGGAAATTTGCCAATAAAACTAGAATATATTTAACAACTGGGTTAAGGGTATATCGTAGTCAAGCTAACTCGACTACAGCCTTCTTACTTGTTAATAAAACAATTTATTGCAATGCGTATCTGGTCTGAATGTACTATTAAATATTAGAAATAAGATGACATCAAACTTGATTCAATATTATTTAATCTGGAATAAATGGATTCAATATAATTTTCAATATACAACTTTTAGAGCTAAGTTAACATTTGATAAAACTTGCACTGGAATCAAGAGCATCTTATTGATTAAAATGTATTTTTTCTTTGTGTAAATATATTGTGTGAAAATATATTCTCAAGGTATTCAGATACTATTTCCATCCCTTCTCGGCCTTATCATCATCTCAACACGTTTCAGTGAAGCATGGTAACCCGCGAAGTATCTCCAATTAATGGCATTCCCATATTTGGTTTCATTATACCTTCCCATCAGTTTGCTGTCAAATATAAACATACATTAAGATAAACATACATAAGATGCTCACTAAAAGAAACAAAATGTAAATATTACCTGTAAAGGCCATTGTCGTACCACCAGGCGCCCGTTGAGTATTCGATCATATTTTGCAAACGCATGTTTTCCTTTGTGGTCCTCCATGGTTATGATTAATTCTTGATCTACAGCTTTGGTCATGAAATGAAGTTTGTCGAGACCAATGAAGAACTCGGCACATAAATTGCCAAAGCCTTTTTTGTAGTCATCCCAAAACACAAAGAAATCCTAACTTCCATCCTGACGCCTCAGCACAGTTGTCCAACCTCCACCCTGTGTCTCCTCATCGCAACTAACGATAAATGGATCCCGACGGCCGCTGGCCACGACGATAAATGTTGCTACGACGACTCAGAGCTGCAGGCTCTGCACAGCTGCTGGCTCGTTGAGTATACCCACAATTTCACTCAGCAAGTCGCTTTGCCTTCTCTGTTCGATTTTGCTCTTCAAACTGACTTTATTAAATTTCTCATTAAAATCTTTAAGTTTTCCCATCACATCATTCAGCAACTCGCTTTGACGAATCTTTTCTGTTGTCGTTTCTTCTAGTTTACCCATCAGCTCGCTGCGTAATTCTTTTTGATTAGGCAGTTCGGATCTGTGAATAAAAATTTCAAATGTTTTCGAAATACAATAAAAATTTCCAAGACAAACCTAATCTCTTCGAGGTGTGCTTGCTCAACTTTGCTGCAGATATCCTTGATCTGAAGACGTATCTCATCTTGTCGACAACATTCGCCTCCACTTTTTTGTACAGATATGAATAATAAGAACACAGTGCAAATAAATTGAAACAACATTTTGGTCTGAATATTTAAGTATTTTAAATTGGACAAGTCTGAAGAAACTGAGTTGCTAACTGTTGAATTTATAGGCAGCTTTCAGCTTACTTCTAGGCATAGTCCATACATATATAAATACTATATACCATATAATATTGTAATCTTTTACCTACAATACACATTTTGTTGGAAGCGATGAACTCGTCGACATTTATTTACATTTAATCACATATAAAATATAATACTTAACCACATTAAAATATACGTATTCTTTAAGAAGTTATTTAACGATTCATTAACTGACACCCTTACCTAAATTGCTCCACGCATAATATCCTCAATATTAAATATCCCCATTTTACCGTTACGATTATTTAAGAGGATTGTCAAATGGACTTGTAAGCTCTTCAAATAGTTTCGACTGCTCGGTTCTCAGAATGGGCAAAATAGATTTCTTAAAGTTCTAAAGAATTTTCCCAAAGTCAAACGACGCATAATGTTTGTCCAGTTTCCGCACATCGTCACACTGTAATTAAATTTTTTCAAATTTATGTGCAAGTTCTACAAAGAATTCTTCGTTGGGGTTGTCCTCGAAAGAAGGGGCTACGCAGTTTTTTTAGGCAGAGTTTGATCGATATATCTAACAAGAAGAAGAACACCAGACAGTATTTATTTATTCTTGATTAGCATTCACTTATTCAATTTTTGTGCTGGGAAATCTGTGACGTATATGATTTATTTATTTATAACAATCTTTGCTAGAGGGTAACTGCTAGTCGAACACTCTTACTTGTAATTATTACGTTTCTTATCAGGTATTTGTTTAAGGAACGTCAGTGTATAGGTCATCAGTATACAGTAAAGCCTGGTATTGTTTTGGCGGAAAACGATAAGAGCAATTGTTGTTGGAAGAGATGTCATATTTCGGTTAATCCAATCAGTCAGTCAGTCATTTAGTTAGTCAGTCACTTGTGGATCCCTTGCGCAACTCATGCCCTACACATCTTTCGCATTATGTTTTGAGCACAAAAAACTTGCTAACAACAAATAATTGTCGCTTCAACTAAATAATGCATAAAAAGTACAAAAAACCTCTGTCGTCAACAAACGAAAAGAGTGGAAAACTAAACAGGAACAGCAAAAGGAAAAACAATAACCACATTTGTATACCCTGAACCCATTAAAAATGGGTGAAAGGGGTTTAATGGTTTTCTGAAAATGTATGTAACAGAAGGAAGCATCTCCGACCCCAGTAAGTATATATGATCAGGATCGACAGCCGAGTCGATATAGCCCAGTCCGTCTGTCTGTCCGTCAGTCCGTCTGTCCGACCGTCCTTCCGTTTGTATGAACACGCGGATCTCAGATACTATAAAAGCTAGAGACTTCAAATTTGGAATATAAGTTCTCGGTTACCAGACGCAGATCAAGTTTGCTTTATTTTTTATCGATAACTGCCTCAGTTTCTGAATTATCGATACATTTCGATTTCCGATAGCAATAAATTCCACAATTTAAGATGAAGAGGCTTCTAATTTATACATATTATGCACATACATATTATTGATCAATTGCCAAAATTTCATTATTGGATAATAAACACCAAAGTTATAGTCGAAAATATATTTTCATATTGATCTTCTTGCTGTCAGCAACCGCAAGCATTTTCTATGTGCATAAATAGGCGAGCGCATGTGTGAGAAAGAGATGGCACGTATTCTGCAGAGCCCCGATAACTACTGTTTCGTGTACGTATCGATGTCTGTATATATGTACGTATATGCACGTGTTTGTAGCCAGCCATTTCTGGCCAGTTCAGGCTTGTGAGTAAAAAAACACTGTAAGAAATGCACTTGCAAAAATGAACATCTTAAAGGGAATTTTTACAATAAAACTGGAATAATTTAACAACTGGGTTAAGGGTATTTCGTAGTCGAGTTAACTCGACTTCAGCATTTTTACTTGTTCTGAATAGGTTTTAATAGGAAATCTATAAGCACTCTGTTCAATCAATAAAATGAGAATGAACTTTTCCTTATACACATCAAGAGATTTTGTTTCGTTTTAAATATACACATGCTACTTAGGATTAACAAACAACAATACATTCTTTTCGTTCTAAAGTGAAGCTCTCAAAATAATCAGTTGTGTGGATTTTTCCGCGCTATCTCCTAGTTGACCTGTTGTCACTTTGTCACCTGGAAACTGTTATCAATTGAGCTATATAAGCACAAGAATTCATTGCATTTACATCAGTTTAATTGTAAAGGTCTACATTGCAGTTATACGAAATGAAGTGGCTGTCAATTGCATTTGTGTTGGGCCTTTTGGCTTTTGCCAGTGGTGAGTGCAAGGACTTCATTCATTTGTAACTCGATTTTAACCTTCGAAATCTCTTCGCTCAGCCAATCCCTTGAGTCCTGGTGACGGCATTATTAACATAACAACATGTACTTACTGCAATGTCAAAGGAGGGTAAACTGGTGAATGTAAAACAGCACACTAGCTACACATTATTCAGATTACGTAATAAAAATGAAAATTTATCAGATGAGATTCTAGAATAAATTATTGCAGCCAAATCGCATTTGTTTTATGCAGAGCAAATATAAAATGTACACATTTAATATATTGATAAATTACTTGTTATTTATTTATTTTTAAATTCTGGCCGTAAATATATTTTAGATGCACTGATGCTTAATTTAGCCCGTTTACCCGATCAGTGTTCCCCACTTGCCACAGTCAACATGTCCAATATGAAAGCTAGCGACAACCACTTCATGACAGTTTTAATCTATATTTGAAACTGAACGCGAAAGCAGGTCTACAAACCGCTAATATTGTTGAATTGTCAGACCGCTGAGCTTAGTTGTTAGTCGTATAATTCTACAGTATTTCAATTCAAAGTGCGCACTTGCAAATTGCATGCAACAAGACTGTTACGCTTAAGCCACATAAAGTAAGGCTTCTTTTAACACATATGTAGTCATGATCATTGGACTCAATATATAATTTGTTGCGTAGCAAAAATATAATTGATTACATTCGGTTTTTATATCCTGAACCCATTAAAAATGGGTAAAAAGGTTATAATGGTTGAGTGCAAATGTATGTAACATGCAGAAGGACCCCATAAAGTATATATATTCTTGATCAGGATCAACAGCCGAGTCGATGTAGCCCTGTCCGTCTGTCTGTCCGTCTGGCCGTCTGTATGAACGAAAGGATCTCAGAGACTATAAGAGCTAGAGACTTCAAATTTGAAATATAGGTTCTCCTGTACCAGGTGCAGATCAAGTTTGCGTTATTTTATCGATAACTGTCTCAGTTGCGGATTTATCGATACATTTCGATTTCCGATATCAATAAATTCCACATATCTATCACAATTTAATGGATACAGTCACCAATTTTGGTTGGTAGGTCGTTGGCGAGGTCCTTGAAAGATCGGCATGTGCCACGCCCACCTCCGACGCCCCCATCACCCCCGCTCCTAAAATTTTTAAATGGCTATATCTTCCGTAGTTTTTGAGTAGCGAACGTCAAATTTGGTAGGTATATTACTGGTAGTCGCCTTTAAGAACCGATAACAAATTGGTGGTGCCACGCCCACACCTGCGCCTATAATCGACAATTCCTATTGTAAATCGATAACTCCGTATATCTCCGAAAATTTTAAAGATAGAGTAACCAAACTTGGAAGGTAATTTTCTGGTAACCTCCTCCAAGGATTGTCATATAAATTTTTGGACCACGCCCACATCCGCCGCCCCCACGACTTCGACCCAAGAAATTTAAAATGCGCATTACTGCCGTAATTTGCAAGTTAGAGTCGCAAAATTTTATGGTATAATAGTATTTCGCTGTCGGTTACGTCCGACTGCAACGTTCTATCTAGTTTTTTTTATTTTTCTGTATTTTCGCTATCGATTGCAAATCGATCATATTTTGCAAACGCATGTTTTCCTTTGTGGTCCTCCATGGTTATGAGTAGTTCTTGATCTACAGCTTTGGCCATGAAATGAAGTTTGTCGAGACCAATGAAGAACTCGGCACATAAATTGCCAAAGCCTTTTTTGTAGTCATCCCAAAACACAAAGAAATCCTAACTTCCATCCTGACGCCTCAGCACAGTTGTCCAACCTCCACCCTGTGTCTCCTCATCGCAACTAACGATAAATGGATCCCGACGGCCGCTGGCCACGACGATAAATGTTGCTACGACGACTCAGAGCTGCAGGCTCTGCACAGCTGCTGGCTCGTTGAGTATACCCACAATTTCACTCAGCAAGTCGCTTTGCCTTCTCTGTTCGATTTTGCTCTTCAAACTGACTTTATTAAATTTCTCATTAAAATCTTTAAGTTTTCCCATCACATCATTCAGCAACTCGCTTTGACGAATCTTTTCTGTTGTCGTTTCTTCTAGTTTACCCATCAGCTCGCTGCGTAATTCTTTTTGATTAGGCAGTTCGGATCTGTGAATAAAAATTTCAAATGTTTTCGATATACAATCAAAATTTCCAAGACAAACCTAATCTCTTCGAGGTGTGCTTGCTCAACTTTGCTGCAGATATCCTTGATCTGAAGACGTATTTATGTTATTTAAGAACTAAATACAAAAGTTTCTTATCTTGTCGTACACATTTGCCTCCACTTTTTTGTACAGATATGAATAATAAGAACACAGTGCAAATAAATTGAAACAACATTTTGTTCTCAATATTTAAGTATTTTAAATTAGACAAGTCTGAAGAAACTGAGTTGCTAACTGTTGAATTTATAGGCAGCTTTCAGCTTACTTCTAGGCATAGTCCATACATATATAAATACTATATACCATATAATATTGTAATCTTTTACCTACAATACACATATTGTTGGAAGCGATGAACTCGTCGACATTTATTTACATTTAATCACATATAAAATATAATACTTAACCACATTAAAATATACGAATTCTTTAATAAGTCATTTAACGATTCATTAACTGACACCCTTACGTAAATTGCACAACGAATAATATCACCAATATTAAATATCCTCATATGCATTCTACCGTTACGATTATTTAAGAGGATTGTCAAATGGACTTGTAAGCTCTTCAAATAGTTTCGACTGCTCGGTTCTCAGAATGGGCAAAATAGATTTCTTAAAGTTTTAAAGAATTTTCCCAAAGTCGAACGACGCATAATGTTTGTCCAGTTTCCGCACATCGTCACACTGTAATTAAATTTTTTCAAATTTATGTGCAAGTTCTACAAAGAATTCTTCGTTGGGGTTGTCCTCGAAAGAAGGGGCTACACAGTTTTTTTAGGCAGAGTTTGATCGATATATCTAACAAGAAGAAGAACACCAGACAGTATTTATTTATTCTTGATTAGCATTCACTTATTCAATTTTTGTGCTGGGAAATCTGTGACGTATATGACTTATTTATTTATAACAATCTTTGCCAGAGGGTAACTGCTAGTCGAGCACTCTTACTTGTAATTATTACGTTTCTTATCAGGTATTTGTTTAAGGAACGTCAGTGTATAGGTCATCAGTATACAGTAAAGCCTGGTATTGTTTTGGCGAAAAGCGATAAGAGCAATTGTTGTTGGAATAGATGTCCAATCAGTCGGTCAGTCATTTAGTTAGTCAGTCACTTGTGGATCCCTTGCGCAACTCATGCCCTACACATCTTTCGCATTATGTTTTGAGCACAAAAAACTTGCTAACGACAAATAATTGTCGCTTCAACTAAATAATGCATAAAAAGTACAAAAAACCTCTGTCGTCAACAAACGAAAAGAGTGGAAAACTAAACAGGAACAGCAAAAGGAAAAACAATAACCACATTTGTATACCCTGAACCCATTAAAAATGGGTGAAAGGGGTTTAATGGTTTTCTGAAAATGTATGTAACAGAAGGAAGCATCTCCGACCCCAGTAAGTATATATGATCAGGATCGACAGCCGAGTCGATATAGCCCAGTCCGTCTGTCTGTCCGTCAGTCCGTCTGTCCGACCGTCCTTCCGTTTGTATGAACACGCGGATCTCAGATACTATAAAAGCTAGAGACTTCAAATTTGGAATATAAGTTCTCGGTTACCAGACGCAGATCAAGTTTGCTTTATTTTTTATCGATAACTGCCTCAGTTTCTGAATTATCGATACATTTCGATTTCCGATAGCAATAAATTCCACAATTTAAGAGGGAGAGGCTTCTAATTTATACATATTATGCACATACATATTATTGATCAATTGCCAAAATTTCATTATTGGATAATAAACACCAAAGTTATAGTCGAAAATATATTTTCATATTGATCTTCTTGCTGTCAGCAACCGCAAGCATTTTCTATGTGCATAAATAGGCGAGCGCATGTGTGAGAAAGAGATGGCACGTATTCTGCAGAGCCCCGATAACTACTGTTTCGTGTACGTATCGATGTCTGTATATATGTACGTATATGCACGTGTTTGTAGCCAGCCATTTCTGGCCAGTTCAGGCTTGTGAGTAAAAATACACTGTAAGAAATGCACTTGCAAAAATGAACATCTTAAAGGGAATTTTTACAATAAAACTGGAATAATTTAACAACTGGGTTAAGGGTATTTCGTAGTCGAGTTAACTCGACTTCAGCATTTTTACTTGTTCTGAATAGGTTTTAATAGGAAATCTATAAGCACTCTGTTCAATCAATAAAATGAGAATGAACTTTTCCTTATACACATCAAGAGATTTTGTTTCGTTTTAAATATACACATGCTACTTAGGATTAACAAACAACAAAACATTCTTTTCGTTCTAAAGTGAAGCTCTCAAAATAATCAGTTGTGTGGATTTTTCCGCGCTATCTCCTAGTTGACCTGTTGTCACTTTGTCACCTGGAAACTGTTATCAATTGAGCTATATAAGCACAAGAATTCATTGCATTTACATCAGTTTAATTGTAAAGGTCTACATTGCAGTTATACGAAATGAAGTGGCTGTCAATTGCATTTGTGTTGGGCCTTTTGGCTTTTGCCAGTGGTGAGTGCAAGGACTTCATTCATTTGTAACTCGATTTTAACCTTCGAAATCTCTTCGCTCAGCCAATCCCTTGAGTCCTGGTGACGGCATTATTAACATAACAACATGTACTAGCTGCAATATCAACGGAGGGTAAACTGAAGAATGTCAAACAGCACACTAACTACACATTATTCAGATTACGTAATAAAAATGAAAATTTATCAGATGAGATTCTAGAATAAATTATTGCAGCCAAATCGCATTTGTTTTATGCAGAGCAAATATAAAATGTACACATTTAATATATTGATAAATCACTTGTTATTTATTTATTTTTAAATTCTGGCCGTAAAAATATTTTAGATGCACTGATGCTTAATTTAGCCCGTTTACCCGATCAGTGTTCCCCACTTGCCACAGTCAACATGTCCAATATGAAAGCTACCGACAACCACTTCATGACAGTTTTAATCTATATTTGAAACTGAACGCGAAAGCAGGTCTACAAACCGCTAATATTGTTGAATTGTCAGACCGCTGAGCTTAGTTGTTAGTCGTATAATTCTACAGTATTTCAATTCAAAGTGCGCACTTGCAAATTGCATGCAACAAGACTGTTACGCTTAAGCCACATAAAGTACAGCTTCTTTTAACACATATGTAGTCATGATCATTGGACTCAATATATAATTTGTTGCGTGGCAAAAATAAAATTGATTACATTCGATTTTTATACCCTGAACCCATTAAAAATGGGTAAAAAGGCTATAATGGTTTTGTGCAAATGTATGTAACAGGCAGAAGGACCCCATAAAGTATATATATTCTTGATCAGGATCAACAGCCGAGTCGATATAGCCCTGTCCGTGTGTCTGTCCGTCCGTCCGTCCGTCCGTCTGTCCGTCTGTGTGAACACGCGGATCTCAGAGACTATAAGAGCTAGCGACTTCAAATTTGGAATATAAGTTCTCGTGTACCAGGATCAAGTTTGCTTTATTTTATCGATAACTGCCTCAGTTTCTCAATTATCGTTACATTTCGATTTCCGATAGCAATAAATTCCACAATTTAAGAGGCAAGAAGCCTTTGCCAAATAATATACGTAATATGCTTACACATATTATTGATCAATTGCGAAAATTTTATTAAGATCGGATAAGAAACACCAAAGTTATAGTCGAAAATATATTTTCATATTGATCTTCTTACTGTCAGCAGCCGCAAGCATAAATAAATAGGCGAGTGCATGTGTGAGAAAGAGACGACATGATAATCGTCGCGACCGTCAATATATTTGTTTGTATTCTGCAGAGCCCCGATAAATACTGTTTCGTGTACGTATGTATGCCTGTATGTATGTATGTATGTATATGCAAGTGTTTGTAGCCAGCCACTTCGGGTCAATTCGGGCTTGTGAGTAAAAAAAACTCTGTAAGAAATGCACTCGCAGAACTGAACATTTGAGTGCAAATCATCTTTGGAAATTTCCCAATGAAACTAGAATATATTTAACAACTTAGTTAAGGGTATATCGTAGTCGAGCTAACTCGACTACAGCATCTTACTTGTTTAAGATAAAATATGGTAAATATTATTCTTTTTTCTCAATGTAAATTTTGATTTAAAATTTTCAACCTCCATTTGGTTTGTAAAATTTCTTGTAATATGCATTTAAAGTATAGTGAGGTATAATTAATTTATTAGCACTTTGAATTTAGTTTGGTTGGCTAGGTTACTTGTATTTAATTACTTTGGGATTAATTTGATGGGCCAGCCACAGGTTTCCAAGGCCTGGCTGGCGTACGAATATAAAAAGACCTGTGGACATGGGAAAAATTTTTATATATGGCATAGAGGCCAGTCCACCAACATGTGCCTGTTTGTTAACGCTCAATGCGCTGGGGCTGCCCTACAAGTCGGTGATGGTTAATTTATTAGCTGGTGAGCATTTGTTGCTTAATTATCTGGAGAAGAATCCGCAAAATACGTTGCCACTAACAGGGGATGGAGAATTCGTCATCTGGGTCTCACATGCCATAATGGCTTATCTGGTGGGTAAATGTGCTCTCTATCCGACGGATTGGAAAAAACGCGCTATCGTCGATCAGCGGTTGCACTTCGATTCGAGTATGATGTTCACGGGCACACTGCGTCCGATAACGAGAAGATGGCTTTCTTAAGGTATCCCAACCATTGAGCAATCCGGCATCGATACTGCGAGCTGACCATTGCCGATTTTAGTTTTGTGTCGTCGATTAGCTGCTTGCTTGTGTACTTGGAACTGGATTCCAGCAAGTATCCAAACATCTTGGAATGGCTGGAACGCCTCAAGGAGTTGCCCTACTATGAGCAGGCCAATGGCCTGTCGAAAAACTTTACAATTGTAGCGTAATCTAAAATCTGAGTATTTTTCTTACTTATCGCATTATGCCAATATTTAGCAAACAAGAGAGCAGCAAAGTTAAAGAGCGCCGTCCAAGGCAGTTCTCTTAAATTAATAATATAGTTTTATGTTTATGAGCTTAGAATAGAAATAGACGCGTCACGACGAGTCAGCGTACAAAAACAACTTGAAACCATTGATTATCAATTAATTATTTTAGTAGAACCAAACTATCAAGTTGATTATTTATTTGGAAAATAAAGCTCTTATCAATTCAACAAATTTTCCCGGGATAAGCAAGATGGCAAACACAAACAGGCAATCGCAAGTACAAAGATCGCCTCTCTACGAAGCAAACTGCACTCAAACACGAGTGAAGCTCTTTTAATCGTTTAGAAAAATACAATATGAATTCAAAACATAGTAGAACAATTTACATTTGCTTAATTACCATGTAAATTGTGTTCATTAAACTTACTTAAAAATATTATTCAATTTTGTTTGGTCTTGTCATGAAAAGAAAAAAAGATAAGAAAGAAAAAGAGAGAAAAAGAGAGAGAGAGTCAAACATACAGAGTAAAACTTAGGGGTTCTCTTCTAAGGGTCGAGTCACATATAAGCGTTGACGCGACACTTTACTAGTCAATTATAGTCGATATAGCCAAGCAGTAAATATGGTGAAGCCAATTCTTTACGGTATCGATGGCAGTCCCCCCGTGCGTGCTGTTAAATTAGTGCTGGCTGCCCTCCAATTGCCCCATGACTATAAGGTGGTGAATGTGCTAAAAAAAGAGCAGCATTCAGCAGAATACCTGAAGAAGAATCCGCAGCACACGGTGCCCATGTTGGAGGATGGTGAAGCGTGCATTTGGGACTCGCATGCAATCATGACCTATTTGGTGAGCAAATATGGCAAAGATGACTCCCTTTATCCTAAGGATCTGGTGAAGCGCGCCCTTGTCGATCAACGCATGTATTTTGAGTCTGGCGTCGTATTTGCCAATGCTTTTCGATCCATTACCAAAATGGTTCTCTTCCTGGGCGTGACTGTGGTGCCCAAAGAACGCATTGACGCCATTATTGAAGTGTACGATTTTGCAGAGGCTTTCCTCAAGGATCATGATTACATAGCCGGCGATCAGCTGACAATTGCCGACTTTAGTCTCATCTCAACGATCAGCTCGCTGGAGGTCTATGTGACCATCGATGCCGCCAAGTATCCGAAACTGAGTGCATGGATTAAGCGTTTGCAAAAGTTGCCCTACTATGGGGAAAATTCTAAGGGTGCTGAGGACTTTGCCACCATTATTAAAAGTAAAAATTACACAGTGGCAGCATAAGTAAATAAGCATTATCAGTTGTTCATAATATATGTAGTAAATGTGTTTCTAACAATAATCTAATCAACAATCACTCACAATGATTTAATGTGGTTTCAGTGTGTCAACATTTAACACTGCGTGTGGCCTACAAAGAGAGCAAGCAGTTAAAAGTTAAGGCGCTCTTCATAAAGTTATAAATACATCTCTCTACGAATTGAAAGAGTACAATCTAAGAGAAAGCATTTTTCAGACATAAAACTAATAATTTATGACATAATGCCAAGAGAACATTTTAGGTTAATTTCTGCAGCGAGCAGTCCAAAAAATAATTAACATGTAGCAGCGGGGATCGCTATTTTTTGGCTTCCGCTTTTAAAATCTCTTCAGTAACTAGTCTATATTCGCATTGCTTGCCATCAACATGGTTAAACTGACACTTTACGGCATCGATCCCAGTCCGCCTGTGCGTGCCGTTAAAATGACGCTAGCAGCACTGCAAATTGCTTATAAATATATTCAGGTAAATGTGCTGAAGGGAGAGCAGCTGTCGCCGGATTATCTGGAGAAGAATCCTCAGCATACGGTGCCCATGCTGGAGGATGATTCAGCGCGCTTTTGGGACTCGCATGCGATAATGGCGTACCTGGTGCGTAAATATGCCAAGGATGATGCACTGTATCCTAAGGATTACTACAAGCGCGCCCTTGTCGATCAGCGATTGCATTTTGAGTCTGGCGTTGTGTTTGCCAATGCTTTGATAAGCATCACCAAAATGGTTCTCTTCCACGGCAAGACTGAGGTGCCCAAAGAGCGTTTGGAGGCCATTGTAGAGGCGTATGATTTTGTGGAGGTTTTTCTCAAGGATCAGGACTATATAGCTGGGGATCAGCTAACCATTGCAGACTTTAGTCTTATCTCATCGATTAGTTCAATGGTGGCCTATGTGGAAATTGATTATATTAAATATCCAAAGCTCACTGCTTGGATACGTCGGATGCAACAGTTTCCTTTCTATGCGGAAAATGAAAAAGGTGCTCGTCTTTTTGTGGCTTCAGTTAAGAAGGCCAGGTTTACAGTGGCACCATAAGTTTTGGATAAGGGGAAAGTGATAAAATGAATATATAATAAAAACAACAAAGTAAACCGTAAAGAGCTTTGCTATTGACAAATCTCTTAAGCGTTCTTTTAAAATCAAAGCTAAACACTCTCTTAAATTAAGTGAATCATTCTCTCTTAACTTAATATTTTTGATAAACAAATTGTTTTGCGTATAGATTATTACAAGTGCCAAGTTGTTACTCAAAGCTTTCATAAATGACAATTTATTATGATATATGTATATTAAGAACCGTACTCGATATCAGTTGTATTTTTCAAATTAGAGTTGTTAACCATGTGAAGATAGTGAATATTTTATTTCTTTTTTTTTATGTGTCAATTATATTTAAACATTAATCAACCTATTTAAACATTGATTGGAAACAGTATAAGTGAACAGTGAATTTTATTTCTGTTCAGAAAATAAAACATATTTTATGCTTTTGAAAAAAAATGCATAATCTAATACTTAAATATGATAAATTGTAGAATCACTGCCCTTTGCAAGAAATTCACATTGACCGGACCCAATGGTATATTTGTACTTAGTAATCTTATCTTTGCACGCTTCGAAGTCAATTAAAAGGTTTTCCTAGAAAGCAAACGTAACCATCACTATTTTTTATTGCAACTTATTTGGGCACAAGACTTAAAAATATAAAGCAAGAGGCACAATAAACACATGTTACCACAAGGCACATAATTTCACAACAATTTTAATATGTCAATTGAAATTAGAAAATCGAGAAAATCCCCACTAACAGTGATTGTTGTTTGACCTTAGATTACTCGTTTGACACAGATTCAAGCTACGAACAAAAACGAAACGAATTTCCATTATATAACAGCTGGAGCGAAATAAATTCGCAATGCGCCGATGTTAGTGCAATGCGAACAGTTCGATCGTAAGCACGCTTCGATTTTCAATTGCAATTTAAATAATGGGTAAATTAGTGTTGTATGGCTTGGAAGCAAGTCCACCGGTGCGTGCCTGTAAGCTGACTCTTCATGCACTGGGTCTTCAGTATGATTACAAGCTGGTTAATCTGCTAGCTGGCGAGCACAAGACCAAGGAATACACTCTGAAAAATCCACAGCATACAGTGCCCATGCTGGAGGATGGTGGCATCTGCATTTGGGATTCGCATGCGATAATGGCGTATCTGGTGCGTAAATATGCCAAGACGGATGAACTGTATCCCAAGGATTACTACAAGCGTGCCGTTGTCGATCAACGCCTACACTTCGATTCGGGCGTCATATTCCAGGGTTGCATTCGTGAGATTGCCCTGCCGGTTTTCTTCCTCAATCAGCTGGAGGTGTCGAAGAGCAAGATTGATGGCATCTACAGCATGTACGATTTCCTCGAGGCGTTCCTGGGCACCCAAGAATATATGACTGGCGCTACGTTGACTATAGCTGATTTTAGTTATGTGTCCTCAGTGTCCGGCCTAATAGGTCTGGCACCCGTCCAGCAGCAACGTTATCCACGGCTGAGCGCCTGGCTCGAGCGGATGGAGCAGCTGCCCAACTATCGGTCAAGTAATGGCAACGGCGCACAAATGTTAATTGATATGTTGGCCGCAAAGATCACAAAAATTAACTGATTGCAGCTAGAATAATGTATAAACAATTACATAATAAATCTCACAGAGTTACGTCTTGTTTATTGCAAAAAATTACTCAAAAAGAATGCACATATTACCTTATCATATACTCGACTTAAATATCACATTAATATTTTTACAAACTGTAGGGCATTTATTCGAAAGGTTAAATGGACAGTAGTCGCTCGCTAATTAGAACGCAATGAATTTATATTCACTCTAATTACTGCAGGTACTTTAAAGCAACACAAACATTTTATGAACTATCAAATTTTAAAATAATATTTAATAACAAAAATTAATCAAAAGTAATAACTTGGGCAATTCTAATTGGCGAGCATCTGCTGTACTACACAATGCCGTTTGTCAAAAAATCGTTAACAAATATAATTGCACAAATGCTTTGGTTTGCTGAGAGCGCAAACAAGTAGTGGAAAAATGTTCAGATAGCCAAAGACTTGACTATCAATATTAGAACGCAAGCAACTAAATTAGTGACTAACTTTAACTTTTTTCATTGGGGGAAGTACAACGCAACTTGATTTAAGCGCTAACTAACTGGATGTCTTACGTTTCTCGAGTGCTTTCCAAACCAGTTTCATACGCTGTACGCACTCACGATGCTGTGTCTCCCACAGCAGCGTGGTGAGTCGCCCCACAGTGGCGACACCGTCATCAGCTCCACGAAGCCATTGCAGTAGCAGCTGATATATTACCTATAGTTGAAATTAAAAACTTATTAACTGTACAGCCACATGTATATAAGAGTATACCTCTTTGATATTGCCGTGCATTTGGTGATCGATAATCGCCTGCTCGATCTGACCCTCGGAGTGACCCAGCTCGCGCATAACTTGCTTCCAGCCTTCGCCGAGGTGTGTGGCCACCGTGTCCAACAGTCGATGATCGGGTTCCTGTTGCGACTGCATCATGGCTACAATGCTAACGGTTTTGCGCGGCACATGTCGTTTGCCTTCCGCCGAGGTGGGTGAAATGGCTCCTGCAACCTCTTCAGTGGTACTTGTGCTGCCTTTTCGTGAGCTGCAGGCGCTTAGGCTCTGATTGAAATTGTAAACGGAGCCAAAATGCAAGTTGTTGGCATTCGAGAAATTCATGACCACCTGTTGCTGTGCACTGTGCACATTCATTGTGTTCATTGTGTTGTTGTTGCTGTTAGCCAGGGAAGAGCCGGGAATCTGCGCCGATTGGACAACATCCAAGGAGTTGTAATTGGGATCGGAGAGTTCGCGCAACACGGACTCGGTTAGGTCCGCTGATGGTGTTGGTGTATTCGAAGGCAGCGATAGCACCCCGCTATTGTTATCTTCCTCGCTGATGGGCAATGCGTCTGTTTCCAGTCGTCCCTCTTCCGTATTCATATTCGTGTTGTTGGGCTTATCTTTATTGTTGCCAAAAAAGTTGGGTACCAAACTCTTTAACTTGGGCATGTCGCGAATTTTTGTCGCCGCTTTCTGTTCTATAAATAAACTATCTTTCGGAAATGCCAGAGAACGGGTGTTTTCCATGCAAGCCGAAGAAAAAGAAAAAAACAGAACTCGCTCTTTTGTTGTGAATGGCGCTAAGGATGGTAAACAGTCCAATTGAGCAACGGATATTGTTATCGATTAGTGCTCTCACACAACACCCACAACATGCAAACTTTCTGGCAGCACTGATTTTCTTGTGTTGCCATTTGAAAAACGCCAGGTGGCAACACGCTGCATTTTGCCACGTTCGCTCAGTTGCTCATTCATTCACTTTACTTGGAGTTGATATCCGTTTCGTGTGCGTATTGCAGTTCTAAGTAGAAAGTCTAAACTTAAAATTAATCAAAAAGATCTATTAAAAGCGCTTAAACACTGAGACAAACTGTGCGCGTCCAAATGACCAATTTCAATTGCTAAACTTAAACAAAAATGTGCTTGAAATATAAGTGATGAAGGCGGCGGCGACTTGAGAGAAAATTGAGGCCGCGGCTGCCGCAACGTGGAAACTTCTTACTTGCATTTCAAAAGAAATACAACAAAAAAATTCAGTGCAGTATGCACTACATATTCAAAATACGTAAATTCTTAAGAGAAAATTCGCCTCAAATCAAAAGAATAAATAAAATAAAAAACAACGTGTTTTTCAATAGTATTATCAACCGCACGGTCGGTCTGCTGTCTGCTGTCGTCGTCGTCACACATATGCAGGGCACGGACACGGCACTCACTTACACACACACTCAGCGCACAGAGAAAGACACAAAAGTCAGAGCCATATTTCATTGGCGGTAGCGGAGTCTACGACGTCGTCCACGCATACAGCCATAAAACTATGCATATGTATATATATGTATGTGTGTGTCTATGTCCGATTGACAGCAGCGGGAGCAGCAACAGCAAAGACAGGCGGCGGCGTTTATGTTAGTGTGTTAGTGCGCGCGTGCCTTTGTGTGTGTGTGTGTGTGAGCATGAGCCATACGATTTTTGAACTTTTGGCATTCGTCTTCAAAATACATTTCGTCTAACTTAAATGCCCAACAAATTTGTTTACTACTTTTAGAGTGATCAAACAAGTTAAAAGTTTTAAAAACCTTTCACTCATATTTGCTAAACTACGGACTAAGCGCTCTTGCTCACGCGTAGCTTCCGCCTACACACACTCACACACACACTCACACATATTTTATGCTCCACTTTTTGTTTCGTGCGCTTCTCTGCAGTGACATCAACAGAACAATAATAATTGTCCAATAAGTGGCCCGCATATTTATGCATAAAGGTCGCCGCCAGTTTTGCCATAGGGCAGCACCACTGCACTCTCTACTCTCGCTCTCACTCTCTCTTGGTCTTCCTGTCTCTCTCACTGTACTCTTTTTTGAATTGATGCACATTTCTGTTAATAAACATGGCAGAGGCTCGCCATAGTAGCCATATGCTCGGCCAATTGCATTCAGTGCAGTGCATTTGTGGCAGCAAACAAAAGATGTTTTTCCTTTAGTTTAGAGCCTGATTTCTTAATTGTCATGTTACGATTCAATTAAAGAATACGAAAACTTATTAATTTACAAATTCTTATTCATTTATATGTATTACAGCAGGAGACAAACCAAGTTGATCAAACTGGATTTTGTTAAAGGACAAATTTAGGCCGGATTTTTTGGATTTTACAGTACAGTAAGTTGAACAACCTGACCATTAAACTGTTTACGATCTTCATTCCATTTAGTATTCCGTATACATTTGCATAACTTAACAGCGTTTTCTCAACCGAAACAAAATCTAGTTTTGGAAGAAAGCCAGAAATGCTTACCCAATTCAAAGATTACCACAAGACAGGAATTCAGTCTGTCTTTAAATCACATAATTAGTCTTTGTAAATCACTCGCTCAAAATATTCATAAATTAAAAAAAAAATAAAATAAAAATAACTGCATGCTTTTTAAAAAGCCAGATCTAACTTTAAAAATACACGTAATTGGCAAAACTCAAGAAGTAAATGTCTTCTGAGGTATGCAGCCGACTTTCATGTAAAAACTGGCTACGTGAAGACTTTTTTTGCTAACCGTATTTCTGTATATAGAATCTCAGTATGTATATTTGTTCATCCTCAGCATGTGACAGCATTGTGTTTACTGTTAAGAGAAACAACAGTCACAATATGCTTAAAAAAAACACCATTCAAATTAATATTGGTCTGAGCACCTTACCCAAAAAATTTCGATATGTAAATGTGCATAGAAAATGCTCAAGCTGAACTTTGGGTGGCTTGTCGACGTCAACGTCGTCGCTGCAGCGCATGCATATGTATTTAAACATTTACATATGTAGAGACGTATAAATGTGTGTGTATTTTTTGTATTATTATTTTTTTTTTTTTTGTTACCTGTGTCAGTCTTTGTGCTGCCACGAAAGGTGCCAAGCCAAACCAATACAAAAGCAACGACACGAAAAATCAAGAAGTGCGCATGCAGCGCAGCGCAGAGTACAACACACATGCATATGTAAGCACACACACACACACAGACAGACATGACGATCGGTTCATGTAGTTGCCGGCTATCATCCGGTTTTATAGCTGCTCCCCCTTGCAACCACCTAACAGAGCAGTTCATCAAGCTAGACTCTCTCTCGCTCGCTCATACTTGGATTGTTTCTTCTTTTGACACATTTTTATACTATACCCTTATGCGCGTCAGGCATTCATGGCATTGTCATGTAGTTTGTAACAGGAGAGATTAGTTTTAAGGTGATCAGTTTTTCAGTGAAATAACCACAAATTAAATAGCGTAGAATTAATTATTTTTGCAAACATATTGTAAATTCCCAAAACATACTTTTTTTTTACTTTTTGCTAGGAATTATATGATTTTCTTCAATTTTGGATACTAAAATCACCGCAAAATTCATATCCTAAAACCTGTTATTGATTCCGTAGGGTATTTAGTAGTTGGTTTGACAGAAGTGGCTTTCCTTTTTCGTTCGTTTTATATGTACGTGAAACCAACGGCGATAGTGGCAACGTCTTTTGTTGTTCTTTTTGCTGCTGCTGCTGTTGCTGTTGCTAAAGCAGAAGAAAATGTAGGCTAAAAAACTTGTTGGGCGCTGATTTAGAAAACCACAGATTCACACACATACCATACACACACACACACACTCAAATAAATATACACAAACACTAAACAAGAGGCAGCTTTGAGCAAGTGCATGTCTTTAACGGTATTCAGATAAAATACTTGGTAGCGAAGAATGCTGATACTCTCGATCTCTCTTCCGAGCTTGTGGACGTTTTTTAACCTTTCACTGGTCCAAACCGGACATTTACTTCTGATAATAACAGTTATTTCTGCGTATATTTGTAGAATTACATATATGTATATGTATTTATATATCTGGTGCGATTGAACGGCTCTTATCAGACTGGCTCGATAGCTATCAGCTATTTCGCTTTAAACAATTTTGCCAGCGTGGCCGAACAAAATACAAAACTGTCCACTTATCACCCGTTGCTCAGAAGTCAACATATGCATATACTATATACATACAAATATTTTGACATTACGTGGCCATTTAGCGTTTTCTTTAGTTAAGAACTAACGTATAACGCTTGAATAGAATTGGTCTATCAGCTAAGCGAGCCGAGTTCCCCCTTATTCTCTGTGTCTCTCCTTCCCAAACATTCCTATAAATATAAACGCACGCTGTTATCATTAGAGCGTCAGCGACATGCGGGTCGCTGCCTTATCAATACCCAAGAAGATTTTCATGTGCCTAATGCCCAAGTTCCTAGGTTTATCTTGAATTTATTTTCGTTCCAATCGAGCAAATCTAAAGAAAATTCAAATTAAGACACGAATATTCGTGCTCAGTTCAACTTTCACCAAAGTTTAGTTTGATTGCGCCATAAAACTTAAATTTTTATCATTATAATATTGTAGATATTTAAAGTATCCCAAATCCCAAATCAGATCTGCTTGAGTTGGTATTAATGTAAAATATTAGTAAGAAGATTAGAATAAATTGCCACAATGAGGATGCAAACTTGTACTACTTATCTCAGACAATAATTATATGCAATGCATTCTTATTTTTCTACAGTCTATATAGTCGTTCAATACTTCAATACTAATTTCTAGTGGTTTAATGCTGCTTTTCTCACTTTGCAGTGTTACTGTAACGACTTGGAACGAAAAAGGACTCTTCTCTTTTTTTAAGTAATGCAAGCAGCAGTGATGGAGGAATCTAACGGTAAGCTCTCATTTTAAGCATTGGTAAATTTGTGTTAACTTTTTAATTTTTGGCGATAGCAACTAACATTGAGCAACAACCAAACGCACTCAACAATGGTCAGGAACTGGTGTCGTCCAACGAGCAGCCATCGTCGCCGACTCCGGTGGCCACGCCCACCAGTACCACCAGTGGTACCAGCAATGCCACGTCCGCATTTAGCTACGACGATCTATTTCCGGCCTTGCCGACGAATTCGTCCGCTGGAGCGGCACTAGGCCCCGCTGCTCCGGCAATTGCGCGTGTGACCAGCTCGCAGAAAACTCAGGTAAGTCCTAGAGATGATTCTCCATTAGAAATGACAATAATTGTGCCATCTTGTCTTGTAGGTTCTGCATGTGCCCATGGAGGAGCGCAAGTCCACGGATTCGGAGAAATTTGGTGAGGGCGAATCGAAGCGCATTTGCCAGCAGATTACGAAGGAGACGGGCGCCCAGATTGAGATTGTCAGCGGCAAGAATCAATCGCTCACGTTCCTGATCAAGGGCAAGCAGAGCGAGTTGCTTGATGCGCGTCGAAAGATCCTAATTGCCTTTTCGACGCAGGCCAGTCGCCAGGTGACCGTACCTCGGGAACACTATCGTGTCATTCTGGGCAAACGTGGCGAGCGCCTGCGCGAACTGGAGCGCGCGACCTCCACTCGCATCAATATACCGCATCAGGGCGATGAGAGCGATGTGATCACCATTGCCGGCACCAAGGAGGGTATTGAGCGTGCCGAGCAGGAGATTCGTCAGTTGTCCGCGGAGCAGTTTAAGAAGTCGTCGGATCGGACTACGGTGCCGAAGATCTATCATCCGTTCATTGTGGGCCCCTATAATGAGAATTTGAACAAGCTGCAGGAGGAGACGGGCGCCAAGATCAATGTGCCGCCACAACAGGTGCAAAAGGAGGAGATTATTATCTATGGCGAGAAGGATGCGGTTGCCGCCGCAAAGGCAAAAGTGGAAGCCATCTACAAGGAGATGGAGAAGAAATGCTCTACCGTGAGCGTTGAGGTGGCTAAGCCACAGCATCGCTATGTCATCGGTCCCAAGGGCTCCACCATTGCTGAGATCCTGCAGCTCACCGGTGTCTCCGTTGAGATGCCGCCCAATGATTCCACCCTGGAGACAATAACGCTGCGCGGTCCCCAAGTTGCTCTGGGCAATGCCCTTACCGTTGTCTACCAGAAGGCCAATTCGGTCAAGTCGGTGGAGATCAATGCGCCGCATTGGATACACAAGTATGTGATAGGTCGCAAGGGTGCCAACATGAAGCAGCTCGAGGAGGATTGCCCCAACGTGAATGTCAACTGCTTGGACAACAAGATCAAGCTCGAGGGCGATCCCGAGAATGTGGACAGGGCTGTGTCCTATTTGAATGACATCATTCGCAACTATGAGGAGAATTTCACGTACGAAGTGATGACGGTGAATCCATCGTATTACAAGCATATTATTGGCAAGGCGGGAGCCAATGTGAATCGGCTCAAGGATGAGCTGAAGGTTAACATCAACATTGAGGAGCGCGAAGGTCAGAACAATATACGCATCGAGGGACCCAAGGAGGGTGTGCGTCAGGCGCAGCTTGAATTACAAGAAAAAATCGATAAACTGGAAAATGAAAAGTCAAAGGATGTGATCATCGATCGTCGCCTGCATCGCTCCATCATTGGCGCCAAGGGCGAGAAGATACGCGAGGTGAAGGACCGTTACCGTCAGGTGACCATCACGATACCCACGCCCCAGGAAAACACTGATATTGTGAAACTGCGCGGACCTAAGGAGGATGTGGACAAGTGCCATAAGGACCTACTGAAGCTTGTCAAGGAAATCCAGGAGTCATCGCACATCATCGAAGTGCCAATTTTCAAGCAATTCCACAAGTTTGTCATAGGCAAGGGCGGCGCTAACATCAAAAAGATACGCGACGAAACACAAACGAAAATCGATCTACCCGCCGAGGGCGATACGAACGAGGTGATTGTCATCACGGGCAAAAAGGAAAACGTCCTGGAGGCAAAGGAGCGCATTCAAAAGATCCAGAACGAACTCTCCGACATCGTTACCGAAGAGGTGCAAATTTCGCCCAAATACTACAACTCCATCATTGGCACCGGCGGCAAACTCATCTCTGCCATCATGGAGGAGTGCGGTGGCGTCACCATCAAGTTCCCCAACAGTGATTCCAAGAGCGATAAGGTGAGCGATACAATTTTCAATACGCTACGCTCATATTTTAAATATAGAATACTGAAACTCAAATTGATGTCGAATAAATTATAATGCAATATTTCCTGTCCATTCAGGTCACCATTCGCGGCCCCAAAGATGATGTAGAGAAGGCCAAAGCGCAGCTATTGGAGTTGGCCAACGAGCGGCAGCAGGCCTCGTTCAGCGTTGAGGTGCGCGCCAAGCAGCAGCATCACAAATTCCTTATTGGAAAGAATGGTGCCTCCATACGCAAGATACGCGATGCGACGGGCGCCCGCATTATCTTCCCCTCAAATGAGGATAGCGACAAGGAGGCCATCATCATTATTGGCAAGGAGGAGAACGTCAATAAGGCCAAAGAGCAGATGGAGGCGATCATTAAGGAGTGCGACGAGGTCACCGAAGGTGATGTGATCGTCGATCCCAAGCACCACAAGCACTTTGTGGCCAAGCGCGGCACCATTTTGCATCGCATCTCGGAGGAATGCGGCGGAGTGATGATTTCCTTCCCGCGTGCAGGTACCAACTCTGACAG
The DNA here is from genome assembly GCA_037043585.1 of Drosophila mimica. NCBI lineage: Eukaryota > Metazoa > Arthropoda > Insecta > Diptera > Drosophilidae > Drosophila > Drosophila mimica. The sequence continues at coordinate 476,524 of JBAMBE010000437.1, forward strand.
GGTGACCATCAAGGGCGCCAAGGAGTGCATTGAGGCGGCCAAGCAGCGCATCGAGGAGACTGTCGCCGATTTGGAGGCGCAGACAACCATTGAAGTGGTTATACCACAACGCCAGCATCGCACTATTATGGGCGCTCGCGGTTTCAAGGTGCAACAGGTCACCTCCGAATTCGATGTGCAGATTAAGTTCCCCGACCGCGATGCCACCGAACCCATTGAAAGTCTGACCAACGGTGTTAATGGTGAGGGTGAGGAAGGCACCGAGAGTGAGCCCAGCGCGGAGCCAGTGCGTCATTGTGATGTTATTCGCATCACCGGACGGATCGAGAAATGCGAGGCGGCCAAACAGGCGCTGATTGATCTGATACCCATCGAGGAAGAGCTGAATGTTCCTTTCGATCTGCATCGCACCATCATTGGCCCACGTGGCGCCCATGTGCGTCAGTTCATGTCCACGCACGACGTGCACGTCGAGCTGCCGCCCAGCGACCTCAAGTCAGATGTGATTAAGGTCTCTGGCACGCCGGCACGCGTCGCCGAGGCCCGTGAAGCGCTCGAGAAGATGATTGAGGAGCATGAGGCGGATCGTGCTGATCGCGAGCTACGCTCATTTGTCCTCCAGGTGGAGGTCGATCCTGAATATCACTCCAAGCTGATTGGTCGCCAGGGCGCTGTCATTAATAAGCTGCGCGCCGATCATGATGTCAACATCTCGCTGCCCAAGCGCGATGATCCTAATCAGCGCATCATTTCCATTACCGGCTATCAGGCCAAGGCTGAGTCCGCTCGCGATGCCATCATGGAGATTGTGGGTGAATTGCGAACGCTCCATCGCGAGGTCATCGAGATCGATACGCGCATCCACTCGCACATTATTGGTCATCGTGGGCGCACCATTCGTAAGATCATTGACGACTACAAGGTACAATAGCAACTCAACTTGATTTGTATAACAAGTGTTTACTTAATCTGAATTTATTTTCTAGGTGGACATTAAGTTCCCGTCTTCCGATGAAGGCCAAACCAATGCAAATGCTGTGACCATCATTGGCAAGGAGGAAGATGTTGAGAATGCTAAGGAGATGCTTTTGAGCATGGCTGAGGATTACGAGCGTGATTATTTGGAGAATTTGCCGCCATCGCCTCAACCACAAACTGTGGGCGCTTTCCTCACCGATCGCGCTGGCGCCAGTTCTGGTGCTGGTGGTGGTGGTAGTGGTGCTGGTAGCAACAGCAATGAGAACGGTTTTATCATCAAGGATGCACCGTGGGAGAAGAAGAATCAGGGCAAGAATTTAATTGCGCCCAATACCCAATCGCAGGAGGATTTCCCGGTCTTTGCTGCGGGTGGTGCTCCAGTTGCGGCCACGCCCATCACCTCCGTTTGGGGGCCGAAGAACTAAGCAGTTGCTTCAATACAGCAACGGCAGCCGTGCAGAGTACGACGGGAATTTGGGTAACGGAACGAAACGGGGCGGACGGACGGACGGGGTGGGCGTTGAGCAGCACCGGCAGGCGTGCTCGGGGCGGACTCCTTAGTCGAAAACTAGTGTCAAAAATGGTACAGGTTGTCTCTCTTTCTCTCTATTTCTCTCTCTCCTCACTCACTCACTCCTAGGAGCTTTTCTACAATGCAATTCAAAAACAAACAATGGAAAAACAAAAAGTAACAACTATTTTTGTATAATTTGATACAGAGAAACTCTGACCTCACACATCTACAAACAAGAGCATATACATAAAGAAAAAAACACACACACACACACACATTCAGACACATGAAATTGCATTTATACAAAACAAGAAAAAAAGCTAACAACATAAAAAATTAAATTTTATATAGCGCTGAGTTCTGCTCTTCTTAGTCCTTGTTCCTGCCCATATTGTTGGTTTTGCCCCCATATGACTTAAATGCCAATTTTTCTTTTTTTATAACCATATTTGATTTCAATGCATAATATTCTAATTAGTTCAAGCTACTTAAATTAAGCAAAAAGTTCAACAAATTTTTTGTTAAAATTGGTTGCAACAAATTTAATTGATTGAAAATTATATTTGAATGAAAAAAAAACAACACAAATATTACGGTCAAGAACGAAATAATTGTAAGCATAAAATGTTAAATATTTACTATTGCTATTGCTGCTCTTTTTTATTACAAATCTATTGTTTTTTCACTGAGTTATATGAAACTGTAAACTGAATCGAGTTATTAGTTTAATTTTCCGCATATTTTGGGAGAGTGCATGTTTAAACGTTTTCTACCGTTGAATGTATAGTTAAAAATATTTGTAACTGTTTAGAACACATTAAAAGAAAAAAATGAATTGGAACAGCAATTGATTGAATTACATACAAACATGTACTTTCAAATTATATAATATATATATATATATTTTAATTTACACACGCCTGCTTCTGCTCCAACAACCAATCAACCAGCTTTATACCCCACACAAGCCCCTTCACATTTCAAAATGAATACAAACGTTGTAATTTTGTGCAATCTTCTTGATTTATATTAAATTGTTTTCGACTTATATTTTCCACTTAACAACTTTAAATCAACACATGGCGCTCAGACCCTGTTTACTATTTGAAGTTGAAACGCAAAGTATAAAAAATTTAAAAAAAATATATTAAAATTTTTTACTTACCATTCAAAATAAAACAAAACAACAAACAAAAAAAAAATAATAAAACCAATAAAAAACGTAAACAAATTATATAGTTTGATTTTTCTGTTTGTTTCTTTCGTTCTTGTTTATTTTATTTTTTTTGATTATTTCATTCGGTAATTATAAAACAAAAAAAGATGAAGAAGAAAAACACCAAGAAAAACAGACCTGATAATGTAAATTTTTTAAAATATACATATTTACAACCAACTGCATTAGTAACTTTAAGAATCGTAGTAAATACAATACAAAGTATATAAATGTATATATTTTCCTATATTAACGGACGAAAAATCAAATGTAAAGCGGGAAGCGATGACGATAGCTGAAAAGCAACATTTTTCACTTATGGCATTTTTTTTTCATAACAGGCTATTCAGACACGAAAATATTGTATTTTTATTTCTTTTGAAATACAAAAAAAACTCATACAATTTGAATTCTACATGTGATTATTTTGAATGCGAGCCAAGCAGCTGCCACAACCTTACTGGCAACGCCAATTGTCGGCCGACTATCGATTGAGTGTAATCGGAATTTATCAGAAAGCACAGCTACTTTTTCCGTGCTTCTTCTTGCACAGAAATTCTTTTTAACAACAAAAATTAATTGTAAAGTTGGACAGCAGTTCAATTGAATTCAAAGCCAAAATATTAAGGAGAAGACAACAACAGCCCAGCCATGGAGGATCGTAAGTGTGCTCCAAATGTGTGAAATTCAATTTTTCGCCAACTAGAAGCTTGCAGCAGGTATTCGCCGCATGCAAGTGTAAAGTGTTCGCGTGTTCGCTGTAAACCCTGGTTTGCTTAATGGAACGTAGACCTTTGCCAGAGATACACGTCGAGGCGCTAATTAGACATTAGCTTTGATCAAATAAAGGTATTTCGACAGTTCTGCGTTTGCAAGAGATGAGATTAGTCAGTGAGGAAGCTAGATAGCCTGCCATACATTTAGATGAGTCATGCCCGAGGGTCGGTTGTCTGCGCCTGCCCTAGCTTTGCATTGAAATCGTAGGAGTCATTTTCAAATATGTTTCGCCTACTGTAAACATGCTAAGTTTTATTATTCAGACGAGAAAGTTTGGCAACGTGGCAAACAATTTGTGAATCTGCGTCGTTCTTTGTGTACATTGCCTGTTGCAATAGCAACAACTGTGCTGAGACAAACGTAGCAACGCCTCCCATTCTACACACAGTTGATTTTTGATTGAATATACAAAATTGAATTGCGTTTTGTCCTAAATGTATTGTTTATGAATGTTACACGTCAATTGAACGCAAATCATATTCAATCTATTTTCGAACATGCCCCACAATCGAGACGGTAGGGAAGAAGTCAATCTTCCACTTGTTGATCATGCAATTCTTTAACTCTTTGCTAACTTAGCACAAAAGCAAAGCCAGAGTCAAAACGAAAGAGAGAATGACTCGAACTTTGGCTGAATTTGTTATTTGTTGTGGTCTTCTTGTTGTTGTTCTTCTTTCGTTAAGTTGGTTGCTCTTCGTTTTGCTCTCTTTGGCTCAGTTGTTCTCTAGCGTTGCCAACTTGTTGAGTTACAGCGAAAAGAGCTGCAGCGACCAATTACCAAAGTTGAGCTCAGTTCAAGTTTGATTGTAGCAGCGCGCGGAAGCGAAGCGAGTCAAGAAGTAAATACTTAGACACACGCATTTCAAAAGAAAACGCTTTCAACATGAATGTCTTGATATAAAATGGGCAAAAGAAAAGCATCAAAGAACCAAACTGACTACAAAGCCAGCAAACAAGACAACACAAACAAATACAATAAATCGCTCGAAGCGCTCGCTTTGAAATTTGAGAAGGTTCCACATGCGCCGCCACGTTCCAATTAGAAAGTGCTGTTCGCTGTGGCTTTTGTTGTTGCTGTTGCTGCTGTTGAACATGAGATAAAACCGCACAAGACAGCATGAGCAGCGAATCGGAGCCTGTTAGCTTAGAGTTCATCGAGGACTCTTATCTGCCGCGCATCGATGACATCACCACAACGCCATCGCTCGACGATCTGGAAATATCTCCAACCAGCGATTCGGAATGCGGCTGTTATTGCGATGAGGCTGAGCTCTATTTGCGTAATCTGACGCTCGACGAAATCTTCTATGATGTTGACTCGGACTACGCCAATACACTTGAGCTGCAAACCGTCGAGGCTGATTTCATTGCGGCCAAGCTGTCCAATCAGACGCCATCGCCATCGATGTCGAAACGTTTCCGCTTAAAATTCTTTACCAAGCGCACTATGCGCGATATAAAGGTCACGTTTATAGATTTCTCGAAACCATATCTGGCTAAAATATCAAATAGCGATAACTACAAAAGGTTTCTCACAATTTCTCAGGTTGGAAAAGGTAAAGAGTGGTCAGATTTTTCAGCCTAATGGGTAGGTTCAGAAATGAAACCCAAGTGTGGTAATAACCACTGGAACTGTAAACGGAAAAAGAACGATTGTTGTAACAATATTATTTTGTATTCCTGTTTTTTTTTTCTACTGCCTTGTGAAAGCAAAATTTGGAACACGAAAACTTACCTTAATTACTTCGTGACTAACCAGCTAATTTTCTCTATTTCCCCATTATTTGCCTTCATTATGTGCCGCTCAAACCCAACAGTTTGTGAGTATTATTTTTGATGATAACAATTGAACAAAGAACAATCTCAAGTCTTTATGCATTTTATACAAACAAATCCAAACGAAATTCGATATAATCAGCGCATGAAAAAGTCTTTGAGGAAGTTGTCTTCCCAGGAGGTACATAAAATCAAAATTTCAAAGTACAAAACAAAACAAAACATGCGCCAGTATTTCAGTTATTATTTAGCAAAAAGTTATTGTAAAACAGATAAATAACATTTTGTAGTTATAGAAATATCGACTAATTGTATGTTTTGTGCCACAGACAATAACGCCCACTTGTCGGAGCCCACATCTCCAACAGCATCTGTGGCATCTGCAGAGATTGCCGCTTTGTTTGCAGCCCTCACCCCTGAGGAGAAGGAACAGCGACGCGCCGAGTGGAGCCAGGTATGTCCTCATTGGATAATTATATATTTTACTTACTAAACATTTGAGTTGTTTTTTTTTTTTTGGTTTGTAGGAGCTGGCACGTGTTGAAGAGGAAATCAATACGTTGCGCACGGTGCTGGCCTCCAAAACGCGCCATGCTTCCGATCTGAAACGCAAACTCGGCATCACCGTCTGGCGAGAGCTCACCGACGATGTCAACCAGGGCGTCAAGAACTTGAAAGAGAGTCACGTGTAAGTTTCGCAATCTACTTGGAAGATCTCTCATCTACCGTAAACAACTGCTTTTTATTTGAATTACTCATCTAAATTTTTTGTTTTGCTTAAGTTTTAAATTGAAAATGTTGCTCATATTATGTATTCACTTAGTTATCAATCGATGGAGCAGGGCGTGGGCAGCATATCTAAAGCCGTGCAAGATGCACCACTGTAAGTAATTGTGTTAAAGATTGTGTCTCGAACCAAACATTAATTGACGAACTAACCAAAACCAAATCAAGTGCTGTTCATTATTTTCTTTAACACAATTAAATATTCCTCTTCGTTGCTTCTATGTGTCTCTATAACTGTATTTATTTATATGTCTTCAAGTTTATTTATGCTTACAACTTCTGCTTCATATTTTCAGTTACCAACGTACTGAATCAGTGCTTAAGACGACCGGTGAGAAAACGGCTTCGGTTCTTGGCAGCATTACGAGCGGCATTACGTCGAAATTCTCACAAATGAAAAATTCTGACTCGATGCGTTCTATCGAAGCTTCGGTTGGCTCTGCCTACGAGAACGTTAAAGTAAGCTATGAACAGAACAATTTTTTGTGCCAATCTCATGCGGTAACTACTATTTTATTATATATCTCTATGTATTTTATTTTATGCATTTTCTCATACCTCACTTTCTCTACACATTTGAAGCACCCAATAACATAAGAACACAACATTAACTTAACAACTTAACTTATGTATTCCACAACGTTTAATTATCGCGGCTTACACTATTTGGCTATGCAATTTACTTTTACTTACAATCTTATCGATTAATCGCATGTATTTAAGTGCTTAATATGATGTTGTCAATGTCTTGTTTGCTACATACCTATTCGGTTTTCTGTTCTATTCTATTGTAGACGAAGGTGACATCCCGTTCGGGATCGGTTTCCAGTTTCCCAGACGCTCTAGATGAGAACAACACATCATCGGGACTCAATTCACCCACTGACTCTATAACAAAATAAATGGGTGTGTGTATTGAAGAAACACACTCGCACACACACACACAACACAAACACACACATTAAAACAGCACGCGTAAATTAATCAAAAACTAAATAAAATACAAACACATACACATATATAACACTTAATTTACATACATACATATATACAGATGCGTGCGCACTAACACCAAGAACAGAATTTAATTATATATGTGGAGATGTGTGTTATTATTACTATTACTATTATACTATTTAATGTATGCATATATCTTGCATTATCTTGGGAGCATATATATGTGCGTGTGTGTGCTGCACTTCTATAAAGATAAATTGTTTGGGTTAGAAAGCGATAAAGTATACTTTATTTTACATAAATCTAAGTGTATGTTTAATGTTCAAACAAAACAAAAAAGGACACCAACAACAACAAATGTAAACAAACTATGCACTGATAATGTATTTACGCTAACTTTTGTTAACACACACACACATGAAAGAGATAATCATTGTGCGGATTTCATTCCAAACTTTTTTGACCCTTCGTAAGCTTTGTTTGAAAGAAGAAAAAATTGTATAATATATATTTTTATATTTTCATTTTCTTCATAGACTTTGGGTCGAATGGCTAAATGGCGTAACTGAAACAAATTCAAAATTAATTGAACATAATTCAAACAATGAAAAGGGAGCTTAAATGCAAAGTAAAAATAAATACATTGCAAATGTTCACAAGCAAAATTAAAAACACAATGTAAAAAACGTAGGGCATACACGCACGCAGCTAACTTGTTGCATCTACACTTGATCTAAGATTTGCTATATGTGTATGGAATTCTTTAAATAAATACGACATTTTTGTGCCCCAAATTTAAAGGCTTTGAATTACACATTTAAGAATGGCGCCAAACATATCGTATCTATCTCTATCTGGCAACTCTAGATGCTGACGAGGGCTACAAAATACCCATCAGCTGGTGCGCACCACAGATGGCAACGCTGTACTTTACTCGCACAGTGACGAACTGAAAATCAGTAGAAAAAAAAAATGACAAACTCTAAATGAAACCAAGTACGCATCGTGATGCAGAACTCTTGACAAGACAATTAGTGGCTCCAGCGAGAAGTGCAATTAATTTTAAATAGTCTAATTAGTGTTAGGGCGGGCCTAAACATGAATTTTACATACGTGTTCGTGCTCATTTGGCTGGCCTATCTAATATGCAGCGGAGTGTTGCTTTTCTCTCGAGGATTTCTGCTTGCACGGGTCTCCAAAACGGAGACAAGCAACTGCCGGCGTCTGTCCAACAATCCAAATGATGTAAGTCTCTCGTCGATCGGGTAAGCGGGAGATGGAGTCTGAAGAATAACTTTGTTTTTGTTTGCTAGGAGTATTTCCTTACGCCAGAGGTTGTGAATGAGATCTTTAAGGATGTGAATGCCTCATCATCATCGAATCTATGTCTTCCACAAAAGTCCAAAGTCATAATGCTCGTCATTGATGCATTAAAATACGAATTTGGCGTTTATAATGAAAACACCACCGAACCGTTGCCTTATGAGAATAAACTGGGTGCACTGTATCAATTGCTGCAGCAATCGCCGGGGAATGCTCGTCTAATGCGTTTTAAAGCGGATCCACCAACGACCACACTGCAACGCCTGAAGGGCCTAACCACCGGCAGTCTGCCCACATTTATTGATATTGGCTCCAACTTTGCCTCGCCAGAGATAAATGAAGACAACGTGATCGATCAGATTGTGAAGAACGAGCTGCCTTTGGTATTCCTGGGCGACAGCACGTGGACTGATTTATATCCGCGACGATTCAAGCGCGCTTACTCCTATCCCAGCTTCGATATCTTCGATCTGGACAGCGTTGACAATCAAATCATGCAGCATCTGCCCAAGGAGCTGGCCAGCAATGATTGGCAGGTGCTGATTGCGCATTTTCTGGGCGTGGATCACTGCGGACACAAGCACGGTCCCATGCATGAGGAAATGTCGCGCAAATTGAGCGAAATGAATGATATTATAAAGCAAGTACAACAATGCTCTACAAACATCTTGACAAAACTTAAATATCTCTTAATTTTAGATCTGTGGTTGCTAGCATGGACAACGAGACCACGCTGCTGATAATGGGCGATCATGGTATGACGGCAAGTGGCGATCATGGCGGCGACACTGACGACGAAACCAATGCTCTGCTGTTTGCCTACTCCAAACAGCACAAATTCTTCACCAGCAGTGATGCGGGCTCAGATAGCGAAATGCTGCAGCAGGTAAATTGGAGATAACGCAACGTCCTTATCTGCAACTGATAAAATTATTTGTATTTTTTTGCTTGCAGATTGATCTGGTGCCCACACTGTCGACCATACTCGGCGTGCCGATACCCTACTCTAATTTGGGCTTGATCAATTTTAATATTGTGCCCGCTGTCGCTGTGCCCCATTTGAGTAAATTTCAAACGTTGCTGCTCCACGCCTGGCAGAATGCCCATCAAATCTACCGATATTTCTTCAATTACGCTCTAGAGAACAAACGCACCTTCAATGTGGAGCAAATGGATAAGCTGGAAACGGAATTCATACTGCTCACACATCGTGTGCAAACAATTTACAATGAAGCGGCCTTTAAGTCGTTTGTGCGCGATCTAAATATGAATCTACGTGACATACTAAACGTCTGTCGCGAGATCTGGGTTAAATTTGAGCCCACGCAAATGTCGCAGGGTCTGCTCTTCAGCTTTCTGCCAATCTTCTTTGCCTTTCTGCTCATTAACAACTCAAATGCCAGCGACTATCCGAAGATATTTAAACCCAAAGAGGTCTTCTATGTGTTTCTCATGAATATTGCTGCTGGAGTCTTTGGCTATCGCTACTATAAGAACTTCTCGTTCAAGACAGAGGAGCATGGTGTCATTTTCTTTACCAGCCTGCTCAGCACTGTGTTGTTGGCCTTTTATACGCTTCGTCACTGGAATAGTATTGCCAACAATTGGGCGAATGTTAAGCGTTTTGCACATATGCCCACACGTCTGCTCCTCTTCTCCACGATGGCAGTGTTCTTCTCCAACAGTTTTGTAATACAGGAGGCCAAGATTTTGTCCTATCTGCTCGTTGCTGCTATTTTGCTGCTTGTCTATGAGCTGCTGCTGCTGAGCGCACGTATGGACTTTAAGAACAAATTCAAGTGGTCACAGTTTTTGCGCTCCGCAGCGTTTCGTTTAATCTTGGCCAGCTTGTTGGCCGTTTGCTGCATCCGTTTCGCCTACACGCTGTTTCGGTGCCGCGAGGAGCAGGGCAATTGTGCTGACTTTGCCAACAATAGTACACCGGGCTTTTCAGTGAAGAGACCTTCCATTGGCAATACCTACATTCTGGCTGTGGTTATAATTGTTCTATACACAACGTTGGCACGCTTATATTTACGCTCCTGCGGCAATTTGACGGGCAATTCAGCCAATGTAATGTTGGCTCGCTACGGACCGACTGTCGCTTCGATTTGTGCTGGGGGTCATATATTGCTCGCGAATAGCGCCATCAAGAACATTCAGCGCTCGCACATCGATGCCATGGCTCTGGTCATCTATGGCCTGTTACTGCTGCAAATCGTTGTCGTCTCATGGGCGCCGCTGATGACGTTCGTACTGCCGCCAAAGAATCCCAATAGCATCACCATTAATGGTCGCGATAGCATTGTGCCGGAAATATTTCGGAAAATGAAGCGCATGTATGAAGGTGATGATGCGGAACATAGCTACGCGATACCCGTCGTCTATGGTCTGGCCACTGTCTACTCATCGATCATCATTTCGTTTGGTGTCTTTCTGGCCATGCTGATGATTGTGGTGCTCGAGCCGCATGCGAGCATTGGCCTAATTGTCTGCATCGTCGTCGGGGCCATCATCTTGAGTGTGCATGGCATTTTGCGCTATCGCACGGCCACAAGTTTTGGTCCGTATTTCATGCGTAATTTATTATATGTTTAATTAATTTGTATAATTATTTTGCTTTTACAGAGAGCTGTGTGCAGCCGACTTTTAGCGCTGTGGTTGCCTGGTTTTTGTTGGCTCACTTTTGCTTCTTTGCCACATCGCATCAGACGACGCTGTCCCAGATCGATTGGCGAGCAGCTTTTGTAGGTCGATCCAGCGCATTGGGTCAGTCGCATCTCATTTCCGGAACGTTAGTCATCTTGAACACGTTTTGTGGTCCCATCTTCTTTTGCTGCATGTACTCCTTGCTCAGCACGGAGACTTTTTCGCTTTTTGCTCTATTTCCCAGTCTCATCAAGAGCAGCAGAAACAGTCGCAGCAACAACAAATCGGATGCTGCTGTTGCATTATCTGATATTGCCACTGAAGCGGTCGGATTTGATATGACGCGTGGCGAGCTGGCATTGTATGAATACGAGGATGTGTTTCTAGGCGCTGGTTTCAAACTGGCCACTCAGCTCTTTATGCTGCAGGGCATCAGGGTTAGTTGGTGATGCATTTCGAACGCTTTCATGTATTCGCTAATATTATATTTTTGCTTGCAGATCTTCTGCGCCATGATGGCCTGCACCATACACTGCCGTCATCTGATGGTCTGGAAAATCTTCGCACCACGCTTCATCTACGAGGCGCTGGCCACTTTTGTCGGCTTGCCATCATTAATTGTGGGCTATCTGCTGGTGTTGCGCATCAATCGCGCCGTCGATGCACTCATTAAGCGCATCAACAAGGATAAGTAGTTGCCAGCCAATTATTAGCTGCATTTGCTCTAGTCCCTCAGTCGCATTAACTCGAACATTTTGTATTTAAGCATTCAATTTTATATTGCCAGAGATTGTATTTTGCCCATAGCTTTTATTTATTTAGCTTTTACTGAATTATAGTAAAGAAAAACAGTATAAAAAGAAACAAGTAACGTAATGTTTTTGGTGGTCTCATCTTAGCTGATTTATATTTGCCTCAAGGTTCTTATTTGAATTGTTTTTTTTTTTGTTTTGTTTTTTACATTTAGCTAAAAGTTACGTTTAAGATTAGCAAGTGCTGTATAGACACACAAAATCCAACTTAGAAACAAAAAGAATTTTACATATTAACGTAAATATACACATACAGTTCTTTTTTATGGCTTACAAAATCAGCACGAACAAAAATATGACAGAAATAAAGGAAAATTAAGTACAATCGAGCGTCATTTGTGTATACAGATATACCAAACTAGACTCTGCGCTTTAGTTACAATCGTTCCCTTTTAAGTACGAGCAAATAATTAACAATGTGGGACACAAAAATTATTGAATACATTGGTGGCAAACACAGTAACGGGCCAAATAAGGTCGCAACTGTGTTTTGCCTTAAGTAATTTAATTTACACGCTCACTTATATTTATTTAGTTGACAGGTCATTTGTTTAGGCTTACATGTGAGTGTTTGTGTGTTAATTTTTGTGTGTGGTGGTGTGAATGTGGTGTGCTTCGTGTGTGTGTGGGCAACTGTCGCTTGTTTATTATACGTGTTGAAATAGAGATTCTAGATTCAGCCAAAGAAATCTACTGCCCATTGAGCATCAACGGGGTATACGAAATTCCGTTTGTGACGCCCTTAGCTACAAATTAAATAAACAAAAAGAATAGGGTCAACGATCAGGCCAAAATCATAAGCCAAGAAATGAAATGGAGATTTGAAACGCGATAGAAGCGAAGGAGAAGAAGTTTAGCATTATTTACAGCACAAGAGAAGGCAACTACTAGACTACAAATCTTTGGCTTTGATGGTGTCAGCCTCCGGAGCAAGCCCGATGCTATTGATGCATGCGATGACCGATAAAAAGCGGCTAGTCGCAGTTTTCTTCATATGGATGATAATGCTTTTCCGGCGGCGGTTGCGACGGTTGCTGCTGCAGCTGCTGCTTACCGTGAATCAAAGGTCGGAAGTACTTTAGGGTGGTACTCCAGTCCTCTCGGAGGGACAGATTGAACATTGAAAAGTCCGGATCGCCGGTAACCTCCTTGACAATGTTCAAGAACTTGGGCATGCAGTTCTTTAACGCTTCGCCTGATAGCGAAGAGTACGTCTCCAAAAGCACCAGGCCCTTGCAGCTGCAATACGAAATGCAAATCGTTGTGGAATTGGAATATGGTTGATCATATTAGAACATACCGTGGATGACCCGGCTCCTTGTAGATATCCAGCTGGAAATATTGATTGTTGATCAGGAAGCAGCGTCGCTTTTTGTAGATGGTGAAGTGCGCATCATCGCGCTGCGCTAGCAGGTTCATATAGTCGCGATGAGTCAGCTGTGTCTTCACCTCAATCCGCGCCTGGCCATGCACATTGGGACGGCGCTGGGTGTGTATATAGCTCCAATGATTCTTCTGGCCGCGTTTGCGCAGACGGGCCTGCACTTTGGGACCAGCAGATTGCAAATAGTGATGCACCACATCGAAGTCTTGGAAGGGCGGAAACTCGCTTTCATTGGGCAGAAAGGCAACTGAATCAAAAATATCGTTTGAATGATTAGTTGATGCCTAGTACAACAAAAAAAAAAAAAAAAACCCAGTAGACTTACCCAAGTATTTGAGCTTCCTTGAAGTGGCTTGCAAGCGGTCACCAATATCAATGCCCAGTTTTTGGCACACAGATTCAATCATGCGATTCATTTTGGCCTCAAAATTTGTGGAGTTATCAATCACATCGAAGTAGGGATGACCCACCCAGGCGGCGGCTGATTTGTAGTCTAGTTCGCGCGCCAATTCAACGCCTTCAGAGCGACAGGCGTGATCCTGAAAATATAACAACAGATTAGTATGGACTTGGCATTTAATCTTGAGTATGAATTTAAATCTGAATAACACCCAAGTATAAAACAGCAACAAGCGACTAATGTTGATACAATCTTATATTGATTTAGTGTCTTTTGTTTTCAGTTACAAAGCATAGTAATTATCTCAGTTTTCCATTTTATCAAAGAATCGATGAAAACTATTGATAGAGTGAAAATAATTGCAGCTTTTAAAATACATAACTGGCTGTAAGTACTATATATTAATATTACTTGCACTCTAAACTGGATTAAGTTGAATCAACTAACAAGCTCTCGAGCAGATTTATCATAATGCCATTGCTTTGATTTGGGTACCTGATAATGGCGCTTTCTTTTCTTTGTATTAAACATGCACATATATAAATGGTAAGTGGTGTGCCCAAAGAAATAGGTAAATCGTATTAAAAGTGCGCACATGGAACACTTACCTCTGTGGAGTAGAAATCCTCGGCGCCATTTGCCGCCGACACCAGGTGCAGAATTTGATTGTAGCGATTGTCACGCATCTCCACTGGATTCCATTTGTTGCCCGCCATCATTTTCTCCCACTTGTCTTTCGATATATCTGTACAGTTAGTCATAGCTTAGTTTTGTGATCATGACTCAATCATGGATTTCACTTACATGCACTTGCATCCATGACGCCGCGATCGCAGATGATGAGGCAATTGCGAGTGCTCGAGTTGCCCAGCTCAAAATAAGTGTTCTCAATTTGCACCATGGTGCGTATCAGGTTCTCCTGAAATTTATATGCTACAAAGCGCAAAGACAATTTGCCATTATTTTCCACTGTGATTTTTTTTTTTACAAATTGAGTATAATGCTGAACAAATAGTGTTGAAATCAAAATACAAGAAATACAATTGCAAGCAAGTTCTTTGAAGGAAATGTGGCACACACGATTTGAATGATGCCACTGGTTGAATGTTTGTTTTCTTACATTCTCATTTTATTTTTTATGAAAGGGAAAGGATGGGCAAGAGGGTTCCGTGTATCGATTTAAGTAACATATGAGAGTTGAGATGAGGCGATGGGCTGCACCCAATTGAGTGGCAATTGAATGAATTCCAGCAGCACAAATTGAAATGCGACAAAGGGGCAGCAGCAATAAACAACAAAACGCTCAAATTTTATGATAACGAATCGATAATATATTCAAATATATACATACGAACACTGATTGAATGTGTAATATATATATATATATATATATATATATATATATATATATATATATATATATATATATATATATGTATGTATACAATACAAAGTTCAATCACATCTCCCATCGAGCAAAACTGATTCGGTCAAATCGACCACAAAGACAAACTATACATTGTTTCTAAACGACTGAACAGAGCTGTACGTGTATGTTTATGTGTGTGTGCGTAATGCGATCATCGTGTGATTATATTCTGCAACATTAGTAAATACGTACTACTAAGTATATAAGTAGTTGCGTTAATAATCAGTCCAATCAATATCATCAACAGATGTTTAACTAATCAACGAGAGATATGGGGAATCCGGAGAGATTCCCCTTCAACAATTAATGGCATTATAGAAATGTGTCAACCAGAATAATATTTACAAAACACAAACCAAATACTATACATTTGAAAAGTGGGACTAACAAAGTATGAATAATCCGGAAACTAAGTGAATTTTTCATCGCCAAGCAATGCGCTGATTTACAAGTTTCTACTGAGAGTAATCAGTAACCTAGACCTTGGGAAAAACAACAACAATATAGGGGAGCAAGTAAACGACTATAATAAATAAGTATAAACACACACACACACATACTCTCCCCTCGCATGTGCTTTTTTTAGTGATAGAAGAGAGGGTATTTCTATTGTGCACTGAATCGCTTAATATATTGGCAAAGACATCATACGACACAAAATTCGATATAGCCAAGTTCTAAAGAAATCGTCGCAAAACTATACGATTAGTTGCTATATAGACAAACAGTCAGAATACAAGTTTTTGATTATTGCTTTTCAAAGTTATTTTTAAATCAATTTTACTTTGCAAGGGTATTTAGTCTTCGTCAGCTCAAACATAATAATAATGTTCTCTTTGCTTTTTTAATATGTTTTTAAATTGATAAAGAATAGCCACACAGCAAGTCACTGTTGGGGGGCGTGTCAGCGGGTGGTAGAATAAGCTAACGTCTACTGCACTGCTATATTACGTTAAGTGAAACACACCCCCCTTTTGTCGCACCTCCCCACTTCCTTGCTGAGCGCTTAGCCATGGCGACACTTGTTGCGGTCTCGTGCAGCGACTTTGAACAGTTTGTTGTTGCATTGAACTTGACTGCGAGCATCATGTGACGAAACGGTTAGAATTGATCGATTGAACCGACAATGGAATATGGGAATGGGAATGGGAATGGGGATGGGAATGGGGTGGTAATGGAAATTGGTTTGGGGTGGGTAGTTTGCGTCAGTAGATAGCAAGCGAATTGTTTTGGTTTGCCAGACTGCTGTTGTTGTTGTTGCCTTCGATTTTGCTTTGCGGCTTGTTTTGGCTAATTCAATTAGCAATCTGTGATATAAGCAAATGATGCAAACAACCAATACATACATAAATGTGAATATATAATTTGTAATTTATAGCTATGGTAATAAACTGAATGATTTGAGTGGAGACGCGACTCCTGAATTTCGTTTGCCATTTGTAACAAGTTGTTGGCAGTGAGCACAAAGTTCTTAACATAGTTTTACATATTTAATTATATAATTAGTCGCTTACATTTGCATAGTTTAAGGAATGAAGGAAAATTTCATGTCTAATGATGAAGAATTTGAAAACGAAACAAAAACTCACAGCAATTAAAGCGAAAGCAACACAAAATTCATTAAGAGATCAATTTAAAAGAAAACATTCGAATACACAACAAGAATAACAGATTGCCTTATCTATGAGAGTATCTAGTGATATATATCTGGATTTGTTAGTGTGTATCTGTATCACGAATGACTATAATAAAAATGACTAAACAGATTAATTAACGCCCAAACGCGAAGAGTAAAGCGCACATATATAGCTTATATGACCAGATTGCCGAACTGACAGAGAAGACTCTTTGGATGAATGGGACGCCGATACATCCGAAAGTATATATGGACATATGTATGTACATAGATATGAGAATCTACGACGTCAAGCCAACGAGCGAGGAGCACGTGACGCTGACAGCGCGAGGTATTCGAAATTCCATTATTACACAACGTTCGACTGAGTACAGCAAAAACATATAAGTGGAATAATTATTGCAGAGGAAAATTGCTGCGCCACCGCTCTGGGAAAATGGGCATGTGGAAAATTGTGGCCCTGACTGACCGAATAGTTGTAGCAGCGAATGTATATCACTTGGACAAGGTAACACGCAATTCAAGTTAATATGGCACAGGTCTTTAACAACTACAATTAGTGTTTATTGATTATTGATATTAAAATGCAGTCATTGTTAATTCGATAGATGCACCGTGTACTCGCTTATTAGGGGTATGCGTGCAGTCCTGCTTTTATTTAAAAATTATTATCAACAGCATTAGAGTATAAATTAATAATATTCTTTTATATTATTGAATACAGTATTTCAGACTTTTATTTAAATTTAGAGTTCTGGTTTTTAATTACTAATGCTATAAGCAAGACATTTTTCAAATATTTATTTTAAATATACACATTGAAAACATATTAAAAAAAATCCCGCTTTTTAAAATTTTTTTTTTTTGCAATAAATATATCTATATATATTTTGCTATATAAACTATAAGCGCTCTGTTTGCGGACCTAATCAGGGGCACGTGCGAGTCAGCAGCTAAAACTGGCTATAACGTATACATATAAATACATACATATCCACAGGCACATCGTTAGGCTATATGTATTGCTAAATATAAATAGCCCACTTTAATTTGCACGTATAAAGCGATAGGCGTTTATTAAAAACTGTGAAAACCTCGTCTGAGTAACAGACATACATCTAATACATCTATACATTCTGTTGTATATTTATGTAAATGAATAAATGACGATATTAGAGACATTTGGCACAAACAATCTGCAGTTTGTTAGTGGACAACAAACATGAAAAACACACAAACACAGCTCAGATGAGCACAGCACAGCAGAAAAAAAAGAAAATAAAATGCTGAAGAAACATAAATATACACACAAATATACAAATGTTTATAGATATTGAGAATGTTTGCATAGGCGCAATTTGTTAAGAAATAAATTAAGAGGACAAAAAAAAAACACACTTAATAATAATATAACACGAAAAATGTCAACTCATCAACGGCGCGGACTGTTGACAGAGCAAACAAAAAGATATAGCACGTAATAAGTGAGGTGAAGGATAATGACAACGATCTGTTTAAGATAATACTGTTGCCAAGATAAAGCAGCTCTCAAACACACACACACGCACACACACACACACAAAGGTAATCGTTGTAACAATCACAGCATTCAAGTCTTTTTGAGAGCGATCGATGAATGACGGTTTGTTTTGATCGGATGTGTTTCACGGTTTTTTTTTTCTTTTTTTGGATCGCTGTCTGCACTTGGGCACAAACACTCACCTTCGCTGCCATTCGGCTTGGAGGCAGCCTTGGCCAGGCAACGTGGACAGGATGCGGTCAGATCGATGAGACTGTGCTCCGGTGCGGCAAATGGTAGTTCTTTGTAAACGAAGGTGGTTGGCGTGGGTGGGTCTGTGTGTGTGTTATCAACGTCGCAATATCAATAATAAATAAACAACCTAACACAATCTAGACACTCAAGTCAAATCCCTATCTATGAAGCATCCTCGTTATAATGCTTTCATCGGAGGTTAAGCGAATGTTGGGGCAATATGAGCTCATGCTCGTGACCACCTGGCAGATTATTCATACTTATATATTGTTACTATATGTGTATTATAAGTCAGGCAATTGAGTGATTGCAAATATTATCTTATATATATATATATATATATATATATATATACATACATATATATATATATATATATATATTATTCTTTGGAAAGGGCCACAAAAAAGGCCGATTACGGCTGAAGAACGCAATTGACAAATTAGTTTTGAACATTGTCAAACTAATGGCGGCAAGTCACGCAATTCTTAAGTCGGCTCGCCTAAGGATTCACTCGCATTATTCATTGCCTTCTTTCTTTATATAAATATGTATATAAGTATATATATATATAGATATAAATATATATACGTGCATATATGTGTGTATAGAAATGCGCAAGCGAATTACATAAAAATGAACTTATATTGAAGACGTCGCATTCAAGATGAGCGGGGGACCGACAAAAGCATTTAGTACATCTAAACAACAAAAAGTATCTATAGTATGCGCGTATCTATAGACTGTGGACTATAGTATCTGGCAGCTGAGATAGTCGCGCTGTAGCTATTATTTTTGTGGGAGGCTGTACACATGATCTCAGCTAAATATATAGCGCAAGCTACATATATTTGTATATATGGTTGACAAAAAGTAAATATTTTTAAAGTATTTTCGTTTTAAGAAAATGCTGCGACGAACTTGACAGTGTGCAGAACGAACATTGAAATACCCCATCCTCAAAAAAATAAAACATACTATACATTGGCAAGACCAACGGATCCTATTATGAAACAAGCACAGGAAACATATCTTAAGCACAATTTATGTATCTGCAGCATAGTATCTAAGTTCAATGATTAGTTTAATATTATGTGTTTTATTGTGGGGAAAATGCTTGCAAAAGTAAACTCTCGCTTTCTCCTCTCTCTCTCTCTCTCAGTTTCTCGTTTCTATACAACTAGTTTAGCGTTTTAAAACTTACCCTCTTTCTCGGTCAGATCAGAGAACTTGACGCCACCGCTAAATATATTGAAAAGGGGAGAGATAAAAAAGATATGGAAATCATAAGTAAGGAAAATGTTTTCACTTTTTTTTTATAAAAAGGCACTGCGCATAAGCTACATTTAAATTATATGCTCGAACATATTTAAAAAAAAAATAAAGATTTTCAAGAATATTTATTTTAATCGAGAGTGAGTTGACATATATGCAAGTATAAATAAGAATTGCACAGATTTGTGCATAAGTATGTATATATTATGCATGGCAAATTGTATAAGAACACAATCAAACTCAAATCATTATCTTGAAATGCCGCACAAACAATAGGCACAAAACATTGTTTGCAGCAAACGTAGCGAACCAAAGCCATTTGATCAGCACAGACAGACAGACAGCCAGGCAGCCACACAGCAGTCAAGAGGCACCTGCCTCAGAGGCAGAGAGATGCCAGATACCATCCAAGGATTGGATTGGATCGGGTGTGCTGCATATGCCTGCCTGCCTGTCTGGGCATCTAACTTTGGCTTGCCGCGCTCTTAAATATCATTATTGTAACTTATATTTTTTGGTTCGTTTGTGTTGATTGTTGATGTGTTTAAGGCATTTACCTGAGTAGTACAGTGGCCGTTTCAGGCACGCGGAATACCTGAAAATATTGAACATGCTCATTGCTTTGTTTCGAGTTTCGATTTGTTTGTGTGGGGAAATTGATTTTTAAAATTTTTTTTATTTCTTTTCATCGCTACGGCATTTTATTTGATATGGGTCGAGTATGAGCTAACCATACTGCCACGTAGCAGCAAAACAGCATGACAACAACACACATGGAACTGGCATACCATTTGGCAGTACTTACAACTGCCACAGGCACACAAATAAGGCACGACAAGCAAATATGCTGCCGTTGCAAAATAGTGAAGCAACAAATGCTATGTTTCAGAGAAGTTTCCCAAGCCCAATCTACAGAGCTCAAATTAAATCAAATAGTTGTGTGCACAATTGTGAGACTCACCTTCCAGCCAAGATTCTCGAAGAAGGTGCACAGGCGACTCTGGCCAGTTGTCTTTCCACCGCACGGACCTGTAAAAGACCAAAAGTAATTTCAGTTGACAGCAGAAATAATATCAAATGAATGACAACATCAATAATTGTTAACGCCCAACCCTGAACACAATATAAGCTCGAGGACAAATGCAACTGTCGCTTGTGCAGTGATGAGGAAATGAATCGGGCTAAATTGATTTGATTTATTACAAACTATAGACTATTTTCCAAGTTATCTACATTGTTTTAAGGAAACAGGAATCGGTTTTTAACTAGCATTCAACGAGATTGCTTAAGCTAAATAATGTGAATATTGCATCTGGAAATTTTGCTGCGTAATATATTTTTTTATTGCAATCGTTAGCATTTATATCAACTCAAATTTTGCACTTATTTTCAAAGTTATTTTCATCTCTAGACTTATCTAAATTTTGCGTTCTAATAAATGATATCTTTTATATATAATATAATTTTGAAATGAATTGCCACATATTTATATGTCATATTTATTTTTAAATATCATGCTTAGTTGCCTTTTGCCTAATCTTCCACTGAAGACCTTTACTGTTCTAGTCAGCTGTTGCACAAATAAATATATGTACATTTGTTCAAATATAAATACATATATGTGGTTGTTTTTTTTTGGCACTACACAAAAGCTGGCTTTATTAATGAAATGGGAGTTTTTTCGCTTATCAACTTGAATGATTCGTTCGGTTTGTGATTAGACAAGAGGAAATGTGCCTTGATAACGAACAAGGACACATACACACACATACACGTATGTATGTAAAGTTTAGGCAATGTTTCAATATATGTGATTGTTTGTTTTTGTGTAATCACAGTCAGAAGTTGAGCCAATTTAATTGATTAGACCACGCGCCCAAGAATTATTTTTTGATTACTGTTGCTCGTGTCGGGCCTTTTTTTAATCACTACAAACTGGTTTTCTTTGCAACCATCCATTTTGGCGGGATTTGTAAACGAATGTGTGTATATTTGTGAATGTGTGTGTGCGTGTGTAAAGTGTAAAAGCACCGGTTGAACGACACAGAAGAAGTTCAATTTGTTGGTTGATTGTTCGATTTGATAAGTGATTCATTAGCATATCAAGCAGCGAGACCGCTAATTGAATGAATGTATGTGTTTTAAGTGTGTGTGGGTCGGCTAGCTGCGCAGGCTGAAAAGAGAAACTACCCCAAAAACATGGGAAACGTGCGCCTTTTCAGGGTTCTGACGACCTTGACATGCTTTGGAGAGCAACACACACGTCGTAAACAAAACAGATACAGAAGAAAGTTTCGTCTGTCTGTTTCTTTGTCTGCCTGTCTGTCGGTGTGGTGATTTCAACTTACCGCCAGTGAGGACAATTTTGTAGACACGCTTCTCCTTGGTGGACACGGAGCCCATTTTGTTTAGCTTCAGGCTGGTGGCCATGATGGCACTTGGCTTTGGTGATGTTGACTTGTTGTTGTCCACAACAGCAGCAGCCGCCTCCTTTGAAATTGAATTTGAATTCGAAACCGAGCTCGAGTTAGAATTGGTGCTCGGCTGCAGCGTCGTCTCGATGCTCAGCACCGACTGTTGCCCGTTGCTGGTTGGGACCAGGGCAGGTGCTGTGGTTGCCATGGCTTATGATGTGTGGCGCAACAGCAACAGCTGTTTTTTATCGGTATGTCGTCAAATGTGAATCCTTGCGCCTTAAATTCCTTACTCACTCTCTCTCTCGCTCTCTCCGTCACTATCTTTCTCTTCCAAGCGACGAAGTGCACGTGCCGTTTTTAGGTTATGGTTCTGATGGATTATTTGTGAGTAGTGCAAAATCGTCGCAATTAATAGAAATGTACATACGAGAAGCAGTTGCGATGTTTACACAAATAATTGTATTATGTGTGTATTATGTGTATATCCAATAATTTCAGTGTGTTAAGGTGTTGTTTACCGCTGACAGCTACTATAAATCCTTGATGAATCATGCGCTATATTTGATGGACATTCTTAATGAGTAAATAGCGCGCGCTGGTGCACATTATTAAATAACATTTAATTTCCGATTTGTCAACGGTTGGTAACTACAGAATTGGAATTGAATGGAACACCCTACGACCGCGGGGTCAACAAAAACAGTAATCGTTATATACCACATCCGAGTTTATATAGATCAGAGTTTATTAGTTTTACGATCGAGCACCATCTTGCACGTTTTTAATTAAAAGCAAAACTGAAGAACCTCACATCTACAGCGCACACTTTATAGCCACACTGCATAAGCGTCACTGTACAGCGCCAGTGTACACACACTCTCGCTCATATTAAGTTTCAATAACATTTGTTCTTGTGAACCGAATGGAATTTGAATTTAACATTTGTGAACTAGTCAGTGCTGTCACACTGACTAAAAATTAAAAGAATATGTACCATTTCCTGTTGTTGCACTGCTTTTTCCTATCTATCGACATCTAGTGCTCATTGTATACTTTTGTATTATATGTTATACCAGCATATTTATTTCATTTTGGTTAATTTATAAGGCACTGTTATTCACAATGAACTAATGAACTAGATTTTTGTAGTCAGTTCGATTAATGAAAGTGTGTGGTTCATTGCTTAAAATGCAACAGAAAACAAAAATGTATGATTATAAAAGTAACATTAAGTATTATGTCAATTAGTATCTGCATACAATTTTTACCATTAAGAGCACAGGTATTGCTTACTTTTAATTTCAACATTTACCAAGTTGGCAGCTCTTAGTATTTCAGGGAAATTTTTTGGCATTAGATGTGGGCAAATTTAGGACGCAACCCTTATGTATTAAGTCGTACCTTATTATGTTATTTGAATTGCAGCTGTAATGATGTGCGTGCTTGGTGCTTAAGAGTAATCAATTGTGCAATAAAAACAAAACAAAATAAAATCTTAATCGAGAGCTGTTTTAAAATTATAAACAAAATATATTGAAAAAAGTTTAGCCTGTGCAAAGTGTGTACATTTTTTCGACATTTACAATCACAGAGTACATACAGCCATATTTACACATATACATAACGTACATGTGTGAGCGCGAGTGAGAGAAAACGTCAACATGACAACAACAACAACAATAACAGCAGCAGCAGAACAAGCATCAGAGTAAAAGAGAGAGACCCAGCCAGCTGTGTAGGTCGTCGTGGTCGATTCTCCCAAAATCAGAAACAAAATTTAAAAGTCAAAAATTCGTTATTTATATTAATCTAAATCAAAAACCGAAAACGAGCCACACACTGCATATTAAAAAATATTTTCGAAAATTGTTCGTTATTGAATTGTGTGGGTGAATTCCAATTGTTATGCACATATTCAATTTGTACAAGCTCAAGCGCATAATTATACACAAACTACGTCACACCTGGACACTCGTTGTATTTGTCGCCAACTTAGTCGATAACTATTATCGAAGGGCGATCAATCGGCAGCAGCAGCAGCAGCAGCCCGTTCATCAAAATAACAATAACAACAACAACAACATAATGGAACAAGAAATACAAGACGAGGCGCCAGAGGAGCAGCAGCGACAACAACAACAGCAGCAGCCACCGCTGGAACAGGCGCAAGCTGATTTTGTGGCACGTTTCAATGCAATTGTCGCAGCAGAACCGATGGACGCCAGCGACATGGAGAACGAAGATGCCGACGATGAAATCGATATAGATGATGAGGAGGGCGACGTCGATGACGATGAGGAACTAAGCGATGTGGAGGATTCTGATCCCGAAATGGAGGAAATGTATTCAGATGGCGATTGGACAACATCGAACGACGAGAGCGAAATGTCCACGACAATATCAAATGTGGGCCTCGGGCCCATAGAGCCATCCGAGCCAGCCGCAGTCCGACCCATGTACAGCTTCCAGCCAGCCCGCCTGGTCAAGTGCCAGTTCAAGGAGAAGCATTGCATCGGTGGCTTTCCACTGGGGCGCAGTGGCCATCGCATAATAGCGTCCAAGTCGCATCTTTACTCGCTGGGTGGCTACAATCCGCGCAGTGCGTTGACTGCTGCTCGACGCGGCAGGTGTCTGCTCTTCCAGGAGCTGTGGAGCTACAATTTTGCCACAAATCATTGGAAACTGGAACTGAATGCGGATAATGCTAGCAATATGCCCACGGAGCTTGCTTCCAATGCGCTTGCCATTCACAATGATGTGCTGATTGTAAGTATTGTGAATGTTGTGTGTCGAAAAGAGGGGGAAACAAAAATAGACATAACTCTGTGTTTGCTTGCGACAGTGTGTGTGTGTGTGCGAGAAAACAACAATAAAACTTTTAGAGGTGGCATCAGTGCCCCTGCAAACCCCTGTCCCTCTGTGCCTCATGTAAACTTGTTTCGTAAATGCGACGGACATAAACATAATCTAAATAGTTATCATTGTAGTGCGTACAAATACACATACATAATTTGCATTCATCGCGTCGCTGGGCGCCGATCAGTGTTAGTTTGGCTCAGTCTCTGGGCTCAATGCCACGCCCGACGGACAACACACAACAAACAACACACAACGCATACACGTTGCTCTTCCCCGTCCGCTTTGTTTATGCATTCTAAACATTCGAGGCCCCAAAAAAAAAAAAAAAATAGACGAAACAGCTGCGCGCAGTTCGCTGTCCGCTGCTAATGTTGCTATCTCGCTTATGCGCATGCCCAGCAGCAGCAGCAGCTCATCCCTCTTGGCAACTACGCAGTTGCTGCATGCAACAACTTGTTTACCAGGTTTTCCCCCACACACCCCCCACACTCCTTATGAAGCTGTGAGGAGCGCGCGCTTTTTCTTTTGTCGTTGTGGCTTTACTTTTTTTTGTTTATTATTATCTTTGTGGCTATGACGACTGATTGTCTTTCAATGGCTTTTGCTAGATTTATCGTATAATGTGGCATCCACAACAACCAACATTCACCTGGTCTCGCTTATTTAAGTGGCCCAAATTGAATTTTTTTTTTTTTGCTTTGCAGATATATGTACATTTGATACAGTCATGGTTGGTCTTGACAAAGAGAAGGTCTGATCCCAATTTGATATTTGACCAAAAAAGAAATCATATCAAAATATTATAAATTTATGAATATGACATAATATACTTTTCTCATAATAGATTATAAACATAAATAAGATTTTCTCTTTTGTCTCAATTTTGTCTAAATTGACTGGTATTATAACCAAGAGCAGGAGATCAATCAGACTGATTAGTTGATTTTTTTCAAAGCAGACAATTACGGCTTTGGCTCCTGCCACAGAATATATCTATTATGCTGGTTACAGCTCAACAACTGCACAATTAGTTTTAATTTGAAAGTTAATCAGAAAACATGAGCTGGCCAGGCACATTTTCCCATATATTTGTGGATATCCCAGAAATGTGCTCAACATGCTCAACATACAAAAGATAGAATCATACACATGTTTCCGCTTATCGTTCAGTTTCTGCTGCTGCTGATAAGCTGTGGAAAACGCTGGCTTCTTTGTTGCTTGACTCAGCTCTTAATTGAATGCAGCAGCAGCAGTAGTCATTGCATTCGTGCACTCATATCTGGGGGCAAGAGAATTGTATTGTTGTTGCAAAGAGCAAACGAACAATGATAATGGTAATTTCTCTTCTGCCTTGCAGTCGCATGGTGGCACTGGTTATCCGTTTGGAGAGTCGTGTTCGAATGATTGCTACGTTTATCGCACGAGCGACACCAGCGCTGGCGTTGAGCGCTTGAAAGTTACTGGAGACTTACCGACGGCCCAGTACGGACCGGGCATTGTCATACACAAGCATTATCTGTACACGATTGGAGGCACGACGGGCTTCGATTACTCCTGCGATGTGTACCGTTTGAATCTGCAGACGAGCGTATGGGAGAATGTGTACATTTGCCGGCCAGAAATGCGCGACGACCCGGAGGGTCGCTATCGCCACGAAGTTGTCTACGATGGCAAACACATTTTCGTGCTGGGCGGCGGCACCTCGAATTCGGTGTACGATCTGCAGCGCATACCGGCCTACAATCTGGATGCAAACAGCTGGGATTACTTTGACACACTGCCGGATCGGAAGAGCTGCGCCTGGAGCCAGAATGACAAGGGATATCCGCGACCACGCAAATGTTTCTCCTGTGTTCAGCATCAGTCGTCAAATGGTGACATTGAAGCCTTTATTACTGGCGGCCTGCAGGTGAGTTGCCAGCTATATAACAATATTAATTTATTTTTCTTTATTTTATTATGAATGAATATTAATTCTAATCACACATTATTGTTGTCCACTTAGGGGGACTTCTCGACCTACTTCTCGGATATCTGGAAGCTGAATTTGCGTACTAAACAGTGGTCCATCATACAAACGGCCAGCTTGCCGCGTCCATTGTACTTCCATTCGGCAGCGCACTCGGACAATGGCTGCATGTACATCTTTGGCGGCATTGAGTACAACGACAAGGAGACACTGAAGCGTCGCAATGATCTCTACAAAATGTGGATGACCATACCAAAGCTAAGCGAAATGTGCTGGGATGCCATCACCTACTACAATGATAATCTCGATCTGTACGATCGGCAAACACTGCTCGGCGTTGGCATACCGAAGAGCTTCACCGAGCGCCTGCCACCTCAACGCTCGTCCAGCGATTCCGGCGAACCGGGCACATCCATGGTGACATCGCTGTACGCGATTGCGAAACGTTCACGTTACCAAATGCAATAATAGCCTAGCCTCGAGCTTTAATACTCCCCTCCCCCTCTTGAATCACCCTGCATAAAATAAAAAGTTGTGAATTGCGAATGTGGCGTGAGTGATTGCCCCTGTGTTGACGTTAAGTTGGTTCGTTTCTGTTTTTAAATTATAAAAATCGTAAAAAAAAGAAAAAAAAAAAACAAAGAATAATAAATATAAAATACTTTATTTAGTTTTTGAGCGCGCGCTGTGATCGAATGAATACGGACATTTATATTTCTACATATGTGTATTTTGATATTTCGTAGACTCGAATTGAAAGGCGATCATGTTAACCATGTAAATAAGACGTAATTAAGTTTAGATAGCTGAGCGGCAATACGACAGGAAGACAGGAGGCAAATTATATATTCAAAATTCTAAAAGAAAATAATAACCGGAGAACAGTCAGAGCACTGACCGCAGTGCACAGCCCATAAGCTACACCACACATAAATACAACTTATTGATATATACCTATTTAACTATACTATGCAACTGGTATATCCATTCAAGTATTGCTGTTTTAACCCTACGCACACACACTCACACACACTACCCATGCAGCTATTGCACCCAAACTTGAAGGCTACACCAAAACAATGTCATATATATGCGAAGTACGAGCAGAGAGGCAGGTTTGCAGTTTGCGAGTTTTCGTTGCATACGGATGCTCTCGCAAGCTGCATCCCAATAGAAATTGTAGTACTTCCTATGTATGCATTTTTTTTTGTCAAAGTGTACATAATATTTAGACGTAGTAATATTTAATTAATCTAAGATTGCGTCTTTATTGTGGTATCTTGGACAGAACCAGCCCAATATTTCAAAAACAAAGTTTGCTCTAATTATTACATGATAGCCATCCTTGGCTACATTTTGGTTGATTCTAAGTTAATAAAGTTTTTAATGTAACAAATATTCGTCCTACTGTCTATTTATTGCGTCTGCAGAACACATCATTGGATTTTGCCCCTTTTCATGAAACTTATTGCGTTGCTGACCCAGATTTGGTTTGTTGCTCAAGAGCCTGTGGAATGAATTCGACTGCATCGGGGTTAAAAATAGCTGAGACATGCGCATTAGAAAATGCGAAGAGAAGAATGCTGCAACAGGAAAAACATACGAAGACATAAAATGCTGAATATAAAGCTTACAAATCTAATAAATAATTTGTTCTCTATATTTATGCCATGAATAGACTCCAACTTTAATAACTTGTATTCGAATTTCCTCTATACAAATATTATCCATCTGTATACAAATGTATACAACGCTCAGCAGGTAATCCTAATGGTATTCATCACTCGCATTTTGGTGGTGGGTGAGAGGACGAGCTGTTGCTGTTAAAGGCATTTTTCAGTCGTTCTTGGTGGTGGTGGCTGATAACCCAAGCTGTTGCTGCTGACCTTTGCAATAAGTGCGCACTTTAACTGCGTAAAAGAGCCGTGACCTAATTTATCTCAACAAATAAGTTCATGACGTCATAGTAAAAACGTTTTAGGCATTTTAGTGCTAATCAGCCAGAGTGACTACCGGAAATTCTGATAACAACTGTGCGACTTGAATAATTGCTTAAGTACTAAACATTTGGGATATTATTATATTATTATCAAAATTCTAAATAATTTTTGTGATTTTTGGTTTTGCACGCTTGATAAAATTTAAATTTATACATTCTGTCAAGGGACGCGCAATTCTGTTAAGTGAGGAGCTGTACTGTTAACTGCACATATGTCGTGTTGCTTTTCCTAGCGAATGCCTGAATTGTCGGGGCGTCAATTCGTTTTTTTGTGTGAAGAATTAAGGGGAAAAGTATATAAAATGCTAAAACCAAAAGCGCTGACCCAGGTTTTAAGTCAAGCAAACACTGGCGGCGTCGAGAATACGCTGTAAGTAAGCGATACAGCAGAAATGTGAGCACAACAGCTAAAGACTACTTTGATTTTCACTTATAGTTTGCTTAGCCAGGAGGGCGCTCTGCTGGCGTACTCCGGCTATGGCGATAAGGATGCACGCATAACTGCAGCGATAGCGAGTAATATATGGGCTGCATACGAGAAACACGGACGCAATGCATTCCGCGAGGATCGCCTGACCTTTGTGCTGATTGACTGCGAGTGCGGTCATGTGGCCATCACACAGGTAAGAGACACTCAAAACAATTTCAATTGTAGTTATCAATCAACATATTTTTCTTTTGCAGGTGGCCAGTGTCCTTTTATGTCTCTATGCTAAAGAGCATGTGGGATTGGGCATGTTGAAGCAAAAGACCATGTCGTTGGCTGCGTATTTGGAGAGGCCATTAAAGCAGATCTCGGCATCATAGCAATCGGAAAGCCAAATACAGCCTATTTATAAGCATAAATTCTGTTTTGTAGTTTATAAACAAGTATTTTATAAAATATGTTAAACACTTTTGGCTCGGAAATAAAGAAGAGTTTGGTTTATTTACGCAGCAATTGATTTACGCGCACACGAACAGCTAAATGTATGTAATATATTTATATAAAATGTTTAACTTATTGCTAACTATGGATCTCCGATGGCTTAAATTAAGACTCGTAGCTACTACTCGACGGCATACAGCTTCAGGGTACGATCCATGCTGGTGGAGGCGATATATTGAGCATGCTTACCAAATCGCACGCCTGTGGCGAGTGCTGTGTGATCGTTGAATACCTTCAGGTCCTGCCACTGTTTGCACAAGTAAACCCTGCAATATAGAAATGGGGAAAAGTTATCAATATGGTCTGGTTGTGCTTGGTAACTGCTGTTAATAGATGACTATTTAGCCTTGGCAACATAGTAAACAATCACTCCACAAGAAGTCTTCAATACAGATAATGAAAAAATTTAAGCGCAAAATTTTCCGCAAATATGAAGGCAAGATGAAGATGCATTGTTATCTGTAAATATGTTTCTAATAAGAAGTTTTTCCTAACAGATTACATACGACCACAGGACTATTTGGAACCGGATGCACCAAAACCCATCAATCTTTGCATTGATGATTTTAATGCGGTAAAAAAAATGTCAAATTAATATTCAAGTTAATTTAATATTTCCCCTTTTTCAACAGCGCGGTGAAGTCGCCAATCCGCGTGCGCCGTGTGTGGTAACCACCATAGACCCGGATTATATTAAAGATGCCGGCCTGCAGCGTCTGGCCAGGAAGTTTCGCATGAAAACGTCTGTAATCCGTAGAGAACTTTAAGAACTTTTAGCAAAATCAAATAATCTCCATTTGCAGTGATATTTTATTGCTACGCGAGATTACACGCAATAAATTCATGTGCTACTCCACGCAAGAAATGTTTTTGGATAGGAAGCGTGAAGTTGATCGCCAAAATCAGCTCTATCAGGAGGCGCAAGAGTTTCACAAGTTTGCCGACGATTCGCTCATGAAAATGAAGGCCAACGAATTTAAGAAAATGCTCCAGGCTCAGGAGAACCTCAAGAAGCTCAAAGAGAACAAAGTGGCTGAGGAGCTCAACCAGGTGAAATTGCAGCATCAGCGTGTGCTGATGGAGGTACAGGAAATCTATGGTCGCTTTCAGTACTTGCTCAAGTTGATTAGTTACTTTGACGACACGCTAGAGCAGCAATCCGAACAGCTCGACAGCAAGTTGCCAATGCCCGAGCACATTGTCAACATTGAGATCAGCGAACGTCATCCGGCTGGCCTCGAGCAGGTGCAGCAGGTTAACGAGTATATGGAGCAGGTGGTTAGACCGTATCTGGATAAGCGAAATCATTTGAATGCCGACATTTGGATCAAGGGTTACGAACGGAATCGCATGAAGGTGTCCAACTACAACAAACGCTTCACACAGCTGGCGCTACTCAATCACATTGTTGGCATACTCCATGACAAGGCAGTGAGTATCTGGATATTGCTCTTAATTATGGGTCGCATATAATTTAAATTTCATTTGCAGGAAAAGACACAAAAGCACAATGCTAGCGCCGTCGTATTTCTTAAGGACCCAGAGTTTCTGCAACATCGCATGGCTGCACTGCAGCAACGTGCCCACGAGCTGTTTAACGATTATGAGCAATCCTACTGCAAGGAGTACGTTAATAGTTAGAAAAATTCCAACGATTATTAATTATATTAGTTACATATCTCTTTAGCAAGCTGAGCATCAAACTGAAGAGCATTGTCCCCGTTATCCTTAAACAGCTGCAGAATAAGGTGCAGCCGGAGCAGCAGCCACAACAGGAGAAGAAGGAGCCACCAAAGACGCCGCCCCAAAAATCATCGAAGCAGTGGCGTACCTTGGAGGACATGCGTGCGCCAGTGGCCAACACAAAGAAAGCCAGCTACAAGGACGATCAGGATACTACGCTCACCAAAGTGGAGAAAATCCAGACATTTGCCTTGGTAAGTGTACTCAAATTAAATACAGATGAACAGAACACGAATTGGTGGTGATTCTTTTGTACAGGAATTGCTGGGCAAACTGGACGCCATACCGCCAACTGATCTGCGTCGTCTGGAGAAGAGTGTGCGACGGCGCGTGGCGAAGCAAAACGAAATGTCGCGCCGTGCCCTGGTCAAGCAGAATCGCCTGCACAACTGGATGGAGCACTTCAAAAAGCATCATCGACTGCAGCAGGCACAGGGCAGCAAGCACAAGCAATAAACAACTTAACTTAATAACCAAAATCCTTGTCAGAATAATAAGCGAGACCATAAATAAATTCACACACATAAGTAAAGTTAAGCAAAGCGCGCTGATCTCACCTGACATCGGTGCCGGCAATGGCCAGATAGGTGCCGCTTTGATCGAAGCACAGGTCCTTGACCTCGTAGCCGTCGTCCAGTTGTATGGTCTTGAAGTTTTTTAGTTTGCGCAAATCCCACAATTTGACGCAAGCATCGTCCGCTGCGGTGGCCAGATAGTAACCGTTCTCCGAGAACGATATGGCCGAAATGGGACCAGTGTGTCCTGGGAAATTGGCCACATTGCTCTGCTCCTTGAGATCCCAAATCTTGACTTGTGAGTCAACGGTACCGGTGCCAAAAATCAAACCATCCGGATGGAACTGAGCCGTTGTCAGACCTACCTCGGCTGTGTCAATGACCTTGGTCAGTAGGCGTCCAGTCCGTATGTCCGAGAAGGCCCAGTGTTTGTCCGATGACGTGGACAGCAGGTAGTCGCCAGTGGGATGCAACGACAGTCCGGTGACGGGTCCCTCGTGGCAACGTAATAACAGCTGCGTCTGCGTTGTGGGCACATGCCAGATGCGTATGTTCATGTCTGGTGAGCCGGTGATAACAGTATCCTCGTTGGGATGGTAGATGACCTTGGTGATCTTCTTGGTGTGTCCCTTTAGTATAGCCACCACCTGCTCCGTATCCTTGTTAAATACAGTTGCATTTTTATCATTGCCACCCGTTAAAATCTTGCTGTGATCGGCACTGTTGATGTCTAGGGCCAGAATGCCAGGAACCGAAGCCGAGTGCAGGCCGGGATGCGATGCGACCGTCAGAAAGCTTTTCACTTGATCAGCCGTGACTAGCTCATCGGGAACAGTGCGTCCACGCTTCTTGCGCTCCTGCGTCAGCACTGTGGCTTTGTCCTGCAGCTTCTGTATGACTTCGGCACTCATGCCGGCCTGCTCCATTTGGTGAGCACCACCAGCGCCAGCCTCTGCAGCCAGCGCTGGCTCTGAAATCATTGACGGCACATTCACATTACCCGACTGAGGCTTCAGCGTGGCCAGCGCCTCGCGCGCCGCCGTCAACTCCTTCTTCAAGCGTGCGATGACGCGGCAGGCGGCATCATGTTGATACAGCGCATTTGACAGCTCCTGGCGTGTGGTCTGCAGCTGTTGGCGCTGTGTAAATGAGTGTATCATCAGTGCATCCCACTCATCCTGCATGGTCTTTAACGTTGCCGGTATGCTGGTTGCGCTTGGCGGCTTTGGCTTGACTACGGCAGGCGTCTTCACTTCGATGAGCTCCTCTTGCTTCAGATCCTTGCCACTGATCGGATCGCAGCCGTTCTCCATGATATACTTCTCAATGACGCGTCTTTCAAAAACGGCGCCAGAGCATGGGGAGACGACCGGCGACTCGGGTACCTCGTTTGTAACTGAAAAAACATGATATAAGTTTTCATATGGACACTCGTAACTGATTGAAACTTACGTGCACAAACCAAAGCCATCACGACAAATATTCGAACGTTTCTGGTCAATTTAAATAGATCTTACAACTTTTACACACGTTTTCTAATAGAAATAAGCGCAAAAAATTGTCGGCAATTGCAGCTTCTTCTAAAACTCGCATTCACAGCGAAGAACAAACGTTTATAAAATTCGATAATATATCGAAATTAATCCGAATTGGTTTGTAACTTTTATTACTGCGTTACTGAACACTGGACGCTGCAGCCAAGCAATAAAATATCGAACATCAGGAAACATCGATGAAATTAATTTAAAAGCATCGGGGTATCGATGTT
This sequence comes from Drosophila mimica, assembly GCA_037043585.1. Lineage (NCBI taxonomy): Eukaryota > Metazoa > Arthropoda > Insecta > Diptera > Drosophilidae > Drosophila > Drosophila mimica. Next base: position 510,408 of record JBAMBE010000437.1, read on the forward strand.
TCGCCCAGCTCACTCGCAGTGTAACTTCGTGTTCTTTGGCTTTGCAGTATTTCCAGTCTTGTTGAAATATACTTCGTATATAAATAAAAGTAGTCGATTCGAACTATCCAAAGAGCTACTTCAATTACCACTCGACACTTAAATAAATCATAAATTACTGAAGTAAGTATGTGGAAAAAAGAAAATAAGCATTATGCTTTATGGAAAACTGAATGTTCGACGCTTTTGTACAAATTGCTGTATATTCGCATGTATTTTAATATGTATGTATGTATGTATTACGATTGCATGTGTGCGAATGGTTAGCGAATGAATGCTTTTATTACAGTTTTGTATGCAGGTGCCTTTCATTCATGCATACATACCCACGCATATATATATATATATATATATATATATGTATATATATGCATCAATCCTACCTTTATGGATTTTTCTGCTCAACATGCAAGATAAATGCTTTGTATATATGTATATATTTATATATACATATGTATGCATGCATGTACATTTTCGGAATTAACTTATATTCGATTTTGCAGATCAACATGCCGAATATTAAATTGCAATCGTCCGATGAGGAGATCTTCGATACGGATATTCAAATCGCCAAATGTTCGGGCACTATTCGCACCATGTTAGAGGATTGTGGCATGGAGGACGATGAAAATGCCGTTGTTCCTTTGCCAAATGTTAATTCGACAATCTTGAGGAAGGTTCTCACTTGGGCAAACTATCACAAGGATGATCCGCAGCCCACAGATGAAGATGAGAGCAAGGAGAAGCGCACTGATGATATCACATCCTGGGATGCCGACTTTCTCAAAGTCGATCAGGGTACGCTGTTTGAACTAATCTTGGCAGCCAACTATTTGGATATTAAGGGCTTGCTAGAGCTCACATGCAAAACTGTGGCCAATATGATCAAGGGCAAGACTCCGGAGGACATCCGCAAGACCTTCAACATCAAGAAGGACTTCACTCCCGCCGAGGAGGAGCAGGTTCGCAAGGAGAACGAGTGGTGTGAGGAGAAGTAAGCGACTCTCAGCGAAATCTATTGACGAAAGGTGTTGTAACTACTATCTGCAGAATATACGACCCGACGTGAAGTTGGATAAAATTTGAAATATTGAACAACTCAATGAAAGGTAACGCAATACACACAGACTTCGCGTATTAAATTAACATTTAACTAGCTTGTAAACAAGAAGTTTAAGAAATGAATATAAAACATGTTTCGCCAAAATCAACAACTCCAATTCCCTTCACAAATTGTTTACGACGCTGACATGGACATGAGTTCACTTATACATCAATTCAAATGTATATTTTGGAATGTTAAGCTTTCCAGAGTCATGGTTGTGGCCGACGCTTTTAGCCAAGAATATTGCACGCAATATTCTTATCGGTTTAAGTGAGAATTGGTGATAAATATTATTATGCTGCCATTGTGCTAGAACTAAGGAACTTGACCGGCATTGATGAAGAAATCATTAAGCTCTTTAATTTACTTGCTGCAGGATGACGAAGTAGTAAATCTGGATCTGAAGGTGATGTTAGGAGGCATCAGATTCGTTGCGTTTTTTGCTTGTTCATATATTATATTCGGTAAACTCTTTAAAGTCAATAAATCGCTGCGCATAGCTATGGCTTAGTTTCACATAATTTTTCGCTGTAGTCCACTCGCCTCGCCAGTTATTGGACCAACAATTTGAGGGCAGACTGTGTTTGCATCGGTACGTTGTGAAACATGGGGAACACATATCGATGTTTGAAATAAATTGAAAAACATCGATATATCGATAGTACGACGATGTAAGGTCCAACAGCTGTTGCTGTTATTTAATTTACGCGTGCTGATTGGGAACGGCTAGTTTCATTTATTTTGTAATTATTAACATAAGAATGTTAAAAAACATAGTAAGCTGGCGTGCAGGAAAATTGCTTTTAAATGGCGCTGTGGTCTCGCCAGTAAGTGCAGCGCGCCGCCTGTGCAATCCATTCAAATCGAACACAAATACCGTCATCGGTGATCCTGAACAGGAGTTGGAGCCGGCAAACAGAAAGCCTGTAAATCCCTTTGCACTAACCAGAACCACACCACTGATAGATGATACGATAGTTGAGACTCAAGAAGAACGCGAAAAGAGGCTTAAGGTGTTGCAGCTGGAAGCAGACATAGCGCATCAGGAAGGACGACGTGTGCCTGCTTTGGACTTCTTCCAGGAGCATCACTGGGCGCACGTGTTAACACTGCCATCCAAGTCGGCTCGCATCAAATACTATGCATTTCTGTGGCAAATCCAAATGAAAAAGCAGTCGGAAAAAGAGAAGAAAGTACTGCGCGCTGAGGCGACGGAACAACGCATTGCTGATCTGCGCAAGCAGCGGGAGGAGAACACCCACATCATCTATGGACTGGCGCACACATCAATGTTCCTTCGGATCTACGACACGACCATCAATCACTGGTTGAACAATCGCTTAACGCGTTCAATGCAATTCGCACCGAAAATGGTGCTGGACTGCTCCTACGATGCGAATATGAACAATCGCGAATCCTCAAATGCTGCCAAGCAGTTGATGCTATGTTTCGCCGAGAATCGTGCCCATGATGAACCCTTCGATCTGCACTATTGTAATGCCAACTTTGAGGGACGCTGCATGCAGTACCTAAAGAGGTATATTCCCACAATTCTGAATCCAGAGTTTCCCATGAATGTACACACGAAGTGCTTTACGGAATTGTTTCCCAAAAAGCAGCTAGTTTATTTGACGCCCCACTGTCGGGATGATTTGAAAGCGTACAATCCGGATGATATTTACATAGTAGGCGCCATGGTGGACACTGTAAATAATGAACCGCTGTCGCTGGCTAAGGCGAAGCGCTTGGGTCTACGTATGGCGCGTCTGCCCCTCGATCGCTATCTGCAGTGGGGCTCTGGCTCTGGCAAGTCTCTAACGCTAAATCAAATGATTAACATTATGCTCGATCTAAGGAAATCCGGCAACTGGGATGCGGCACTGCAGCATGTGCCGCGTCGCAAGGTCGTCGATCTGGCCACCCAACATGCGGACAATCGCCACGCGTTGAATAAACGGGCCAACAAGCTCAACGTGCGCATCGATCATCTGCTCAAGTACGAAGATAACCGAGGAGAAGCAATCGCATTTGGCACGCCCCAAAAGTTGCGACAGCGCAAAGAGGGTATGGATTTCAACTTAGACAGCTGGGCAACGGGTAAAAAGAAAACGAGTCGAAGTAGTTAATTGATTCTTGGATGAGTTACATTTAATAAAGATAAGATATTGTTTGATCGGAATTGTAAATTATTATTCTTTGTCTTGGTTTTGCTCTTGCTGTGATTCAAACTGCAATTAATTATCATTAATAGTTGGTTGTATATTATGCAGTTCAGTCTCCTGTCCATCTTTTATTATCTCTTGTGGCTGATCGTCCTGGTATTCATTCGAATTTATATTTAAAAGCGAATTCTGTTGCTCTATCGCTTCATCCTGTAAGTTCTTCATTTTCTGTAGGCCTTCCTCCTGCTCCCTGTTGCAATCATTATCGTTTAGCCGCAATTTCTCGGCAATCTCTTGATCTTTATTTCTTGCATCATCGCATTTCGCATCTGAATTTTCTTTTTCTCGAATCTCTCCTCCCATTTCAAATGAGTCTTCCTCCTTTAATTCAATTGCTTCATCTGGAAATTCATCGTCCCCATCTCCAGCTTCATTTGACATCTTTTTATATTTAAGCTGCATATTTTTGGCATTAATTGACTGATAGTTGAGGCAGGGTCGTAAACCAGCCTGCTTTAGCAAATCCTTGGCAGTCGTCTCAAACTTTTGTACGTGTTCCTTGCGTTCCACGGTCAGCAGCTTTGTCTCCAGCACAAAGAGAGATTGTGCGCGCAGAGCTCCAAAGAACTCTTTGCTCAAGAACTTGTAATAATTGTAGGCCACAAAAGCGATATCGAAAAAGTTGTGCCAACGTGGAGCGCCTTTTTGCAGCTCCATTATTTCCATGGGCGAGATGAAGTGCAGTTGGACATCTGAAACTTGGATCCAAGGCTTATCATAGCTTCTCTGCCCATCGTTCATATCGTGCTCATTGTAGGTGAGCAACGGTGTCATTAGTAGCTGTGTGGAGCCATACCGTCGGGAGATGGTCTTGTCGTGCTCATAGACTGTCTGTGTGAGCAGCTCATGGAATAGCTCCAAGAGATTGCGTTCGGTGACATCTGTGGCACGATAGTCGTTCTCTCCATGCACCGAATTATGCATGCGCTCCTCGATGGTTCGCAGTCCAAAGCCACAGAAGGGACCCGTTTGGATGTCACCCAAATAGCCGCGATGTAGATAGGTGCGTCCATTGCGCTGCAGTCCAACTGCCAGAGTCTTATTCGGCTTGCAGTGCTCATACTCCGGGAAGACAAAGGCAACACCCGTTTCACGCCAATATCGATACTCCTGCGAGCAAATCTGCTGAGCTTCGCGATCTTTCAGTGTCATATTCAGATCCCAGTCGAAGGCGCCCTGTCGATGATCATAGCGTGTGCCCAGAAGATGACGCACACGTTGCTCCCAGTAGCGTTGAATCTCGTACGCTTGATGTTGTGGCTGCCAATAGCTGAAGGCCATCTCAAGGCCGTCGCGTTCCTTGTACTTGAGTTCATCAATAAAGAGCATGGGCGCCAACTGTTGTAGCTTCTCCGAATCACATACCATGTTGAGAAGAGTGCGCGCCTTGGCGGCCATATAATGATGCGAGCTGGGACGCATGAGTGTGTTGCCGTAGATGTCCATAAACAGATGCGCCTTGCATACCAAACTAAAGGATTCTGGTGACTCCAATGCAAGGCCTAGGAGCAGCATATTCCTGGCCAAAATCTCCACACAGGCATCCAGCACATAAATATTCAACTTCGGTTTATAGCTATGGGTGTAGCGCTTGGCCAGCGTCTTGATGACATGTCGTGGATCAGCTCCACCACAGATGAGTATATTGAGTGTGGCTGGCTGTGCTTCCAATTCCAAAGCACTAGGCTCATCAGCCAGCTTAAAAGCCTTCCTATATTCCTGACATAAATCCAGTGCCGAGCTGAGACCCCAAAACATTTTTTACTCACGCGCTTTACGCACAAAATATAAAATATAATTTTAGTTGCTCGCTTTGCTGCTGCTATTTATTTGCCTGACAGCAGTTGCCTGGACGACTAGTTCCACTGGCTCCATATACTGTATTGGGCTGATTGTTTGCCTGACAACGAGTTCCACTGTCTCCGCCTCTTGCATACACCCTGCGTCTTTTATTTGTTTGCATTGCATTTGCGGTGTGTGGATTAGAGGGCGGAAATTGGTTTCTGAGATCAGGCTGCCAGCAGTGCCGTGTATAAAAAACGGAGACAGCCAGTGGGCATGCCAAGACTAAAACCAAGTCCAAGAACCAAACCAGCTCATAATCGTAATGCATTATTCAACGTTCGTTTTGCCGGCTTTTAGTTGATTGGCAATGCAGAAGTGGAAAGAGTGTCAATGCCAGACGGTATTGCTCTTGACAAGCAGTTTAAGCAGATATGCTGGAGCATAACTACTTACAATTATTATTATAAATATTTTTCAACAGACTATCCAACAAAATAAACAGAACTAAATTGACTGGGTCATAAAATTGTGTCAGCTGTCTTAATCCAAAGTAGTCTCTCGCTCTGCCAACTGAAGGGCTTCTAATGCATTGTCTGCAAAATGTTCTTTACTTTTTGTCAGCAAAGGACAAAAGCAATATTGTGCATGCTGATTGCTGGCGAGTGTGAGTATGGATGGGGCAAGTGCGATAAACAGCATTTACTGAAGCTGCGCACTCCACAAGCGTCAGTTTGGGTCCTCTCCCAAGTGGCTTACTTAATCTTCATTCGCAGTTGGCTTTCTGTAATCCGGATAGTTTCTTATTGGCCAACTTTGCGCTTGACAAAGCCCTTGAAACTTCTTAATACGTACTTGTTGTTGGCCCCCAAAATTCTTAACAAAACTGTTAACTTCGGCTGCAGCAGCAGCAGCAGCAGTAGGTGGTAGGAGGTCGCCTTAATTGCGAGTGTGTCCTATGCCCTTGATTTGCTTTGTTGCACGCTGCGTATTTGTGGTGTGAGAGATTGCTTGCAGCATTGTTCGTATGCAATTAGCCTTTCAACTGTTTTGTGTTTGAGCACTGCTCAGGCGCCTAATGCCAAATCCAAATCCACATATCTCTTTGCAAAATGCTGATGAATGGATATATTCCCAAAATGGTTGTTGTGCCTAGATTGCTGGCTTCTGTTGGATGGTAGTCGGTTCTCAATTAGTCAGGGAAAAAGAAAGAGAGACAGACAGAGAGAGAGAGAGAGAGAGAGAGAGAGACAGATTGAGGTAGGCACACACTAAATTTGCCTGCGGTTCAATAAATACGAGCATACAGCAAACTGAATGCCATTCGAGTGGCATGCAGTTCATCATGGTATCAGTTTTCAATGAGTTTTTCCCTCCCCACTCTCTTTCCTAATCCCCCCTCTCGGGCTTTTGCTCTCTCCCATCAGTTAGACAGTGGCATGCGGTTGCTGGCTAAAACAAAAGTAATTAGAGGCCAGCACCAGCGAAATGGCAAAAAGAATGCCAGACAATAGCCGTAAAAAAAGGGTTAGTTAAGCTCTGCGGTTACCACAAAATATAAGCGCAGGCAAACCGAATGGTTAAAAGGGTATGCCAAGCCTTAAACAAAGCAGAGTGCGGTGTACTTATAATTTAAGAACACAAAAGTTTTTAAATTTCACTTTTGAATTCATTCCACAGAGATCCGAAGTGACTTAAGACTTTAAGAATAATTTATAATAAAATGCATTTTTATATTCTTTACGAAACATAATTTGAAAATCAACTTTGTTGGGCAAATGTCCTTAGAAGTTATATGCAAATTTAAATATTATTATACAGCTCAAGTTTAGAATACTACAAAAACGCTTGATGGCTGCTTTATGGATAGTCTAAACGTTAAATGAACTGGCAGAGACAAAAACATGCATAATTGATTAATCTTAATTATTTCTGGCCAAAATTCCTGCTATTGCATTAATATACAAAAATTTAATTTGAAACGTGAGTGGACTTTATGCAACTGAAATTGTTGCTTCCAATGTGGCTGCTAATGTGAAGCATCAGCATTCAGGCAGGATGCTTTTTAGTCAGTAACAATCAGCTGATTTGATTGTACTTTATTATATTTTTATGTAGCCTCAAAAAAGGTCATCATAAAATCATTGAAATCGTATGTGCCACATGCGACTTTGTTTTGGCCAAACAAAAGTTTGAATAACAATCGATATTACGGGGCCATTCATGTTTGTGGTTGTTTGACTGTGTGTGGATGTGTGTGTGTGTGCGTTTAAGAAGCATAATGATTTTTTCCCCTTTTTATTGTGTGTGTGTGTTTCAGCATGCTCCTCCCCCTCCCCCCTTCCGGGAAAAATGTCGTTTGCTCATTGTCAGTCTCACAATGGCGTCAGGCCAACCCACATTGAGGGGCTCAGATTGGTAGCTTTCGGCCGGGTTTTATTTGGAATTCACCTCTCCCTCTCCCTCTCCCACTCCCTGACTCGTTTAGTGTTATCAACGGCATTCATTGACAATGTTTTGCGCAAACTTTTCTCATTAGAGAGTGCAGACAAAATGGCAGAGTCTGCGGCTTGGTTGGCCAAGATTGTTAGTTGTTCGACAAACATATTAGGCAAAAAGACATAGTAGGTTGCCATATTGAACAATAAACAGCAGAAACTACAAATCCAAGATACATGATTATGAGCTGTCGATCAAAGTGTGGCAAATGTATTTTTGTTACTATTGCATGCATAAATTAGCCATTAGGAAATTACCTTTTATCCATGAACCACGTGACAGCGCCATCATTAATTTAATTTGCGTTGTAGGTTTAATGAAAGACTTTGCTTTTTGCTGTTTTTCCAGTAAAGTTTAGTTTAATTTTGTAATAGACATAGACAGTGTGTTCTATTTAGCACTGGGTTCTCGAGGGACTGGCGAACAGCCAGATTGCATTTCCCAGATTATTTGCCGCCATTTATGAATTTTTAATTGCTACAAATTGTCCCGTTGCTTGCGGCTTACAATAAGTCAATTGATGTTCTACTAACGCTAAATATGTATGTTATCATATTGTATGGGGCCTTAGGTTAGGGATTAATCAAGTTATACATGTCGCATGCATATAAATATGTGTAGAAATATCGCTTTCAGTTTAGTTTTTTTTCTTGCTATTTTTTTTCTTTTTTTTTTGGTTTTTTTGTTTCTTGTTCTAGGCAAGAACTTCTGATTGTCAGATAGTTATTGAAGTTACCTAAGGTGCGTGATGAACTGAAAAATACTTGTGCGCTTAGAACAGAGTTTTTGGTTATGCTTAAACTAAATAGTACACAGTTATACAGTTGTTAACGCTTTTGTAATGGATATGTTAATAAACATGAAGTGTTATTCCTTAGGACACTTAATATTTACAATGTTGAAATGAGAAATTAAATGCATGTTAAATGTGCATAAAATGTTCAAGTTACGTTTTTAGTTGAGTAAAATGCTGTCTACAAAGTTAAATTATTTTTGTTTTATACCCTTGATTTTGCATACTGTTCAGCATTTGTGGTATTTCTTTTGTGACAAGTACAAGTTTTAGATTTGTGTCTTTCATTTTGTTTGTTTGTTTGTTAAGCATAGTTACGCTTTTAACCCCTTAAAGTTTTGTGGTTGCACATTTGTTTTGATCGAAAATCACTACACTCTATACATACATATATATTAATAACAACATATAGCTCTAGATATTTTTGTATGTGTAAGTACATAAAACACTCTACAACATTAAAATGTCAAAACGGCTCACTTAATACGCTACGTTCTACAAAGTCTGAGACGGTGGTTTTTGCTTTTAGAGACTACAGGCTACACTTTATGTGGGGAGTGTGAAAATAAATATAATTTTAACACTTACTTCAGAACGAATGTTTGAGTTTTACTCGAGTATACGCCGTGTGTGCGCAATTCTAAACGAACCTAAGCTCAATTCACTTTCCAAGAGAAAGGACTTTAAGAAATGTATAATAGATCACTTGAGGGGAGTGGCGCGGGGAGTGTAAATTGATGCCAGTTGCTCAATTATTGCTTACCATTTAAAACACTAACTTATCGTCTAGTATAATTAACCATTATGTTGCCAAAGTGCAATTACAGATTATCCTTTGTGGTATCCTCCTCCTCCTGAAGCGAAATGATCTGGCAAGCGTGCATGGGATATAGAAATGTTATTAAGTATAGTTTGTGTTATGTTTTTGGCAATTTTGGAAAAGTGACTAAGAAATTAATGCATTTTTTGCTATTTAAAATCACTTTTGATTTGTGATCACTACAATTGACCATAACTAACTAATAGAAACTGACTGATTGTTAGTAAAAGTAAATAATTAGTTGCAGGTGAGAAAATGTGTGTGGAACTGAATACAATTCCATTTTCAGGCAAATCAGATTGGCAGAAGCATAGTGTAAAAACTAATCTAAGTATTTTTAATAGATCTATAGATTATAGTTGGTAAATTGTAAATGTAAGAGATATGCAGATAGATATGCGTTTTATACGTAGCTAATTACTACTTACTTGAGCTAATCCAAAGCTGGCAATCTAATCCGCTTGTGGGGAGGACGTGGCCAACAACTAAGTACAATCTAATATAAATATTTATTTTTGTTTGTGGTTGTTGCTTTTAATTTGTGTTGTTATTTATTTTGTTTGCTTTATGCAGACTTATTCAATATGGTTTATTTATGATTACTATATGTTATGTAGAGCTTTCCAAAATATTTCAGCACTTGCAGTGAGGTATGCTTGTATCTTTGGAAGGTAATGCGGATTGAAATTGAGCGAATAACTAAAACACCGCTTAGATCAGGTTTTGTGAGCCTAAAAGAACTCGTCGAAATCGTCTAAAAAGTACAAAGTTATCAATTAAGTACATCATTGCAAATTTTGGGCAACTCTGGTATTTATTTTTGTCCGTTGGTTTTTTATTTTTACTTGTGAAGTGCTTTTTAATCTAGTTCCATTTTCACTGACAATTGGATTAAGTTGTTGAATGTGCTGGGAAATTTCAAAGTGAAACTTACATGCCAACCGAAAAAGTTTGAGAATTTCAAGTCATTTGGGAGTCTATCATTTTCAAAGTTACTTTTGAGGCTTAAATGTTGGGAACGGCAAATGGAAACGTTTGTATTTAATCGTAGTTTTGGCCAAGTGCTAAGTTGTAAAATTTGTTGATTTGATTATTTGTTATTGCAGGCGATGCTGTGCTGTTGTTGTTATTATTATTATTGTTGTTGTTACTGTTGCTGTTGTTGTGGGGCATGCTGCAGTGAGCTGCGGGAACTGGTTTTCATACTGGTGGTGGTTGCTGGTAGTTGATTGGTAGTGGTTCGTGGTTGGCAGTTGACGTTGTTTGGAAACGAAAAAATTGAGTTTCATTTCATTTTGGCAACTATTGCTATTGCCAAGGCCACACACACACACACACACACACACACACATACACACAAAGAGATTGAGAAAATAACCAACATCTTGCGTTGCAACAGCAACCAAATTTAACAAAACTTGAACAAATTTTCAAATTTATATATATATATATACAGTGTCTCAAAGCTCATTGGAAGCAGCGACAAGCAAAAAATTTAAAGTGCTATAAAGTTTAAACAAGGAAACATATTCAAATTTTTTAAATGCCAATTTGTTTAATGTTATATCACATTTCAAAAAGAAACTTTAGTTTTTATTAAAATATTAATTAATTAATTAAAATTAGTCAAAAACTGAAAACATCCAAAATACAGGTCAAAGTCAAAGGTAAGCAGTCTTAAGAAAAGTTAAATATTTGGCGAATAAAAGCTTAAATAAGAATGTTAATACTTAGTATGATATCCTTTAGCCTTAACAACTTCGTTTAAGCTATTTTTCATGGAAGATACCAGCTTCCGGGTAGTTTCTGGGCTGATCTTGCTCCACTCCTCCAGCAGAGCATTTTTGAGATCTTGTTTGCTGGATATGTTGTGATCCCGGATGTTATTTTCCAGCAGAACCCACAAATTTTCAATAACATTTAAATCTGGAGACTGGGCCGGTGGAATTTTCACGTGGGGGCAGTTCCAGATGAGCCAGGACTGTACTATTCCCGACTTATGCTTGGGGTCGTTGTCCTGGTAGAACCGGAAAGTACGTGGGATTTCCAGTTTCTCGGCACTTTGGAGTAAATTTTCCTTTAGTATATCAAAGTACACAAATTTGTCCATTGTTGTTTCAATGAACACAAAATTTCCGTCGCCGGCTGCCGAGATACAGGCCCAAACCATGACACTTCCTCCGCCATGCTTGACTGTTGCCTTTATGTGTTTGGGATCCAGCTCAGTATTGGGTTGTCGCCACACATAATTCCGTCCGTCCGGGCAACAAAATATTGAATTTGTACTCATATTCAAATATGACTATGTTCCAGAACTCAAATCCTTGCCCAAGTGGATTTTGACGAACGTCATCCCAGACCCTATATTTTTGCCTTTTACAAATTTCTTTTTCCGTGGTTCTCGGGCATAAAAGTCATGGTTGCGCAGAACTTGGAGCACAATTCCCATACTGAACTTTTTCCTGATTTCATCCTGCACCTATTGAGTCAGTTTTTGAGCCGATAGGTTAAGATTTGCCCTTGAAATCTTGATGATCCTCGGCTCGTCCTGCTCGGTGAAAATCGGATTTGGTGCCATTCCGCCCTTGTCCTCTGTCCAATTTTCGTCCACGAAACTCCAAATGATGTAGAATACAGTTGAGGTGTTTAAATTTATCATTTTAACTATTTGGTGATATGAATATCCGATTTTTAAGTGTTCCAGGATGATTTTCCGTTGATCAATAGTAGTCCTTTTGCCCATGATCCTTGTTGGCTTATTGCACCCGAAATGCAGGAAAAAACTAAACTGACTACGGAGGATTGGTCTATTTATACCGAAAAAATTCAACTTTATGTAAAAAAATCCGGGTTTTCCGCCACTTAACTGTCCTTAATGTCACTGTTTCCAACAGGGTTTGACCCACAAACTTAGGTACTTCTTACATAACCCGACCTAACGGGTGTGGAAATTCCCGTTTATTAGGGTCATATATTCATTTCGGTGGTTCACATTTGTACCTGCCATGGCTCTTTGGAATTTTTGAAAAATATTGAATAATGAGTTTATGGCAAGCAATTACATTTTTTGCTTGTCGCTGCTTCCAATGAGCTTTGAGACACTGTATATTGAGTATATAATATATACACATCGAGATAGTGAGTGAGTGAGTGAGAGAGAGAGACAGCAATAGCAAGAGGAGAGTAATCAGATAAAACTTTTGATTTGAATCGATGATGAGTTTTCACTTAAGTAGGTCGATATAAGTAAGTAAGCATAGCACAGTAACATTTACATATGATACAAAAAGTTTTCAATCGCTTATTGATTTATTTTCTTGCGATTGATTTGTTTTATTTTATTTTTTTTGCCATGACAGGTGTGTAGAGGTGGAGGTGGGTGGTGTGGAGCAAAACATGCCTAAGAAAGTGGAGAATAAAACTGAAGAACTGAAAGGCAGCGCTTACCTCGACACCCCGCTTGCATCGATTTTTGCAGTTTTCAAATTGATATACTGATTCACACACACATACACACACACACACACACACACACACATGACTTGCCACTGCAACGAAATTTATCAAATGCCCTTAATTCACTTAAGTGACGCGATTAAATATATTAAATCGTTTGGACGCTTGGCAAACAATATTCGTTTTTTATTTTTTTTTTCACTGGTTTTGTATCGAATTAATCGTACTGAAATTTAATTGATGTCAATTTATGGAGCTCATGTGGAAAAAATATTTAACACTTTTCAGCTCATTTGATTTCGAACATCGGTCAAAAAGAAACACATTTAACTTACCTTACATTTTCTAGTATTTATGAATAACTACACACACATACAATTTGCATATTTTATTCGAAAATTATAACTAAAAACTACGAATTGCAGAAGGAATTGTGTACAAAAAAATGTGCTTAGAGAACAAAAGTAAGGTTGTGCAGTGTAGAAAGTGTGGCCAAAAAAGTGTTGTGTAGCGGTACGAAGCGCTTAAAAGGGGTAGGGGGATTCAGAGATTTGTCATTGCGTCACGCAGTCATTGCAATTGACGGTGGGCGGTTCGGTGGGCGTCGCACGCACTTTTTTCTCAGACTTGCCACGAAACAGTGGCCAACGACGACCCCAGAAGCCACATGAGTTCCGTCGGCTCTTGGAACCGAGACTGGAACTGGGCAGTTCCTCAACCATGGTGCCAAGTGTGGCCTGATTGCATTGTGGATGCAGGATTAGATCGGTGCGCAGACGCTGTACCTGCAGACAGTCATAGTTCTCCACCACAATAATGGGCGTGGCACACACTCGATCTGGCAGATTAACTCGAAAATGCGGCAACAGAGATTGACAATTGCGCTGGCGTCGTTTGCGCCACAGGTGTGGCTTAAAGTCCGGCCAATGGAAGAACTGACGCGGTCTTACCGGAGAACGGTCCGCCTGAAGCAGATCACGCACAAGATCAGGCGCCTCTTGGCCTAGTTGGCAGGTCGATTTGGTGGCACTGGTTTTGTTGTTGTTGTTCGTGTTGTCAAGTCTGTCATTGTTGCTGTTATTGTTGTTGTTGTTGTTGTTGTGCGGGGGTGTGCTGACATAGAATTTGGTTCTGGTGCGGGAGACACGCAAGCTACTCGTCTTCCATGCATCGTGCAGGCTACGGATGCCGGGCAAGCGGGCGAGCATGTGGATGTGATCGTAGGATGCTGATAACATACCTGCACGCTCATCCTGATACTCATCGTCATCGGAGGACTCCAATCGGTCCTCCACCAGCGACGTCTGTCGCGACAGACCCTGTTTCAAGTTACAAGTTGCAAGTTGCAAGTAAGCAAAACAGAGACAAAGCCAAAGTTGTTGTGAAACACAAAACATAATCAACAGAACATGTTGAAAAATAGAAAAAAACGTATACAAAATGATGAGTAAGGCATCTACAAAAAAAGCTAATTCGTGTCTTCTTCTTCTTCTTCCTTTGCTGCTGCTAGGACTAATATTGATAACACAGGGGCTGTGGGCGTGGCAGCCAACTTACCGCATTGTGACGTCGCCGGGGTGGCGAACGCTTGTTCCACAACGCCTCCAGTTGATCAAAGTGCTGGGATTGAGCCAGAGCGGCCTGCTCCGGTCCCAGATTGGCCTGTGAGGCGCCCGTTTTGGTTTCAGCAATCTTCGAAATCTCCTCCATGCTGGCCGAGACGCTAAAGCGTCGCTTCAAGCGCTCATCGACCTGGGCCATCATCACCGAGGACGTCAAATGGCCATACTTTTTCTGCCAGGTGTAAGTGTCCAAGGAGACCTCCTTCTTGAGCAGCCGCTTCATCTGCCGCTTTGGTCCCTGTGGACGCAAATCTAACAGAGATCGGAAAGGTGTAACACATGAAGTTGTTAGATTAGTGATAAGCTCCAGCTGTCTCACCTTCCACATCCTTGCTGGGGCCAGAATAAGTGGGCAGCTTCACATACTGCGCCGGCGTATTATGCAAACAGATGACGGGCAAATTGTAGCTGTCCACCAGCTGGACGAGCACACGTGACACTTCCAGGCTGATGTCAAAGTGCGTGAACGGCACATGCATCTGCAGCGAGGTCAGCGCCAATCCACGCTTCGTTTCCCAGACAATCAGCGTCTTGTCATCGCTGCCAGAAACAGCCGTGGAGCCTGTCAAATTAGAGCAGTCAAACTTGGGTTATTTATTTGTTAACTTAAGACACGTTGGAAACTTTCAAATAATGTCAGATTTATATAGCTTATGATTAAGTCTCATTGGAGAATACGAGGAGACTGAACTTGACTCAATTATTAATTCAAATATGATGCGATACTTAAAAAGTCGCCCAATAGTTTTATACATTATATAAATATAATTAAATCGAAACTGTTTAAAAATTAAATTACATAACGTACATAAAGTCTTAATCAATTTTAAAATCGGTTTTTGAATCCTTTCTTAAAAATAAATAATAAATGATAGTAAGTAATTCTAGTTTCAAAATTTCCGTTTTTACAGTTTTGCACACCCAAATGAAGGCTATTTCTTATGATACTGAAATTTGACTTAAAATTGAGTTTTCTTTGCTAAAGGAATACAAATTTGTAGCTACTCACCATCTGCAGAGACTTGGACGCCAATGACTGCCCCCAAATGGCCAGCAAGTGTGTGCACCTCCTCGCCGGTGAGCAGATCCCAAATAATTAAATTCATGTCCTTTGAGCCCGAGATGACTTGCGTTTTATTGGTTACGGACACGGTTACACAGGTGACAGCATCGCTATGACCGACAAGCACCTGGCTCAGTTTGCCGCCCATCGATTGCCAGACCTTGAGTGACATATCCCTGGAGCCCGTTATAATGTGCATGCTGTCCGCGCTGATCTCAAAGCAGGTGATCTCATCCGAATGCGAGACCGAGAATTTTTCATCCTCCTGCGTAAGGGACCAAATCTTGAGCGTATTGTCGCCATTGGTGGAGATGGCAAATCGCATGTTATTGGTAGCAGCGAGACTCTTGTAGGGACCCTGAATGGTCTGCAGCACGTTGCCCGAGTCTGCCATCCACACGAGCATATTGGACTCGCGATCCGTAGAGATGACTCGCAGCGAATCCATGAGTACCACCAGTTGCATCACCGGCGCCGTATGTCCTTTAAAAGTGTTATTTATCTCACCCAGCGCCAGGCTCCACACCTGCACCACACGATCCTCCCCACCGGTGGCCAGAAATTCGCCATTCGGCGCAAACTTCAGACAATTTACGACACAACTGTGACCCTCCAGGGTGCTCTGATACTCCGGCGTATTTATGCGCATCATGTGCACATTGCGCCCAGAGGCAATCGCCAGCTGCTGTGAATCGCGTGACAGATCAAAGCAGGTGATCGGCGGCAGCGTTGTGGACGGGGAACGTTGCGCTTGGGTGTGCCGCTTGAGACTCCGTTTGCGGCGCGGATGCTTCGAATAGGGATTCACATACAGCTCCTCGTTGCGAAACGAGTAGAAGGTGATTTTATTGCCGCCCACCGTTATGAGAAAATCATCATTCTCCATGGCATAGACGGCCGTAACGGGACCCGGATTCGGGGGCATCGAGCGCACCAGCTTACCAGAGTGCATGTCATAGATGAGAGCCCGTGTATCCTCGCAGCCGACCACACATCGCTGACTGTCCTTGCCAATGGAAATGGTGCGTATCTGGTAATGCATATACATACGGATAACAACTGGGAACCTCTCCACACCCCGATGCCTGCCCCACTCGCTACTCACCCGCGACTTGTGTCCCTTGAGAGTGTGCAGCTCCTTGCCGGTGGCCAGGGTTCGCACATAGAGCGCATTATCCTCGCAGAGCGCCAGCAGGAATACCTGCAAAAGGGCACACAATGTACATTAAATGCAATAATGTAATTGCCATTTGATGACGACAAAAGGCCAACTAAGTTCCAGTTTCACACCCACCTCCTCTTCGCCACGCACCTTCAGTCTGTCCAATTAAACATTAATAAATTGCATTCCACAGTGAGTTTTGCAATGGTACACTGAGCAAAAGTTCACTACTATATACGCGCACATTAATATTATGTATAAGTAAATTACAAACGATTTTAGTTTCTGATTGCTTTCCATAGTTTTGTTATTGCCTTGTGCCAGAGCGAAATCGGGATCGAATATTTATGGAAGCTATTTGAACTGTCCTCATATTCTATTAAATATTAATACATTTCTCCCCGTGTTCCCGTAAAAGGGCTGGGCTGCAGTTTTTCCATCGAGGCGCTAAATTGAAAAATGCCAACAACAACAATAACACCGAAAAACAACAACCACAAGTTCAAGCAATTGGCAAGGACGGGACGGCGTTGGGGCCATTTGGCTTATTGCAACATTTCAATTTTCAGGGGAAATGCCTGGCCGGACGATATGGCAGAATGTGCACAGGAAAGGAGCTGGTGCGGGGCAAGAGGGAATTTAGCGTGCCACAGAGCCATCAGGATGTAAGCTAAAGTGTAAGAAAGTTGATTTCCGTTTGCCATTTGCTACACGGCTGTCCACAAGCCGAAGAATGCCAAGAGGAATGGTTGCCAAGGATAAAGCAAGAGTCTCTCAAGTGGCTGGCTAGGCAACACCACATATTTGAAATATCTATACCTTTGTGCGTGTGTGTGTGAGTGTGTGTGTGTGTATATATGTGTGTGTTTTTGTGCGTGCCACAAAAATTACATTTCAATTTGAGCCTTAAAAAATGTTGTGTGGAGCTCGCGAAATTGCGGCTTGGGGCCATCGCCATGTGCTGCAATAGCGAAAGTCCTCCTTACATGCTTGTTATCGGCAGCAATTTGGCTAGATGCTTATAGCCAATTTGTTCAATTTTAGGCACTTTTTGCCTAATGTGATAAACAAAATTTGGTTATACTTTGTATTTGGCCACGCGCAGTCAGCGCCCGAAATGCGACAAATGAGTTTTTAATTGGGAGCAAGACGAGCCCCTCCTTGAATTGGGAACAGTAGCCAGGAGACATGCCCAGACTAGGCGTTTGAAGTCAGTCTCTCGTGTCAGTCAGTCTCTCGTGTCAGTGTCCTGTAATCAGAGGTGTCAAACACGGATCACAGAAGTGCGGAACAGTAGCAGGCAGTGGCAGACAGTCGCACAATATCAAAGTACCTGAGACTTCAATTGTCGTCTTGCGACCAAGTGTGTCTTGTACCTTCGAGTTGTTCCTGGAGAGGTTATTAACATTGTTACACGATTCGTGTCAATACGTGAGAGTGAGGGAAGATTACAGATAGAAAGACAGGGAGATCAGCAGACACGTTAGGTTCATATTCTGCTGAAGATACACACAAATGCATATTTAATAAATATTTGTTTTTTATATGATAATATTTTTAAATTATCCACTTCAAAGGGTTTGCTTTTTTAGAGCTGCTGTTATTAAAGTGTATATTATTTAAAGGGGTTTGATTTTAGCGTAGAAAACACATTCTTAGTTCCGACATTTTAAATGTTGTAACTTTCAAATGCTTAATAAATGATCTACAGCAAAAGCGAGATAATAAAATTTAATATTGTCGGATTAGGTGAATGGGCATGTAAACTAGAGATGTAAACTGGAAATAGGCTTCCATCTTATTGTTGTTCGTCTGTGTGCCTCTGCAGGCGACATTAAAGCGACACAAATGCGACACGCCACTGTCTACTTTCGATTTATGGCAACAGATAGAATGGTGCCGGAGGCAAACAAGAGCGACTCGGCAAGCACTTGGCACACACACACACACACACACATGCACATCAATTGCCACACGACTCCTAGCTGAGAGGCTCCCTTGTGGAAGCGCCTAGCTCCAATAACATAGTTGCCATTGATAAAACGACTTCGTCTGCCATGCGTTGATATGGTTTTGTGTGCCAAATTGCTGCTAAGTACGCAATATATATTGATAGGGACACACGTAGAGCACAAACACACACAAGCACACACATGTACACACATAAATAAATACACACATACAAACACACACACACTCACGCAGTGTTGTAGAGGAAGAGAGCGTTTGGGAGCTTCAGCATTTTGTCAAGCTGATTGACAACAAAGGATTTGCCTCGTAAAGCGGATCTTCTAAGCCAAAATCACTTATTAGAATCAACCCTCTACCGCACTTATCCCCCTTAATATTTCCCCTACCCCCTCGCCAGCTTTGAGCGTTGTCACACATATCTGCTTTATCTGCTGTTGCTTTAAGTACATTTGTATCTTGTATCTTTTGCATCTTATAGTTTGTACATTGCTGCTTTGTCTAGTTTGACTATCAAACGACAGCTTTAAAATTGTGAGCATAAATAGAGGAAAAAACACATAGAAATCTGCGTTAGACAATTGAGCCGTTGTCATAGAACTCTTAGCCAAGAATTCCTTCCTTTTGCATTTTTCTCCTACATTCACGTCAGCAGAGATTTGTTGCCATTTTGTTATTTCAGTTGAGCGCACGAAGCTGGATGTGGAAGAGACCTTGAGGGCATTAAAGAGTTGAAGCTTTAAGTGTGAGTTTTCCATATGGATTTTATAAACACAAAATTGATGGAACTGGGTATATTTCTAAATCAAGTGAGCTGTTCAAAATAAAGAGCTGCTTTCGTTCTTAGGTTTTTCTTTCAGATGTGTCTTGTTTGGCGAGCTTGTTGTTGTTGCTGCTTGCCCCTTTAAGGAGTCCAACACATGAAATCCCAAATCATAATATTTTATGGCCCACGTCTATATGGATTTACAGCCAAAATCTAAAATAATTGGTCTGTTCTCAGTAAATGGAGCAATTTCTTACGTCAAGTACATTGTTTTAAATTTGAAGTGCTCGGCTTTTTTATGTGTATGTTCATATTAATGGGCACCTGTGCATTTTCCCAACAGGTGCTTTCCTACTAGAGTGGCACATATATAACGTATATCGACCAGACAAATGGCTTCACTGTGTGCCACAGACATCATAAGTGAATGTAATTTATCATGCACATAAAATAGAAATATGTATAAAATAAACCGCACCTTAAAAACATTCCATTTTTATGCCCACTCGTACTTACCGAATTCCAGGAAATATCGATGCGTAGCACAGGACTCGTCATTTGCATGGTGTTCAGGAGCGAGTAGTTTTCCAGATCCCAGACGCAAATGTTCTTGTCATGGCTGGCCGAGATGAGGACATCGCAGGCGCCAGCAACTATAATTCCACTCACCGGGCCACGGTGGAAGCTAATGCGATTTATCTGCAATTAAAGGGGGGTTAGGATGAGTAAAGGAAACAAACGGACAGGTGAGCTCACTGAATGCAATCCAGTTTTATGGTTCGATAAAACTACATTTAACTAAATGACAAGGGGAGTGTGGTGGTGGTGGTGCAAGGTGTAGACCAAGAGAACTGAGTATGTGGACCAGGAACAGAGAATTGCGTGACACATGTGACGCGGTCGCCTGTCGTCTGTCGCCATTTGTACCTGTTTGTGCCACATTCTGTATGCATTAAGTTAATTACCGTACGTCATGCGATGTTGGCAAAGCGCTAGCAGCAGCAGGTTCCACCACCCCACTCTGCTCCACTCCACTCCACTCACCACCTGCCACAAAATGAGTTTTTTAAAGTGGAAGGAGGGTCATATAAAAATGCCAAAACTTTGATAAATTCCCCCCAAAAATCTCAAATGTCACAAGCACCGACGATGACGATGACGACGACAACAACATGAAAGCCATGCGTATACGTAATATTGTAATTAATTTAATAAGCGCCTGTAATATCTTGTGGGTGTGTACTGTATGTGTACATGTATGTGTGTGAACTAAAGTCATGCCACAGCCAAAATGTAAAAGCTGCACACTGCACGCTCGACATTCGTAAGCCTCCAATTCTGCGTAGTCAGCGAAATTGGCTTTAAAATATGCCAACAGGACTTCTTCGCCCAGCCAGTGGCAATAAATCTAATGTAGATGTGTGTCAACAGGCGGCAGTGGCACTGGCACTGGAACTGGCACTGGCACTGGCACCCACAAAACATTCTCGAGGACGAAGCCCAAGGACATCCGCATGCCACATTTTATATGCAAACATTGCATTGTAGTTAATCACTGTTTAATGTGCGTGCCTCAGTGTTTGTCTGGCCGGATCTGTCTGTGACTGCGAAATTTAAGCTTAATATGATTTATGGGTGCACGAGCAGAGTCAGCAGGTTTTTTTGGGGTTGCATGTGCGGCTCTGCCTCTGCACCCCCGTCACCCGCTTCATTTGTCAAACACAAATTCATGTTTAACTAGTAGAAAGGCAACAGCTTAGCTGCTCAACTAGCTGCTACTCTGGAGTGGTTTAAGCCATATGCCTATGTCTGGAGTTATCAGTGGTACTGGAACTGGGTAAGCTATTAATATTGTGCTCTCCGATGGGACTGGGAGGTTTACAGCGTAGATTAAAAACTCATTAACCGCAGAAATGTGCAAAGTGTCGCGCTGTGGTGCAAGTTGATGCCAGATATTAATCTTAGTGGGATTATTATTTATATATGTATGCAACGAAAAACATATTTCTATTGTGGCTAGTTGCAAGTAAACTATTAAGCAAAAGTACACTTTGCTTGAATTACGCAGAGTCCGATGCACAAACATTCAAATTATGCTAATAGTTTACAACTCAAAGAGAATTTCAAAACTATGTGAATAAACATTTCTAGCTTATCACAACGTTCGCTTTATATGCAAACATAATTAACCCTATTCGTCAAAGTGATCAAGGGTGCTTTGGATGGATGCCCACTAACCACCCACCCACACAGACTATGACCACGTTGGAATTATGTAAATGAATGCGGTTTGTTTGTTGTGGCTCGTGGCAAGGGATTGCAATTTGGCAACACCAAAATGCATTTTACATTTCATATTTACACATTGTCCGCCTTTCATTTTGCTCATCGTTTGCAGGTCTGAAAGTGGAATGCAAATGAAATGAATGCCAAAATGAAATGAAATGAGGAAATGCGGAAAATTGCGGGGCGAAAGACTGCTGAGTGGCATTTTAATTCGATTTAAATTGCACATCGTTGTCAGATAGTTGCTTACCAATTTGCCGCTGGCCAGGTCCGTAATGGCGATTGTTGCATCCTCGCTGCTGCTAATGATCAGGGTGTTATTGACGCCAGCCGCCACGCCTGTAATAGGACCCGTATGGGCGCTGGGGTGAAAACAAAAGATACACACTTTTTAGTGCCAGCTGAGATTCAATGGGAATAGGGCTGGGGGGAGCGAGAGGGAAGAGAGAACTTACTTAATGTGCGCTCGTTTCTCGCGCAGTGCCACGTGCCACACAAGCACGCTGGTATCCTCGGAGCCGGTCAGCAGCAGCTGCGACTGCTGTGGCGCCACCAACAGGCACGTGACTGCCGCAGTGTGACCTGCAATTGTATGTGGCACACACAAGTCGCATGATTAGCCCCCTAATGGCAGACCATTAAATGTGTATGTGTATGTGTGTGTGTGTGTGTCTGTGTGTGTGTGTGTGTGTCTGTGTGTGTGTGTGTCAGTGCTTACCCTTAAATGTGTGCTCCAGCGAGTTGCTCATGATGTGCCACTGCTGCACATCGCCCGAGTTGGTGGCCAGTATCAGATGCTGTCTCGATGGTGCTAGGCAAACGGCGCGTATCACCCCAGTTCCCGACACAGTCATGTTGCGTATCTGCGACGGCAGCGGGGCAGGCAACCAGCCAGTGAGAGGCACCAGCAATGGCACTGCATACCCATCACACCAGGCAGTCGCCGATCTGACAGTCATGCTCAGCAGCGAGTTGTCATCGTCGTCGTGCTCCCCAATCGGACGCAGCCACGAGATTAGCTGTGAGCCCAGCTGCATGGGATCCCGGGTGAGGACATCGCTCGACTTGCGTATCGTGTAGTAGATGAGCTCAATGTCCCGATCCAGTATTAAGCAGCGAACGTGCTCGATTAGGCAGCGCAGGTAGCTAATGGATACCGTTTGCACCTGGATGAGGACAAAACCAAAAATTAAGTATAATCAATATATAATTTCCATAAAATACTTTAAAAGTATTCGTTTAATTGACAAACTAATTGATACATTGATGTGAGTGTGATTGTCACACACAGCAAAACTACTCTAAATTGAGATATCCAATTAGATTTACAAATAAATGTGCACATTGTAAAACCAATTTTGAACAAAGCTAATAAGCTTTGAATACGTTATTGTGTTTCTGCTAAGAGGATTCTAATTTACAGCAAACGAGGTTAACTCTTTTCAACAAAATAAATAAACATCTCTCATAAGTTCTGAAGCTGGGCCAAATAATTTATACCAAATAGGTTTATATTGGTCTGTCCGTCTGTATAAACGCAACTTTTTTCGACATCCTTAAAGATAGAGACTTGAAACTTGGAACATATACTGGGATGTGCCCCGAATAGACAAAGTATTAAAATTGCTACGTCAACTAGGAAGCTATGAAATCGATAAAATCGATACTCCAAAATCTATGAAGCCACATAATTTGGTTGGTGGGTTGTTGGCGATGTCCTTCAAAAATCGGCGTATGCTACGCGCCCCGCCCATAATTACCAATGCCGATATTTTGGAATGTGTAAGTCGATAAATCTCGATAAATATCACCCCCAATTTTACTAAAAATATTCGGTATCTAAGTAAACATAGGATTTAATTGGCATTTGAGAACATCGTAATTATTTTTATGTTGTCACTAGTCGAGTGGATTTAAATATACACTATTCGAACTTATAACTGAAATCCTGAAAAGCTGGTAATTCTGATTACATGCTCAGATTAAGGAAACTGACAACTCAAGTCAAGGTTGTACAAGTTGGAAATAAAATAAATGTGTATTATTTTTAGCGAAACGTTGTTGACCTTTAATTGTCGTTGCCTTGGAAAATGTTGATTAAATTAAGCTTTGGTTGCGGCTGCTGCACTTTTATGCATTCGCTTAATTGAAATTCAGGTCACCTGCATACATATATGTATATATGTATATACAGTTGGTAACAGCCTGCAGTGTACCGCATGTTAGTTACAGCTGCAACATTCTAATGAAAATCATGTTTCATGTAGCCTCAACTTTGCATCAGCCTGATAGCTTTTGCCTTTTTTTGTCGACCTCTTTTGGCCCAGTTTGCATTGTTTACCGTCGCTTAACGGAGCGTTTTGCATATTTGCATGAATTGTAAATTTTGTTATTTGGAAAGTCAATGGCGGAATGCATATTTCATCTGTCAAGAGCTGATAAATGTTGCACACAAAAAAGCTCCGAGTTTTCGTTGACCTAATTCGATTTAACAAAATTAAAGCTGCTTAAATAATCATCACTCAATTTGGCTCTGACGGTCTTTTCCAATGCGATTCGCACAAACAACTTTCGTAATGAATGACGACGTTTTAAACAATTAAACGCCAAATGAGTTGGCAGCTGTCCAAGTTGGCTCCGCCATTGTTTAAGCCGTAATGCAACATTAACATTCCCGTTGATTTTAATTCCCAAGTAGGCGGACAAGCAGCGGACTGACCCGCAAATGATTTAAAAATAACCATGCAATATTTAAGTTTAAGATTCCTACAAATTAAGAGAGACCGGAAAACATAGTTGAAAATGTTTATTGATGTGATCGGGAAATACTTAAAAATATGTCACGACTCTTAGAAGTTGCAGTTACTTACATATAAATATGTCTATAATTGTTTTATAGAGTACATTTATTACTTTGTTACGATTTTGCTAAACTTTTTTATGTTTATTGAAAACCAGTTAGTTGTTTCGGGGTCAGGTTAAATATTTTTTATCGTTGAGGGTAACTTTTGCTTAGCCAACACTGTCTGTGTCCAAGAAGTTTATTAAATTGATAACGTCGCTAAGTAAAAGTTTCTTTTTGAAACAAAAGCGATATTTCTATTTAGCAATTGATGTGATATCCATAATTTTCCAAAATAAATTTCCCCTCAGTTTTCTACATTTATGGTGCATAAATAAAATATGTTAACTTCAAGTTAGCCGTTTGACTTCGTGTTGCTGGAATAGTTGAGTGGGTCTCTCGAATTTTATGGATTGGCTAAGTTTATTAGACAAGTTCATTGCTCACATTGACAGCGCCAATTGGCCAATTTCGTAAGCTGTTTGTTGCCTGTGCGCCTTTCAATCGGGCTCAAATCGACTTGACGGCAACGTCATTTTGTCTCGTGGCTAAACTAATTTCCGCAGCCCGAACTAATTGCGAATGCTCGTTAAAATGGATGCTGTTGAGGGGGGGACTTTGTGCGGAAAGAGGGGGATTTGTTGTCAACTTACCGCCGCGAGCAGAAAATCAAAATTGCAAACAGCGATTTGCTTGAAGCGAGTCGTGTCATCGGATCGCATGAGATGATGCCAGCTCTCCTCAACGTGCCGCATGCTGTAGGACACATCGGCGGCAATTGGATTGTAGAAGGTGGACGTGTCATCGTTGTGATGGGTCGACGATGATTTACGCCCAGCCGAAACGTTATCCTTCTCACGTTCCTTGTCCTTGTGCGGTTCGCGCTCCCTCTGACTGATTACGGACTTTGTATCACTCCTGGTCGAATCGTTCTCCAGAGTGCTCTCATCGTCGTCCTGCGGAAAGAACAAATTGGCCAGTTCCATGTGCACACAGCGTTTGCGTTCCACATCCATGTAGCGAACGTTGGCCACCGTTGCACAGTAATTGTGGCGCCACTGAATCAGCACCTTGCCGGACATAATTTTGTCGTGCAGCAGCAGACGATTATCTACAGAAGGATGCAGTTCATATAATTGATGACAATGTTGTACTCCAAAGCTAAATGCTTCTTTAGCTTAAATTTCTCTAAGCTCTTTTGCAACGGTCTATTAAGCTAATGCTGATGGCTTTTTCAGTGACCATTAAAAAATGGGAGCTATAAACTAAGAGATAAAAATACGGATAGCGGAACTTACCCATTTGCTTGTGGATCTTCTTGAAGCTGGCGAAACTGAAGTGTCCATTGTGCGTGTCGATTTGCGACTCCGGATCATCAGTGGGCATAAGCAGCTCCAGCAGCTCCGTCTCGGTCAGGCCATACTCGGAGCAGGAGATGTATGCAGCCAAGCTGGCCACTGCCTGTCTGCCATAGTGCAGTTCCAGCTCATCGAATTGCTGCTCCACGTAGGCCTCGAAGCTGACATTATCTGCGCATGCCGCAGGTCGCTGCAAGTGCGTTGCATTCGCCTCCAGACCCAACACAAACTGATACTCTGTGGACTTGAATCTGTCACGCTGCATGGGCGTAAATTTCAGCTGCTCCACGGGTGTTGTGGAGCTGCAAATGATTTGCACGTTCCATGGCAGAGAGGTGGGCAGCCAGGAGAGTGCAGCGACAATATCGCAGTCCAGCGGATTCAGCAGATGCAGATCATCGATGAAGAGAAACAGAACATCGTTGTTCATATCCTCGATGCGGCGCAACAGATTCTGAAACCAATTGCTGATGTACAGCGGATCGAAGGATGCATCCTTGGGCAAATAGCCCTCGGGTATATTGAATATTATCGAAATCTGTTGGCAAATCACACGCAACAGTTCCAAATTGTAAGCGGAACGAGGCGAGGCCTTCGCAAAGCGTATAACACGATGCACCCGCGTTGAACTGAACCAACTTGCCACCTGGCCATACAGAGTGCTAATCAGCGCACTCTTGCCGCTCCCATGTGCACCACGGATAAAGTAGGGTGCATGCCGGCTCCCGTTCTTAAAATTGGCCATTAGATTCTGACGCAACTGCTGTGGCACCCGCGACTCCAGTAGCACCACACGCTCCGTATGTTCGCGCATTATCCGCAAATGTGTGGCATGTTCGTGAAAAATTTCCTGCACGATGACGAGAGTTAAATTTGAAATCAAATTTAAGTAAATATTTTCCCAGTGGATTTAGAGTTTTTCATTTAGAAACCTGAGTGGTATTTGCATAAATATAAATCTCTATCAAAACCTTTGCATATTCAAATACAGTTAAATTTTAAATTGAAAACCGACAAAGGAAAAGAGTGAATATCAAAGGGAATCGATTTTCCATGTGGTAAGTTGGATATCACTAAATGTGGATTCAGATAGACAACAGCAATCAGCGCCCAAATCGTACATTTGACATGCAGCAAGTTACAGCAGAAGTCAGCGCAGGTTCAGAGAATCAAACCTTGACCCTCTGGACGACTCCCATGTTGAGGTCTGGTCTGACATCAAGCACCTGCCACACACACAAGACAAAAGCTGAAGACAGCTCTCGTTACATATCTTCCGCAAATGTCTGTCTACGTCAGTCCCAGCCTCCGTTCCCCCGCCTTGCCTTAAAGTATATTTAAGCGACTTCCTTACTAACTTTGTTTACTTGCTGTGCTAACAGAATTCCACCTGCAGAGCCAAGCTTGTCGCTATCATTGACATCCTCATCCTGGTAGCTTCTGTTTAGTTGCTGTTGTTGTTGGTGACTGGCAGTGGCAGTGTTTACCTCTACCATGTAGTGGCCACCACCCCACTTATGTACACTCACACACACACTCGAGCGCACTCACACACACACACACACACACACACATATGTATATACATGCACTTAAGAGACCGTCATCTTTATCTTTAGCTCTGTCTCAGCTGTCCAGCCTGAACTCTTGTCTACACTGAACAACTACAACTTGAGTTTTTGTCTACACCAAGGCACCAAGTCCTTGCCAAGCAAAGTGTGGAAATGAATTACTTTTAGCAGCATTACTTTTAACAAGGATACTCTGTTTCGAATCAGGCATTTCTTTTTTGTTTGTTAATTGTTTCTTATTCAAAATCATATATTGTCTAGTTTATTATTAATCGCAAAAGTAAAGCTTTAAATCTATTTAGTATTCAACTGATGATATCTAAAATGTCTACAATTTATGATACGTAAGCTTCGGGCACAGGGTATCTCTTAGCAAGTTTACTCGACAACCACTTTCTTACCCTTTTTTTTATTTTTAGAAAATGCAGGTAACGAACTACGAACTTTGGCCAAATTCAATTAGTTTGTCTTTGTGATTCAATTTAAGGGTTAGTCGCAATGCTTATGGAATGTCTATTCTAGAACACTAATCACAATCTTTATCATGTTAAATACTAGGTAAAGTTTAATCAATTAGTAAATCTAATTAGTAAATTAAAGGCGAGTCGCAGTTTATTTAAAATTCCAATTATTTTATCCAATAAATTGTTACCAGCGTTATTTTTCTTCGATTTTTATATTTTTTCAAATTGAGAACTCTGACTAAACTTCAACAAAGTTTGTTTTTTATTCAATGAATTATTTTTATAGCCTGATTAAGTTCGACTAGATTTAATTAATTTTGTTTAATTAAAATGTTTAATTTAAAAGCATGCGTATTTGTTTTCAGTGCACACACCCTTTGTGTGTCTATAAAATGCTTTTGCTTTGTAAATCTGATTGGAACAGTGCTCATTGGCAAGTGCACTTGTTGTGGCTAAGCCACAGAGTTGAGGGACGTGCTGCGGTCAAGTCGGGATGTGGATGTGGATGTGGATGTGAATGCGAATCTGAAGTTGTTGTTTGGTTCTGCTTTGACTTCGAGTGGTGCTTGGTGGTGCATAGACAGCCACAGATGTGACTTAAAGGAAAATCGGTTAATTAGCTTGACATTTGCTTGCGTTCAATTGCATTATGTACAGAATAGTTGCACATAGGCCATGCGGCATGTGGCACCAGCAACTGAAGGCGAGTGTTTGGCTTTGAGTGTCACCATGTGGCTGCTTCTTCAGCCTAGACCTAGGGTGTGGGTGCATCGCACTTTTGCTTATTTCTGGCTTGCTTGGCAGCTTCAAATACCGCAGCATTTTGTCAAAGTGCTCAGCTGCCTGGGAGCTGGGAGGGTGGAGGGACGAGCAGGGTTTGTGGTGCGCTGGGTGTTTCAACTTTAAGGGCTGAGAGGCAAGGCTTTCAGTTTAACGATGGTGGGATGGGGGTGGGGTGTCGTGAGTGGTGCTAGCCTGAATGCAGTTTACGTTGCAACGGGCGTCGTTAAGTGGAAACAGGCGCAGTTTGGGTGAGGGGCGTGGCTGTCTGCATTGCAAACAAGTGTAAGTGTGTTAATATGTCAGCAGCAGCATGGAAAACTAAAAAATGTGGTGGTGGGTGTGGTGTGGTGTTGCAAAGACAGAGGCTGCGGCAGCCATCGTCCGCTAATGGGGCAACGAAAGCTTGCATTACGCGTCGTCCTTCGGTTTTGCCCCAAGTTGAAATGTTAAATGCTTTTAACAAAAGCCAACGAGTGGCGAATGCGAAAGCAAGTCCATGAGGCCGGCAATGTGGTCCGAAAGACCTCAAGCTACCAACAAAGCATCGTCATTATCATCATCATCATCATCACCATCACCATTATCATCATCCCCGTGGCAAGTCAGCAACAGCAGAGTCTTTGCAAGTTTTAGCCAACTGCTGCTTATGGCTGGCGACTTAAATCCACCTTGTTTACGCCGGAAAATGAAGATGCCTTGTTATTGGTTTTATTTTGGATTTCCTTCTGTATTCCTTCTTCAGCCATTTGGCAATTCAATTTCACAGGTGTTTCAGCAAATATTGAACAGCGAAATTGATAAGCCAACTGAAGGGAGACAATTCCACTTAAGCCAAACTAATGGAAAGTCAATAAAACATATATCAGAGCAAGGTGACCTATAAAGCTTTAAAAGTATACAAATATATTTATCTTCAACTGAATTTTTGGTTAGTTACAAAATAAATGTGAACATATAACTTATAAGATTCATAGATTTGTATTTCTAAATGTAGACTAATAAATTAAATTAAATATAAAATTAATAAAATAAAATATTAAAAAACTATTTACATATGTACATTTAGCGTATGTAGTCATTATAATTGTCTTTATTGAATTAAAAAGTTTTTAATCTACGCTCCTGACAATACTGTACCTACTGTACCTGCCTACCTATCTATAACTCATATAAAGTTCTACGAATACAAACTTAATGCATAATTTACTTGCGGTACATAAACTCGAACACTCATTTAATTAACCTGCCCCAAGCGTTGCAGGACACGTAAACAAAAACACAAGACTGAAAATGTAGCAAAAATTTTCTAAATTTTAGCCTCCACTTCTAAGTAATATAAATGCCATATTTTTTTTGCAACGAATCTTTGGCTTGCTTTGGCCTGTAATGCTCGGAATTAATTTATGACTGTTTTTTTACTTTTCAGGAATGCTTTGCTTTAAGCGAGACACAATTAAGAATGCAGCTGCCAGCTGTGGCGCCCCAGCAACCATTGCTGATTAAATAAGCGACCCAGAATGAAAAACAAATGCGGCTGTCAGAATATAAATAAATGTAATTTAATGTGGAGAGCGAACGCAGACAAAAACACTTTGTAGCTGTCTGCATTGTTAATTGCGGCACTCAACCACCCGAACCACCCGAACCACCCAAACCACCCAGCCATCCATCCCAGCACCTCTCCCGCTCAGAGCAGTACTCACCTGCACAGTCTTTTTCCTCCCCTTGATTACGTCGGGATCATTTGTAATATGGGCCTCGATTAGCAGACGCAGCTTGTCGGTGACTTTGTTCTTGAATTTACTTAAATACGCCTCGTGGTCCTCGTTGTCCGGATCGATGGACTCGCTGCTGGCGTTTCCAGGCACACTGCAACCATAACACATAACAATAATAATTACAACAACAACAGCAATAATAATAAAACAATTATGAGTCGCCCACTTAAATAGACGATTCCCTTGTGCCGGCTACTTACACGAGTGTCGTGTGATTATCCGTTGATAGGTTCATGGTCAGCTCATCTTTGATTTTGCGCAACCGCTCACTGGCCTCCACATCGCGTCCGCTGCTTTGGGCAGCGCGCTCCCGGAACACGGCCAGAATCTTTTCGCTGGAGTGGGCTGTTGTTTTTGTTAGTTTGATGGGTGGAACTTGATGAGTGCCTCGCCCTGTTACTCACCCATTGCACGCTGCACTTCCAGCTCGATTTGTGTGCGTCGCAGCAGCTGTACGCGTCGCATTAGGTCCGCATCCGTTGTTGCAACCAGATGTTGCAACGATTTCTCCAGCGTCCGACGCAAGAGACGCGATTCTGTCAGCCACTCATCAGCGGGCAGCGAGCTGTAATTTGTCAAGACAGCTGAATAAGTTAGGATATATAGACAGCTACCAGCTATAAAAACAGAAATAAACTTTTTATAATGCTCGGAGAATTGCACTCGTTAAAAACAGGGTATTCATGAGTTTGAAAAGACATATCCGACTTCAGAGCAGCAATGTTAGTATGGATGCTAACTAAATTAATACAACTTTTCAATTTCAGCTGCACAGTTTACTCAAGCCACGAAAAAATTAGATTTAGATCAGCTTTAATTAGCATCTGAAGCTATAAATTTAATGTCTAAGGAAAGAGAATTTAATCTTTGGTGCTCTACGTTCATTTTTTGTGTATCCTCGAAACATCGTTACGCTTTTAATAATCCTTTAAAACTTTTATTACATTTTTAAAATTGTTTTTCGTTTGCCTTAGAATGTTTTTCGAATGATTTGCTCTCATTTATTAAATCATGAAACGTATCAAATTAAAAGTAATTATTGCAGTCTCATATACACTTAACAAGACTAACTTTACGTGTTGCACGTATCAAGTTGCACGACACGCGTCGCAGTGAAAAGCAATAAGTGCACAAGAACAGAAAAACTCCCCAAGCACAATTAATGTCAACTGCTTGTGATAAACGCATAAGGAAAATTAAAAGCCTTCAGCACAAAATGGAGTAACTTCCAGGATCAAAATAATTCCCTGAGCAGCGAAAGGCGGAGCTGTGAATCATTAATTTATTTAAAGAAACAAATACAACGATATGAATTTAATTCAAGACTAAACTAACTTGCTTATGTTGGTAGCTAATATGTCAATTAAATAAATAACTTCAAAATTGCTTAGACTCTGTTTGGGCCTAATGAATATAAACTGAACCATATATTTATTTATAGCTTCTTATTATATTATTATTTAATAAAATCTTCATGAATTGCTGAATGTGATTTATTTTAACATAATTTCCTTTAATTTTCCATTAGTTGATTTGAATTCTCGATTGATTGTGCTTCATTTCATGTGTATTTTGCGAATTCTCTTTCATTTGGCAATGCCTTCATTGCTTTCATGTTGCCATTATCCATTAGCCATAAGCAGCACAATTGGCAGCAGTCAAGTGCTGGGATTGGCCTTTCCACAACACACAACACACCCGGTTCCCGACTTTCAGCGGGCGCCCTCAAGCAGCTGCCATTGTTGGATTATGAGTTGTGCAAATATTGGCCAGTTCTGTGCAGTTGCAATTGAGTTTGCAAACAAGAACGCGAGTGTCCACAAGGATAATTATTCGGCTGTCAAACTCACCGATAGTCCGGTTTGAGCACCCGCTGTGTTTCGTGCTCGGCCTTGTCGTACCAGCGCTCGACCAGCTCCACCTCATTGGCGGCCAACGTTGGCCTCTCGGCCAGCAGGGCTGCATAGATGTCCTCATCGATGTGGGTGGGCAGCGGGGGGCGTCCAATGCCATCGCCAATTAATGCCAAAAAGAAGACGCTCTTCGAATGCGCATGGCAGGTGTCAATCTCGTGCAGAAAGTCCTGCAGCATATAAGGATCACGCTCCAGCAGCGACACATCCAAAACGCCCGTGCCAAAGTGCATATCCACAATTTCCAGCTGTTAAATTGCAAACAAAATATTGGAGTTTAATTTAGTTTACAGGTATAATTGAAAAATTGAAGTATTCTTAAAAAATAAAATTAGACAGATATTTACGCTATCTATATTATTTCAGAGCAGTAGCTAACTTACCTCAATTTGCCGATCATCGTAGAGCGTCTGCAGCTCTGGTCCGACCAGCTCGAGGAGCATGCGGCGCTCCTGGTTGAACTCCTGCTTCAGGCTAGCCACATAGATTTTGATAAGCAGCGGCTTGGGGAGGCGTGTCTGGGCGCTGGTCACACCCCGCAGCGCATTGAGGATGCTCTCATCGATTGGCGCGGCCATTTTTACCAAATGCTATTGGCAACTAACTGGTTGGGTGACTGGCCAAAAGGCGATGAGCGTTTGAATGTTGTTGACAAATCTGTTGACTTTATTTATTGTTTTTCCTCTGCGATTGTTTGCGGTATTTATTTGTCTTGGCCAAAATCAAACGGGAGTGTCACTCTCGCAGCAGCAGCAGCGGCAGCACCAATGCCTTGGCACATGTTCAACATCAAGTTACGAGTATCTTTCATGCGTGCACCATCTATCTTTGACTGCACATTTCTATCCAGCATATAGCTGCGTATGTTTATCAGTATCTGTATCCGTATCTGTATCTGTTTCTGTACGTGTATGTGTGTGTGTGTGTGTATTGTGATTGTGCAGACGTGCTTGCCTCAATCCATTTGCAACTGGAACGCGTGACAAGAAGGGGCCCAGGAACACGGTGTTAGCATCGCTTGCCACCAGCTCGACGCCGCAGCCAGTTGCGTCCTGTGCATCTCGATGTTGTGCCAAAGTTTCCCCTTTGCGGATTATATTCTATTTTATTTTTTTCGCTCCACTGTCGTTGCTGCAAATACAAATTGAAAAGAGCAAATGTATTTATGGCACTACGTCTAAAGCGGCAAGCCAAAATTTATGTAAAAAACTTTTACTGCTAACAAACACATACACATAAACACATGTATACGACAAACGAGATGCTGAAAAGTTTTTCCTTGGTGGAAATTGCTGTTTTATGATCATCACTGTCATGAGAACGGCCAAGTGTTAACAGTTGATTGCATTTGTGGATTGAAAAATTGCTACGACTCCAACAACAGCAGCAACACATAAAAGAAAGTTTATAAAAAAAACACACACACACACAAAAGTTACACTGGTTCGCACAAATTATTTGACAATAATTTGTAGCACAGTGTTCATCAGATTAATATCAATAGTTTGCCCAGAAGTAGGTCAAATGAAAAATAATTGAATTAAAAACTTTCGCAGAGCAAGCAACAATTAATTGAATCAGATGTGAATTAAATTTGTTCAAAACTTTAACATTGATTGAGTTGAGCATTTATTTTCTTGCTCTCATTAAAATAATATGTGAAATTAACAAATGCTTGTTTAAGTTAAATTATAATGAAAATATGAAAATATTATTTAATTACTTTCTTCAAGTCAGACTGAACAACATTTCATTCATTCATTCAATAAATGTAAAAATTTTTAATTAATCACAGATAAGTATTGCCTGTCCAGCTCAGTACAACAAAAAATGTTATTTGTCTTACGAGCCACTTAATAAACGTTAATACACTGCAAATAAATGTTGTGATTTTCAAAGGCGCAAATAAACGTAATCGTTGTAGTTTTATGTGTTTTTGCACTTCCACGCGTTTGGCTTTAATGTGCGCCCTAATAGAGTGAGATACACAAAATGGGACAGGCGTCGGCAACAGATACATTTAGGGCTTTAGGTTCTGCCACACACATCCACACACACACACACACACACACACACATATATATACAGAGAGAGCTGGTCTAATCAAGACTCCGCGCAGTTCTTCGCCTAAATAAAATCGATTGCAATTAATTCC
This sequence comes from Drosophila mimica, assembly GCA_037043585.1. Taxonomy (NCBI): domain Eukaryota; kingdom Metazoa; phylum Arthropoda; class Insecta; order Diptera; family Drosophilidae; genus Drosophila; species Drosophila mimica. Next base: position 544,854 of record JBAMBE010000437.1, read on the forward strand.
GCTTCAGTGAGTTGGCTAAATTGCTCGTTTGAGTATTGGCAGTAGCTGGACTTGGGTCAGCAGCTTCAGCTGGTTGGCCTGAAGGCAGTTTGACCATATTTTTGTGTGTATGTATGCTTGTGTGTGTGCGTGCGTGTGTGTGTGTGTGCGTGTATATCTCAATCAAAGGTGCGAGTCAAGCGCGTAGTTTAGCTCTGTGTTCGCCTGTTGCAATTACCAATAAGGACTTGCAACGACAACACACTCCACTGGACAGCCCCCACCATACACCACCCACCATCAACATCCGGGGCACCCGCCCCTTTCCCTTGATAATTACCCTCTCCTTGAGTCAATACATATTTTATGGTCAAATAAATAGCGCCTAATGAGCGACTGTCAATGATTCGAAAATTACAGATACGAATTCAAGTTAGCAGTTTCATATTCACTCCCAGAAGTTTGCCGGCAAATTGTGTTGGCTGTTGCGCTACTGCCAACAGACATTTAACAACAGACAATTACCTGGCCATAATGGAGGCGATTGGTTTGCCGATTAACCCCATTATTAGGCAATTTCCCCCATTTTGGTGACGAAGAGTTCCGTGCCGCACAAAGTAGCCGTAGGCAAGGGCATTCAATGAACGACACTGGCTTCTGAATGGCCAGCTGCTAAATAATGGCACAAGGCTTTAACATATGGCCCAAAAGCACATGAAAATGGCTATCTACGTACGTTGTTGCTACTCTTCTTGTGGCATTGGGCGATGGGAGCTGGCCGGTGTCAAATGACTTCCATTAGGGCAACGCAATAAGCACTGAACACTGCCACATCGAGCAATGTCCTTTATTCAATGCCTCAGCTGTCTGTCTCTCTCCAAGTGTTTGTATTGGCCGACATTCGATACAGTGAGTAAAAATCGTTTCGCACTGGCAACTGGCTGTTGAATTCAGTTTATTAGTATTGATGTTTAGCAAATGCCAGCAGAGCCTGGCAACACGTTGCCACTTGCAACAGTTCACAAGTTATGATGCAACCCAATTGCCGTTTAGCTGTTTGCATAGCCTTGGCCGCAATATGTGCAACAATTTGTGCTTGATTCTTGGCTCATGCTTTTGAAAGGAATTCAGTTAAGAATTTAGACTTTACATCTGTGTATATAAACAAGAAAGAGAGAGCGAGACATAGAGACATATCCAGGACCGGTTATTCTCCGTTTATTAATAATATAATAGTTTTAGTACAATATTGAAGTTAAGTTATAATTAACGACCTGATTCCGACAACTTTAGAACTTATGGCAATCGGGACTTTGACGACTTCTTATAGACGACTTTAACGCTGCGCTTCCACGACTCGGTTTCCACTTTCCATTGATCCTCCTCAACTATGCTTATTTTGCTGTTAACCATCTGCTAACCAGCGCTGCAACATAACAGCACTGTAAATACTCGTTACATATATACAAAGAGAGAGAGAGAGAGAGAGAGAGAGAGAGAGAGAGAGAGAGAGAGGAAAGAGAGATTGAATCCGAGATATTGACATAATAGTAAGACAAAGAGTCTAAGATAGAGAGCAAGATAGTGATAAGAGGCCAAGGTCCGCCACTATAGGTATTTGGAGATAGAGAGAGTAAGACAAAGATGGACAGAGAAAGGCTTACCAGAGAGAGAGAAAGTTAATCACTACAAAGAGATACTGATCTGAAATTCATGAGCATTGCATAATAAGGTATTCTTTACAAGTTCGGAAGTAACATAAAGTTAATTTGCGTATGCTATCAAATTTGATGTATATACTTATACATATATAATTCTTAATTAAGTAAAATTTTAGGACCAGAACACAAAACTATTAAATCAAAGCGGAGCCCATAAAACTAACTTAAACACTTCAAAACGAGGTCGTTAAAGGCAAATGTCCGCTTAAAAGGCTTTAAAATGTTTCATAAAGCGTTTTTCCTTCTCTCTTTAACTATGTATGTGAGTGTGTGTGGGGTGTGGGGTGTGGGGGTGTGGGTGTGTGTCTGTGCAGCTTTAAGCGTTGCTCTGATTGCTGAAAGTTACACAGTCATAACTTTTGGCCCCCGGGCCGAGTTGCATAATCGAAACGGAAGCATGTCGGCCACAGAGGGGCCAATGGGATCTGGTTACGCCAAGTGATTCTGCTCCTTCTTTGTGGAACTAAGTGAGTGGTGGTGCAGAATCAGGAGGAAGGCCGAAACCGAAAATAAAATATTGGCTGTGACGCGCCACGCATAAATAAATTAATGGTAATAAGTCAAAGACCGCAACAGGCTGGCATAACCAGCAGCAACGAAGAAAAGGAACAGGCTAAAAGATGTTGCACAAACATGGAGCAGGTGGTGTGTGTGTGTGGCAAGCACAAAGAGGGCGAGCCCAAATGGCAAACAACAACAAAGTTGGCCAGGTTAGGAAGAGAAAGCAAATATAATGGTCGAAAAAACGCAAATTCAGCAAATAAACAATGTGGAAGCGTTTTAGACGCAGCCAACAACTACAACAGTGGCAAACTGAAACGTGCAACGTATGTGCCGCACTCTCATTTCGATTGCGTGGCATTAATATTAAATGCGTCGCGGCATATGCTCGTGCGTGTGTGTCAAACACACCTCCCCACACACACACACACACACACACACACACACACACACGCACACACACACACACGCATTCAGCTGTCGCCTAGGTGCTCATTTTTCTTATAAATAATTAAGCCGAATTCCAACAGCCAAAATTAGAGCAGTTGCTATTCAGTTTTAGCCGCCTCTCGACTGGCTGAAACTGCTGCTCCCCTACTTTATATGCCAAGCATGGAGGAAAAACTTATAAGCTGCCTTTACTGCCTCAAAATTATTTGCCAGACTTCAGAAAAATATGCCATGAATGTTTTTCCGTTATTGTTTTTTTTTTTTATATAACCTGCTTCCACAAAAATGTTTGGGGAGAGGAGCAAAAAGTTGTGTAAATGTATGTTAAAGCCATAAAGTACATATTTTTATGGACATACATAAAAAAAATCGTCTCATTTGTTTTTTTCAAACAAATCGTCAAAAACAAAAAGCATATAAAAATGTATAATATTTAGTTTCTTTCTAATTGATAGATGCGAATAGGAAAAATTATTTTGAAATGCTTAAATGTGTAGAGAACATTAGTATTCCAATATATTAATATATTATATATAAAATATTAATATATTTTAATATATAATATTTATATATTATAATATATTTCGATTTTCTGGCTGTTTCACAACTAATGCAGAAGCTAACCGTTGAGTGTGTGACATTATTTTATATAATTCGGGAAATGTCTCCATTTACAGAATATCTGCAATTCAGGCAGAGCGCATTCTAACTTTACTTACTTTTTATTACCTTTTCTTTCTTTTTTTGACTGGTGGTGTACGAAAATAGCAACAAGCGCCACGAATATTTCTGGCACAGCTGAGACGACAGGAGCACTGAGAGCAGAACTGGAGTAGAGCACAGAGTCGATGCCTTTACTGTTATTTGAAGCCGGAGTACAGGATGGTAGGGCTACTGTTCCAGTTCTGGCATTCATTGAAATAAAACTTTATGCCACCCATCAGGACGGACGTGGCAGAGACCAGGGAGCTGCGAATGGATTCCACATGGAGAGGGGTGAGTGGTCTGGGCCAACCACCCAACGTCTACCCAGTTGATAAATACAAAATGAGCTGTGGCCTGAGCTGCTGAAAGTTTTTTTTATATCTTTCTTATTTTTTTCTTTCTGTCGACCCAAATTGATTTTTTTTTTTCTTTTTCTTGGTTGTTGTATTTGTTGTGTTCGGTCCTGTTTTGGCGCTCAGATGATGCGGGAAAATTGAGCAATTTGACGTTTTAACTGTTGCTCGTTGGCCATTACCGTTGCTGGCTGTAATCAGCCACGTGCCAGCTACAACATTTGCATTGAGGCAAGTGCAACAATTTCCACCCTGATTTATGGCGAGCGATTGAAAAGTCCCAGTGGGCAACGTTGCGTATGCGTGATTTGTGGCTGAAAACCGAGCTGATTGACTCAAATGGAATGCACAATTGTAATGTCAGACGTTGCCATTGATTGCGTATACGTAATATGCCCAGTCAAAGACTGTGCCCAGCTGGAGTCCAACCTACCAATCCTACCCCTATGAAGTTAATTTCAGTTGCCCTCGGCAAGGTGATGACCCTTTTGCTTATATTGTGTAGCCAGCAGCTGCGACTGCTACTTATTACATTTATATATGTATGTGTGTATAAAAGGGCATTTCTTGACCCTTGACGGTCTGTCACACAACAAACCCAACACACACCCTCAACTAAACACACACACACACACAGCTACAGTCAGCCCTTTTATATTCGCTTTGTTCGCTGCCTGGCATCCGTTTGATTGTGAGCTGACTTTTTAATTTGAGGCATCAGATACTCGACATGCCTGTGACAATATTATGTTTCTTACCTGGGACTGAAACGGCTGAAGGACATCGCTTTTAGCTATACTCTTAGTTATGCACAGCAGGCGACAGCAACAAAAGCAACGATGATAAGCACATCAAAAAATGCAAATAATATGGAAAGCTAGAAGCTATAGAAGAGAGAGACTGAATGAAGAGAGAATGAAGACCGACTAAGTGATACCCCTTATGCATGCCGAAAGTAACCTGAATCGCGGTCATTTCAGCATTGTTTCTCTATTAAACTATGTACAAAATACAATGCTGCATCCAAAACTAAATTATATTTCTTTCTCAAACTCGCCCGCTTACTTAACTTTACTCAGAACGATAGATTGCTTCTTCTTCTTTAAGTTGTTGATCACACAATGATATCGATATCGACCGATAAAATGTAATGTAATGTAACAGATGTTAACGTCACTAGAAGTCTGTTATCTACATAACAAGTGGTCTGCTATAACAGATAAAATCAGAGTGTACTCAATGTACATTAAGGACATTAAAAATGAATAATGAAATATTGTTCGCAATATAATAATAGATTATATCAACAAGGGCTTGAATGCCTAAAAAGTATATTATATATATGTATATAGAGAAAGTATATTTCTTATATGTATGTTATGTTTGCAGTATATCTGCATCATTTTTTATGTACTTCGATATTTTTCGAAATTTCTTACGGAAAAATAATCGATAATTACTTGCTGAATCTTATGAATCTCGATTAAGTTTAAGATATTTATACCTGTGTCAAATTAATTTTTGATAGACTTTCAAAAGATCAATGTGATAGTAAATCAAGTAAATAAGGAAATCACCTTGTCAAGAGCCTAGCTTTAAGAATAACATTGTAACGGAGCTACAAATCATCAGCTCGTACAAGAAACTATATGTCTAGCTTTTATAGTCTTTGCCGTAAATCGACACAACAAAAATGTTTAGGGTAGCAGATGCCTGAATTTTGTTGCATGCCACCAGCATTTGCAGCACTTTATTAAACCATTTCTGTAAGCGCATTTGCTGTGTGCGGGGCATAAAAGTAAAACATTTTCAAGTGTCTTTCATTTTTTAGCTCGTCGTCGCAATCTACGAGTATTCTTTGTTTTTAGGATGCCACGCGGCTGTCGAGCTGCTGCTGCTGCTTACAAAAGTAAATAAACTTGCACAAGCAGCTCACGCAATTCATGCTCGACTACATTCAGGCCAGGACTCGTGACTTGGTCTAAATTCTACACAAAAGAGGGAAGGTTAAGGCGGGGGGCGGGACAAAGCTGTAGGGCCTACAATAAAAATGCCGCATAAATCAAAAAGTGCTGGCGGCCGCCCTTCCAGCAAAGCCTTTCACACACACGCACACACACACACACACACCACACATTATACATACATACACACATACACACGTGTAAATACACACAAGTAGGTGTGTGTGTTAACAGGCGTGCGCATTTCCGGTCGCTTGGCAAATTCGATTTCATGGCATTGTCACGTAAAATGTTCGCCAAAAAATCATGTCAATGAATTTTTGTCGCACAGACACACAATGCCGCAATTTTAAATTCGAAATTTTCAAATATTTAACTCCCAAGTTGCTGACTGATTGTAGATTCACCAACCACTCAGTGCTTGCCCCAACCAGCTTCCAGCGTCTTCAGCAGCAGCGGCAGAGTCAACAGCTTTGATTCTATTTGCGCTTTATTAGGGCGCCACCATTCAGTGATTGGGACTCAATGGGATATTGTGAAAGGGATTGTCAGCTTTTTGGTATTTAATTATTTAAGGATTTGCCACTTTTGTGGCAGAGGGCAAGACGCCCACCTATATTAGATATAAGTATTTGGGGCTTAAAATTATTTGAAATATTGTGGATGTGGCAATGTAAACAGTTTGCAACGAATGTCTAAATTGTTAATTTGACCCACACCACGAACCAATCAGAATGCTGTCAATCACTGCTAAAGGGTGCTCGGGGGGGAGTCATGTGAACCACCCAACGAACCCAATGCGTAATTGCAAATTGTATGATAAGCGGCATTCAAATTAATGATGCGTGATACGTACACACACAGCACCCACACAAAATACCCACATCCCCCCCCCCCACTCTATACCCCTGGCCTAGTGCTTTATCGCACTCTACTCCTCCATAAGCCGCAAACGCAAATCACATATTACAAATCATTTTCATTTTGCCAGCGAAAATGCAAACATGACGCGCTTTATTCGGCGTGTGCTTCAATTATGGGCCAAAGTTTTCTGTTCAGCTAACACAACAACCAGGCCAATATAACGTTAACATCAGACAGAAACGTGTGAGGACCTGCTGTCTGAGTGTATGTGTGTGTGTGGGTGTGTGTGTGGGTGTGTGTGTGGGTGTGCTGACTTTGGGGATTAAAAATTATTGATTACCCCGGAGCGTTGAAAAGTTTTCGATTTCTAAGACACTCTGTGTATTGCGAGAGGGCCAAAACCGTAAATCAACTTTATTAAGTTATGTTTGCGGCTTTCCTAACTGATTGGCTGTTGTACAGAAATCTGAAATAAGAAATCAACTCATAAATAAGTTAATATTATTCATGATATAATCAGATATAAATTTTGCTACTTACCAAGAATTATACAAAGAATTTATCGTATTTAAGTCAAGTTTATTTACAAGGTATCTTGGCCAGATAATCACCCAAAAATATACATTTTAATCAGTAAGTTTTTTCACTTACGGGCACCACAATATGTAAAACCAATGGAGAAGGCTATAAAAAAAGCTAAGTCAGCACTCTGAAAAATTTGGCAGATTGCCAAGCATAATATTTAAGTTAAGAAAGCAATCTTTATTTTCAGTTTTAAGTGCCATCGAATCAGAGTATTTCACATTATATATGGACGGAGAATGACGAGTTGCAAGAAGCTGCAATTATGTCAGCAAAAGTCAGTTGGCCAAATTGTTTACAAAGTCATAAAATAATTTTGTGGCATCAGCAACTTCGACAGGCTTCCCCTGCAGACAAAGTTCAAGTTGCGTCATGTGGCAGACAGAGTGGAAGAAAGACAGTAGCCCAGCAAGTGCATGAGTTGAAGTGGGTAGATTCTACAAAAAAGAAATTTGGACTTTTCATTAGGCTTATTAAGCAATGCAAACTTTGAGTGCGCATTTGCAAATAAAATTTCAATTTAAACATTTTTGCTTTCGTTTTATGTGGAGCTGTTGAATTTACGCAAAGTGCCACAAGCCGAAAGAAAACACATTTAAACAAAAACAAGAGAAAAGGAGAAGGCCTTTAAGTGTTCAACTTGTAAATGTCGAAATCTGATGGGAAACTGATGTCTCGAATGTTTGGCAAAGCATACGTGAAAATTATGGGATTATGCGAGTGTCTGACTGTGTTTTTGTGGGTGTTACATATATATATAAATACATATATACATATGTATGTGTAGTGCTTTTGCATGTCCAGATTAACCAAGTGACATGTTCAGCTTCAACTCCCATTCCAGTTGCATGCGGCAAACGCCAACGGGCCAAAGCTGTAAAACTAGGTCTCTCTTCTCTCTCTCACTCCCCCTCGGTGGAGAGGCAGGTATTGACCACGACTTGGCTAAGTACAGACTTTAGTTGCAACGCTGTAAAATTAGTTACCTCGAATGGTATTTATCAAGGTTTGAACGTTGCGTATGGCGCATTCCCACTCGCCAGGAGCCAACATTAATTAAATGGCTATAAACAAGTGGAACAGATTGCGTCCAAAAGCAACAACAACAACAACAACAGCAGCAATAACTAACTACATGTTATGGGCAAAAGTGACGCCCAAAAGCATGCAACAGTTTATTTATGACCACAGCTGAAAAGCGCAAGAAGAAGCAAGAAAAGCAGCAGCAGCGAGAACAAATTAAGAAGAAGAAGAAGCAGAGTTTGTGTGGGTCGCCGTTTTTCCGAACAGCGATGAAAATCGCACAACACGCTATTTTGGCATAGTGTGAAAATAAAATGATGTTTGTGTTTGTGTCTTGTGCTTTGTGTTTATCGTCGGGTTGTTGCTTGATTTAACTTTTTAAATTATGAAGCGAGCAAATGAAAAATTTTACATTTTATGGCTACTTTAAAGCGAACAAACAGCCAAAAGACAAACAACCCTTCATTTTTTAAGCAAAACAAACAAACAAATTTAAGGCAATTTCAGTTAGCTGACTTTGATTTTAAGTGAACATGTTATGAGGGCAATAACATTTATTGTTTTACTATTAACTCAATAATAATAATAATTGTATATTGACCCATTAAAACATTTAAACACATTTTATATGGCCTGTGACCGGAATTGATGATATTTGTTTGTTTAATATGCAAATAAGCTTGGGCCAACAAAATCTGTGTTCGTTATCCGATCGTAATGAAATTTCTACACTTTATCAATAAAATCTATACAAGAATTAAATTGCTATATATATACATATATACAATTGTGTTAATTATTGCTATCGAATATTGATTCGTCTCTTAGCTTGGCTAACGACAGACCGAAATTGACTCGGCTTTTGTTACTATCTTATGGGATCGCATATGCTTATTTTTAGCTGTTAGATACTTTTTTACAATTTCATTAAATGGGTTCAGTGTACAAAAACTTTCAGACATTACAATATAAATCAAATATTCAATAGGTTCCCATTTGTAATTATTAAATGTGAAAACTTTTTAGGTGTCACTTTTGAGTTAATGTTTGAACAGCAAATAACACTGCAAATTGTGGAAAAAAGTTGCATGTAAGCTTCACATGTGCCCCAGATACAAGTTTGCGGGTGATACCCCGTTGGGTGTTTTGTTTCTGCTGTTGTTATTGTTTATTATAGTTATTGTTGTTGTTGCTGTGCGATATTTAATTAAAATTGTGGCGCACTCACGAAGTAAACTAATTTCCAAGACATGTGAAATATTACTATGTGCATAAAGCCATTCTGTGGGTGGGTGTGTGTATTTTCAATTGTTTTTATTATGCATAGATAGATATGGTGTGTGTGTGTGTGTGTGTGTGGAGGCGAGTTCAATGTCATCGCGTCTTGGCAAATGGAAATAATAATGAAGCGCTGCGCAAATATTTAAAATACACACAAATACAGGAGTTTTGAGCATTTATCTTGCTGCGACCGATAAGAGCAGTGCGAGAAGTAGATAAAAATGCTGGCTTAATTGGTGGCTAATTGGCGATTGCCTTGCGTTAAGCAGATGCAAAACTCTGCGCAGAAGAGATTACTCGAATCGGAGGGGGAGAGGTGGAGGAAGCTGTTAGCAACTGCCACGCCCAGCACATGGGTGCGGTTGCTGCTGTGCAGACAGCCATGTTAATTAAAGTGCGTAACAAAAAGACTTTCCAGTGACACGCCCCTCTCCCATCTCCCTACCACCCCGACGGCCGTCTAACAAGCACGCTTATCACGCCTTCAATTTTTTGTGTGCAGCCATTTCATGCGGCACTCTTTACACAAGCTGTCAACATTTGTTGATAATTTTTATTCCATCAAGCCAACCTAAACCCACTGGCCCATCCACCCACACCCTGCCGTTGGCTTAATGAAAAACCACTCTCCTCCCCCCCACCCGTTCACACCACGAGGCGCGTACACAGATTTTGTTTTTACTGTTTTAGGATTCTGTTTTTAAGTTGATGTTGCTTTTGTTGTTCTCTGGCATTATTCATTTGGAAAAACGTGAAATATTTTGCAGTTTACATCTGCCGCAGCTAACGTGTGTATGCTTGTGTGTGTATGTGTATGTGTGTGCGTGTGAGTGTGCGTGTGAGTGTGAGTGTGCGTGACACATTGTTGTGAGTTGTGGCAGCAGGGTTACGTGCAACATCGGCGCTGCTTGTGCTGCTGCTGCCTCTGATGTAGCCGTTGTCTAATGGCATTGCCTTTTATTAAGTGGTTCGAGTGTTGATTTATGGCACTTTGCAGAACACTCTCCGCTTATCCCGGCCAAAAACCCGCAATGCCCGCAGGCCACCCACTCAAGGACACTCTCTAGCTGCCTGTGTGTGTGTGTGTGTGCGTGGTTTTCCACCTTCCATTCAAACTTTATGCGCCCATATTGCATTTAAAGTGTAAGAGTGTGCGCAGATAAATGCTTTAAAGCACATTACTCATACGCCATGTGAACCGCAAACACAAACATTAGATACAAAAGAGTATGCCACAGATCCGGAGAGAGGGGGGGGGGGGGGGGTCTCGAAGAATGCCAGACGACTAGTCGAGGCCTCACTTAGCTTAATTCGAACAACCGAAAGCAATTTGATTACTCAGCGAGAGACTGCTTATGAGGGGGAGGCGGGGCAGGTGCTGGGGCTATAAGAATTAATCGGAAAATAACTTATGCTAACCAGTAATGATCACTAGATTTACAAATAAATTTAAAAACTCGTCCAGTTTATTCGTGACTCATCGAATTTCGTATCGTTCTTGCAAAAGTATGAAAATATCAACCTTACAAACATTCAACAAAGACAAGCTTTTCTCTTAAAATACAATTATAATTTATAATTTTTTTTATAATTAAATATTATTTAATGCTGAAAGCAAATTCGATATAAAACCATCTTCAAATTTGAATCTTTTTAGTCGGGGTTTTGTTTATTTCAATTTATTGGTTTTTTTTACTTAATTCGCGAAAATTAACCAGTTTGTGTTTAATTTAAATGAAGCGCTCATTTTTACGCGAAATGTAAAGAGTGTTTAATTAGATCAGTGTACAAATTGTAGGGTAAGTCTTCTTCTTCACATCTTGCTTATTTTTGAGCTCCTTCATCGTGCTCAACAAATTGTGTTTGTTCAATTTGTTAGCTTATCATTAGAGTACAAATGCTTATTCGTTTAGGTCACAATTTCGCCTATCTTTGCACAAATAATTCAAAAGTGTAAACATTTCGGTTTACGAATACAACACAGCAGATACATGTATTCTATTTATTTTTCATTTGATTTTATTTCATTTTTAAAGCAAATAATTTGCGAGTGCTGTAAAAATATAATTATATAGCACCTAATCATATATTTGGATTTGGTTATTCACATTTGCAGCTGTAAATTGACTTGTGCAGTGTATCTTTATAAATCTACGTAGTGCCCAAAGTCATATCTATATAAATCAATATTTGAGGGAAATCATTATCTAAACTTTTCAAGCAAAGCGGTTTCCACTTCTTACTCTGAATATTCATTTCCTCCGACTGTTTACACTGCGAACAGGCGGATGCATTAAAATTATTATGGCTTTGCGAACAAGTTGAGGAAATATTTTAAATTGACTTGTAGACTAAATCAAGGCCAGTTTTGAGCTTAAATATAACGGCGAAAATTAAGTGGGGCATGCCATGGGAAAACTTTTGCCTATTTGCCTTGGCAACAGATATGGAGATGAGCTGTGCGATGACTCAGCTCAAGTGCAGTGATTGCTCATAAAAATGTTATAGTTTCAATGAATATAAAATTTAAGTGGCTAAAACAACGTTGCACAAGAATTGCTCAAAGTAAATGACTATGTGATTTAAAATTGGACAGTAAAAAAGAATAAATAATAAACAATAACAGAAAACTCTCGTGATTTTTACAGCTCTATTTGCTTCTGGCTGCTTTTAGAGATCTGTTCGTGCAACATTGAAAATCCCGCGTGGAAATATAAACAAGTATCCAATGTTTACAGAACTCACACACACTAGACACACACATACACACATAATAATATATAATAATATCGCAAGGGCGATGCCAATGAAATAAGCTGCACACAAACGATAGTTATTAAGATACCCTGTAGATAACAGTTGGAGTGAGAAAAGCAATTAAATCGGCTTAAAATATTATTATTTAATTGACATTCACACATTTACAAAAGCCATTTCAATTTTTTCAAGCATATTCGCTAATGAAAAATGAAATGAATTCTTTTTTAAATGAATTGTGGAATGTGAACGATTAAATTTTATTACGTGAAACTTGAAATTGAAATTGTTATAAGAAAATAAATGAATGTGGGCTTGTGCAAAAAATAAAGTCGTTAAGCGAAGTTTATTACTTGTTTAGAGAATGCTCAGTTATATTAATAAAATTTGCATTTTTTGGTAGAGATCTTTAAGGGGTTTGCGGCAGGATGTATTTGCTTTCATATGTCTGTATCTAACCATATATGAGTTTGCACTTATTTACAATTGCATATTAAGCGGATATCTTCTACCACTGACTGCCACCGATACTTGCTACAGACTTCATAAATTGCTACTCAAAAGTGTTGCAGAAAATGGCAACAAGGTTGTCAGATAGCTTTGACTGCTTTCTATTAGTTAATGTTCTATTTTAAATCCCACATACTGTTTATATATACCCGTACAATTTACCAATCTGAATAATTAAAAATTATTTAAAATAATTAGAAGTTATGTTCAAAGCTTTATATAAATAAATATAATATACATATACATACGGTTATATATTAAAAAATTCTATCAGAGGGCTTATTTGTATGTAAATCCAATATCTTTTATAGTATTTTTCCATTATCAAATTATTAAATTATCTTGAATTTTATTTTAGAATCTTCACAAATAATTTTAGTTTTAATTAAGTAATCAGAAATAACCAAAGTTGGTCTAAAGCCTGTTTAGTAGTTAATAAAAAAAAGTGGGAGAGGGAAGGGGGAGGGAAGTCATACTTTGGCGTTGGCTCATGTAAGTCCTTAATTAACCGGCGATTAATTATTTGCCAATTTACCCTCATCAACTGCTTGCCCGAGCTCTAATTAGATGCGTCGCCTATACACAGTTGCCCCCTCCACACACACAGACACACACAGCATACACACAGTTTTATATATATGTATATATGAGAATACCCGCTGTGGCGCAGCTCATAAGCAGAGTATCATTGTGGCTCGTATATTAATGGGGCTGCAAACTTATTTCATGCCACATGAATGCTAAAATAATGCTAGTATTAAGACATTTATATGTTATATAAATATACGCAGAAACGTATACGATAAGTATGTATGCATACAGTATTTTTGCGTTTTGTGCTAAAATTCAGAGCCATTGTTTGTGGCACGTTGCTAAAGTTAAAGTTGCCGCAGCAACTTGTAATTAACTGAAGAGTCAGCAACAAAAAAAAAAAAAATAGAAGCAGAACAAAAAAGCAAGTTGGTCAAAAGTTTTTTTCGTGCTAATCTCTGCTTTGGCTGAGAAAATCAGTGGGAGGGAAAATAACAAATAAATGAAATTCAGTTTTTCCAGTTAATCATATGGCACATGGCCACCTTTCCCAGCTGGCCAGCTGCGTGTGTCGTAAACATTTTTAATGGCTCATTTCTTTTTTCTTTTTTTTTTTTGCAAACAAAGAAAAAAAAAACGAAAGGATGCGACATTTGGACGGATAAAAAGACAATGGCTAAAAGCATGTAATTTACATGAGCATTGTTCTTGGCTCATTCCATTTCTGCTGATGGCCACTCAATTAGACTAATATGGCGCGTGGAGTTCGCTGCATGTGGGCGTGGCATTTTATTGCCACATTTCCACGCGAGCAAGCGAAAAAAGTCTAATTGCAAATCAGCCGTGCGAGTGTTAGATTAAAAATAAACAAGTTTTCCGCATGAATGCCCTTATTGATCTTATAAATGCGATGCTGGTCAGGATATTTGCGCAAGGACAATTGAGTTGTGTAAACATATATAGCAAACAGAGTGTCTGCCAGCCCCAACACCTCTCCCTTTGTCCCATTCTCCCATTCCCTCTGCTGCACTTACCGTATTTGTGGCTTGGTTTTGTTTCCTGATTTGCTGCACGATTATCTCATAAAAAAAATTGAATTAGTCCTTTGTGTTATTATAGTTGTTGTTTGCTGTACTTTAATTACATGAGTTTGCAGAAAATTGGTTGTTTTGCTTTTTGACAGGGAAATATGGAAAGTTAGCTGAATACGGGATATGGGGGAGTGGGGTTTTTTATAAAATGTTTGGCCAAGTGGTCTGCTCTCATTTACATTTTATGCATATTTTAATTGCTCGCAGGCTGAAAATTCAAGGCAGCTTTTCACTGTCTGAAACAGGCAGAAAAGGACGAGAAAAACAATAAGACCAAAAGGAAAAATAAGCACAGGAAGCTGACAGAACACAATAGATTGAACAAGAGCAGCCTCCAGCTGGACAACCTGCCAAGAGGGATCTTTGTTCGTCCTGAAGTCGACTTGTGCTCTCCTTTTTCTGTAAGCTGTGGTCAATGCACTTGGAAGCCTTTATTCTTGTTGCTGCTGCTTGTTGCTTGGATTTTTGGGTTGGGCAACATTTTTAATTGAAAATTAGAGCGAAGCATGCTGAACCTCGTCCTTGGGCTGTTTCGTGCACAATTTACTTATTTAATATTCTATTTTTTCGTTGTTTCTTGTTGTTTTCTCGACGTCTCTTTTGTTGTAAATTAAAGTTCAATTGGAGAAGTTTTTCAATTAAAATAGTTCACTGTGCACTGTGCACACTGTGCAGCATTTTTTTTTTATTTCTCCTCTTTTTATCAAGGGTTCCCAGACGCGAAATCTTTTTTGTTTGACCAATTGGATGTGGTCCGCGTCGGAGAGGGATATGGGGGAAGGTCGATGAGTGCTTGCTATGCCAACAGCTAATTGGTTTTTGGTACTGATAGCACTTGGCATACACTCAATAAACAGACACACACACACACACACACATGCATGTACATATGTGTAGATATTGTTATGTATAAGGATGACATACTGTCACGCGCTGTTGACATTTTAATATCAATCTCCATCAATTTGGCAAGTATTACTGATGCGAACAAGAATCGCTGATGTGCGAATTTGGCTGCCATTTTTAAAAGAAAATCCTGACGTTATTAAATCTGAATTAATTATGATAAAAGTAATCAAAATGAACAGAAAAGTTAATGTAAGCACATTAAGGAGGCTAATAGATAACACCTGGTTCGCTATGGTTCCTAGAGGGTAGCTGAGTAGGGGCGTAGTGGGGTAGGCAGAGGTTAACAGCTCTGTCGAAGCGAGAACACAAACACAAACCCAAACATAAACAAATGAAGATGAAACGCACTCACACTCACACACCTACACTCACCTACACATGCATGTGATTTAGAATAGATAAGTGTGTAAGGGGGAGGGGGCAGCTTCACTTATTTACACTTCACTCAGTTGGCCAATGGCTGCTTTCTGCTGCTTTCTACTGCTCGCTTCGCGCACGTTTCGCATTCAGCTCAATTCAACTGTATTTTTGCTTTGTTCTAAGTTATTGCCAGTGTTTTTCCTTTTTGAGTGTGCCGCGTCACGCCCCGAGCGCTTTGAACTACAACGAGGAACTGAAATGGCACCGAAATGCAAGCAGCACGACAGACCCACAAAAAGCTCCAGCCAGCGAGACAAAGTGGTAATGAAACACAGCACCCAAAAGAGAGTGAGCTTGTCTCTGTATGCGTGTGTGTGTGTGTGAAAGAAAAAAGGGAGAGGGGCAGCTACTCTATAGCTCCATGTTGCGTCAGGGACACTTGTAGCTCACGTCGCACCATGTTGCTGTTGCAAGCAAATGTTGCTGAACCTATTAAAATTGTTGCGCGAGCACCAAAAAAAAAAAAATGTTTTTTGACTATTTCTTAAGTGTAAACAAACTCAGATTTCTTTGTTTGTTTGTGTTTTCTTTATTTCTCATGCAAGAAACACTCGAGATAATTAATATTTTAAGGCAAATGCAACACGTTAATTGTGTGGCTGCCTATTTAATTGGGGGTCTAGGTTGGGTGCGGTGGTTGGTAAGCCTTGTAAACACTTTCAAGTGGCCATCTGCTCGCCGATAAGATAAACAAAATGCGTCTAAAATCAGGCAGCTTTACAAACTAATACAGTGATTGCTCGATCTAAGGTAATTTTATACTTTGTAGACCAAATTTGTTTTTCTTATAATTTAACGATTGTATTTAAATTAAGAGTACACATTCATACTTGCAAGCGAATAGTGTATTTGCTGTTGTTGCAGCTGTTTGCCTTGGGATGTGTGTCAATCCCGGGCAGGCAGGCAGGCAGTCATCGGCAGAGTCGCGCGGCGCCGAAGCAAAGGCGCCAATGAGCGCACAGCGGCCAGGATGGCCGAGAGAAAGCGAGCGAGCGAGAAAGAGAGAGAGAGAGCTTTCACACAGTTACTGTTTGCTGGCTGCCTCAGTTTGCTGTGCATTTGCGGTTCGTTTCAATTCCATTTTGTGGCGTTTTACATTTGGCGCGCATTTAAAATGCATGGCACGGGTCACTTAAATAACTTGACGTGCATTAAATTAAACATTTACTTCTAATTAACTTAATAATTTATTGCAAACGACAACAATGGTTAAATGCAAAGCATAGTTGTAAAGCATTTTGAGTCTGCAGTCTGAGTAACAAAACAAATAGTTATACAGTATATATATACTGTTTAAGGAAAGGTAAGAATTTTTGAGGTCTGTCTTATGACTTTAAGCTGTTCTTCCGTTGTGACATTGCACTGCCCGAAAACAACCCTTTTAGTCAGCAAACATTTGTTTAGTCCCATCACACACACACACACACACACACATACACTCGCACACAGGCAGACAGACACATGTAAGTCTTGCAAACAAGGATTTAATGCTCTTCGTGCCATTGTCGCAAATTAGGTATGAAGATTTATGAACTGTAACTGTAAAAGCTACACACGAAATTCTACCATTTAAGTGTGGCTTTAAAACTTAATTATAATTGTGAACGTAATTCGAAGCATCGACCCGTAAACAAAGTTTTCATTAACATTTACATAAAAGCCTTCATTATGACAGCGCAAATAGCGAAAGTTACTCCGTTCAATTCATCCACAAGCCACCGCACCCCTCTCTATCCTCAAAATGCTAACGAACTTTTGCCAACTGGCGTTGCCCAACTCCCAACTAACTACTAAAAAAAAGCTTCATCCGCCCCTCAGACGCAGGTGTCTTTGTTCGTCTTAAGGCAAATTAAGCACGACGAGCAACAGAAACAAGAGCTTTAAGAAAGGGCCTCTGCTTAAGCATATTAGCATTTCGTATAGCACTCACTCTCTCTCTCTCTCTGTCTCTCTCTATCTGCCTCACTCTATCGTTAACAGTGTCTGGCATCGATACATGGCGACTGCCCCCGTCCCCGCCTTCGATCACACAATTTCCATTTCAATAGTTAATAAGCTGGTGAGTGCCACGCTGCTGCAGCTCTTTTCTTTGTTTTATGCAGCCAACGCCGCATGTAATTGAATCTCCTGATGCGTACGCCCAACGCCCAACGCCCAATGGAATGCTCTCTTTCTCTATTTGCGTGTGTGTGGGTGTGTGAGTGTGTGTTTGCTGCATTAATTAATTGATTTAGTAAGTGCTTGTTCTCTCTGTGTATATGTGTGTGTGTGTGTCTGTGTGTGCGTGTGTGTGTGTGAGTGCTACCAACTACAAAATCTGTTAGAGTTGGCAGGCCTGCAGGCAATTAGCATTTTGCCCATGCTCAAAACCAGCCCGTAGTACACACAGTGCGTATGCGTAATTTACGACCTCTACAAATCTACGGCTTCTTCAAGAGTTTTTATGACCAAAAGGGTCACTGTTTAATGGGCCACAAAACAAAATATTTAGATACACATAAATCCTAACAATTTCAACACATAAATTGCGCTATAAAATCAAACGAATACAACATCTATATAAAATACATATATAAATATACATTTTTATAGCCTGATAACAATATCGGCTGGTATTCAGGTTGTTTAAGCCGCCTCATAGCAATTCAATTTGTATGCATTGTCGCTGCTCAGTTTCTATTTATGTGTCAGCTTTAAATTTCGAATTAAATATACTCTTTTGGCTCAAATGCGAGTGAACAGGTAACTCCCTCTTCCCTCCACAACCCTCAAGTTGTCAAAATGTTAGCAGCGTTGAAAAGCTGAAACTTAATCGGCTTGGCCAGTAAATTCCAGCAGAGGCAGCAGAATAGTAGCAGTCCTTTAATGCGGGTCACTGACTGCCTGGGCCCCTATGTGCCAGGACTTACCAAAATTACTGTTGAAAAGGACAGTAACCACAACATTTTGTTGCATGAGTGCAGTTGCAACTAAACCGAGCACTTAAATTAACTATCACTGTAATTGACGTTGAGGTTGAGTATCTGTACTCAGTTAATGTATTAACTGAATTTAGTTTTCAACTTAAATTAATTTCACGACAGCCCTTAACAAAGTGAATGAAGTACGTAAAATATTTTGTTGAGCCAATTAAAGATCTTAGATTTAAAGTGCATCGGGTAGAATTTTGTAGTACTTTTAACTTATTCTGTACGATTTTCTTAGTCAATATCGTTTGTTTACCGTTCAAGTCTGCGAAGTTTAATTCGGGCTTATATCCTTAACACAAAAATTGAAATCGGAACACGAAAATTTGTCTTCTTTGTATCAAACAACAAAAAGCAATTCTCTTAAAATTCGTGAGTTTGTATAAAATTTTAAAACAGGTACTTTTGCAAATAATTTACATATTTTCAGCAAAAAAGGATGTGCCACATTATGTATGCATGTAAATATTTTCAATGCTAATTCTACGAAAAATCAGCTCAAATATACAAATTTAATCTAATGTTTATTTTCTCGGAAATCCAGAAATGTTAATCATCGCGTTAAGCTTCATCGTGGAAACCTGCCACTCTCATTCACGGTTTTAAAGAGTTTTTGCTGTGCAGGCAAATTGTAACTTGTTGAACAGACAATGAAAAACAAAAATGGGAAAAGGCTTTCCCAATTGGACGACTGCCTAATGGCATGCCTGTGTAAAAGTATATACACAACAATGTAATCCAATGCCCTCCGGGAGTGGGAGACTGGGCTGGAGCATACTCCGGCGATGTCAGCTGCCATGTTGGCTGCTGAGCTGTTGAGTTTGCCGAGTTTGTCGAGTCTGCCGTGTGCCATGTGCCTTGTGCCTGTCCAGCTTTCCCATCCATTTGATGATGCATTGAACAGGCTTTGAGTTTGAGGGAGTGGAGAATGTGAGTTTGGCAAACGTTCGGCTAATCCATCAACAGGAGCCAGCGCAAGTGCCGACAGCAGCCTTCGCAAAACAATACCAATAAAATGCCGAACGGACCCAGCAGAAGCAGAACCGCAGCAACAGCAAACCGCCAACAGCCAAACGCACACAATTCACCCTCCGACTACATATACATATTGGCAAGGCCTACTCCCCATCCCACCACACATCCTCCACTCCACACCGCAAAAAAAAATCCATATTCATGGCCGGGATTGTATGGTCATAAAAGCGGATGTAAAACGAATATGCGAAATATGTTTCGTTCCACTTACACACATATACACGAACATGCATACATACATACATACATACACACATACATACATAGTCGCACATACATGTCTGCTATGCATTCGCATCACCTGCAATCTGATCCGGGACCATCTGTCGAGTCCTTGTTAGCATTTACAACACTTCATTTGCCCTTCAGCGACTTGCAAATACTCTGTTTTCAGCTGACGATAAATGAAAGATAAACTTCTTGATTCGGAGCAATTAAACTTGAAATTATACGAATTCACTTTTGATGATCCAGCTCTAAAGCTATGACATATATCAGAGTTGAACTGGATTTTGTTAACAGATCCTTGAAGAGCTGCCTGCAACTCTAGTTGCATAAAATAAAAATGATTTTCTCGATTTAAGTTATGGCATTTTGGCACTTTGCTCGAGCGATATATATATGTGCATATATATATATATATGTATATATATATTCTCAATGTGCCATAGGGCATAGAGATACAACATAAGAAACAACAACAACAAATCGTGCTTAAAAATCTTTTTCGTTTTTATGCACGAATAAAGTTCAATAAAATGACATCAAAGTGGAAAATTCTCGCACGATTTAACGGTTGTCGATAACGGTAACAGGAATCGTCAAGTAAATTCAAGACTGCTCCTCTGGCAGAAAATTCTGATGCACCTCCACTTTTCGGTTTCACTGGCGACCTTACAACAGCCCCGTTGGAAAGATGCCGAGAGAGCTGGAACGAAAAGAGGTCAGAAGGTCAGCAGGACGCACAGTTGGAATTGATGGGAGGCGACAGGCCAACCTTTGGTACATGTGTGCACTGCGAAATCCGGGGTCCCAAAATCTCTGGGGACTTTCAGATTGTCAGATTTTGATCTGCATTGAATTGCGTTAGCCCCAAAATATATATAATTTGTAATTTGATTGAGGCCGAAAATAATATTCGATTTAGTTAAGCACATTATATAAATAGATAAGTATACATACATATATTAGCACAATTTGTTATTGTTTGAAGATAATAGAAACTTATTTTTATATCTTTTGTACTTTAAGCCTTATTAGTAAAGTTGTCTATTCAGAACCATCAACTTAAGATTCCGCGTCAGTCAACAAACTTCTTCAACACAACAAATAGCGTAACATTTTATGGCACTGAGAATGGCAATAAATTTGTTGAAGCTCCGTCAAATCCTCACAAAGATCTCGAATTACAGATGAACAAACTCTCGTATTGCTGCTTCTGTTTAAATAACAAAGACCTTCAACTTTAGCTTCAAGTTGAGTTCGAGCGCTAAGTAAATGAATTCAGTTTTGAAATTATGAATGGAAACCAAGTCAACTCACGAACTCATTGTGCTGAGTGTATTTAGTTGACCGAGTCACTGCAGAAGCATTCAAAGAATGCTTCAAATTGTTTTGGTCGCTATTGTTATTGTTGTTGTTGTTGTTGTTGTTGTTGTTATTGGGGTCCATTTCATTTGCATGTCAGAGTTGGCATTGATTGGCCGTTAGAATTTTGGGTCCGCCCTTCATTTGACTTGGCTACTTGGCCACTCAGTCGCGTCGCTTCATATCTATATCTAAGTGATGGCATGTCACTTTTAATTTAGCCTTCGATTTATAAATCCCCCTCCCCCTCCCCCTCCCCCTCTCCTTCACAGATATTTACCAAATTCCACCCCTGCGGCAGTCTTATCCCTCGTGGCGCCCGACGCCAGTTCATTTCCAATAAAAAACAAAAGCTGCCTTGCAGCTATTCTCCGGGTTTGGGGCTTGCGGCTTGGAGCTTGAATCTTTGTTGGAGCTGGGGGCATATCGCATTATAGAGCGACATCTTCATTGTGCCTATCTGGCGTTCTTAAGCACACTTGTCTTATGCCACAATTCCATTACACAGTGGAGCATTATGAAATTAAATTTCGCTTAGATATTAAACATTTTATTTTCAATAAATCCTTATGACTTCAATTTGTATTTTAAGCTTATTTGAATATTTTGTATCTCGGATCTTGTAAAATATTTAGAAAATGTGAATTAATTACAAGTATCTCATTTGTTATCTACCAAAGTACAGCAAAGTTGAAGCAAACATAACTGAAGTTGCACACTAAATGGAATTAAGTTTTCAATTGACTTAATTTTCAGATTGCAATGGGTTAACCGACATAAACTCAAGGCGAAAAATACTTCAACATCAGTTTAATATGTATAATATTGAAAGGACTTCTGACTTTTTACATAACCTTTCAGATTAGAATTGAATAATTTACCTATTAAATGAATCAATCGGCGACTCAAAATTCTAGATAAAGTATGTAAATTCTTCTTAATATTCTACATTTATATTTTCTAAGAATATGAATTAATTTTAAGAATTTAAAGTAAGTTCAAAAGCGCAGCTTTCTTCTTTGCCAAGTATCACTGTATTACATCCTAGGTCCACGCTTTAAATCCACAACTCGCAATGTCAACAATTAGCTAGGAAAACCAACTGGCACTTAATGGTTATTAATCGCCAGAAATTACAGAGAGAAAGAGATGTAGATACAGTAGGGAGAGAGAGGGATAGAGAGAGATGAAGCGAATTATAGCTAAATTAAGTAATATTTATGTTGGCACAACGCGTTAGTCAGGCGGAAATTCAAAGCAATTGACTCTGAGCTGAGGACATCAAATCCCACGCACTCTTTCTTGCTCCTGCTGTCTGAGTGTCTGGTTGTCTGTCTGTCGGTCTGTCTGTCTGTCTGTTGTCTTGTGCCAAGAACCATTAATAAATCTGGATTTTCACTCCACTCGAGACACAGCAGCAGCAGCAGCAGCAGCACATTGCTATCGGCACCATTGAGTCGAGTTTGAAGTGAGTATCCGTGTCCAAAGTCCATGTTCATGTGTCTTCATGTCCGCATGTCAGAAATGTCCTTGTGCCAGGCTTCTACTTTAATCAATCTCACACGCTTTTTGCTGTCTGTGTTTTCAATTAAACGCAAAAAACTGAGTTATGAAGATAAATGCCACTCGTCAAATGGCAATCAATTAGTCAATGCTTTTCAGCAGGTCACAAAACCCCCACCCCCTCTGCCAGACAACTAGGGGTAGCCACCCTGGGAAATTACTCAATTATGATATTAAATTTAATGCGCTTGCCAAGGGCAAGGACGAGGGAAGTCGACGGCTTGCTTTTGATCGCACTAAAAGCTTTAATAACCGTAAATTGCTTTCACAAAATTTGACAGCACAAGCACAAGCACAATAGTCTGCCCCACTCCCAATCCCGCCACACTGCCACGTTCTATGTCCTCGACTCACCTGGATGCCAACGCGCCACTTGTCGCCAGACTGGACTTGGAGCTTCGGTATTTTCATTTCGTTGGGGCGCGTGACCAAATATTTAAGGACACTCTTTCGCGGTGCGCAAGGACTTCACAGGCCCCAAATTCGACATCAGTTTTCTAGTGCTATCGACCTGCATACCAAAACCAAAATAAAAACCCCAAAAATACCGAATATATAAATAAAATAAAAATAAAACATTCTGCTTAAAATCCAATTAAATTTCACTTTTAGCCGTGAGGACGTTTTTCTCGACTGAGCCATTAACTAATGCTGAAATCCGCTTAAACAATTTTAATACTTGCACCTGGTAAAAGGGTCTGATTTAGCGCTAAGGCGCTTAGCTACTTTGTGCTGCGAAAAGCGTGGAAAATCATTTTTCCATTTTCGATATGCCGCCGCAGTTTGTTTCTCTGTCCAGGTAGCATTTAAAGCAGCAAAAATTGACAGTAAGTGGTTTCACACATAAGCAAATTAATTCATCAACGACTGTAATGGAAAATCGCAATCAGTGACGCAACAAATCATTTATTTGCCGTGAATTACTCAATTAACTCATTTATCACATCAAAAGTTTCTAATTTGTGAGTTAGCCGAAAAGTTTGCTACTTTTAAACAGTACCCTTCTAACTGCTATAAATTTCCCTACTTTTTTTTATTGCCTTTTGCGCTGTCATCGTTTTTTTTGTGCTGCTCATCAATTATTTAAAGCATACTTTCGGGCTGCCCAAATAAAGAAATATAATCGATTTGCTTAAAGCTTTAAGCTTTGTCATTTCGATCGCCGACGCCACGTAGAAATTTTCTCATTTCAGTAGTTTTCTGCACTTTAACTGAGGCGGTTGCGTTTGTTTGTGTCGGCTTTCAATTAATAATAAAAAGAATACGGTAAAGTCAATTTCATTAACAAAAATTTGTTAGCGGTGTGCATGCAAAGCAGTAATCAACATGAATTATTATTTATCTGCGACGCAAACTAACGTCACCCCGCTCTCCCTCTCTCTCTCTCTCTCTCTCTCTCTCTCTCTCTCTCTTCCAAACCACACAGATAGAATGGCCAGCAAGCCGGTTCTCTATTATAATGCACGCAGTCCGCCATGCCGTGCGGTGCTTCTCACAGCCGCTGCTCTGGAACTCGACCTGGATCTCCGGTAAGTGGCGAAGAGCGACAAAAGCTTATCGATGCGTATAAACAAAACAGCACAATTACATTTTTTTGAGTATAAATTTAAGTGGACATTCAGTTGAAAAGCCACTTGACAAATGTTAAAAACATGTTACATAAATGTTAATATTAGTTACTTAAAAAGTCACATGACAAACAGTGGAATTTAGATAAACTCTTTAAAAACTTGCTCAACTACCAAAAACTAGTTTCATTAGAGTTTTATTAAATTTTTTCCCATCTCTTTATACCCTCTCCCACTCTATATATGTATGTATCTTTCTAGCTTGCTAACCGTTAGTGCTGGTGAGAATATGACGCCAGAATTTCTCAAACTAAATCCTCTGCATACCATCCCAGTGCTGGATGACAATGGCACTGTGGTCAGCGACTCGCATGTGATCTGCTGCTATCTGGCTGACAAGTACGCCAAGTACGGTGACGCACTGTATCCCAAGGATCCGGCAAAGCGACGCGATGTCGATGCCCGTCTCTACTTCGATTGCGGCCATCTGTTTCCACGTGTGCGTTTCATTGTGGAGCCGCTGTTTTACTTTGGCGCCACAACGATACCCGAAGATCGTATCACATACATGATGAAGGCATACGATGGACTTGAGCATTGCCTGGCCACAGGTCCGTATCTCGCTGGTGCGGAACTAACCATTGCGGATCTATGCAGCGTGTCATCGGTGTCAACCGGAGCTGCCTTTGCGCCCATCGATGCGGAGAAGTATCCCAAGTTGACACAATGGATGGCCAGATTACAGGAGCTGCCCTACTACAAGGCTAACAATGAGGAGGGCCTGCAGATGCTAATTACCTTGGCCAAAAGTAAGCTGGGCGAGCAATAAGAAAAACATGGATTGAATGTCTAGACATCAATCAATTTGGTCATAATACAAATTATTTGATCTACAATGGCCCCGCTTAAGTTTCATTCGTCATCAAAGGTGGGGGAAAATGGGGCGTGGCCATAACACGAGTAACTTTAGTGCAAAGAGAAATGTGATAGGAAACATGAAACAGTTTTTGCACAGTTGCTGGCGGAAAAACTTTTTATGGACTTGCTGCTTCGGAGACAAAGAAATCCAACTTGTTGTTCGTTGTTGTTGTTGCTGCGCTGCTTGTTAGTCACTGATTACGAGCTGGAAGCGATCGCATTTGTGGTTCTTCTTCACCTGGATTCACTTGTCAACTGCAAGCGATGCTTCCTGTGATTGATTTTTGTGATAAGCCAGCAACTAAACAACACTGAAGACCACACACGAGATTGCTGGATTGATTTATGACTGACTCAGTGATGAGTATGTGCAAGTCGTGCTATATCAATATAAAAGTTAAAGAATTAAATAATGTATTACTTCTGTTTACGTTAAACAGTCAGTCAAAACAACCTGTTGTATTTTTAAGTTTTGAGAGGTTCAGGTTCACTTAGCAGGCAGCCACAACTCACTCACAGTGTTTGTTTTTCTTTTTTTTGCTTATATAAATTTGTTCCCAACTTGATTGGTTTGAAACTCAGTTGGCAGATCGTTAGACTGAAAGGTCCGCGGATCAATCCCGGGTTTCGGCAAGAAATTACTTTTTACAATAATGCATTTATAATAAGTATACTTTTAGGCATATCAAGAAATTTACAATTGTGTTCTCATTTGTGTAAATTAATTGAAACATTGATTTTTAACGGTATGAATAATAAATGAATGAAAAATCTATAACATAAACTGGTTTAATGATAACGTCCAACAGTCCTGGAGGCGCTTCAATCTCTTGCGTGTAGTATTTGACCCAACTGTCAATGGGTTGACGTGGTTATGCAACCGGTCACATTATTTGTGTTGTGTCGGGTAGACCGAAGTCGTTATGCAACGTCCTCTTGCTCACGTATGGTGGAACACCAGAGATGTCTCTGAGCAAGACTTCTGCAAGACTTGAATTTGGTTTATCCAAAAACGGAATCCCATAGGTCCATATGGGCACGATGATGCTCCTGTACACCAGCAGCTTGTTGCTCAAGTTGAGTTTACTAGATGGGATACGCTGCTGCCGTGATTTGGATGTGTTTGCGCCAGGTAAGTTTCCTGCCCAGATACTTACCCAGGTAGCGAACATGAATCTCCTGAGGTATGACCATGTTGTTGAGTCGGACAGTTACCATTCCTGAGTGCAAACGTGCAGTGCTGAGACTTGCTCCCATTGACGCAGATGTTCCACCGGTTGGCCCAAGTACTGAAGCCATCCAAGAATCTTTGCGTAACCGCAAATGCTCTCGAAGCGGAGATGGAGTTAGCAAGGAACACTGTGTCATCTGCGTATGTGGCAAGCAATGTGTTTCTGGCTACTATTGGAATCCGCGGTGTACAATATGTACAAGGCAGGTCCAATGACACTACCCTGCGGAACATCCGCACCAATGCGGCGGATGTTTGTTCGCTCGCCCCTATCTTCATTACATAATTAATTAATTTACGCTACTTAAACACAACTCACAGTTAGAAAATAATAGAGAAAGGCGTGGCCTTTTACAGTTGCTCTCAAACTGTAGCCACAATTTCGAAGGCTCGCAGTTTTATTGTTTCGGTCAACTCTGCCAACAAACAGCAGAAGCGACAGCAACAACAGTAACACTTTAGTTTTTAGTATTTATTGTGCAGTGAACGCGAAATGACAGCAACAATTACAACTCACACATAGACTGACACACACACACACACACACACACACACACATATTTGTCGTATAGGTTTATTGCTTGTGGCAGTGAAGTGCAGCAACAACATTTTCCCTGTCACTCAATGCTTTTGTTGTTATTTACCGTCAAATCAACTTAAAACATGCGCACACAGACACACACACTTAAACATACACACTCACACACACACACACAAACACACACAAACACACACAGACCCACACAGTATATAAAATCCGCAAAACACTTTGGCGTAAAAGTTTCAATGCTGTTAGCCAGCATCCTAAAGCGGAGCAAAGTTTTTGGTCAACTTTCCATTTCGCTGTTGGGCAGCAAACACCAAATGCTATTAACTCTGATGCTAGGTTGCGTCGCACGACTGACCTCGTCCTTTGTGTGGCATTAAAGAGAGAAAAAAACTTGAGTTGAGGTTGAGGTTGCACGAAAATATTGTTGGCCTACTGATTTCGTTATAACACAATAACTAAAAACTATTTTAAGCCCCTTCTGCAATGTTTTAACAGTACTTTGCAATACTCAGAATTATCAACTAGCTTAGGAAAGTATTTCTAATAAATATTTACTGAATTCTTTGATCTTGCATGCTTCAAATTTGTTCTATATTTATAAATAAAATTAATTTTGTGCGACGCACAAAACTACAACATTTATGCAAATTTAGGAGCCCATCATTTTTATACTATGATACCGAAGGTATAATAGTATATTGGTTTTGTGCAATGTCCGTCATGCTGACCGTCATGCTGTCCGTCCGTCTGTCCGTCTGTATGAACGCGCGTTTCTCTGACACCCTTAGAGATAGAGACTTGAAACTTGGAACATATACTGGAAAGTACCCTCAAAAGCTTCAAGGTTTTGGACCTATGTCCACTAGGGAGCTAGAAAATCGATAAATTCGACTTTCGTAAATCGATAAGGCCACATTTCTCTCACAATTTTATGGATACAGTCACCAATTTTGGTTGGTAGGTTGTTGGCGATGTCCTTCAAAGATCGGCATGTGCCACACCCACTTCCGACGCCCCATCCCCCCGCCACTAAAATTTTTAAATGGCTATATCTTCCGCAGTTATTGAGTAGGGAACGTCAAATTTGGTAGGTATATTACTGGTAGGCGCCTTAAGGAACCGTTAACAAATTTGTGTTGCCACGCCCACACCTGCGCCCATAATCGACAATGCCGATATTTCGGAAAGTGTAAATCTATATTTCCGTATATCTCCCACACTTTTAAAGATAGAGTAACCAAACTTGGAAGGTAAATTGCTGGTAACCTCCTCCAAGGATTGGACCACGCCCACAATCGCCGCCTCCAGAAATTGACAATGCGCATAGCTTCCATAATTTGTAAGCTAGATTCACCAAATGTTGATAGTATGTTACTTGTAACTCCTCCAAGAGATCGATAAAAAATGGGATGGCCACGCCCACTCCGCCTACCTAAACCGATACACCTGTTGGTGTAAGTCGACAACACCGTTAATCTCACGCAATTTGGAAGCTTAAGTCACAAAATTTTAAAGGTATATTGCTAGTAACACCCTTCAAAAATCTGGAAAAAAATAATTTGGACCACGCACACTTAAGAGCTACAGTTACCAAACTTGAAAGGTATATTACTAAGAGCGAACTCCAAAAATTGTTTGTGCCACGCCCACTCCCGTCCCCTTTAAGAGCTACAGTTGCCAAACTTCGAAGATGGGTTACTATCTTATATCTACCTCAATCTGAAAGGCAACTTGGACAGTATTTCTTTACTGCACACAAATGATGGTATCATAGAACTTCGCTGTTGGTTGCGTCCTTAACCCGTTAAAAATGGGTAAAAAGGGTATATTGGTTTTGTGCAAATGCATGTAACAGGCAGAAGAAAGCATCTCCGACCCCATAAAGTATATATATTCTTGATCAGGATTAACAGCCGAGTCGATATAGCTATGTCCGTCCGTCCGTCCGTACGTTCGTCTGTCCGTCTGTATGAACACGCGGATCTCAGAGACTATAAGAGATAGAGACTTGCAATTTGGAACACAGATTCTCGTATACTAGGCGCATATCAAGTTTGCTATATTTTATCGATAACTGCTTCAGTTTCACAATTATCGATACATTTCGATTTCGATGGCAATCAATTCCACAATTTAAAAGGCAGAGTCTTCTAATTTATACATAACATGCATATACATATTATTGATATATTGCCAAATTAAGATTTCATTAAGATCGGATAAGAAAATCCAAAGTTATAGTCGAAAATATATTTTCATATTGATCTTATTGCTGCATTTTCTGCACGATAATCGACTCTAGCGTCAATATATTTGTGTGTATTCTGCAGAGCCCCGATAACTACTATTTCGTGTACGTGTGTATGTCTCTATATACAGTGGCTCACTTAGGATTTGGCCCTATGTATGTATTTTCACGTGTTTGTAGCCAGCCAGTTCGGCTTAATTCGGGCTTGTGAGTAAAAATACTCTGTAAGAAATGGACTTTCAGAACTGAACATTTGAGTACAAATCATCTTATAGGGAAATTTGCCAATAAAACTAGAATATATTTAACAACTGGGTATATCGTAGTCGAGCTAACTCGACTACATCATTCTTACATACAGAATCTTTTATTTATGTCTGTTTGCTATTTAAACTTTGAATATAAAAGGCTTAGTACATGTTCTGATGAGCTCATCTTTAAAATTTAAATGTATACCACAAAAAAGAAGAGAAACCCTAAAATAAGAGCTGACAGAAAAGCAACACTGCCTGAGAGTTAAGCAAAGTCAACACTGTAACTGAAACTGAGTGGCAAAGAAGATGAAGGGAAAGTAAGTAAATGGATAAAGCGAGAGAAGAGGGAAGAGAGAGAGGAAGGCCTTTAGGAGCTGGTTGCTGTAGCTACTCATGATTAATGATGCCGTTGTGGTCTCGCATTTCCGCTTCGTTTAAAGTTGAAATGTCGTTGGCCATCTGCTGTTTCAAAGTAGATTTCTGTTGTTATTGTTGCATGTTTGTTGGGCTTATCATTGTTTGCCCTGTGGTTGCGGTTTGTTTAACATAGAAATTAAGTTTGCCCTATAATATTTCAATTGGAATGTGTGTGTGTCTGTGTACTCAACCGAATTCCGACGAAAACTGCAACTATTTGGATATAAAAATAGCTCAATTCATTTCCATATCAAATTTGTGCATTTAACGAGCTCCATCCCCAGCAGGTCCTGTGTTTCCTCATTGATATGCAATAATCCATAATGATAAAATGGCAGACAAAAGGAATTGAAATTTCAACAGCACAAGTTTTGAGCTCACATTTCCAATTGGATTTCGATTTGATTCGCTTCGTTATCTCGAATTGTGGCAGAGTACAGGCAACACACCAATTATTTTAGCCGGGCCAAGAGATAGCCAGGGACGTCAGGGAGGGTGGGGCAACTGTAAGCATTATTTGGCTCCTGTCCTGCTATCGGGCAAATTGGATAACACAGTATCTCATGTGACCAATCCTAATTGGATACTGGGCATTGAATTTTGGACCATTAGGCATTGTGAGATTGATACCCCAATGAGGTGTTCAAACAGAAAACACAAGCGTAACTGATTTGCATTTCTACACTCAGAAAAAAATCTATATGAATTTTAGAAAGTTGTTTTGTTTATAGAATTATTTATAAATATAGTAAAAATCAACTCTTAAAAAAAGCAAAGCCATTTTTTATATTTTTCATAAATTTATTTGTAAAACGCTGAATTGTGTCTTTTTTAAGGTCAGGGTTTCTATTTTCTTTGTTGAAAAATCAAGATTAAAATTTAAATTTCTTACAATCCTAGACGGTTTTTACGCCGTTGTAAAGTGCGGCTATCTATGTCCTCAAGTATGTAACTTATTGAAGCAGGCGAGTCATCCACAATAAGGTGTATACATTCTTGATCAGCATCACAAGTCGACCCGATACAACCAAGTCCGTTATTCCTGTTCACTATAGGAACTCTTCTTCCATAGATAAGTTTTAAGTTGTGACAGGCAAAAAGATGACAAACTTTCTAGAATTACACAAACGTAGAATTGAATTTAAAACTGACTAAAGAATAATTGAATTGAAACTCACATCGCTATTAAAATTGGCGTCAATTTGAGCATCCAAAAACGGAAACGGAAGATTTTAGTTAAGGACGGAAACGGAAAAGTTTAACGTTAATTGGATTACGTATACGAATATTTCAAACTCATAACTAAAATTTAGATATCGGCTGATGGAGCTCTACATTTACTCTTCTAATCTAATTATTTATTCTTTACTCAACAGAAATACATAATTCACGATATATTTTTCATATATTTGAAGAAACCAATACTTTCTGATTTTCGTGTTGATATTTATTATAAAGAATTGTTTTCAATGTCCGATTGCAGTTGAGCTTGATGAGTGCAGGTTTCCTTGTGCATGGCGAGGTCAATAAGCTTGTGGCTTAATGTCAATTGATGCCACTTAGTGCGACTGGCGCTTGGCTAATCACTTGAGAGCAGCAGACAGCTTGATAGACAAAGAGATGGACTGACAATACAATGCTTGGCTAATAATGCAGTTGGCACAGCTAGAGAGAACGGGATGAGCAGGACGAACAGGACACAGGACACAGGACTCGATGTCAACCAGCAGCTGGTTGATAAGCGCCAAGTTTTTGCATTGTGCTGAATTTGAATGAGGTCTCTTTTATAGCCATACTGTCTGCCTGTTAGCCAGCCAACTAGCTAGCTGACATCCTTGCATTCCATGCCATGTCCTGTCGACACACACACACACACACAAGCATTAATATAAGAGCACTTTGCAGCATATTCGATGCATGCTGATTGAGTGCCCTGCGATTTGAAAATTGTCAGAAGCAGGAATTGCAACTGCAACAACAAGAACAAAAGCAACAGAAACATTTGCATGATTGCTATGGATGGCAAAAAACATGATCTGCATATGCATAAAATCGATTGATTGAATTTATTTTGCCATATTTGTGATTTATTCAATGTTCTCATGCATATGGCTGAAATAATTACATACATTTTAGTGTACTAAATAATTCAAATATTAATATTACCTTACAAAATTAATATTACTTGATATTTATATAACTAACTAACTGACTTGATAACTAATATACAAAACAATTTGCTTATCAAAATATTTAAGATATTATTTGTTTGTTTTATAGGCTCACAAAATACATTTCCGACAACAGGCAGCTAATTAAAATCACAACAATAATGGGCTTTTATTGTTATCATCATATTCAAACTTATGTTATTCATGACTTTAATGGAAATCGCATTAAAATATCCCTCTGCTCATTTCCTGCACATGAATATGAATAATCCAGTCTGTCTAAAGCCCAGTGGCATGTGAATATTATGGCCAAATACGCATTATTTTCATAGCTTCGCATATTTGTGTGCTCAGTATTTACCCACCCACACACACACACACACACACACACACACACACACACACACACACACACAATAATAACGGAAATTGCGCAAATGTTCAATAAAAGTGCAATAAATGGTCAGATTCTGTCACACACAGAACCACACACACTCACACTCATACATTTTTATACACACACACACAAGCCGCACAAAGTTTTCCAATTAGAGCGAGCAACAAATGAATTATTTCAGTCATAGCCAAGAGCCTTATACTTGGCCTGAATCTGAATCTGAATTTGAGTCTGAATCAGAGTCAGTAGTCCTTCTGGCCAACCTGCCCGGAGTGTTGGTCCCAGCATCCACTTAGCACCGAAACTCATTCAGCCATGTGCCTATCGTCTGCTCCGCTGGTTACAAGCCCCAAAGCGTTTGGCATTGCTTTGTGTTCCCCCTACTTTCCCACCTCTCCTCCCCCCATTACAGTCTGGGCCAAACTAAGCCAAGCCGTTAAAGCAGGAATGCCGTTTTCACGCATTCGCCTCAGTGCGCCTCGTCTGGCAGCCAGTTTAAGCAATTAACTTCATAATAGAGGCGCAACAACACGGGCTTCGCATTGATTTGCCACATTTATGTGGCTCCAAAAATTGTTGATTGCTTCATTCGAGACTGGTTAGCTCTGCAACAATGCACTTTTGGGTGCAAAAACTAATCGCTTCAAACTGGGCTTTAAGTCTGGCAGTCAGAAAACTGTGCACAACTACTTTTTCTCTATCTCTTTCTTTCTGTAGCTCTTATTCTATCTTTCTCTGAAAAAAAATGGACTTTTTCTTCTTGAAGAAGTGTTGAGTTTACTGGTTTGACAACGCTGCATTTTAATCCTGTTTATGTTGACAGCCTGCATGTCTCCCTTGTTATCTCCATCTCTCTCGCACACAATCTCACTCCCTCTCTCTATCTCTGGCTCTGGCTCTGCCTCTCTTGTTATTGTTTGTCTAACACGAACCACAGCTGCATTTGTGGTTGCCTCTGCAGCTGCTGCTGCTGCTGCTGCTGCTGCTGCTGCTAACAATTCTGCTACAGCTTCTGGTTTTACCGTACACAAAACCCGTCTAATTGGGTGACTTATGCCCTGTCGCTTGGTCCACGTGATGTATACGTGTTTTGCATAGGTGCTCGCTATTGCTGTCTACGGTTTTTGGCATCTCCTGTAATTGGTTTTGCGCTGACAGCCACCTGCCTGGCCAGCAACAAGGACACAAGCAACAACAGCAACAACAGCAACAACAACAACAGCAGCAAAATCAGCAGCAGCTGCT
This sequence comes from Drosophila mimica, assembly GCA_037043585.1. Classification (NCBI taxonomy): domain Eukaryota; kingdom Metazoa; phylum Arthropoda; class Insecta; order Diptera; family Drosophilidae; genus Drosophila; species Drosophila mimica. The sequence continues at coordinate 578,645 of JBAMBE010000437.1, forward strand.
TTAATTAACTGCTGCCTGATGTGAGTGAAATTTTATTCATTGCGAGTGTGCGAGTGTGCGAGTGTGTGTGTGTGTGTGTGTGTGTATTCTTTAGAAATTTTATCTGCTGTGCACAGGAGCATCAGCAACTAGCAGGTGCTCTGCCTACACAAATGTCCTCCCACCCGGCTTTTGAGTTTGCTTAGCAAGTTAACGTCAGCTCTCAAGTGTAGAATGATTTAATTATCTCTTGATTTAATTTCTAAACTTTGCAATGCAAATCAACAGCATCAAAATTAAAATTAATATTACACAGAAAAAAAGAAGTAGACAATTATTTTCAAATTACTATTTATTTTTCAAAATACAAATATTTTTAATATAAAGAATATGTTATGGCTTGTTAAAAATGTAAGTTGTTTTAGTTATTTTTTGAAAATGCCTCGTGTTTTTCAGAGTGCCGCATAGACGAGAGCATCAGTTGGTTGCATCTTTGTGGCCTAATCCTCAGCAGCTTAGAGTTCACCTCGGCTAAGCTTTGCAGGCAGTTGAAACAGGCAGGAGCAGGATCAGGGAAAGCAACCTTCGGTTTTCTTATTTCATTTTAGCTGCGTTTGCATTTTAAGTGCCACAAAATGTATAAATGTGTGTGTACCTGTGCATGTGTGTGTGTGTGTGTTTATGGACAAGACGATGTGAGCAGATGAGCAGGACATGAGTGCAAAGCCAGAACAAGTTCGGTCCATTGTTGTACGGATGTGAATAGCGAATATGTATGTGTGTGTGTGAGTGTGTGTGCCTGTGAGGGTGTGTGGGTGTCAGTGAGTTGCCTGCCTGTAAAGTTATTAAAAGCATTCAAAACATTCCGCCCCACATTCGGCAGCTGTCGCGTGGCTGTATTGGGCGTATCATTTACATAACTATACACCTACACCTACACAAACACACACACACAACACACACACACAGGGAACGCTGACTGCGTTCTGTTCTGACATGAACACTTAACCCGACACCCCCCCACATGGAGGTGTCTGGGGAGTCAGCTAAGCATCGGCCTTATGACAAGCATACAGAAAATGTTGTACAAAATTACACGACCGCAACAAATTACCAATAAACTGCTGAGGCAAACAAATGTGAGAGTTGTTCGCGTTGTTATTGTTGTTATTGTTGTTGTCGTTGTTGTGTGGGTCGTCAAACAAGGCCCCAAAAACAAACTCATTCAAGCAAATTATTGTAATAGATGAATGAGCGAAATGCTTGAAACAAATGTTTATTTATGCCTGCATAAATACTGTGATCAGGAGATTAAACTTGTCATAAGACAGATGCCAGCCCTTAAGCTTAGCAATTATTAATTGCTAAAATAATAAATCATAAAATAATAATTTATTGAACATTTTTTAAATTATGGCCGATTGCTATTTAACAAAAACTTGTGTTTGCTTTTTTTAACTGTAAGAAAATAAGAAGTCAACAATTGTTCGCTGTTATTTTAGTATCGTCATCTTAACTCAGTAACATCAGTAGGATTAAATTTGTTGAATATATTAAGCATTCCAAGATTCAGACAAACTCTTATTGCCATTATAAGTGTTTTAACTTTATCTGCTAAAAGTTAAAAGTCAAGTCTCAAGAAAAAGTTAAGCATTGCAAATTTTCAACTCTACAAACCGAAATTAATATTTAAGCAATATACTCAAATCTCGACAGAGATTTAAGCTATACTCAGCTGTGTTTCATTTAAAGTCGTTATATGCTTGCTTTAAGTTATTAAAACCTATCTCAACACAACTTTGCGATGGCTTTTTTCAAAAATGTTTATGGAAATAATAATATTCACCATTTAATGTACGGACAGAAATTCCAGCCCGATTTCTGTGTCTGCTTTTCAGCGTGTGGATTAAAACAACTTGCGGAGACCTTTTTATATGGCCAACTTTATTTTTTGCTTTTTTTTGGCATTTCAAGGTAGCCAAATACATAAAATCGCATATTTATGGCAACATCAACATCGGAAAGGGGAAGCAGCAGGGGCGTGGAAGAGCGTCAGGATTATTGGTGTCAGTCGGTTGCCCTTGGCCAGCGTTGCACCGCCGTCCACCAGTTTTTTCCCTAGCCATCTGGCGTAGTTAACAGTTCGAAAGCAGTTTTCATTTGATTTCCATGTGCGGTCGCTGCACACGGAGCATAGTCAAACAACGTTTGAATGTATGTTGATGTTTATGCAACACCAACAACAACAACAAGAAATGCCACTCACATTTCTGCCATTGCGAAAAGCAATCTAAACATGTGCTCTCTAGGGTGTGTGCGTGTGGCAACATCGTATTGCCGCAGGAATGTGTCAGAGCAAGCACAAAAAGGACTAATGTTGTTGGCCAACTTGTTGCCGAGTTCAACTGCTCTTGCATTTTTCCATTGCCTTATGACCTTTATCATGAACACTTCCACCAACCTCCTCCCATTCCCTACCAACTATTTTATTGTGCTCATATAAAGGTTATTTAATTTACGTACATGTTTTTTATTTCCTAGTAAACTGATGAATTGGTGCTGCGGTCTTCCAGTCAAATGCCCTAGTCCACTTTTTTATTTCCGCCTTTCAATTCAGTTCGCAATACTTGAGTGGAGCAGATCCACATAAAAGGAAAGCACAAAACAAAAGGAGCACACAAAGAAATTCATTATGTTGCCCAGTTTAGCAAACTAATTTGGTTTATATTCGTGTTCAAATGCAAATGTGTTTCGGTGGTCCTCAAACCAAACATAGCTTAAAGTTCCCTTCTTAAGACAGAGAGATACAAAGATGGAGGGAGATGGAGAGAGAGAACAGAGAGAGAGAGAGAGAGAGGATACAAATGTGTTCTGCTGTTTTCCAATGTTCGCGTACTCGTAAAAAAGCGGCACATTCGTAATTTGCTGGGCGAGAATGAAGTCTGCTTCTTCGCCTGCATGTCGCACGTAGCTTTTAGCGGATTGTAAGCGATGAGCGATGCGCGATTTGAGATGTTCGTTTGTCCGCTGGCCGTTGTCTGCCTGCATAATTTATGCGAAATCAGCGACGCAAAGAACCAGCAGAAAGACAACGCTGCACCTTCTGCTTCTCAGTTGGCAGTCGACCCACAGACAAACAGCTGCCAGCGGCGTCAGCACGTAAAGTGCTTTATCCCCGTTTCATTGTCACCGTAAGAAAAAAAGTGGCGGCAAGAAATTTACAAAATTGTTGGTGCGCAGCTTCAAAAAATATTAACGCTTGGCTTTCATACCTACCCCCCCCCCCCCCCCCCCCATCACACACACACACACCTACTACTCACCACACCCCTCTCCATCAGCCTAAAGAAGAGGTAGCAGGACAGTCGAAAGTTTGCTGGCATCATGTCTTCCATCTTCGGGGCATCGTTTGACAAACTTTGTCTTTAGTCAAACGAAGGAAGGCAGTCAGGACCCTCCTGCAACATGGCCATGTGCGCTGTCCTGTGTTTTGAGGCTTATGGATAATCACCTTGAAAACAGCAGAAGCAGACTTAAAGAAGAGCAAACGTTGTTTTTATCACACTTTGCTTTATCTCACTCTCTCTCTCTCTCTCTCTCTCTCTCTCTCTCTCACTCTGTATCTCTGTATATTTTTACCTTCATGCCTTTTTGTATACACGTTGTCTCTGTGTTTGTGTGAGTGTGTTTATTTTTGCATAATTTTCTTTTATCCTTAGTCCTATGTATTTTTCATTTTGTGCTTACCTGCTCCAATCTGGCCAGCACTTACTTCAGGTGCTGCTGCTGCTGCTCCTGCTCCTGTTCCCGATCCTTGGTCTGCTCTGTCTGTTGTTGGTGTCGCATTTTGAAATTGTCGTCTCAACAAATTTGTTTACCTGGATGCGTGTGCGTGCACATAATGTCACATTGCCATCTTACCAAGGATAACGCACAAGGCGAGCGAAAGAGAGAGATAATGAGGAGTGAGAAGGGGGAGTAGAGAGTGCTCTGCAAGATTTGAAATTGAGCGGCGTATTTGATATCTTGCTCATTATTCGAAAGTTGCGTGCACTTAAGACAACAAAAACATTTCATTCGAATCGGGGCCCCAAAATTCAATGAGCCCAAGTTAGAGCCTTAAATGTTTTGCTCAGCAGAACGAAAACAAATGAAACGGGAAACTGTTTGGTACCAAATTGTATTATTGCCATTAAGTGAAAAGAAAACGAAAAGCGAATCTTTTCACAAACTCGTTTCGTTTTTTGGGTTTTCTTTATTTATTTTCGTTGTTGTTGTTTATACTGTTATTTTGGTTGTGCCCACAGGCCGCTTAAAAGTTTACTTTACTTTATTTTCCTTTAGTCCGTTTGCTGTTCGTTGCGTCCACGGTGCAAGCAAATGAGTTTTTCCAGCAAGCAACAAAGTTAAAAACTAACTAGCTGCTGCTGCTGCTGCTGCCTAGCGCCGTCCTTAACGTGTAAAGAAAATATCAAACGTAATGAGGGTCAAGCAATGTTTGGGCTTTGGTTTTATTTTTCAATGGGTGGGTGTTGGGTGTCTGGTAAGACGACCCTTTTGGTCTTGCTTCGCCAGCTGCGGTAGCTTGTTTGCCGTACTTCTGTGGAAGCCAACAGCCCGGAGGGCTCAAAAAATGGCCACAACACAAGAAATGGACTTTATGCACAACACTGCACATTTAACCTTTTTAAGCTTCAACAGATGGCCATCGAGAGGGCACAATTATTTGCTTGGCTTTTCTTGGGGCGATAACCCTTAAGAAAAAGATTTTTATTACCGACAGACAAAACATACAATGAATTTTAATTATAAGACATTTGGCACACAAAATTAAGAACATACTGGCTCCTTAGCCAATTTGTACTTTTTCAAATAAAGCGCTCGATAGTCATGTTATCGCGTTAGTGCGATATTTACGATTACAACATAAGCGCCAATTGAGCCGTAACGTAAGTTAGCCTAACGCAATTTGATTGCACTTGAAGTTGGCTGCACGCAGTTTTCGTGTCACTTTATGTTGGCTGCAAGTGCGAAATTATTTTTCTGCCAAGTGCTCACGGCTTCACTGGATCCGATAAAATTGTTATAAACAATTGAAATTGAACAAAATTCTTTAATCTTCCAAACATGTTTAAGTATACACTGCCTTGTGGGGGCTTCAAAACACTGACGACATTGACTGAAACCACAATAAAATTTGATGCACCAGTTTACGAGCAGCGATATTGTGTGACCATTCAAATATTAGAAGATCCGCGCTGGGCTCATGAAATCAAAAAAGTTACTGAATTTGGGTGTGTATTATTTAAAAAGTTCACTAACTCTTAATGACATTACGTTCGATTATGCAGATGCGCGGAAATGCGACTTTTTCAATTAATGCGACGTATCGAAAATATTGAGCACATCCTCCAGGTAGGTGTTTCAATTAACCATTTGACCTGGTATGTCATTTTGCTTAAAGATGTAGCATTGTTTCTTGATTAATTGGTGAAGACATACAGTTTCTAGGTATTTTATTTATATCCGCAGTTTATATCCTAGCTTAGATTTTTATAATTATGTTTTATGCAATACTAATCTTCATCTAGTTATTTTAAATACTTTTTTTTGTTGTTTTTTAATTATTGAATCGTTTAACCTAAGGGGAGCAACCTAAAACATCAAAAAATAATAGAAATTAACCAATAATTTGCTATCAAGGCCAATATATAACCTAACACTGCACCTATTTCTGTGCCAACACATTATACAGAATGTCTTCCAACATATATCTGCATTGTAACAATTACTGCTTAACGTTGTAGCTTAATCAGCTGTAGCTGATCAGAGTAAAAATGAATGTCCTTAAAAAGTATAAGTGTTGCTGATCCAGGCAAGGAACAAACAATCTAGTGGATAAACGCAAATCCATATGAATTTGCTACCTTTTTGTTTTGTTTTTTGATAACTCCTCTCATCGAACTTAGGGTTATTTTTATATCTATAAAATACTTGAAAGCGCAGCACATTGTTTGTATGCACATGTTTGAATAGTTGGCTGCTTCTCTATTGCCTCCAATGAGCAACATTGCTTGGTTGCATATAATGATTTGTAGCTCTAGTATGTGGTATATCTAACTATCGTATCACTTGCGACAATGCCTGGACGAGTTGACATTCCGCCCTTTGCCGTATCTGTTCTCATCGTCGTATTGCCACACGCTGTACACATTCTGCATATTCGTCGCATAGTTGTTCTCCACATCCTGCTGCTTTTCGCCACGTATGTGTGATTCAGTCTTATATAGACAACGGCGAGTGCGCCGCTGTTTGGGTTGATCCACCACTGGCTGACGGGACTTTAGCTTGCTGGGTTGCTCCACCTCACCGGTGGCGGACGCCATTGTGGCATTCTCCTTGCGAGTGGCGCAGCCACGCTTATTACCGCCGACTGCTGTCAACGGTGTGGCAATATGTTGGCTGTGACTCTGCTGGCTGTGGCCATTGCTATTACGCGACTTGCCGCTTGGCCTTAAATTCTTTTTACGCATCTCATTGCTTTTGGCCAACGGTTGTTGTTGCTGTAGTTGCCTTTTTTTGCTGATGTTGCGCGGCCTTCCCCGGCCCCTGCGCACTGCCTCCGACTGCGTTGTGCATTCGCTCTCATCACTCTATGGCAAAAACAAAAATAAATTATGTTATTTAGATGCAAGCTGTATTCTACTATTCTGCTCACCTCTTCATCACTTTCAGTCGCTGCAACAGCTTCTTGTTCTTCGTCCTCCTCCACGTCCTCCTCCTCCTCCTCCTGCTCTTCTTCCTCCTGCTCCTCTTCTTCCTCCTGCTCCTCTTCTTCCTCCTGCTCCTCTTCTTCCTCCACCTCCTCTTCCTGTTCCTCCTCTTCCTCTTCGTAATCCTCATCTGACTCATGAGCCTTGTGTGCATTTTCTTCCTCCATCGCCTCTTCAGTTTTGTGATCCTGCACGATCAGCCCTTTGTCCCGCCTGGACTGCTCCACTGCCAATATAGCATAGGTCGCTTGGCCCTCGTAGCGTCTGGGCAAACGTGACTGTAGCGGGCATATGACTTCCTCACGCTCAAACTCCTTCACAGCACGTTCGCGAGCTATTTGATCGGGATCTTGTAAAAGCACCTCCGCCCATGAGAATATCTTCTTTTTGACATTCTTCCGGTTGGACTTGGAACGCAGATTTTTCGGCGATACACGGTTCGTCAGCGCGTGCTCCTGGAACGGTGTGTTCAGCGTCGCATTGCGCATCACATTGCAAGCAATTTTATTGTTTAGCTCAAATATGTCGCATTTACCGCTGCCATCGACCACATCCTTGACGGAGACGCGAGTGCGCAAGATTTCATTGCTGCTTAGCTGCATCTGGCTGCAATCGTACCCAAGTCGGCGATATTCACGCTGGAAGATGTTCCGATAGCGCTCATAGTTGGGTCGCTCCTGGTACGCGAGCTGTCCGATTTCCTTAAGGAATTCACCCAAATATTTAGGAACCTGTTTGCCATAGAACTGTCGCAACATTTCACACACATCGGTCATGAACAGCTCCTTGGCGCGATGCACCTTCTCTTGCTGCTGTTGCTGCGCCACATCCTTCCACGGCAGATAACCCTCCGACCAGTATAGCAAATTGTAGCCCAAGCACTCCAAATCGCTGCGACGAGAATGCGCCCCCAAATGTGCATCACGTGAGGTGAACTCCAAGGTGCCATCATGGGCGCGTCGCTGATCCATTATAAATGGTCGATGCACTCCGCGGTCCTGATACTTCGAGGCCAGACCAAAGTCAATTAGGAATATGTGCTCCTCTTCCACAGGCATTATCTGGTACTGTATCGCCGTGCGCTTATTCCTCACTCCACCATTGCGTCCAGTGTCATTCAATTCGGTTTTCTGTTCCTCCTTTTGTTCCTGTCGGCGCATGGCACGCGTGGCTTTCGATTTGCAGGCGGCGCTACGTGAGCTGCGCTTGGTGACAGCAGTCCCCGCTACGCGGCGTGCCGATGGCGGCAAAAATTCTTCAGACTCATTGTCCGAGCTGGCCGGAGACTGTTCGCTGTTAGCATCTGGTTTCACCGGATAGCCATCCTCGTTGACAAGCAGTTCAGAATAGCTAACGCGCTTCGCCGGACGCAGATAATGTGACTTGACCATCTCCTCATACATGGAGCTCGAATTGCGGGCGTCATTCCGGCGACATGAGCGCATTGGATTCGAGCCACTAAACTCAATTGCATTGGTGCGCGCGCGTCCCTTCCGTTTGTTCACTGGCGTTTGGTACATGTCAAGGCTATTACTATTGTTGCTGTTCGTTGTGGCGCCGTCATCAAAATCCTCATCCTCATCCTCATCCTCCGCATCGTTGTCCTCTTTGACACCCACAAGACGTTTCAGCACAAGCTTCTCGCTCTTTACGAAATAGTCATCGTCATTGGCCTCTTGTTCCGAACTGTTGCCACTGTCTGTCGTTTGCTGTTTCTCTTCATAGTGCTCGGAAGCGTAGCTTCTCTTGCTGCTGCCGCCCCCCTGCATGGCCTGCCGCTTGAGATACTTGCACTTGGATATCATCAGATTCTGCGCCTTAATATCATTGTGACAATAACCCTTGTCGTGCAGATGCTCTAGCACATTAATAATGTGTATGGCCAGCAACAGCAGCGATTTTTGTGCCACTCGCGCATTCTTAATCAGCGAATGCAGATCACGATCAAAGCGTGGCAGCACCAAAAACCGATAGCGTCCATCGCCAAAGTAGTGTGTGCCCGAGGCAATGTAGCTCGGAATGCCCGTTGGTGGTCCATTGCTGATCCGTGGTAGCAATTTCTCAATCTTCTGACTGCGCGGCTCGTTGCCATATGTAATTTCTGCAATTAGATATAACAATTATACTCTTCAAACTCGAATGAAAATTTGTAATTACTTACCTGGTGTCTGATTGGTATTGATAAGGCAATGGATTTCCACAAAGAGCGGTCCATTGGAGTGTGGTTCTATTTTGACCACATATTTGGCGCTCTCCAACGAAACAGGGCAAACAGTGTCATCGGATGCAAGAAATATCTCGCCAAAGTTACCCTTGCCTATTGGTCAAATTTTAACAATTTAGGAGTTAATATGCAAATACTAGCAAATACGAGATAGTTGATTTCTCACCAATTGGTCGTCCGAGTCGCCAGGCCTTTGAGAGCACATCCCTTAATATGGTGCCATTGACTACAGAGGGGCGCAATGTGTAAACGGGACGCGGCGATTCTGTTGCGTTTGAATTATTCTGATCGCTGAAGCCGCCGCTAGCGAATGTGGCAAGGGACAGCAGCGATGCACGCGAATTGACTGGACACTGAGCGCGGGCCTGTGGGTGTGGCTCTGGTGTTTTTGAGAGGGCCACGTTATCCGAACCGGATGAGGAGTCCTCATCATCATTTTCATGCCACTCACAGTTGTTGTCATTGGCGACATCGTTTAGTCGCTGGCGCTTCTCCACCCGGGAGCCTTTATTTGCGGCAAGCTTGCGTTTGCGTGCGCTGCGATCTGATGATGGTGCTTTTCTGTCCGTTTGATGTGTCGTTACATGCTGGCGTTCCGATACAATGCGTTTGCCCATTTTTACCAGGCGGCACTCGCAGCAGAAGTTTTTTTTTTTTGTGCCGCTTAAGCAACCTGAGTGATCAATTGACAGTTGTCAGTCTCAACAAAGCGCAAAGCTCACTAAGGAACGTTGAGTTTGAAATTTGTTTTGTTTTTGTGTGGTATGCTCCGCTGCTATTTTTTTTTATCACTCTTTCCCTTCTGATGACATTCGTGCTGGCTGTGCCAAGAAGAAGACTTGTATTGATAAGTTGTTTTCTTTCGTATATGATTTTAAACTGTGCTGTCGTCAAATAACAGGCAATACATAAAAATAAATACGCAAACACGCACAAGTAATTCCCATTGTATTTAATGGTGATTAATTTTGTTTGATTATTGTTTTATTTTTTTGTTTGCCACCACTAATTCAGGTTTCACACTCTTTTGTTTTGGATTTCGCTTCGGAACAGCAGGAATGGGACGCTGTCGGCTAAAACGGAATGGCAAAATGATGGACACTGGCTACACACACATATATACATGCACACATACACACGCAACAACAGCGTTTGCATTTGTATTGGTCTCAACTATGCACACACAACAAAACAAATAATTTAGCAAATCTCTGATAATTCCCGACAATTAATCACTTCGACTAGTATTGCAAAAATACATATGCAACTCATTGCGGACTCAGTCATGATTCCGATGAAAGTAGAAGCGCCACTGTCTGTCTGTTTGGACGGACGGACGGACGTTCAACAGACAGAGAAGGGGCAGAGGCAGTCGCCTGCAGAATTGGAAAATATTGATTTACTTAGTTGGAGCGCCGGCATCAACTCATTTGCACTATTTTATTAAATTCGTAGAGCTGTGCGCAGCTCGATTAATTATTTAGAAACACATTTTCGATCCCATTTGCTTTTCTCGTCTGTCTAATTTCAATTTGCCACTTTTCAGTATGTATTTTTTCACGTATTACAAGTTTTCTTCTTCTTGTTTTCACGTTGCTTTTCCCCTGTGCAATGCAAGAAAAATGTTTAGTTTGTTTGCGTTTGGTCGTGCATTTAATGCTTACAGGTTAATTTGTGTGTTTAGATACACATTTTCACTAGATTTTGCAATTGCAAATATGTTTATTTGAACACACAATTTATTTTCACAACAAAATTCATATTCTTCGTGCACTGCTGCCTGTGCTCGGACACTCACACAGTCACGCACTCAAGCCAATGTTCCGTTGCCCTATTGTTTCGCCATTTTGTTTCGTTTCATCTTATGTGTATAACGTTGCCAGACTGTTGTACCCAGAACATGTGCTGTGAAACGAGTTGGCATGGAAATGGCGGTTACACTCAAATGTGTATTTAATTTTTAAACGTATTTAATTTTTTTTTTTTGCAGGTTGACATTGATCATGAAACTTTAAAAACATATTTAAGTCGCATCAATCCATTGTCCGCTGATTTTCTTAGACAACGTCAGAGTCCGTTGCACGTTGAGGTTCTGCAAGGTAGCGTAGCGGATTCGGCTGAGGAATTGAGAAATACGGATGCAGTCATAGGCTTGGAACTGTAAGTATTTTAATTAAAAAAAAAAAATATTTATATATGGTCAGTAATTTTGTACATTTTTTTTCAGTATTGAGCATGTATACGATAACGTGCTGGCTAAAATACCATTAAATATATTTGGCTTTATGCAGCCAAAAATTGTGATTTTTAGTACACCAAATTCGGATTTCAATATAATATTCATACGCCTCAAGTCGTTGTTATCGAATGGATTTCGACACTATGATCACAAGTTCGAATGGACAAGAGAAGAGTTTAAAAATTGGTGCTTGGACATCACTGAAAAGTATCCCAATTATATGTTCTCCCTACTAGGGGTAGGGGATCCGCCCGCGGGCCACGAATCTGTGGGTCACGTCTCGCAAATAGCGCTGTTTGTGAGGAAAGACGTGCTGGGCATGCCATTGATAGAACCACTGACACTTAAACCTCAACCAGTGGGTGAATCGCCATACAAGATTCTGCATGCTGTTGACTTTCCATTCTATAAGGACACGCGTACGCTGGAGGAGAAGATTTGGGTGGAGATTCAGTTCGAACTACATCGCTACACATTGGACGATGATAACTATGATGACGAGAAGTGTGCCTATAAAATGCCCATAGATCTGCTTTTGAAGCGACTCGAATATATGGGTGCCACAAGGAAGATTTTGGATCAACTCTTGGCGGAGCATAAGAAACAGATTGAAAACGATTTCATTTTGATCGAGGAAGAGGACAACGATTCCAACAACAGCCAATCCGACCTATTTACTGAGGAAGAAAACAACTCGAAAATGCCAGTCTGCGATACTGAGGAAGAAAACTGGGATACATAAATAATACAAGAAATTTCACACATATGTATTAATTGTCGCAAACAGCACATAAATCTAACAAGTGAAACTGTTTATCTTCAGTCTCTCTGTGATTTGGTGGTTGTTTTTTTCAGGAAGGGGGAGAAATCTTTTCAATTTTCCGCAAACGCATCATCATCTTCATCCACCCAAAGGCACATTGTTGGCAAATCCTTGCGAATTTGTGGGGTGGCCGACAAGATGACGAGACGACGGCATCCGTCTAGCTGGCTCCCGCACGGAAATTGCCATTGTTGTTTTGGCCAAAGGGGGTGGCAATCCGTTTAGTTGAGTAGCTGCAGACTTGGCGCAAACGCAGCACAGCCATTAATGCCTAGAGTATACATGTGTGTGTGTGTGTGTTGATGTTGGTTTATGTGTGTTGTGTGTGCTCCGGTTTTGTGGTCGCCTGAACCAAAGGCAAAGTTAATGGAGTCGGCGTCAGTCAGTTGCAAGTGAATCGTGCAGCCGACAGGCAACACAAATTACCATAGCAGCCTGAGCCTGGCGTGACAACACAAATTCATAAGCATTCACATATTCACATATTCACATTCACATTCACATTCATATTTACGTTCATTCACATGCCAGTCTGTCAACTCATATACTATATGCCGGACTAATACTATACTACGGTTAGTGCCTTGAATTGTGTGTCACATGTAAATCGAAATTTAACTCAATTTTTATTACATTAGTTTCGTCCGTCGCTGTTTGCAATCTCGTCGGTTATCGCGTGTTTTTAGAGTCGGAAATTGGTAACAGAACTGAACACGTTCAGTGTTCCTCAACGATAGCTTGGTAACTTGGTAAGGCTTGGGCTCAGCACAGCTCTGCTCCTTTCCAGACATGGGTGATGAGGAGAATGTCAAGGAGGGCGACAAGAAAATCGTGCACATTTATCCGCTAGTCAAGGTTGGTTAAAGAAACTACGGTTTATTTTTTAAGTAAATCCAAAATACTCTATTCTTTTCAAATACAGCACTCGGATATGAAAGAAGAAATGCGTCATGAGGTTGTCGAGTTGAGCGTTAGTATGTGCGAGAAATTTTCTTCAAATTATGAGGTAAACCATAGAATTTTATATAGTGGTCTCTTCTTTATTGTACGGACTTAAATATTATTTATGTCGAATAAATGCAATCACTTTTATAAAGAGTTTTCGAAATCTACCTTTTTGAATACAAACAGCATAAAGAGGAACTTTCAAAATAAACTGAAGTCGATTTATGATTTGAAGACTATTTTCATTTCTGATAGTTCTGATTTTCAGGAGACCGCTATATAATGTTATTTCACAATTTTCTTACATTATATTTCATCTTTTATTTCTTGCAGTTAGTGGCAAAAATGATAAAGGAGAGCATGGACAAAAAGTTTGGCATCTATTGGCATGTGGTTGTCGGTGAGGGATTCGGTTTTGAGGTTTCCTATGAGACTGAGAACATACTCTATCTGTTCTTTGGCGGTAACTTGGCCATAGTGCTGTGGAAGTGCTCCTAAGCGCCAGCAAATAACCAAATCACCAACAGACGTACCTAGAAACCAAACAAGAATATAAGAAATTTTTGTATAACTTATCCAATATATGTAGCATTAAGTTAATGTTATGTGTTAAGTTGCCGCCCCCCGCTTGAAGGACAAAGCATAAGCAATATAAAAAACGCTGAAATGTAAATAAGGCCAGAAGTTGTATCATTTGCCATGGTAACTGCTAATGTTTAGTCCCAAAAAAATGTTGGCAATTGAGAGCTTAAATTAGTTTTTTGTTTTATTGTAATGAATCGGGATATCCAGGGTTATAAAAAGTTCTTTGCACTTAAAAGGTACGCTTTCATACACTATAATTAAAAGTGTCCTAAGGTTAAGTCCGATTTTATACCGGTGACTAACCCGACCTCTCGCAGTTGTTGAAAATTATGCATAGACATCCTCACGATCAGCGCCGGCGCCATCGCCGCCATCCTCGAGATTCGAGAAGAGCAGGAAATGCGATGTGCGATGCAGTTCGTGATAGAATTCCTTCGGATTGGCCAATTGCAGTTCGTATTTCATGTTCGGATCGTGTCGCACACCCATAAAGTTATAATTCCAACTGCTCTGCGCCGGCACCATAAAGAAGCCGAGGAACTTATTGGATAACAGCATTTGGACGCGCTCATAATGCGATGGCAGATAGCCTTTAGGATTGTTGCCCTTGTCGGTGTTCTTGGAGCCCCATTCGAAGCCAGATGGCGTCAGCTTGTAGGCAGTCAGGGAACACGAGCCGGGCGTAAACGAGCATGTGATGACAATTGTCTTTTCGCCATCCCAGTTGGAGTTCTCTTGCATGATCTTTGCGTGCGTCGTTATATCCTGCGGCGACAGTTGCGGCAACTCGTTAGGTTGCGTGTGTATCCAGCCCAGTGGCTCCATATCCTTGAGATACTGATGCGTGGGCAACGCATTGGGCAAATTGATGGTCTGATGGGTGCCCCATTGTGGCGGCATCACAATGCAACGGATCTCCTTCACCTGGGGATTATCCGGCGGACTGACGCCATACAAATACCCAGCGATCTGGGCGCGCAGATCTGATATGGTGACGAACTTCTTCAATATATTCTTGGGCAGAATGTAGGTGTAGCCCGTCTCCTTGATGTCATCGGAGCTCACATAAATGTGATTCGTGCGCAAATGCAAATTAGTGGCGGAAATTGCACGGACGCGCCACTCCGTCTTGGAACTGAAGGTTTGAGTCTCGTAGTTGGATGTTGTCGAAGTGATAATCTCGTCACCATGTTTGTTTGTCGTGCGCGTCGTTGTTGCCGTAAGTTGATTCTGCTCCTTGGTCTGCTTCTCGATCTCGGCGATCTGTTGACGCTGGGCGGATGGTGCACTAATCTCCATGCCGAGTATAATGTCACGGATCTCGGACTGTGTCAGCGAGGCAACATTCACATTGTTCTTCTTGCCATAATCTGCGAGAATGAGATCCTTCAGCTGCACCTCCACCTTGATCCATTCCTCGTCCGTTAACGTGGGCCAAATGTGATGGGCTTCCGTTATGGTCGTCTTGTCGGGTTTCAAGATAATCTTGGTGCGCTCCGTGTTCACATGCAAGGCACGCAATATCAGAATGAGACGACTGAACGCCGTATACGAGGATATTGTCTTCAGCCAGTCATCGTAGAGATTGAACAACACCATTTGCGGCTCGGTGGCCTTTAGAATAAGATCACCAAACTTTTCGACTTTGAGACAGGCCTGGAATGGCAGCTGCAACTCCGATCCCTTGATGACAATATTGGGGAAATCAAGTAAATGCACCTCGAGTGGATCCAACATGCCCTTGCGCGTGACAATGATCTGCTTGGGCTGCTCCTCAACGGGCAGCGAGCGGATAAGAGCTGCTACCTCCTCAGCCGTCTTCCATTTGGCCAATTGGCCCAAACGCTTCTGGCCCGCCCACACAGACGTATGAATAATCTTGAGGAAGAGCTGTCCGGTGCGTGGATTGAATATGAAGATAGCACCATTGATCGGTTTCGTTGTCAAATTGCCCTCAAAGGTCTTGTGAATGGTCACACGATACACATTCGTATCGTCCACAAACCAAATGATCTGATTCGAGAACAATTCACCATAATTCTGAGAGCTCAGGTACGGTTCCGTTGGCTCCGAGGAGTACAGCTGCAGTGCTTTACGGATGCGCTCACGCAACACATAAAGCGCCGGATTGGCTTTCATAATCTTGGCCATGGCCTGTTGTATGAGCGTTTTGCAACCGGGGAACCAATTGCCATAAGCCGAGTGCAGATTGTAGGCCAAATCAATGGCAATTAGCACGCCCGTCGGCGATGGATAAATGGACATGTTATCCGTGGTGTAATCCAAGAACTTGGCCCTCGCATAACGCTCAACATCGTGCGAATCATAATCGCCCCAACGCAGCTGAATGTCCAACCAATACTTCTGTGTGGTTGTATTGTCCATGGTATCCTTGGTGTCCGCCAACAACGATGGTCGCGACACGTTCCACTTGTAGGCTGGGAAGAGCAGGATGTCCGCACAGGATGAGTTCATTTTGTATGACTTGCGGGGATGTATCGTCTCCTTTTGCACTGTCTCGATTTCGAGGGCGTCCAGTTCCTGATCAAACACCTGACACAAATCCATCACAATGGATTCGTGTATCTTTTGCCACAAGTGAGCGCGAAAGATTTGAATCAATGAAATTTTCAGCGTGGGAATCTTGCCGTGCATGAAAATACCCGTCAAATCCAACTGCACCTGGAAACCCACATAGACGTTGGCGCGATTAATGGTCGGTGACCACCAAAGTGTAAAGCGACGATTGGGTATCTGGTTAAGACCGGAACGCTGAGCGTTTGTCAGCTTCTTGTACTTCATGGACTCCTCAAAGCCGGATGCCTTCTCCCAGAACAAACCCTCCCAGGTTGGGAAATATGTGCCCTTGAAAAGTGTGTGCTCCAGAATACCCTCCACGCCACCCAGCGCCTGTATCATATCTGTGCGATAGTTATTCAGATTCCAGAGTTTGCCATCGTGCCGCTGATGCGTCCACCAGAAGGGATTCTGCTTGAGCACCTGATACTGCTTGAACTCTGTACGTATGCGCCATCCCTTGTCGTAGGCCAGCGTGTGCCGATCCTTCTGGAAGAGCGTATTTATGCGCGGTATACCACGATCCCAGCTGTCTTCCAAATCTTCCAAGGTAAGCCGACGATTCTGTGCATTTGCCTCCTGACGCTTAAGCGCATACTCGGCCCAAACACGCTGCGAGTCAATAAACTCACTCTCCCACGGCTGTATGTAGCGATACAGATTTGGTATAAGCTGATCCTCATCATGCGACATGCCTGAAAAGCAGAGCAGAGTTACTTGTTAGATCCGAAATATATTATTAGAGAATATGGATTTAAAACTCACCGGAACGGAAATGCGTAATGCCAACATCGGTTTGCTTGGACCAGCGCAGATCGGATTGTGGAATCAGCACATGACCCATACTCAACATGCCCAGGCCGCCCAACTCTTTGGGCGTGTAGAACACAACGGGCGGGAAACGCGAAGGCATTTTAGAGTTCAAGCCAATCTTGATACGAGTCTGTATTTTGTTCTCACACTTGACCAGCAGATCCAGCAGCTCCTGCGTGTTGACCACAGCCTCTCGGAAATATGTCATGAGGCCAATAAGCGCTGTATTCCATTTGTTGACAATCTGTAAGCGAAACAAATATAATAAAATTTGTATAACAAAGTAATTAAATTCTTATTTACCTTTGTGAATGTGGTGGACCCGGAGGCCATCAAAATTTGTCGCACACGATTGTGGAAACGTCCCAGTGACTCATCATCCACACGCAGGAAGCACTGTGCTGTGCGCTCCTTGGTTATTTCATTCTGCAAATTCCAGACGCCATCACGATGCGTGAACTCCTCGTTTTGGGTGCGACACTGCAAGTAGATGAGAAATACACAAATTACTAACTGAACTTGGTGAGCAATTTGGATTTAAAGGAACCTTTGGCAGTATGCGACACTCGAAGCCGCTCATATTAAACAGAAGATTGGGATTATCCTTGGAATAGACCGAAACGAATGTGCTCTCCCAGCCAATGGTGGTCACCGAGCGGGGCAAACGATTCTTGATATCCCAAAAGACAGCGCGGCCTCTGCAAGCAAAAGAAAACAAACGTGAACAAACGGAAGCATTTAAAGAATATATGGATAAACTTACAGATTAACATCATGCTTCATCAGACGCATACGGGCATCGCGTGGCCAGCACTTTTTGTTGTTGTAACCCACAATGTTCTCATTGTTGGGATCTGGGTGCTCGGTGAGATAACGCTGGATGAGATCCCGCGCCTCTTCAGCTGAGAACCTAAAGAACAAATGTATGCGATCCACATAGCGACAGTAAAGACGTATGGGATGCGCTGTTTCTGTGCTGGCGTCCTGGAATGTTAGGAAATCGTTGGGTATCTGCGGTGGTCCAGCCATTTCGCTGGAGCGATGCAGGCCCAGGACCAACAGATCCAAAACAAGTCCATAGTACTGCGTTATAAAGGAAGAGAACTGTAGACCGCGTATGATGCCATAGCTGTTGGTATGATTCATGTCCTTGTAGTTGATGACCACGTTATTCTTGGCTGTCATATAATCGGCAATATTGTGATCGACAATCAGACGCAGCAGACGATTGAGCAAGGTTAAATCAATCTTCTCGTACAGCTTCTCAAAGCGCGACTCGAGCAGCACATTGCATTCGCCCTCACCCACATCCCAGACATCCTGCAGATTGTTAATGCCTGCAAAAGCATAGATCAGAAAATTTAATCAAAATTAAATCTAGGTTTTACACATGACGATTTCATAAATAATAGTTTTCACTTGTATATCAACATTGTTGCTTAGATGCGCCACCTTCGGCGTGAGGTTTGCAACAAGGGGATGGAATCAAGCTCATCACTTTGCCACAAATCACACGCCCAAAATGCACAGAATTACCACACTCGAAATTCAATATAGAAAAAAAAAACCAATGCTTTGCTACCTTGACACCACTTGTAGGCCAGCAATGGCGGCGGTTCCGTATCGCTGGGCTTAATCCATGGCGGAAAGAGGCGTCGCTTGTCTGCCTCATACCACAGATACTGATCCAAGTAAGCATCCGTAATCTTCTCCAGTGGCTCAACCTCGTACACGGGTATCAAATGACTATACAAGTCCATAAACTCAATGCCCACCTAATCAAAAAGAAGAAGCAAACATTCAAAACTTGAGCTTCAGCATTAATTTCAAAACGATTTTACCTCTTTAAAGGCACGCTGCGTCAGCAGATGACGCTTGATACGGGAGAGCGCCTCATGGGGATTGTCATAGGCCTGTTCAATGAGGCCGAGCTCCTCGCGCTGACTTTGATTCAAACGCGACTTGACGCTGTATGCCTCCTTGAGGCGCTCCAGTGCCAAAATCAGCAGCTTGGTATCGTGCTTGTAGGAGAGGGGTGGAAAGGGTATTGGCGCAAAGCGGCGAGACTCCAGCCAATGCACCGTTGTGGTATATATGGCGACCGCCTCCTCGGGCGAAATATAGGGGCCATCCTTGAGGTAGTTATGTTGCCGCTCCTGCTCCGCCTTCAAATAGAGACGCGTCAAACGGCCCAAATTCTTCTTGCACACAGTCTTGTCGACGGTGGCACCACGGCGTATACGCTCACGATTGTAGTGAGCCGTATTTGTCCACCAATCTGCCTTCATTTTGACATAGCGCAGAATCATGTTCTCAATGGGTATGGGCAAACCGGGCACCTTCCACGGTATGTTGGCCTTCCAGCAGCGCCAAGCCTCCGACAGATGCTGGAGTATGGTGCGCGCCTTGTTCTGCTTTATGCCCTCGGGCATCATGTCCACAATATCGTGCATTACCGAGGCACGCAACTCCAAATCGAAATGTGATTCGACACGTTGCTTTGTCACCGTCTTGGCCACACCCTTCGAATGACGACCCTCGAATTGACGCGACAACAGATTGCCAAGCCAACGCTCCAGCAGCGGTGTTATGCCTCGCATAAAGAATAACCAAACACGCCAACCCGGCGCCCAGAAGCCACAACCAGGACCCTTTCCCACTGGTCCCGTATTGAAGCGATAGTAGATCAGATGCTTAAGATCTTTGCACATGCGTATCTGTCTCATCAGCTTGTACTTGTAGCGATACATGCCCGTCAGCTGGCCAACGTGTGCAAAGATATACTGCAGACCATCGGCCAGCTGAAAGGCGTCCACATTATTGAGGCGATACTGTACATGCGAATCGATAATTAGTTTGGTCAGACGCAGAATCTCACGGCACAAATGGAAAGCTGTCAAAATAAGCAGACCTTCAGATTGGGAATGAATTAATGACTAAAGAGGTCTATTACCATTGCCGAAACGTGACTTCTTACGCTCCTTGGTGGTCAGCGTCTTGACCGGCTTCAAGTTGAAATTATAGTCCAAATGCAGATAGTTTAGATTCTTACGATGTATAAGCAAATTGAGCATATTATAGCCCTGGCGACACACTTGCAGTCCAGCCTCAACCCAATCCAAGGTGGTGGTTTGAAAGAATTTTGTCGCCTTAAAGGAGCGGAACAAATATCTACAAAAGAGAAAAAAAATTATATTTCAATAATAGGAATAGTTGTGTAATTAGTTAACCTACCGCTTCTTTTGTGGCTTAGGTTTCCGATGCTTCAGAGCATTGAGCACATAGTATTTGAGGAGCTTCTGATAGCTGACGCGCACCTTGACCGGATGACCAGGTGGACAGTGCTCTTTGTACCAGCATTTAACCAGCGGCACATCAATAGCGCGTCGTGAACGTCCCGAGCGCATATTAAACGGACGCGGTGCCCACAACAGCGCAATTCCATTGGCTGTATTATCCGTATAGAGCGGTGTGTCCTGCAGGAAGGGCTGCACATCATCGGGCAGCGAAAACTCCTCATCATCATCGGGCAATGGCTCCTGAATTTTGGAATTGGCATTGCGATGTGAAATGGGATTGATAAGTGGGTCAAAGTAGAAGGCCGGTAAGTCCGGGTCTTCGGTCTTGATATAAACCACATTGGGCGTATGGTACCTAAAAAGAGAGAAAGAGCGAAAAGCAATATAATATATAAGTGAAAGTTACATTAAATAATCACTCCGTATTGATAATGCTTATATGCAACTATCAGCAGTCGCGATTTAGTCTAGAAAATCGTAACGAACATTTACATTGCACATCCCAAAAGAAAACAATCGCTAAATTGGTAGTAAGTTGGGTGTTTGGTTTGCTCTAACAGGGCATGAATTGTTTGCCAGCAGGCACCTTCAGCTGGAAACCCTACTGCCATGTACATATCTATATGTATATGTTGATACATAAAAAGGAATTTCTTACCAGCTTAGATGCACAAAATGCGGCATATTGTTGTACAGATATGGAAACGCAATGCGATACTCGGTGCGAATGGGCTGTCTTATAATAACCTTGTTTATATCATTGAACTCGTTCCAGTCCTCGTCACTGCAATGCAAACAATTAATAAAATTCTACTAGTTATAATTGTATATTTCTTTTTTTTACCCAACATTGTGATCCTTGATGAGCGGCTCAAACTTTGGGCCACCTGGTATGGCCATGTTAAGCGCCTTAGCGGTAAAGAAACTCTTTGGATCAAACAGATAAAAGAAATTATTGTCGACCAGGTCAGTGAGCAGCTGGTTGGCCAGTCGATAGAGGGTTGCCAACTGTGGCAGAGATAGATTCCACTTGCGGTATGTGGAGCCATTCACAAAGCTAAGGAAGATTATATCAGTTGTGAGTTAGATATATTTATTGGTATATCATATTTACTTACGGCGTATCGACTAAAGGTCTATGATCATAGAACCATTTGTAGACGGCATTGTCTTCATCGTTATCTAGCTCAATTTGTATGGCCTCGAGCGGCTCGACATCTAAAACGTTGTCCGCATAGTCCAACGGCGGCTCCTCATCGTCAAAGGGCGGGAAACGCATACGTTTAAAGTGACGACGATCGCGCTTCTCACGACGCATCATAATCCACATTGTGCTGCAAAATTTTAGCCCATATTTAGCTTAAATTATATATATATATATGGAGACCAATTAAAACTTACCCCCACTGAGCAATGTAAACTGGTTCAATGACCCAGGGTATCTCATTGACAAATGTAATTGCGCCCGTTATGTGATACAGGACCTGCACATCCCTGATCTGTTCCCAGGGCATAGGCATATTTTCGAGCAGCTTCAGCACAGCATGCGGCATGTATTTGAGTGCACCCAAATATACGCGCTTATCGTGCCGATACTTGCGGGAGGTCATGTCACCATGATCGCGAATAATTTTACGTATATGCTCCGGCGGCATGTCTTCCTTTTGGGTGTCAATAAATCCAAATTTGCGCTTCTCTGCGAAACGCTTCGACTGCAGTTGTTGCCACTTCATCGCCTTCTCCTGCAACTTGTCCTCGGTGAGGATGTCAGGCTTAGGTGTGGGTATTTGACCCAGCTGTGGCTGTGGCACGCCTACTGCCGGCAGCGCAATGCCATTGGCATGGCCCGCAGACGGCAAAGGAGCGCCCGGCGGAGCGATTTGCTGTATCTGGTTAGCCATCTGCTGCTGGGCATGCAGCTGAGCCTGCTGAGCATGGGCCGCCGCGTACGCCTGCTGCTGGGCCATCAGTTGGGCGGCCCAGGCGTTGGGCGGTATCATATACGGCGGTATAGACATCGCTCAATTACATGGGACACTGCTAATCGATAAATACGAATACGCATAAAAACAAAGCACACACGTTTCATTAACTGCGAGGAGAAAGAAGCAGAGAGGCAGACGTCGGCTGCCGTCGCCGCGTTTTGCAATTTTCACCACAGCTATTTTTGCGCAAAGAACAAGTTCTAAGCTCAAATTTCACGTTTTACATGGAAGCGAAGACATATATGTGCTAAATACATACCTATCCGACAAATTTCAATAACTTTTTGCTATTTTAAACAATTTTCCGGCTTTTCTTGCAAAACGTTTAAGATGCGGCAGACATTTTTTTGAGATGGTCGATTCTTTTCCAACATGACATCGATTAGCGATAGGCCCACTCAGAAAAATTGTATAATATATCGATATAAATAACGATGTAAGCGTTAGAGCTATTTTCAAATATCTTAAGCAAAAATTAAGAAAAAAAAACCCCCAGACCGTTCTAATCGTAATAATGAAATCAATAAGCTGATCAACAACTGCACAACGCATTTGTGTATTTGTTTGTCGTACTCATTATGAACTTTTCTCAAATAGTGCGTCAGCATATTTACTCACTGACGAATTTGTGGAATTTCAGACGTTGTATGGAAAACATGTTTTGATATTGAACTGCATTACTGATTTATTATTTATGGATTTTAGATTCTGAAACAATGCACTCTGTGTGTAAGATCTGACCCTTATGCATGAATACATATGTAACTTAAATGCACAAGGGTGTACCCGGCTTATCGCAAAGTGTCGAGGGCTGAATGAGATATATATATATATATATACTCGTATATTATACTTTCTTATTTATTTTGGGCTTTTATATTGTGGAGGGGACATGGGTGGCAGTGTTCCAATTTAAATCATTGACCCCTCTGCCCGCTGTTTACGCCCTTGTTTTTACAGATATAATTCTCTCGCAGCTAACGACTTCTCCAGTCCAATGTTTGGTCAATTAATGATAATATGTTAAATCAATCACCGGCTTATTTTGCGCACTATAAAAGATCTTGGCCAGGTTGCTCAGAATCACAGTTCATGAACAACAGACCTTTCAAGCAGATTCAAACTCGGCGAAAGGCGTTAATTCGTTAGAAATATAAATATATATGTATATATTGTGAGATTTCGCATAAAATATTAACAATGGCAAAAGTACGAAAGCTACACAAGCTAATATATTCAGCTAAAATTGGTAAATTAATTATCTAAATTTACTGTGTTCTACTTCCAGATCTTGATAGTATGTCTTTGTCTGACTGCACTGATTTTGTTGCTGACCCCAGCTAAGGCGGCTCCTGGAGAGGTAATTAATTGAAAATATGCTATCTTTACAATTTGAATTCACTTTTATTTGTCTTAAAGACCTTGGCGACCAAAGATGCGGAGGATGACCTGTCCACAGCAGATACTATTGGCTTTGGATACTATTCTCCATCGTATTATAGTCCATATTACGGCGGCGGATATGGAGGATATGGATATGGCGGATATGGTGGATATGGATATCGCTATGGAGGTTATCGAGGTTACGGACGCTCCTATCGTCGCACCATTTATCCAGTCTGGGGTTGATCAAATTACGTACGAAAACCCGGCAATATAAGCGTATCCAGTATCTTATAAATGTATATATATTTAGAAATCTAGCACGTTTCCCTTATACATGAGTACTAACAACCAAATATACAAATATATTAAATTTAGAAAGATAAAAAATGCTCCATACATATGGATATATATATATATATACATATGTATAAATTATTATTTATTATTTATTTGTGGATAGAACATTGGGTTGTGTTATAAATATGGGTGTGTATTTGTGAATGATTAATAAATTGTAAAATAAGTATAGCGCTTTATTGTTTCTCTTTGTGTATTTTTGTTTTCAAGCTGAAAAAAGTGTAGGGTGCACATTTGACTATAGTATATTGTACCCGCATGCTTCTCCTTTCACCCGGCCACTGGGCCATCTCTCAAAACAAGTTCAGTCAGCTTTTTACACATAATGACGTCACATGAATGCTTTTGACCCCACGACAATTAACACCACTCACAAAAGATAAACTTTATTATTAAAAAATTGCTGCTCTGATTGAGCAGTACTCGGTTTGTTTGAAAAACCGGACCGCCACACACTTAAGCACTTCCGAAGAAGTTGAAATAATAATCTTTGCGGCTAGACGCCGGCAGCGTAAACTTAAAGTGAAATGTGGTCAAAAAAGAGCATTAGCTGAAAGTATTTGGCAAAAGCGAATAGGTAATTCAAACCTGATCCCGAAGCCCCCCACGATTTACGACACACGCAAGTTGAGACAATTATGTGAAGATCATAAGTTCAAACGATGTTTGACATTAAAAAGTGTTTTTTTTTTTGCTCAAAAAATAAAAAGATTACAAGTTGGTTGATTTCATAAAAAAGTGCAAAGGTTTCTCTTTGTTTTTACTTTAATGTAGCATCGTAATTTGTTTTTTACACTAAAAAAATTAAGTTATGTTTGATTAAAGTCGTTGCTTCAAAGGCGATATGCTGAATAGTATTGATATAGAGACGACTCTTTAATGGTGCTTGCGACCATGTCCGTGCGATTGCCTCTTGTGATGCGAGGATTTCTGCTGGTGAAGATGCTCTTTCTTCGAGAACTTTGCGTTCAGTGGCGCCTTGTGGCGTCTCTCGTTTCTATGCGATTTGGACTTATGTGGCACCACTGGAACTTTGACGCGCCCATGCTTCACCTGCTCCTTGTTGTCCTCCGGCAATTGGTGATGCTTGGATTTGTCCGTAAGATGGCCACTATGCTGATGCTGACCCACATGCTGGGAATACTGGCGCTTGTGGTGCGAATGTAGACGTTGACTGTCCTCACTATGCTGCGTTGCCAGCACAACGGCAATCAGGATTGTTGCAATGATAAACAACTGGAAAAATAGATCAAAACATTTATTTCGAGCTTCTAATGGGTGGATTGAAGCAACACTGGTCGTTATCTAAGCGGATAAGATAACAACAATATCGTGCCTGCTCCTCACACACTTACCGCCTTCAACATGATATCTTCTTCTCTCTGTATTCGGGTTTGCCTTACAAAAAGTTCGTTGTGTAAACGCGTACGTCCAAAAGTCGACTGCTTTCGGAAACTCTTCCGTTGCTGTTTATAACGTTATATTTTATATGACCAGCAACTCCAGCCCCTATATAACACATACATATGCACACACACACACATACAGCAATGCTTACATTGTACGTGTATATGCATCGGTGTTCGTTTTTTTATCGCCCATAAAGAGTGGAAAACAAAGCACTCGCTTTATGTATTTTCTACTAGTCATTCGTAACAGATGTGTACGATTATAAAAGGCACAGATCGAGTGTCCAGATGATCGAGCTGAACTGTTCCAGGTAGCACTAGCCATCCCATAACTGAGAATCCTACAAATTACGTGTCGTGATTTGAGTACCTCAGATAATTTTGATAGATAAATTTCACAATTAGCGCACAGTTCTCAAACAGACAATTCAATTTTTAAATTAATCCCACGTTGATTTTCACTCAGGTGTCCAATTATTTTTAAACTTATATATGATCCACGTCAGTAATGAGCAATCTTATCTCTCATAGTACGGATATGGCTATTTAGAGAAGGAAATCATGCAGACAAAGTGGAACACGTCAATGATATTATTGAATCATTAATTTTATTGCATATAGTTGAAAATATTACAAAATAATGAAAATAAAATATTAAATATAGATTTTCTTTCTGGTATGTTCTTTTAATCTATTGATTTCAAGGTTTAATTAGTTGTTTGAATATATATGTGTATGTCTATATATGTATGTGTTTGCTTGATAAACGTGGTATTTTATTAAATATATATAAATATGTATGTTCCACTTTCGAGTGCTTCATTCCTTTATGTTTATCGTAAATAAGTATACAAAATGTAATATATAGAAAATATTTGTTTATATAAAAACGAATGTGGGATTTAAAAAAGTATTGAATTAAGGAAATTACAAGAAACAAAAAAATTGGTTTTTGAAAACAAAAATGATGACAATAAAAAAAATATATAAGACATAAATAAATTGTAATGCAATAATTCACAAATAAACTTAGCACTAATACATTTTTTTTTTCTTTCGTAGTTTTAGTATTTTTTTTTACTTTTTTATTTTTTTTTTTTAATTTTTGATTATATTTTGTGTAATAATATACGACAAGTTGAAGCTTGCTCTTAACGTGGCTAAGCAATGTTGTTATTTCAATCGAATATTGATAGAATAACCACAAAAGAAAATGATCGCGTTGACAAAGTTTGAAACGAGTTGCTTAGATTTACAGATTTGAATTTTCCTTGAACACATCGGGGTCAATATGTCAGCTTGTGTAGATATTGTGATGGTGTACTACTCAAATGTGTAATAATTATGTTTGCAAACACTTTAGGTATTATTGATTATTGTAGATAGGTTTGAATAAGTAAATTGTTTCGGTTATTTGTTACTAAACATCGTCTGATGCAAAACTATTGCCAACACGTTGTCCCAATTTCTACTCCTCGATGGTGTAGAGGAAATAGTAGTTCTCATTATCGTTGACGGCAGCTGGTGGTGCTTTCGGCGATTTTCTCGATAACGGTTCAAAGCCCATGAAAAGGAATGCCTCAATTAAACGAGCACACTCCGGCTGATCCTTACGCATTACCATGACGATGCCATCCACCTCTAACTTATCCTCGGCAAATTCCAAGAGTGAGATGAAGGTCTCCTTGGAGCCAGCCGGGGGTAAGTCAGTGGGAAAGGCGACATATAGAATGTTGTTGGTCGGGTTCAAAATCGACATCCAATTGGTTGACAAGTCTTCAGTGACGTGCAGCTTGATGGAAATATGCACTGGTTGGTCATGCAGCAGGATCTGGCGCAACACCTCCTGGCAGTCATCCTCTGAGCACAACGAATGAATGTCATGCGACTCCGAGTCAGAGCATTCCGACGACGAAGATGAGGATGACGAAGCCCGAGAGCTGGCCTCGAACAAGCTGCCGCCAGCCGAATCCACCGAAGACTTGCGGCTGTAGCCTATAAAATGAATGAAAAAAACGATTGCATTGTTTAATAAATAAATAGCAATATGAAGATTCGATTATTTACCCGTTAAGAGCGATGCCCTATCGTGATCTGTTCTGTGGTGGACAGGGACATCAGGACCACCACAGAGGCCCTACGCCGAGAGAGATGCGGTAGGACTCATTCGACATGTTCGTGGCGCAAGACGAAGTCGAGATGGTGCGGAGCTTGCTATCGGCACATCCAGCTACTCCGCTATCATTAAAGTCTCTTCTAACGAAGGTACTACTAAACATTGGGTCGCTGCGAATGATACAAAACATTTGCAGAAATTACGATATTAGTTATCAATTTAAAATTTCCATAGTATGGCTTCTCGATTTTGTAGTTGTATGTGGATTTTATACAAATTTACCAATTCATTTTTTAAATTAATTGGTGGCAATACAGAGTCAGAAACAGCTTTACGGCGCAATAGCTTATGGAAAACTGCCAGACAGACCGATAACACGTTAACGCTTATCGGCAAAGACGAATCAACTTAACAAATCCACATTTTTACGATGCATACTTGTTTTTTAAATGTTTATTAAGATAAGATGCCCACTATCTAAAAAAAAAAATAGTTGGCGCTGATAACAACGATAACATTTGTCGGGCAACCATGCGGCTGAAATACAACCCTGCACGCTAGCAAGACTTATTCACCACAGCATGGCGGCGCTGGCAGCTGTCACACATACACAAACACACACTCAATTGTGAACGTTTGCCCAAGAAGGGCGAAAATTTTTTAGCGTCCGAAAAATACGCGAAAAGTATTAAAAATCAGATATATTTGTAAAGATACACCTTAAAGATGTCGATTGGTGTACCCATTAAAGTTTTACACGAGGCCGAGGGCCACATAATCACTTGCGAGACAATTACCGGCGAAGTCTACCGCGGCAAGCTAATCGAAGCTGAGGACAACATGAATTGCCAAATGACACAAATTACGGTCACCTACCGGGACGGGCGAACAGCCAATTTGGAGAATGTCTACATACGCGGCTCTAAGATACGTTTCCTCATACTGCCCGACATGCTAAAGAATGCACCGATGTTTAAGAAGCAGACCGGCAAAGGCCTTGGTGGGACAGCGGGTCGCGGCAAAGCTGCGATACTTCGAGCACAGGGTGAGTCAGGCGCAAAGCCAATTTTTCCAGTGCTTTTTTCTTTACCAGCGTCTCTTTTTATCGCTTGCAGCACGAGGTCGGGGCAGAGGAACTGGTCCTCCTGGCGGCGGTCGTGGCGGTGGTGGCCCACCAGGTGCACCCGGTGGTGGCGGACGCGGCGCTTGGCAAGGCGGTCCAACAGGCGGACGTGGACGCGGCGGCTTGTAAAATGCAACGCGGGAGCTAAACACATTCATAATTTAAGGGAAAATTAATATTAGCGGGCGGGTCGCAAAACAATCCATGTTGAAGTCTTATTATTGTCAAAAGAAAAAAACAATGGAACTAAAAACTTGAATTTCAAAATGTGACTTTTTTTTTGTGTTTTCCATTTAACCTAGAAGAAGAGGCCAGCACCAAAATTATTTGGGACAAACAACCAAACATATAAATATACATATATGTATTATTAATATCGTCGCTTTTCGAATATTATACAAAGAGAGCAATTCCATGACAGTATTACAATCGGTACATAACTTGACTGTCGACGGATAGCTCTCTTCATTTCGCTATTCGTAATTTTATGTGAAACTTGAAAGCTGCAAAGCTTTGAAAGGACAACAGACAATTTAGGTTAGACAGAGGACAATTTAATTTGTTAGTTGTTCGGGCAACGTCGAATATCATACAAAGAGAGCAATTCCATGACAGTATTAAAAGTTATACTGGACTGTCGACGGACAGCTCTCTTTATTAATTTATTCGCTTTTCATAATTTCTCTCGTTTTGCTTCTGTGGGGTTAATCAACATTTAATTGGGGGACAGACAACAGGACACATCACATCACGAACAGTTACCCAAAAATACTATGTATTTGCAGGCTAAAGTTTGCCGGGCCGGCACAAAAATATATATGAAAATTTGTATATTGATGCCAATTGAATAACAAACTGCGCACTTGGCAAAGCATTTCGAATTGAGCGAGCGACAAAAGGCATATTTCGTAGTACCCAAAAAGCAAGAAGAGAGAAGTGCTGGCGGTTTCAGCTTTTTTCTCATTAAATGTTCTCTTTTTTATAAGGAAAATTGTAAGAACAGCAGGCAGTGGGATCTTTTTACCTACAGATTTAATTCACCATTTTTTACGTGACATCATGAGTTTATCAAAGGCCGTTCTGGAGGGCATGTAGATTTAATGAGTGCAATTCAGTAGAAGGCACGTGCATATGATGTGTGAGAGGCCAGTGTAGTTAAATGGGCATTAATCGGGTGAACTGAGTATCGAATGGAACATTTAATACGTTATGTTGACCACCTACCCGAGCTGATCCGTTGAGTTCGAGCAGT
This sequence comes from Drosophila mimica, assembly GCA_037043585.1. Taxonomy (NCBI): domain Eukaryota; kingdom Metazoa; phylum Arthropoda; class Insecta; order Diptera; family Drosophilidae; genus Drosophila; species Drosophila mimica. Next base: position 608,530 of record JBAMBE010000437.1, read on the forward strand.
CAGGCTGCGGTTGCTGTTGCATGCTTATATTACTGATATTCAAAGTAAATATATATAATTTTTTTTTATTTACGATTTACGTATGTATTTTATGTCTATATCACAGTTGCGTTGTGCTATATGCCTTGTGTGCCTCTCTTGTAATAATTACGTTATCACAGTTTTGTTTACGATTCGTAGAATTTTCTAGAAGTTTTACATCGAAAAGGCTTCCGAAAGGTATTCGCCTCTCACTCTGTCTTTCCCTATCTTTGTTTGCTATTACAATAGTAAGGTAAAGTAAAAAAGACCGTGGTTTTGTGCTTGTTATTTGCGTTTGTTTTCCCGTTTGCCGGAGCGTGCGAAGCGTTGAGCGCTTGTCTGCCAACTGAAGGCATCCCAATAGCTGTGGCATCATTTATTTCAAAAAAGATTTAGTTGATGTCCCACACACAAACACTGTCACACATATATATGTATATATTAACCAGCCTGTGCACATGTATGTGCGCGTGAGTGTGTAGTATAGACACAATAGATAGATATACTACCGCATTTGTGGGGTTATATGTGGCCGAATCGAAAGAAATACAGAGACAATCAAAATGAACAGGTACAGTTTAACTGTAGAAGAAAAACCGTCTTTAGGCATGTATTTAGAAATCTAGTTTCCAAGGTTTAGCATTGGCCCCACATTTGTCCCAGTCTCAGGTCCGATATTCTTGGGTAGCGAAAGAGCAAAAACAAACATGAAGCAAAAGAAAGATGCAAAAACAACTAATTACATTTGCATTGCTGATGCCGCTTTGGGTCCACAACCCCCTGAATATATCTATGCAAATATTTGCACACACAAATACAAATGTAAATATGTATATGTTTATTGAGAATGCGGTCTTTGCTTTCTTTCTGTGCTCTTTCCTATGCCTTTATTTGTTTACATGATAAATTTCATTAAATGCCAACAATTAATTATTTTTACACAAATAAATAAGGAATTAAAACGAATTAATTATTATTTTGCTCAGCACGTGAATTGTTAAAAACAAACGATTTAAGTGCCTATAAATAGCTTAAACTAAAAACAAAACAAAAAATCAAGCGATAACGATAATACGAATACATTGTCAATCGATGTCTGGCCCTGCTTACGTGCAGTCTGACGGTGAGAAATGTATGCGTGTGTGTTTAAGTATATGCAAAACAAAAGCACTCGCAAATGTGGGCAATAAATTGGAAGAAAAAGCCAGACGATTTCTATGGAAATACAGTTATTATAATATGCACATACAATATGTGAGTCGGCGCACGCATTTCATGTAAATCAATCACATAATCATTATAATACTCAGCAGTATCACGTGACATGGACTAATACATAGTGGTCACACTTACTTATTTTTTTTCACCTTGATACGACAATATAAAGCAAAAAGACTTAAACAAAGCAATAAGCTTTCAGCGTTTTAAGGCTATAGTTAAGATAACAGATGGGACAGATAAGGAAATGAGTGTGGCGTTTGCAGTGTACGTAAATGTGTCGCTGGTTGGTAAACACATCAAAAAGGTATGTGGCAACTGCTGCATAAAGCTGTCTGCAAACAAACATGATTAATTATTGTTAGACAGATCTCCATTCAGCTTAAAGCAAACATGTCTCGCAATAAGCAGCACTAAAACACACATATGCAAACAGAAGTTGAGAGATTTAAGGCAAAGCGAGTCATAAAATAATCTAATCATTTCCATTTTTTTCGGTTTTATAGCGATAAGATACCTGACAGCTTTAAGATGTTGATTATTACAAAATAAGACAAAAACGATAACGTGCGAAGTGGCAGCACTACAGATATAATGCAGCCTCTTTTATGACCTTCTGATTCTGCACTTCTGTCGTGATACTTTTATTGGAAGCTTCTCTCTTCCTCATTCAGTCGATTGACCCAATATTGAGCGCTGTTCTGGCAATTCACTCACTCACACACACGCATGCACATATGTATGTAGATGCATGTATGTTTGCCACTTGCCGAGTTGCATGGTGAGTGGAATTTTCCATTGTTTGTAAATACATATAGTGTCTGTTTGTTTGTTTGGATGTGTAAGTTTGTCATGTATGTATGTTGACGTAATGAAAGCGCATAGAGCCAAAAGCAACAAAATTGCAGATTATAATAACCGGATGATAAACAAAATGGTGAAATAGAAATGACGCAGCAAGAAAACCGTTCACAATTCCAATTCTACTTCTTATTAGAAATGTCTCATCCAGTGCAAGTGGAAAGTCGTTTGGGTCGAAACAATTTCTGTTGTTTATTTTGGCAGCGAGATAACAAAGCAAACAGAGTGCAAACAATGCTGAAGAGGCTCAGAGTTGTGTTAGTCGGAAACAGAAAAAAAAAACTCAGATAAGAGTAGCAACGAACGAATATAAAGTCACAATGTTTACCGCGTAATAACTGTAATTGCTAACGAAAGCTCCTTTTGTTTGCTCACAGAAGATTTAAGCAACGCATCTGACAACAGCACAGCATCATTGCAACAAAAGTGTTGTCAGGCAGTTTACTGCATAATAAATAACAGTATTTGACCAGAGAGCTTATGCAAAGTTATTCAAGTAAACACCGAATAAAACAACACAATTGACGCTCTCTCTCACATACACACATACGCAAAGTCACTTGTACATATGTATTAAATTTAGAAGGGTATTGAAACTGTTAATGCGTGCTTGTTGTGTGTGCGGAGCGTTGCCAGATTGCTGTGGCAAAGCATATCACAACAGTAATTTGTTGTTTTCGCACAATTAAGCAATAAAGCTTTAATTGAAACGCGCATGAACAGCTAATAAATATTTATCAGTATTCCTTTTTCGCATATTTTTCCTCTCCACTTCAGGGCTACTGCGGGGTGACAGCTACATATATATATATATATATATATATATGTATATAAGGTGAACAAGATGGCTGCTACGGAAAGAAAAACAAAATAAATACATATAAGTAAAATAAATAACATTAAAAAAATGCACAAATTTCATGAAATCAGTTATTTACTTTACCTACAGATCGTTTATTTTTTTTTTGCTTATAATCCAATTTCTTTGGTTATGTGTAATTTTGCACACACATACACACATGTAAATACATACATATGCATGAATATATGTTTTAACATACATGTCATTCTGGCTAAATACTACAGTTATATTACCAACACCGATCCGAAATTAGTTAATATATTACACTTAAAACTATTGCACTATTATAAAAACTTGCCATGTTTTTATTGGCAACCAACAACTAAATAACTTGCCACCAATTGGATTGGGTCCGATTGGTTACGGTACCCGTGCACTATTTTCCATTTCCTTTCTTTTTTCTTTTATTCACTACAAAATCGATTTTAGCACTATTTTTTTTTTTTTTGCATGGCATCTTGGTACCATTACTTACAGTTTATTATTCATGTTTGATGGCATTTTTACACTTAATGGTTGCAACTTAACGCACAAAGAAAACAAAAATTGGGTTTTGTTGAACAAAAAATCTGCTCTGGCTTAACGAGAAGCGTTTCAGAATTCTGCACTTGCGATCCGATTGGTTCGACTGCTAAATCGTATATGAAGTAAACGGAATCCGAAGCAGTAGACGAAACCTACAACCTGGCACAGGCAAATCGATTGTTTTCAGTGATACGAATTGGGTGTGTGGTCTCTGTCGATATATACGATGAATACTAGTAGGTATTTGTTTTGTTTTTCTTAGAGGGAACGGATAAGTGAGGCAGCTGTGCATATTTCTTGTGGGGAACTTATTTGTTTTCTTATCGATAGTGCCCTGGCGTTGTTACCGATAACGATTGTTAGGTTAGTGCAGCATTGTCCGTCAGTTTTGTGCGTTCTGATTTCGGGAAAAGAAAATTAAATCTGTGAAACACGGCAAAATCAGCTATCCTTTCAACGAAATAACCATGAGCGCCTTTCCAGGAACGTTCGCGTTCGACGAATATGGTCGGCCTTTCATTATTCTGCGTGATCAGGATCAGCAAAAGCGCATCACAGGCACAGATGCCATCAAGGTAAATTAAACTTGTAATTTGAAATACTTTTATGACGGATAAGTATATCCTGATAGTTTTAATGTGTGGCTCACAATTATTTAAAGATGTTTCAGCTAAAATATAGTTGCTAGACTCTGAAAACAATGACGCATCATTTGACGAATGTTCCAGATGTTCTTTGCTGCCGGCTTTTAACGCATTAAAATTACACTTTGCAAATGTGTCTTGTATAAATGTTATATTAAAATTGATGATAAATGCAGTTTGCTTAGCAAACGCATTTAAATACAATTTAAAATAGATAAATGCAATTATTTGAAATACACTCTGTGACGTCACTTTTGCATTTTGAGGTTAAAACGCCGCACAGATGTTCGATGTTCCACAGACAGACGCTTGAGTCACGCGCAGAAAAAGTTCTCTATTTTTCATCGAATATTTTTGTTGTTATGTTTTAGACGCACATTATGGCGGCACGGCAGATTGCCTCAACGCTGAAGACATCGCTGGGACCCAAGGGTCTGGATAAGATTATGGTCAGTGCCGATGGTGATGTGACGGTGACCAACGATGGCGCCACCATCATGAAACTGATGGAGGTGGAGCATGAAATTGCCAAGCTGATGGTGCAACTGTCGCAGTCGCAGGACGATGAAATTGGCGATGGCACAACCGGCGTCGTCGTCCTCGCTGGCGCTCTGCTCGAGCAGGCGGAGGGTCTGATCGATCGCGGCATTCATCCCATTCGCATTGCCGATGGCTTCGAGCTGGCCGCACAGTGCGCCATCAAGCAGTTGGACTCGATTGCTCAACCGTTCCCAGTCGATCCGAAGAACAAGGAGCCGTTGATTCAAATTGCCATGACGACGCTGGGCAGTAAGATTGTGAATAAATGCCATCGTCAGATGGCTGAAATGGCCGTCGATGCAGTGCTCAATGTGGCCGACATTGAGAAGAAGGATGTCAACTTTGAGCTGATCAAAATTGAGACGAAAGTCGGTGGACGTATGGAGGATTCCATGCTGGTCAAGGGCGTCATTGTCGACAAGACCTTGAGTCACTCGCAAATGCCCAAGGAACTGAAAAATGTCAAGCTAGCCATTCTCACCTGCCCCTTCGAGCCACCGAAGCCAAAGACCAAGCATAAGCTGGATGTCACCTCGGCGGAGGATTACCGTGCACTGCGCGAATACGAGCAGGAGAAATTCACCCAGATGGTCAAGCAGGTGAAGGATGCGGGCGCCACCCTCGCCATCTGCCAGTGGGGCTTCGATGATGAGGCCAATCATCTGCTGCTGCAGCAGGATTTGCCTGCAGTGCGCTGGGTTGGTGGTCCGGAGATTGAACTGATTGCCATTGCCACCGGCGGTCGCATTGTACCTCGCTTCGAGGAGCTGACACCCGAGAAACTGGGCACAGCAGGTCTAGTCCGTGAAATGGGTAAGTTAACAGATGCTAGTTTACTCGTCCAGCTACAAATACCCATTTCTTCCTTGCAGCATTTGGCACGTCGAAGGACAAAATGCTGGTTATCGAGGAGTGCAAGAACTCCAAGGCTGTCACAATCTTTTTGCGCGGCGGCAATGCCATGATCATTGCGGAGGCCAAGCGTTCCATTCATGATGCCATCTGTGTGGTACGCTCGCTGGTGAAGGATTCGCGTATTGTTTATGGTGGTGGTGCTGCCGAGATCAGCTGCTCTCTGGCAGTGGCCAAGGAGGCCGATCAGCTCTCCACGCTGGAACAGTATGCATTCCGTGCCTTTGCCGTCGCCCTGGAGAGCATTCCTCTTGCGCTGGCCGAGAACAGCGGTCTGCATCCAATTGAGACGCTGTCGGAGCTGAAGGCCTGCCAGGTGACGGAGAAGAAACCCAGCCTTGGCGTCGATTGCATGCTCACCGGCGATTCGGACATGAAGAGTCACAATGTTGTCGAGTCGCTGCACTCGAAGAAACAGCAGATTCTCTTGTCCACCCAGCTCGTCAAGATGATACTCAAGATCGACGATGTGCGCTCCAAGAATCATGGCATGTAAAGTATGGCACACCCAAGCACACACATAGAGATACCCAAACAAAAACATCAGCAACACATCCACACCCGCACACACACACGCATAACTCTTCGCTTCCTGCAGTGGGCTCCTTTCATGCATACATCTTAATATATTCGTATATCTCTGTATTAATTGTTTACTTTTATTAATCAACACAATTCTTTGGAAAAGAAACAAAATCAACAGCAACTAAGCAGAACAATTGCGTTCAAATAAAATACAACTAAATACAACATTTAAAACAAATTTGTACAAAATTAGCTACTATTATTCTATGTAAAGTAATGTTGATCCTTAATTTGTTAAAAACAATCGGGATCGGGATAAAGTTATAAAAAGCTCGATTGAAAAAATCTTTCGGCCAACTTTAAAACTAAACTTTTTTGCCGTTAACGGTTGCCAGCTGACTCCGGTTGAGTTGGTCGAAGAAGAGCAGACCCGCCGCCCGCTCCACCGTCTCGGGGGGAACTTGGAACACCTGCAGCGGGGTGTCGTTGCTTATGACTCTGTTCGGCATTACGTATGCCTCCATGTGCAGCTTGTTGTCCGCGGCGGTCTCACCCACAATCACCTTGTAGAAGTGGGTGGGCACAGCCACCGTATTGGCACCGATAACCTCGTACTTGACATAGGTCTTGCCGTCGTCCTCCTTGTGGGGCAAGTAGAGGGGACCCGTGCAGACGTAGACATTGGCGTAGATTTGTGTCAGTTTGCGCACGTGCAACTCCAGCGTGTTCCATGCATCCCGATTGAAGCCCTGGCCCACCTGAGGCGCCATGTTTGATAGCAGGAAGGTGTCGTCGCAGTGCTTCTGATGCAACCGATGGTTGCCCGCCGCTGCCATGTGACCACGATCGTAGCCAGAGCGACGATAGTCGGTGTTCTGGGCGCGGAAATAGGGATGTATACTGTCGTCTGGCTTAAAATCGGACTTTGCACGATCCACGTCCGAATTCTTGGCCACCGACTGGGCGGTGAGGTGCTCGAACACCCAGTGGGGCACCCGAGTCCGTCTGTCGTAGGATAACACATAGTCCGATTGGGAGCGCACATTGTCCAGGCCGGGAAAACCATATTTCATGATCTGTGAGATGCGCGACGGCGTTGCCGCGCGGTTCAGCTCATTGGCCGGAATCAGTGCAGCAGCAGAGACGGTCCCGAACACGGGTAATCCGGGTAAACGTTGAAGTTTGTCTTGGCCACCTTTACTATCGTCACTGGTTAGGTGGCGTTCCGCATAGGAACCCAAATAAAAAGCACTTATGGCTGTAGCACCGATTGCCAATATGTTACGTACTTGTGGCCGAATCATCTTGGATTGCAGTTTAATTTATAATTTGTATTATTTAAAGCCGTTTGCTTATTGCACAATTATCACATTGTCAGCTGTTTGAAGGAGCGTGTGACCGTGCCAGGCTAATTGGAATATGCCGTAATCGCATTAAAAAATACTAAGTTCGATAGAGCTGCATTTTTCGTATAAGTTATCGATAAATTGACAGTGCATGCGCGGACAGAAAGCTGAATAGTAGAAAACCTGTGATAAAGCTGGTTGCTTTGACATCCCCAAAGGATCAGTGAAGCGAATAAAGTACTGAGGAAATTGTTTAAGTTTAATGTATAATTGCTTCAACATAATCTGTCAACGCTGTTTTGTTCCAGGTACATACACTACGAGATAAATGACGATGTCAATAGCATCTCCCCCCAGTGGCATGTCTGCAGTGGACTCTGAGTTATCACCCACTCTCATGCCATCCGCAAGGGTCTTTCTCTCTCGCTCTCCCCCAATAATTTCTACAGTCATATTTACAGCAACAGGGACCACAGCTGCAGTGGACACTAAGTTTTTTCCCACACTAATCAGCATTTACAATGCTCCCTCTTTAAATAGGTCCAGTTGCATCGAAAGATAGAATTAGATTACGATCAACTTTAACCGCTTCGCAGTTAACTAGTTTATTATTATCATTATTATTATTATTACAATGCGTACACAGATTACGGATTTAGCTTAAATACATAAGTATAAGTTTTATCGTCAACACGAATCGGTGATTAACGTTAAAAAGCTTGGATATATTTCGTAAATTAATAAGTTAATTGGGTTTTTTTTTGTATATTTGATTATGACGGAAAATTGTATCCAATCTCATTAAAAAATCACAACGACACATTTTGCAAACGGTGAGAACATTTTTCGCTTCGTCATTGTTACTTAGAGCTAGAAAAAGTGAGGGTGGCAAGAGCGGGGGGCAGGTGGCGGGTGGCGTGTGGCGGTTGCCTTACAATCTATTGGAAAATCTGTTAATGGGGGAACTAACCGCTACTTAAAACGCTTGCTGCTGTCGCGTGTTGTGGCTGCTGTTGATGTTGTTGCTGTTGCTGCTAGCATGTCTCCTTGTTGCAATCAACGAAATTGCTAAACTCAGTCGCATTTGGCGGCCCCTCGCTATACAGATATGTGACCGGCCAGAGACGGGCCGCAGCAAAATCGCTGAGACTCTGCAATCCGCCGGGTCGCGGCGGATGCTGGTTGTATTCGCTGCTCGCCGCCGTCGCTGGCTGATTTGGCTGATGCTTTGGCTTCTGCTTGCTGCTGCTGATGCTGCTTGGCAGGCCTAGGCTGGAGTGCGTCGACTTCGTGCCGTTCTTGCCGCCGGGATAATAACGATCGCTGCACTTGCGCCACTGATCCGCCTCGTCGCCCACAAAGCACCTGGTTCAAATACAAATAGAGTAATAATTTTAATGTTTTCTTTTAGAGGTTAAATAAATTTTATATGGTTTTGTTTTTTTTTTTTTTTTAGCTAATTTTAACTTTTCCTTTTTTTTCTATGATTAACTTCCGTATGCCTTTTCAATCTTTTATAACTTTAGAGTCAATAAGAAAAGTAACATAAATTAAATCGTTAGCTGGAAATTTGTATTGATTTGTTGGCTTTTTTTTTTAAATATTTCAAATTCAATAAAAAATAATTTACAATAAATTTAATTCTGCATAAATTAATTACTACTTTTCTGGTTATATTTAATTCAAAATTTAAAAAATAAAACAGTTTTAAAATATATTTTAAAATTGAGCTTTATCTTTTTAACCCTTCTTTTGAAGTTAAATTACTCACCAGGGATAATCGAAGCCGCGACTGTAGCCACAGGGATGATCCGTCTTGCAACAGTAATCCCAGGAGCCGATTTCTGTGCCATCCGTTTCGCAGGAATAGAAACCCGTTACGAGATTCTTTTCGCAAGGACTGCTGCGACGACAGGGTTTGCCGGATACGGTATAATGTCGCCAGGCAAGGTCGCCTTTTGCAAATGAAAGGTTAGTTAAGGATAGGCACAAAGCGTAATCCGTTAGGCATGCGCTAGTTAGTACATTAACAGGATGGGGGGACGGGGGATTCGACTTTGTTTTGCGGTTATTTTTCGTTGCGGGAGGGTCTACTGTACATGATGGTTGTAGTAGTAGTTGTCTATATATGTTTTTTACATGTATATGTACATTCTCCGCCGTTTACAAACTAATTATACGCATACAACTAAATTACTAATCGCTACGTTTTGGGGATTATTGACAGTTGAATTTTGTGGGTAATTCCGCTGGTTATTTACACAATGATGGACGTGCAACAGGTTAAGAGTGTCAGTTTACCAGGTTCCCGGAATATGTCCATGCGACGATCATTATTCACACGCGATCCCCCAATTGTGTTGACCTTGTCGCGACAGGTCCAATCGAAGGGATTCCACGCGAACAGCCAATAATCTCGCTCCTTGGTGTGCGTATAGTGCACATCCAGCTTCAGCTCCGTCTGATCCAGATCCGACATTTCACAGTTGCCATGGGAGCTGGAGTGCACAAACATAAACATAAAGTTGGCCTGGAGATGCAGTCAATCCGTGGACTTACCCAAAGCTGAAGGCATAGCACTTGAATTGGGTCGTCTCCCTGAAGTGTATGCATTCCTTCTTGCAGGCCATTTCCGAGGACACCTTCATGACCTTCTTAATACCAGGCGGCAGTAGTCGAGCCGGCGATCCATAGCCCAAATAACACACTAAACCACAATAAAGATACATATATATATATTAGTTTGATAAGGATAACAATAATATTTACATACGTTTCTTGTGCTTCTCATCCATAATGGGCTGGATTTCGCAGCCATGGCCATAGCTGGCGCGCTCGAAGATGTCGAAGGCGGCATCCAAGATGAGATGGCGCTCCTTGTCCATGTCCCGGACGGGCCAATCGCTCAGCTGGCAGTTGTCGATGACGCCCGCATGCCGCTGCTGGCCATAGCGAAAGGCGAAGGCGCGACACGTGAACTTCGTGGATCGGATGCACTCCATCTCGCACTCGCCCACTGTCCGCACTGTCAGCGAGTCCCGCACGATCGACTTGAAGAAGCGTGTGGCGTCAATGGCGCGGAAGAAGCACTCTGCAAAGCACCAACAAAGAATTTAAGATTTGTCGACTTACATTTGAATTACTTATGAATGTGAATTAAATTTAAACAAATATTATTCGATTTAATTAACTTTAATGTACATTAATTTATTATTGATTTTGGTAATGGAATTAACCACTTATGTTTTTAAAATTTAATTTTTTATGTTACTAATTTTTTTAACTTAAAGTTTTTTTTAATTATCTTTATATTAAATAAATAAATAAATAATTCTACTAAAAATTAAAAGTCATACTAAAATGCTAAAAAATTTATTAAGAGTGAAAAAAAATTCTAATTGTAAGTGTATAAATTGGAAAAGGGCCTCAATTTAATATTTACGGTATTTTACGACTAAAAAAAATTTGAATAATAACTTGAATATAATAAGGAATGAAAAGTATAAGAATTATAGGAAAAAAAAACTATTAAAAAATTTACATAATTTTTTAAAATATTATTATGTTAAATTTAAATTTTTTCGAAACTTTGCAAAGAATGTTAATATTTCAAATATTCTATGGACTCACGTGCATTGCGCGGATCGGAGAGTGCCGTGCTGGGATTATCACTGCGTCGCGGGGGCTGAGGGGAAGGCTGCCTGCACACATCCATATCATCGGCCATGGAGTAGATGTCGTAGTCCCGATCCGGCTCAATGTCCACATAGTAGTCGAGCATATTGACGGGCCTGTCGCAGAGCATGCAATTGTCGCGACCCGCCTGATTGTAGCGGTAGCTGTATGTGTGGCAAATGTAGCTGGGACGCTGATCCGAGCAGAGGCGCTCGCATTCCGTGAGTGTGGGCACATTGAAGGCATGCTTCACGGCCGTCTTGTGGAGTCGGAAGCCTTCGCTAGTCTTGGCAGAGCATTCTTAAAGTGGACAGGATTACCATACATTAAAGGGTCAATTTATGACTCAATCCTTTGCTTACCATCCGGTCCTGGTCTTCTCGTCCACTTCTGTCTGTAGTCGTTGCGCAGGCGCGGATATTCATTGTCGTAACTAGAGCCGGGATAGCGCAGCACCGCATTCGATTCACGTGGCGGCTCCCGATGGCTGGTGCCCAGCTCAAAGTAGTTGAAGCCATGCTGATCCTTTCGACGATGCGACTCACTCAGTCCGTATTGCGAGGAGCTGTGCTTGTTGCCGCTGCTGCCATAGCTGCTATAGTTTTCCTCCGCCCCTATTAAGTAGGGCACAAACTTGTTGGGCTTCTCGTAGGCAATGCTGCCCGAACTGGGTCCGTCTCTGTCAAGGTAATTGTGTGACGGACCCGTCGCTGGCGGCGCTGGCCTACTCGGCTCATGTGGTCGATAGGGTGAATAATCATGTACCGGACGATAGGAGGGTCTGTACTTGTCAATGCGATCGGTTTCGGGTCGTGGCGGACGGTAGACGGAGCTATCGTAGCCCGAGCTGCTGGGCAACGTTTCCCAGCGATCGGGTCTGTAGCGGGATGGTGGCTCGGGTCGGCCATAATCATGTCGATCAATATAGTCGGGTCGCGAGTGATCGCCAAAGCTGCTGGGTGGTGTATGACCATAGTAACCAGAGCCTGAGCTATGCGAGGAGAATTCATACGAGGACGAGGAGCTTGATGAATGGGAGCTGTGATGGTCCTGTGAATATGGTCGATGTTCGTAGGAGCTGCTGCTTGGGGGGCCCGACGGACCGCGATAATGATCCACTGCGGTGCTGCTGTGTGGCGGCGGTGGCGGGGGTCTATAATGATCGCGATCTCGATCGCGATCTCCGCCATATGAGCCGCCGCTGGGTCCAGGCCCACTGCTGCCGGGCTTAAAGTAAATCGGATTACTGATCAGTGGACCCTTGGAGCAGTCCTGGCAGACATTGCGACGACAGCTGCTGGGCGCATTGCGATCCCGCTCATAGTAATCATAATCGGGATGCCTCAGCAGATTCGAGTCGCGTCGATTCGCACTCGAATAGATCTCCATTTGGGACAGCGGCATCTCGATCAGCTCACAGTCGCCCTGGCCATGTCCCGACGGATCCAACCGATAGTTGAAGCCTTCGCACATGAATCGCTTCTCGTGGCCGCACTCCCGCATGCAATCCTCCACCCGTTCGCAGGATATGGAGCGACGCACCCAATGCTGAGCCACTCGCTTCCCGGCCAACACACGACGGAAGCAGGCTGCAAATAATTAACAACAACCAAAAAAACAAAATGAGGAGTTATTTTCGGTGTGCCGAAAATGAAATTATCTTGCAGCCTGCAGATATATTTTGAAAGTTTTGCTGAATTTTGAAAAAAAAAAGAATTTTTAAATTACAGCTTCGTTGGACATTTTGAGAGCATCAAAAAGCAATAAGGCAAATAACATAAAGCGGTCATCTTTAATTAGGTATAGCCTACTATAGGAATAGATATGAATATTAAGAAAATTTAAATTGAATATAGGAATAGATATGAAAATTAAGAAAATTTAAATTGAATAATATAAAGGACCATCTGGAATATGAGACGAAGGAAAAAATTATATTTTCATAATATGTAGAGGATATTAATAATAAGAGGCCAGTTGTTGATTAGATGTGTCGAACAAGTTGTCAAAATGAAACTATCAACATTTTTGGACGTCGCTAAAATATCTACAAAAAATATAATAAGGATTTACGCCTTAGCTACATTTTTAAAGTTTTCTCGCAAAAGAAAGTTTGTGACTGAATGAAAATACCCAAATGCAAGGGTATAAAAAAGATAAAGATGCTGCAGCAAATGCAGTCAACAAGTTGAAGCTGCAGCTGCAGCTGTTAGTGAAGCAATCGCTGCCTCTTCACATTAACTCTGGCCGAAAAACCAAAGAAGAAGCAGAGAAAACATGGTCATAAGCAGAAAGTCAGTGAAGCGTTTGAAACGCGCGGCCAGAACTCCAAGATCGGGGGCTCCATGTTGCTTCATGTGTATGTTTTGCTTTTGTTTTTTTCTTTTTATCGTCACATCCGCTGCTGCTGTAAATTATGTTCGAGTCATGTTTTGCGACGCCAACGGACACTTGTAACACCGGCCACCCTCCCCCCACCCCGTCACCCATAACTGCCCCCGCCCACCCATCATCACGCGTTTATTGTACAGGGCCTTTGTGCAGATAATCTGTGGAAAATTGCCGCTGAGCAGCGGCTTGGAGGAGCCGTTGTTCTCTGTGTAGTTATTTTTCTATTTACTATTTTCTTCGTTTTTTTTTGTAAAAATTATGCAAATTACTTTAAGCAGCGTCGTTTTGGCCAAGTGCATTGACCGAGTTGAGGGCACCCCCAAATCAGCGTCTTACCTTTGGCATCCTCCACAATGATAATTGTGCTGCTTACGTCGCTGCTGCTGTGGCGCGTAGGACTCACAAATTTGGCACTGCTGCCACCCAAGAAGAACAGCAGCAGCGGCGGCAGCAGCGGCGGCAGCAGCAAGTGGAACACTGTTTGCAACCGCATTGAAACGCGCTCAGCGAAGCACTAAAAAAGCTTACAAATATTCTCCGAATCTTTATATAAATCGCGCGCTGGCTTTTAATTCTATTTTTGCTATGTTTTTTTTATTTAATTTAATTTTGTTGTACTTTATTTGTGATGCTCAGTGATTACGTAAGCGAACAGCGTATTTGTTCCATTTGAATGTCAATTGCGTGTAGTGGAAATGCAAAACGCAGGCGCAGCAGCTATTAAACAGAGAGTGTCACACACACACACACACACACACACACAGAGAGACGCACACACAACAGGATATGTGAATACGTATACTTATTTCCGGCGACTGCGACGCGCAGCGATGGCGATTCTAATGGCGAATGAGCAGCTGCTGTGGTCAAGCTTGCGGTTTTATACGGTATTAGAAAAATGCTCGGGCGCTCGAGCGTTTTTCCCCAGCCAGCGTGGAAAAAGCTTCATTTTGCGGCAAGGGCGAGAGCTTTTTTTTGTTGCTTGTTTTTTTTTTTGTTGTCTGCGGTTTCTGTTCTCTCGCTGTGACTATGTATCATGTGGCACTATTATGATGCCAGCGGGGGGCGTTGTTCGTGTGGTGGTGTCTATGGAGCCTTGAATCACGGTTGTTGTTTTATTTTTTAATGAGTATTTTTTGGTAGCAGATTGCTTATCTTTGATTCAGATGAAATTACGGGGGCACTTGGTTAGTTGGTGCCTCTGGGGCTATGGGCTGAGCGCCGAGCAGCCAAGCGTGAATTGACGTCACTCAAGGATGCTGGCGATAATCAAATTATATGCAATTGAAGAAGACCAACGAGATAAACGAAATATGAATTCAAAGAACTCAAATTTCTAAAAACTAAATTAAAATTCGAGTTTTATTGTGTAAAATTTAGATATGAATTTCATTAAATCAGATATTGTTAGAAATATCCATCAAAATAAGCTGAATCAAAGTGTAGTTATTTAATATAATATATGAATATATTCTATATTCTATTAGGGTTGGATATAAGCAGCTACGCCCTGAAAGATATACTTCTTTATTAGTTTGATGTCGAAGTCTTGTTCTGTACTGTTAAAAGATTTCATTAGCCCACATTCTTAATTAATATAGCTTCAACGCTAATTGAACTAAGCAAAATAAACTTAAGGAGTGGTTCGTTGTCCAATTCTTTATCTGTTTAAAGTGAATTGTTTTATCTACAAAAATGTGCAAATGATTATTATATGCAATAAAAAAAAAACATTTATTTCTTGCAGTTTTTTTAATTTGCTCACATTTATGTAGATTTAATCTATTTTCAGAATAAAAATAATTAAGTTCCACATTTAGTTCGTTGCATAAGTCTTTTGACATAATTATTCTGTCTGCTTTTAGCGTATTATATTAATTAGGAACGCAAGTTGCAAGTGCAGTTCGTTGCCTAAGTCTTTTGTATCTCGGCCCCCAACGTAGCTGTTGCATACACAATTCATATTTAATATCAAGTTCGTTGCCCAAGTCTTGGCAATTCCATCGATCATCACAGCAAGAAGAAGAAGAAGAAGAACTCCCCCACCCATTCTTGGATGCAGCACAAAAAGCCAGACAAGTTGAGCGCATTTCCGTTTCTTAATCAATGTCACTGCTGTCAGTTCAATGGTTGGCTTTTTTTGGGCCTGCAACATTTGCATACAATGGATGCAGCCTGCCTTTCGGGGCGCTTGTTCAAGTGCAGTTGCTCTTGCACAATTTCAGCAAAGTAGCCAAAAACAAGCTTACAAAAATATGCGTGCTACACTTCCGCTTCTACAGCCCAAAAAGAAAAAGAAAAACTGAAGAAAAGCACAGAAAACACATTACCCGTATGGTTATCTTTAGCCTCAGCTCCCGAGATCTGTCCCACGCCCAATAAAGCCAAGTAACAAACGCGCACGCAGAGCAACGATTTAATTACGTTGCCAGATCGCAACTGGCATTTGAACTTGGCTTATGTCACCTCATCATGATAGCATGCTGAGAGTTCACGTACTTTTGAATGTACTCGTCACACTCGAGAAACTCCAAAAGGAAGTCGAGTCTAAAATCAAAATATAAATGGCTCTTTGATGAGTCGGCAGCGCAATTTTAGAATTGTCATAAATCTTCTGCACTTGACAACCTAACCAAAATAAATAAATATATCTTAACTACAGCTGACATCATATGTGAAATAGAAAATTTTGGCATTCCATTTAAGAAGTTAAAAACTGTTGTTCTACTTTCTAGCGTAAAAAATTATATACATATATTTAAATTAAATATATAACTTGTAATTTGTTAGCTTATGTGACAATTCTGTTCATATTTTTTTTTGGTCCCAGCTTTCCAAATATATCTTAACTACATCTGACATAATATGTGAAATAGAATATTTTGGCATTCCATTTAAGAAGTTAAAAACTGTTGTTCTACTTTCAAGCGTAAAAAATTGTATATATTTAAATTAAATATATAACTTGTAATTTGTTAGCTTATGTGACAATTCTGTTCATATTTTTTTTTAATTTTATATCTTTTTTTAATTTGAAATTATTTTCCAATCCCATGAATCCTCTAAGTTTCCAATATTAATATATAATGTAATTTATTTTCAAGCCATCCGCTATTTTGAATGGAAGCTCATCGATAACCCACTTTTCGACATTTGTTGCCATTTTTCATAAGCTTTGCTCGACATTTATTATTATTTTGTTTTTTTGCATTTAAAATGCGAGTTGCGGTCACTTGTTTTGTTGTCCACGATGTGAGCTCGATTATTGTTTTTGGTATGGAAATGTTTTGGGCCCATGCAAGCAGCGACTGTCTGCTGTCCGCTGTCCACCATCCACCGTCCACCGTCCACCGTCCGCCCACTCAACAGAGAGATTGCGCTTTATGTTCAGCTAATGGGATTTTAGTTTTGTTACGCAAATAAAAGCGAATCGAAATGTGGGTCAAATGCCCGCTCCTCCACCCCCTCCGCCCACCCCACTGCGCCCGTTCGTAATGAGTTTTAATTGTGCGCAATGTTAATTCTAGGTTTTTAGTTGTTACCTTCTAAGCCCAAAAAGCAAACAAACCGCTTCCAAACCCGCCACTGCCTATGTTAGCTGGGCGCGAATCCAAATTAGTTGGGACCATGTTAGAGTTATTAAAGTGAACATTAAACTACTTACCATTCATCTCATCCATGGGATAACGATCGCGATCTCTGTCCCCAGCCATTTCCATTGGGGGCTCTAAAAGATAAATTCAAAGATTCGAAACTTGAGTCTGGTGCAAAGTTTTCTTCTCTCGTTTGACAAAGTTAATTATATGGTTTTATGGCAAGCTAAAACAATATATGTATATCTAACTTATTGACTAAGTGAATTTATCGATTATCGTTATTTTAGGCACTGAATTGAAAAAAAAGTAAAAGTAGAAGAATGTTTTAAAGTCTTCATTCCTTTATAAACGCTCATTGGGAATTGTAAAATAATTTTTCTAAAACCCTAAATGAAACATAAAAAATTCAAATTCCAGAAATAAACCACCGATAGTGCAAGAGAAGATTGTATGGTAAGGATTTGTAAATTTATAAAACAAAGAATATGTTAATTTTTTAAGTCTAGTTTAGTTCTTACTTTTACTGCCGTGCATGTAATCACCGGGATTGAAGTACGTGGATATGGTCTTGTCATCATCATAGCCATTGTAGCCATCGGGTCGCATGACGCTACCATTGCGACGCACATAGTCATCCCTAGGAGGTTGCGATGGTCTGTCGTAGACGGGCGGACGTGCCGAGGAGCCTGGCCCGGGTCCATAGCTGCCGTCATGTGCTGCATGTGCCGGTGGATCAGGTCGATTGGTATAGTCCGGACGTGGCTCGCGATGCCCATCGTAAGTGGACGTCGGTCGCGGTCCATGTACGGTGGGTGTGGAGCTGTCAAAGGGACGCGCTGGGGAAGGACGCGGATAGTCGGGTCGGTCGCTGTTGTATTCCGGACGGGAGGCATAGCTGGGCCGATCGCTGGCAGCGGGGCGAAGAGTGGTGGGCGCATAGCGCTCCGGAGTGCCATAGCTGTATCCATTGCCGTAGCCCAGGCCAAAGATGGGGCGTGGCGGGCTGTGCGGCGTTGGACGCACACCATCATTATCCAGCGCATGGCCATAGGAGGGCCTATAACGCTCGTCCACCTCGGGAACATTGGCGGCATAGCCGCCTGGTATGTAGACCTCCTCATTTGGCGCCGGATAGTTGTGCTCGTAGAGCGTTGGATATTTATAAAGTGGATAAATCTCGTGCGAGAAGTACAAACGATCTCCAACGCCCCCGGGTGGGGGCAACGACGGACCCGGTGGTGGTAGCGGTGATGGGGGCAGGTGATGATCTGGATGATCGGTGTGCGGCGTGGGATTGACAACGAGCACTGGTGTGTTGCCCACATCCAGCGGTCGATTGGGCAGATTCACGGGCGTTACGCCCGTACTGATGGGGCTCGATGGTGCCCCAATCGAATTGTCGCTCAAATCGAAACAGTTCGTTTTGCGCGCATACAAATCAAAGTCGGGATCGAAAATGACGCCGCCGGGCCGCCCGCCCCCGCCGCCAGCACTGTCATACTGCTCCGATGACAACTGACATGTGCCGTTTCCGCGTCGATGCACACTGCAACAACAACAACAACAAAAATCAAAAGTAAAATCAGTTTCACATTTGTAGAAAAAAAGTAATGTTGGGTAATCGCTAGCCAGCTAGCCAACTAGTGGAGCTAGTGGAGCTAGTGCAATCGCAATTCGCCAATTGCAAATCGTATTTACCCAAATGAGATGGCCTGACACTTCTCGCCCGCCTGCAGGCACTTCTCCTTGCACATCTTCAGCGAGTTGGTGTCTTCGGTGCGGAAGGTCTTCTCAAATGGCAGCATTGCCTCCAAAGCGATTCGCTCAAAGCAGTCTGCAACAAAACAAAAACAAAGAAATAGTCGAAATCAAACAACTTACTAAATTGGCCAACAGCAAATTGGCCAAAAGGTTCGCTACACTCTTTGTTGTGTAATATAGCGACCCCAAAATTTGCCATAGTCTCTACAGAACAGCTCCAAACTCCAACTGTGTTGATGATGATGATGTCACCAGGGGACAACACTTGCACTTTCAAGGCCATTTTTGGAGTGGGTTGCTCCACTGTACGGTAGGTTAGTTTTACTGGCTCTGCAATTGTCTCCACAGTTGCGCTTTGTTCTTTATTTAAATTTGACTTTTATTTGGATTGCGTGCCGCGTGGACGCAGTTGACTGCCATTAACCCATGTGTGGCCCATAGAACTCTGGCAAAATGGTACTTGCCACAGACAGTCCCATGAATAATTCAAAAAGGTCAAACACAACAAACAAATACATTTTGTGGTTCCCTGAGCAGTTTGTGTCTGTGTTGCATGATGGATTATTGGCCCTCAGTTTTATGTTTTCTGACTAAATATTAATAATAATTGACCGAAAGTAAAAATAGTATTTGCTGTTGGTCCGAAATATGAAAGCCTTATTAATTAACTTTAATAATCTTTTAAACATTGACACATTAGACTCATCATAAATTTATCTATAATCGCCTTACAGATTAATTAGTGTTAATTACCGTTGTTCAGATTGTCTTCCCAAACTTTTTGGTTAAGATTAATTGATAAATTGATCAAAGAGTATTTTAAGACATTCGCAAAGATTCGAACCAATCCGGTTTCAAATCAGAGGCGAGTGTATGGATCATAATTCTCCAAAGGTTACAATATTAACCAAGCTAAGATATATTTATACTGTACAGAGACTGCATATCTATTTATAACTATATTTTTCATAGTTTCGGGTGTGAAACTTGTAAAGTACTAAATTTACATTTTTATTTTGTTCATAAAAAGACACCCAAGTTTTTTTTTATTGGATACTTCATATGATTTAAAGGAATTTGCTAGTCGATCTGCAGGTGTGTTCAGCTAAATTGCCAACTTTATTTACCCAACTATGCTAATTTTGACAACTACATTAAACATTATATGACCCAATATAATGGTTTTACAATCTTAGAACTGGTTTAAATTTTTGATTAGCCTAACTGTACTCAGGGGTATTAGTCATTATAAACGTTTATTACTCATGCATTTGATTACGGCTTGTAGAAACACTTCTATAACCACATAATTATCATGCTCATGTAGAAATAGATTTTTATGCCTCGGCTACTGCTTACCATTCCGCGCCGAGACCAGTTGGTTATCCACAGTGAGTGCTCCGGTTCGATAACACAGCAACTGCAGCATCCAGATCAGCACAAAGCGCTGCCTGAGCTGAGTTTTGAGCAACTGGCACATTTGCCGGTTTTAATTGACAATTTTCAATTGTTGGCGGCAGAAATATTTTCCCTTTTGATTTTTGCACACACAACTTGGAGACTATTTTTTTATAAATAAATATATATTTTTTTTGGCTCTTCACTTATTCACTTCCTTTGGCATTATTGAGTATTTGCATTGGGTTGGGCAGATTGAACTGTTTGGATCGACGGGAGTTTGGGAACTGAAATACAGCGCTTAGCGCAAGACGCGTAGAAACCTTCTGTTTCAGTTTCTGTTTCAATTTCTGCTTCTGTTTCTATTTCTGTTTCTGCTGCTGTTTCTGCTGCTTCTTCGCTCTTTCTTTTTCCTTTCTTTTGTTACGTTCTCGTGCCAGTGGGCATCATTTCTTCGGGCAAAGTGTTTTGTGTCTCAGCTTGTGGCTTTCGCGTTACGTTTCGCTACTTTTCACATTCTTTTCACCGTTAATTATGTTGCCAAAATATGCAGATCGTTAAAGATGAGATGTGGGATCGCATATTTATGGGTTCGCCCCAAACTTTTCAACTTCAAAATGAAGATCAACAATTGTGAGATTGTGCGTCTGTGTGTGTGTTAGAGCGAGCGTGTCATTAACCTGGCCAGAAGCGTGTTCTTTTTGGGCTTCCTTGATGACGCCATAAGTTCAGCCTGTTCTGGAGCCTATGACCTTTAGGCAAAAGTATTTTTTTTTGCCCACTTGGTAATTAACAATTTTTGAATGACAAAGTGCTCAGCAATGCGTAAATACAATTGCCATCATTGCCGTCGCACTTGGCCAAATGTAAAGCCAGAAGCAAAACATTCAAAATTATAAACAAAAATTAAAAATCTAAACAATTAAAAACCGCACATTGGCCACAACAATTTTTAATTGTTGCCCAGGGAGAGAAACAAAACCGGCAATTAATTTGCTATGACAGCTTGAGAAAGATTATATACCCAAAAATAAAAATATGAATGAATAATTGAATGCTACTGAGAACAGAATTCGAAATAAGCATATGTGTCTGTGTGTGTGTGTGTGTGTGTCTGTCCATAGTTAAAAGTAAGTGCGCAAATTTCACCGTGGTGTTAAGTGTTGCGGGCTTCTGGGGCAGCAACAAACATCTCAACGCCTTTTCGCCACTTTTGGTGAGAAATGTAGCAGAGCTAACGGTAAATTAGATTACCGAGTTTCCGTTGCGCTTTGACATTTTGGCGAATGCGCTAATGACAAGAAAGCTCACACACACACACACACACATACACACACACCGACACGCACAACTAAAACACACCCACAATTAGATGAAATTTCTAAATGCAGCCCCATTTCGAATTTACTTGATTTGATTTGAAGTATTTTTGTTACTATTTTTGTTTGCATTTGTTTTAATTCTTTATTTTCTTTTATTTATTTTTTGCTCTTCGCTTTCGTTTCTCGATTGGTTTTAGTTTTTTTTCTTTTCTTTTTTTTTTGTAACGCTGCGACTCGAAACACGAAGCGCCGATCCGCACTCGCTAAACAATTGAAACTGAATAAAAATTCTGATTTAGTTGTATTCGAAACTCATCGGATGAGCAGAAAGCAGCGCTGCCAGCAGCGGCAGCAGCAGAAGCGTTGCGGCAGCAGCAACATCAAATAAAAGCATCGCACTCTTTTGTTGTCGCTTAACTGCTGCTGCTGTTGTTGTTGCTGTTGTTGTTGTTGGTGTTTACGGCGTTTAGATTTGAACTCAGTCGGAGGGGAGAACAAGGGGAAACAAAACTGTTGCTTGAGGCACTGAAGTTTGGCGCTCGAGTTGATCATTATTATTATTATTATCATTAGCAGTACCACGCTGCGCCCACTTCAGACTTGAGGCGGGTACGGGTACTGAGCAGCAGCAGCTCTTGGTGGGGTGTCGAGCAACCTGGCGCTTGCCTTGACGTAGCCATTGTCGCCATTGTCACCGTCGTCGTCGTCTTTTGCCTGCTGCCATTTCCTATAATAGCTGGCAATGACTCATGCAAAATTGCTTCAAAACGAAATTGTAACATGGGATTTAAGTGCATGTTGCAAGACGCATATTCTGTACACTATGAATATGAGTTGAGCTATTATCGATTAAAATCAGAACTATCGAGCGATATCGATTATACAACTCCATTCGAATTTTCAATGTATCCATTCCTTGTTTCCTTGCCACTTAGTTGGGAATCAATACAACTACACGGGTTGCGAATTATTCATACAGATGATTTGCAGTTAGACGGGAAGGTCGGAGAATTTAATTTTTTATTTCAGGCTGTCTGATACTTTTAGTGTCTTACCAGCAGCAGTCGTCTCCGCGATTAAAAAGTCTCTCTCGCTACTTAATTTGAGACAGGAGCTGCGTTTTGGTCTTTTTCGAGATGTCAGACCAGGCTGACAAGCACCTCATATGTTTTCCGGCTTCTCAGGCTGCAGCTGTTCCCCTATATCTCAAGTTGTTGCTCTAATTTGGAAGCCAAGCCATGACGAATTACTTTTCAAAATCGATTCTGTTTTGATTAGTGGGCAGTTTTAACCATATCTAATACAATAAACAACAATAAAAGATAAGTTTATGTTAAGTATAATCAGCGTATTAAATTGCCAACAATTATAAGCTTAAATCGATTTATTTAATAAAAAGAAAAACTTATTTTATTTTTCTTTCCTTCTTTTGTATTTTTTCTTAGAGAATAATTTCTATTTTGTAGAAAACTATGCAACAGTTGTAATGCCCCAAAGGAAAAAGTGTATGAAGGGGCGTGATTATTTGTGTGCGCAATTAGAGGCAAGTGTTTTTGACTGCAACAATCGCTGTTTGCTCGTTTGTTGTGGAATTAGTAGAGCAGTTGAATTAGAATCCACTGCAGAACCAGAACTTAGACTCAGAGCAGAAAGAACCAGAGAATGGCATAATAACGTCTTCAGCAGCGTTTACGCTTTGTTAGAGCCACTAAAACAGCTCAGTTCACATTAAGTAGACCTGCTCTGTGGCTGGCCAATGCAGCTTAAAGTTCGGCAAATGGAAACATTGCCCTCGTGGCACCTGAAGCGTTAATTGGTGCAAGTTTTCACTGCAGCTACTCATCAAAATAGTTGAGATTTTGATTGAGATTGAGTTCGAGTGTGTGCGTGTGTGTATTTTTGGGGGGTCTTATAATTGGCGACACCTTTAAGTGTCGACCTTGTCATGCTCGCTGACGTCGTCTAATTCAGGCCGGGGCTGTTCTTCATCAGCGCTTCGGCAAAATTTAACTCCAACTTCGACGGCGGCGTCGACGTCTGCGTCAGCGTCAGCGTCAGCGTCTGCGTCGCTGCGGTGGTAAGCGTTAAACGAGCGTATCCAGCGTCAGGAGAAGCTGCCCAAAAATTCGATGAAACTCAAAACTGAGCTTCACTGAACTCAGCTCTGAGCTCATTCTTGGCTAATTTGCATATAGTAGAAAACAGGAATTCTTAAGAACCAAAAAAGCGAGGTGCAGCCTTTTGAAGGCTGCCCCAAATTGCTGTGAGATTATAAAATGGCAAAGGCAAAAGATGATATATATATATCTATATATATATTTATATATTTCATTTGAATTTGGCATGGGAAAGATATTGCACAATGGGTTTATATTGGATTTTATATTTGAGGGGCGCTCTGCTCCACATTGGCTCTTTAAAAACGATTGCGTGCCAGTGCGGCCAATGTGGCAGGCGCAACACAGTTGCCTATCAAAAATCGCATCAGAAATCGCTCAAAATTCAGCGGGGCTAACACCGATACGCGCACGCGCTCCGACTGACAAGTGCGGAAAAGCAACAATGATAACAACAACAACAACAACAACTGCAACAACAACAACAACAACACTTAACATTTGGCATCACGTTTTACAGCGTGAAAGATTTGAATATGCAGCGCGTGTCTAAAACAGATATTGGACGATAGATATTGGACTCGAAACGAGCCCAAGGAGCACATATAACCCACAGCAACTGGAATTGAAAATATGTTTATTGATAGCGAATTGAAATTGGAAACGCAGCTCATCCAGCTCCCATCCAGCGATTGGGTAAATGGCATAGATTCGGTCAGAGCCGATTGACAGTTGACGGTGTGCAGGAAACGCCAAACGTTGGTAACATTTTAATTATTTAAGCCATTTTTATTCAGCGGTCACTTCAAAGATGTCGGCTTATCTGTTTTTCAGCTAAAGCCAGACTACAGTTAAAACAAATATGTAAAATTGTTTGTGGAAAAATTGGAAAAATATGTGTTGGGCAGAACGAAGCATCTATATATATATATATATAAAATTGATCTAGATACACAAAAGTCCAGCCAAAGATACTTCTAAAAAAAACACTTAAGCAAATTCAAAAAGCATGAAATCACCTTCTGAGCATTTTAAAATGATACAAAATTATTGGTGTAATTTAACCAATCCTTAACTCTCAGATAAGCCATATGCCAAAGTATGCCAACTTCTCAATTCTAGGTTACACCAGAATATACAGTGGTTACAAGCTCACTTCGACCAGTGTCTAGCAAAAACGTTAAAGTACTATAAAGTTTAAACAAGGAAAAAAACGCAAAATGCCTAATGATAATTTGTTTAATGTTATATCACATTTGAAAAAGAAGTTTTCATTAAAATATTAATTAATTAATTAAATTTAGTATAAAACTGGAAACATATTCAAAATACATATGAAAACTTAGTTCGACCATTCTTAAAAAAAAGTTGCATCAAAAAATATTCAACTTTAGCAGTTGAAAAACCCCCAGCTTATTAGGGTCATATATTCAATTTCGTGGCTAATGTATGTAACTGGAATTTTTGAAAAATAATGAATAATTAGACACCGGTCGAAATGAGCTTGTAATCACTGTATGTTATTACTACCATTAACCATAACATTTAGTAGATCTGGCTGATAGAGAATAATTCAATTTAATGGTCTACAATGGCCATTTAATTACCAGAACGGATTATGAATGCCGAAGAATTGGGTACAATTTGTATGGCTATTTGGCTGATTGGCAAGTGAGAACTGGTTATTTGTAGCTGCCAAAGCAGTTCAAGTTCTTATCTATTAGCGATTCGCATATGATTTTCAAGTTAACGCAACAGGGATATGAGTGCAACAAAGGCCAAATTATATAAAATACAACAGACATACTAACCAAGTTATAGTTATTTTGCCGATTGTTAATTTCACATTTTAGCAAAGACAGCTGTTTTCTGGAACTGCATGCAGTTGCATGCCCCACATTTCACAGAAATTGAAAACTCACCTAACAGGAAGTATTTGCATGAGCAATTTGAGATTCGCATACTGAAAATGAAAGTTATACTCTGAGGTGCAATAGTAGCCGCAGCCCACAGGCAAAACACACACAGAGCGTATTATTATTGTATTGTCGAGCAACTGCAACTGCAAGTGCAACTGCAACTGCAACGACGACAACGACGGCGACGCTGACGACGACGCTGACGATGACGCTAACGCTAACGATTAGCTGGAGCTGCACGCATTGCACTCGAGTGTGGCACAATATTCGTCGGGAAAATCGTTTCTTATGCAATTTTCCGAGTTAGATGGGCAATTTGTGCTTGCTGGCAGTGCAACAAGCTGGATGTAGATAGGCTTTGCCCTGTGTGGTCTACTAACCGGCACAGTTAGTACACTTAACAGTGGCTGTGGCTGTTGCAGTGCCACATTCGTTGCTAGTTGCTATTATGTGAATTGGGATCGGCCCACAAAATCGATCATTAAATGCTTGTCAAATTGAAGGCGTGTGATGCATGCCTGGAAATTTGGTTTTGCTGCTGTGTTAAGTAATTGCCTAAAATGGTTATAAAAAATGCGTTTTATTGCAAATTTACGTTGTTTATGTTAAGCAGACGAGCGTACGTGATTTTGATACATACATGTTTAACCAGTAGCCCCTCGGCGACAATTGTGACCCATTTTCAGCAACTAATTGACACGCTGCAACAGCAGTGGCAACAACAGCAACATCTGCTGTTATGTGTCCACAATGTGTCAAGGTCGTCTCCGAAGATGTGCATATGTATTGTCTTAGGGGTAGGGATAAGCTTGACAATCTTGTTGTTGCATGTTGGTTTTATTGTTGCTGGTCCGACGTTCACTTTTTATTGCAGAAGGCCGCTTAGCGAATTGTTCAATCGGAATATGTTTTATGTGCTAGTTGATCATTCAATTGGAATGACTGAAGAAGGGCCGATTATGGCGTAAGTAATAATGACGTTAATATCATTTTTTGTTGTCTTGTGTTACACACACACACATACACGTATAGTCTTAACTGAAACTTGCCCAGTCAAAGATCGATTGTCTATGTAAGCTGGAGACAATAACGACAGCCAGCATATTTTAATGTGACTTAATTTTGCAGCAAGCAACTGATGCGTGTATGTTGCAGTGTATGTGGTAGCTGCCTCACCGAGTGGCTTAAACACCAACCGACCGACCGACCTCTTGGTTAGCCAACTCGTAAAACAGTTAACAGTGCGCCACTGCTGCTGTTATTGTTGTTGTTGCTGTTGCTGTTGTTATTATTGTTGTTGTTGCTGTTATTGTATTGTGCGCATGCGTCACGTTTGTCTTTTGCGTTGCTGGTCGCTGTTAACTGTTGTCTGTGTGCCGCCTGCAGTCGGGTATAAAACGGATGAGCCGCTGTCCATTGGTTATCAGTCATTGGCAGACGTTGGCACTGCATCAGTACAAACACCACGCGTTCGTTATAAACTGAAAGCAACACAAAACATAAATATGTTCGCATTGAAAGTTTTTGTAAGTGCCGAAAGTAAAAGGAATTAAGCCACTTACATACATATCTAACCAATATCTACAAGGACTCGAGTGTGTTGTGTGCGAAAGTGTGTGTTTTGGTTAAATGTGCAGCGAACAAGTGACAGTCAAATTACAGGCCAAGTCTTACATAAATAACAAAGTCTTATATAATAGCAAACATCCTAAAGTGCTTACATTTTAATGCAAAAATACAACTAACAAATCTGGTTTCATAAGTTTTACCGAAGTTTTTTGCTTTCAGATAGTAATTATTTGTTCAAGTTGTGATACTGATTATATTTAACTATCTGGCTGGCCTTAAGTAAAGCAAATAGACTTCAATCATAAAGTCATATTCGAACCGGCCCTTGGATATATCTTAAAAGCATCAGTTTAGTCAATTACTTTGATTCAGATATTGAATTGGCCCCCAATTAAAATTATTCGAATTGTTAACCAACTCATGTGTAGAGAGATTGAATTAATAAAATAGCAAACATTTCGTAGACTAATGTGCTCAACTGGGCAATACCCTGTAATGAATGTACATTTATTTTCAAATATCGGGAAGATGTATTTTAACAATTTTTGTTTTATATACTTCATAAAAAGTTCTTAGTTTCAGTTAATTGCTAAAAGAAGTTGTTCTACTTACAATTTTTAGCGAATTTTGAAATTAGAATTTCTTATTTAAATGTAAGACGTCATATCAAAAACCTCAGTAAGTTTGTTTAATAGAAAACAAGATCTTAGCTCCATAAAATCAAAAAAGTTATAAATTACAATTTTAAAATATTTTATTAATTGATTATTGGTATAATTGTTAATAGAAGCACATATGTGAATATAGTATTTTTAGGAACTTTTTTCTATCAATTTTAAAATACACAAATAATGTTGAGCGTAGAGATCATTAGCCATATAAATGAAATACTTGAAACCTATTTCAGTTTTAAGATCATCTTAATTGTTCCTTTTCACTTTCAGATCTTTGTGGCACTCTTCGCTGTGGCATACTGCGCACCCGGCTTCTTTGGCAAACAGTAAGTAAAGTAAAGTAAAGCCCCCGTATAAATGCCCAGCACCGACATTTAAAAAATTTCCCGTTTTGTGCAACCACATAACATAAATTGTTTATGGTTGGTTTTTGCATTGCTTTTTAAACGCCGGCATTTAAACGCTATGATTTATGGATTCAATTGCGCTTGAAATGAAGCAATCAATATAAATAGATCTTGTGAGACTGAAGCCCTAGCTGGGGTTGCTCTGCGATGGATGTTGTATTTGTTGTTGGATATCGATGCACAGTTCAATTGGCAGCCAGTGAACCTGTGACAAAAAGACAACGCTCAGGAATTTCACAGGCGCTTGCCATTTGTGGTATTATAAAGCGCACATAATTGCAACGCCTAATTAAAAATTCCGAGCGTTGGTCTGCGTCTCAGTCTCAGTCTCAGTCTCAGTCTGTGCCAAGTGGCAATGCGACAAAATGCAAAACGGAGTTCAAGCAACTTGCTTGGTCGACAGACAGAGGGATGGGGCAGGGGGCAAGACAACTGGACAGGCTGAGCCGACTGCCAGCCAGCCAGCCAGCTATTTAACTGATTAGCTAATAACGTTGCATGCCAATTATTGACGACTGCACCCCCGACGTCGCTGCCCCAACCAGCTCCTTGCTGATCCACAAGCTTATCATTAGTTTTACCATAACAATTTTCACTTTCATTTGCTTTCCATTTGGCTTGCTTACCTATTCTGATTCTCTCCCCATCTCTGTCTCGTTGCAGTGAGCATCACACAATCCATGTGCCGTACAAGGTGCACACTGTGCACCATCATCATGTCCAGAAGATTGCGGTGCCGGTGGTGAAGCATGTGCCCGTCTACAAGGAGGTGCATGTGCCTGTCTATAAGGAGGTGCCCGTCCATCATGTCCATCACGAGGAGATTGTGCCGGTGCATGTGCATGAGGATCATCATGATTATCATCATCATGATTTCCACAAGGGCTGGTCCTCCTCTCTCTCCCATGGCTGGTAGATCTGCAAAGAAACCCCAACCCGCCCAACAGCTACAACTCGTTTTGTTTCTTTGTAAATACTGTACAATGTTTAAGTTTAAAAGTGTTTGTAAATAAAAGTGAGATTTCGATTGTAACTTTCGGGCTGCGAGAGAGCAGAGTGTTTAGTATTATATATATATATATATATATATATATATGTATGTGCGTTTATGTAGTTTTAATTTGCAGTTGCACTTGACCTTGGCCACTGTTGGCCGCTTGATGTTGGCCGCCAGTTTTGCAAGAACGACTTTCACAAAAGCAGCTCGGGGTCAACCAGCAACCAGCAACAGTTGCCAGCAGCCAGCAGCCAGCAGCCAGCAGCCAGTAGGCAGTCAGTCAGCCAGCCAGCAATCAGCAACCAACCACTAACCAGGTGATCACCTGTAGGTCCACTCCTTGTCCGAGCGCGGAACTGGAACTGCTTTGTGTCTGCTGATAGCTGCATCATGGGGCGTGGCACATTCTCGAGGCATTTACAAGGTTTTGGTCAACTATTTACACAAGTATTGTCATTTTCGATTCGGAATTGAGCTATTAAAACCACAAATTTGGATACATGTGCACTTGTGTAGAATTAAAAGACAATCAGAGGGTGCGGCACATTTCCGCCACAATATGACAACTTTTGGTTAACTTTCCCAAACAAGTATTGCAGACTCAATTTGTTGTGTTGCCCAACTCAAGTGTTCCCTCCTCCCTATTGGCAATATGTGTTACAGAACTAAGCCATTAATCAAGTTTTAGCTAAGATTGTTTTGAGTGTGTGAAGAATTAAACCCATAGTCAATATAATTGAATTAATTACACAATGTGATATGTGAGACTAGTCAATAATCAAGGTGTATTATAATTTATTAACTCTGTTTCACAAGCAAGTTTTTTTTATGTCATTAAATGAATTGCAAAATGATAAAAGTTTTAACCATTTATGTGAAATAAATTAAATTGAAATCTCTCTTTTGAATATAATTGTGCTTCAGCGGCATTATTAAAAGTATTTAAAAATAAGCATAATTTGTATAAAATACTAATTACATTTAAAAATATGTGTATAATATTAAATTTAACATTTAGTACACAATTAAAATGATTTAATTAACTCCAAAATTTGTGAGGTTCCAGTTTTCAAATGAATTCCTCTCAATAAATGGAGATTCTTGGCTTTAATGTTATATTACTGCTGCAAAATGTTATCAAAAATCATAGCACAATACTGAAAATATTTTAGAATATTTATTCATCAATCATCATTCAATTCCCTCATAGATTCAATAAAATTCAAATTTTATGACCAACATGTGTGTTTTTATTTGACGCCAACAACAGAATTTCAATAGTTGAGAACATGTAGCGTGTAAAAGGAAGCTGAGGATTAAAAATGCGTGTAATGAGTGTAGACAGTGGGACAGTAGACGGAGTGTGGATAGTGGAACAACAGTTTTTAGTTGCAGAAGGGGAAGTTGGGGCACTGGTGCGGCGAGACACCAGCGGGATAGAGACGCTCCGTCCAGCCGGGCAGTGGTGGCGCTGCAACTGGAGCTCCGCCATGTCCGGCATTCACATCACAATAGGGATAGTTGGGGCACGTCTGAGGATTGACACCAGCTGGATACTTGTCACCGCCGGCAGATGGTGCAGGTGCTGCATTCCACGCAGGCTGTGGCTGCCACTGCGGCTGTGGTTGCTGCCACTGATTTTGGGGTTGCTGCCAGTGCTGCTGGGGCTGTGGCTGCCACTGGGGCTGGGGCTGTTGCCACTGTGGCTGCGGTTGCTGCCACTGCGAGTGTGGATTGTGCAGACGTGCATTATCACAGATGGGAAAGTTGGGACAGTCCTGCGGATTGACGCCAGCCGGATATTGGGCTGCAGGCTGGTGCTGTGGCTTGGCCAATGCCAGGGCCAGGCAGGAGGCGAGAAGCTGCAGGAGCAGAGGAGTTCTTACTAAGCGAAGCTGTTCTCCTTCCAGCAATGTGCACTGTACTTACCAGCTTGTACAACATGATGATGATTGATTGTTTGATTATGGTAATCCTTGTGGCCAATTGGACTATAAAGTCGCTGTGTGAACTTAAACTTCCAATTGGGTTCCTGGTCAGCGCTGCACTGTGGGACAAACACGCCAGCCACTTGGCTTATATAGCCGAACAACAGTCTCTCGCTGACCGCGGCTAGAACCGAGTCTATGTGTCTCAGGCCGAGTCTACGGCTCGGTTTTACTTTCATTGGCTGGCTGGTTAGCAGATTTGGTGCGGCAATGGCAACAGCGACTGCATTTATTGTTGTTGCTGTAGTTGACTGATCTCGCGCATATTTTGCTTGATTGGCCCAACAGATTATTATTAGAGTCTTTGTTGTGCGCGAGCGCGAACAAATAAATCGAACGGCCAATAACAGACACACATGCATATGTGTGTATGTACTTACGTGTACTTACCTAAAATACATACTTACATGCACACACACACACATACTTATGTGCCTATCAAGTTACAGCCATGCCGTCATTAACAATAGCAATGAACTAAGCCCCCAACTTGTGAGCAACGCAATCGCATTCTGGCCAAATAAAAAAAAAAACGAACAACAACAAAAACCACAGCACAGCAAAAACTTAAAATAGTTTTGGCTCTTGAATTGTCTTGTGGCGCGTTGGCGTTTTCCATTTTGGCCACAATGCTGCTTTGGCAGGCTCTCAACCCTTGCCGCCGTCATCGGAATCTGTTCGTGAATCACTTTATTTGTGCCGCAGGTTTCCTTGTCGTGCCGCAAGCAAAACAAACACCTTTGGCCAACGTAAACGCCGACACCAACGCCGCGGATTTGCTCTTATCCACATTACACATACACATACACATACACACTACGTCCGGAAGGCAGATCGCTTGGAAACGGGTTTCGGTGCAGCGAACTTGCACTAGATTCAATGCACTGCATGTGCGAGACTTGGTCTTAGATTCAGTTCTGGGCTAGGGCTGCATCGATACGATAATTCAATTTGCTTTCAATTCGAAAATAATTTCATTTTAAGAACATTCTTAATTTAAGAAAATTCAGTCCGGAGTCCGGACAATGCATCCATTTAAAGTTAATTGATGTTGTAATCGTATTTAAGTTCGACTTTTACGAAAATCCTGTAAGAAACCAGATAATTCAATGCCTTAAAATTAATATTATTAAAACTAATAATCGATGGAGTTCTGTGAAGTGAACGGTAAAATAATTCAAATTTTGTATATTTTTTTTGAGAGTTTAACAAAAGAAATCTTAACATGCATTTATTTCTTAAGCCTAGATTCAAAGTGCATTATGATAAATGACAAATGTAGCCAACCCTAGTTTCATCAGGTTTTAGCCAGCTTATGCAAATGTTCCTTCACATTGTCACCTTAATAACACGTTGTTTTTTTTTATTTATTTTTTTTTTGTTCAAGCCATATACGCATGCGTTTGACCAATGCCACATAGAGAACAGCAGCGCACGCACCTCGACGACTTCCTGGCCAGGAAACACAGAGATCAGATTGGCAAATTCAATTACAAGGCGAAAAATGTGCTGTCACACAAATTATGAGCTAATCAGCCAGCAGGCGGACCCCGTGGACCCCCAGACAGAGATAGATAGATAGAGATGCAGAGCGAGAGAGAGAAACACACTCAAATACACATATGTATGTATGAGCTGCCACAGATTGTTGAGTGTGGCCGGGGCGGTGACGTTGGCCAATTGTTGGATACAGTGTAACAGATTTAGTTTAATTCTTATAATTTGTGCTTGCAACCGCCGCCGCCAGCCATTGGCAAGGAATGTGCGCGGGCGCGGCTGCTCCACTTGTAGGTGGTGTTGGTTGCTGCTGCTGTGAATGCGTTACCAGGCGCGCGGGCGCGCTGCAAACCGATCTCGTTAGCCTTGATCAATGGCCCGGAAAAATAAAACGCCAGCGAAATTGAAATTGTTGACCGCTCGCATAATGCAGTCCACAACTCACATGTGTGTGTGTGGCGTGTGTGGTGTGGTGTGTGTTGTGTGTATTTATTTGTTCTCGCTCTTGTTAGTTGATATTTGCTGTAGTTGCTGTTGCTGATATCTCAAGCATTGAGCTTGCCTTTTTTGTCACACTGTCGTATTTTAAATTATTATGCCATTATCTGTCGCCTTTTTTTTTCGTCTAGTTTTGTATACCCTGCACTCTTTACAAATTGTTAAAAAGGGTATCACAAAGTTGTTCAATTTCCGCTGCGTGCAAGTTTAACTTTTAAACCGAAGAACAAGAGTCAGAAGATTCTTGGTTTCCAATAGCAAAAAACTATGTAATGTTATTTCATTAAAAGTTAATAAAATAAAAACCTCCAATAAATATATTGAAATATTATGAAATGCAAAGCATATGCGAACAATTCGCAAGTGTTTTTGTTTAACATTTTTGAATTTGGATACCAACGTTGTGCCAAGAAATTACTATGATTGTTCGTATGTATTTCACGACTATGTACAGGGTACCTCCAAGTCGAGCATCATCTATTGGCTAACTGTAGTTTAATTAGCAATTTCCTTCTGTGCTGACGGACGGCACTTAACGGGGCGTGTGCTAAGGTGTGCCGTGAAAAGAAAGCGAATTTGCATATTCAAGCTGGTTTTTAATTTACATTTTGCATTTTCAAGACATGCTCAACAATTATTCAAAAAATTCTTGATAATATTTAAATTAGTGAGTTGGGGTTTTTAGTGACTAAAATTGAACAAAGATTCTAAAATGTAGTTGCTTACCAACAACGTGTGTTAATTTATAATAAGTTTAAACTCTAAGCATAATATGCATAAATAAATTGCTTTATTTAAAGCCAACGCTTTGCGAAGTCTAAAACCTGTTCATGCCGCACTTTCGAGAGCTGATTGAATCTAAATCGAAACTATTCTTTTGCTTCAGTCTCGCTGGCAACAGTTTCATTTTCAGTCTCCTCTACTTTCATTGCAGTCGTGGTTGTTGTTGTGCCATCAGCATTAGCTTCAGCATCAGCTTCGGTATCAGTCATTGGCAAGTCGTCGTGCAGCACGCGACGCACTAAATGCTTTTTATCTGCAACACAAAATAACAGCATTGTTATGGACACTGGAACAAAACAATAATGTTGCGCTCTTAGTCACCAAATTCTTCATCTTCATCGTCCGATGAATCACTGTCGGAGCTATTATTGCGCAGCAATGTCGAGTTTGGCGTTTCCGCTTGTGCAGCCTCCAAACTAAGACGTGGCGCCACTGGTCGCTCCTTGCGTGCCGGATTCAGCAGACCACAAAAGGCGCAAACAAAAGTTGTATATTCATATTCCTCCATTGGTAGCATGCCTACAAATGTGATGTTTTACAATAGTTACTACAAATCTAATTGCTCTGATTTTACCATTATGCCTGTGGCACTCCTTGCATATCATGCCAAAACGATTCTGTGGACTATCGCCCACAATAAAGTCCACAATCCGATCCAAGGCACTGCGTGCGCTCTCATCGATAACGGGAAAGGGCGTGCGCTTGCGCAGCTCCTGGCCAGTGCGCAATTGCGGCGTCACAGTCGCCAACTGAGTTTGCATGGCGCCCATGGCGCTGCTATTTAGATTGTTGTTCATGTTGCGGTAGACGCTCGTGTAAGGTGTTAACATTCGCTGCTGTGTGGCAGCTGACGCTCCTGCTACTTGTGGTGTGCGCTGCAGGGCGGAGGATGTGCTGCGATTCAGTGACGTGACGCTAGGAGTGCTGCGAACTGCGTTGGTCAATATGCGATTCTGTTGCCTATCTCCAAAGCGCTCAAGAAGTTTGACGGCGACCTGTCAATATACGAAAATGTTAATGATGTTAGATGTTTTTCGTAGTAATTCTTGTTATTAGGAAATAATTTCTAATTTGGAACCAAATTCTTTTTATAAACTTTTAGAGACTAATTTAAAAAAAGTTTGCGGAAAAAAATATGTGTATATGAATTCAGATTTATAGAAAATTATTATAATAATTTTTGAACATTTGCCAATTTCGAGCAGATCTAATTTGAGAGCGAACACTATTTTGCCTTGGCGGCAGTACCTTGTATGTCTCTTTGTCCATGACCTGCTCTAATATCTTGTTTTTCTGCTGCTTCAGTTGCGCCAGCTTATCGCCATTTTTGTTAAGCTTGCGCTGAAAATACCACGTAAACATTTGACGCAGGAAGACAATTCTGTAAAATAACATGAGCAAAAACAATATTGCAATTGTGGTAAAGTAATGAGATCATCATCGATTCGATTGTTCCGGATTACTCACAGCACTGGGAAGAGCAGCAGCGGCACCAAATACATGATCCGCTCTTTCATTGTTGGCGGGAAATAGAAGAAATAAAATAACGCAAAGCCAACAATGTAAGCGCCAATTGTGAAGCCAACAAAGTTGGTAACGAAGCGTCTTTTACGCTCCTGCGTATTGATCACATATTTCTCTAGTTCGTGGATTTGCAATTGCAGTCCCTCCAGCACAGCAGTTGTTGACTTTTCTTTCTATAATTAGAAATGCGTACGTATGTAAATTTAATGCATATGTATCTATGCACATATGTATATAGGCTCCGACGGCGCCACAATCTCGTTGGGTCTTTGAAACCAGAACACAAAATTGAACTTACCCGAAACCTGGATAGAATAACACCCATTTTGATTTAATTCTGAATGTATTTAAGCAATCCAGTCTACTTAAATTTAAAAAATGTAAATAACTATTTTCCTGCAGTGCCCCTGCCGCTTGTTGGGCTTGTTGATATTCTATCGATATATATATATATATATCGATGTGATTTTAAACTTCGTGCAATACTATTGACCTTAGGCCTATTGTATATCGATAGTTATTTTGCTTAAATTTTATTTTATTCAAATTAGAATGATTTCCTAAAAAAAATAAACAAAAGACTATAAGTTGGTAGGAAGCTTTACACAATATCAAACTATTATATCAAGAATTTTGAATGTAAATTTCCATCTCTTAATCTTGTCGACAAATGTGCGTTTTGCTGACAGAGCAACAGCTGAGTTTCTAGCTGCGCATTCTACAAGCAAATAAAAGCATTTATTGCAGACAAAATTCGAGATTAACTTTAAATTAAGATTGTGTTTGTATTAATTCAGTTTAATACGCAGTTCTAGCAGCTTTACTACCAGACTGAAAACAAAGAAACTCACGTTGCCGTTGCCAGTGTGTGGGTGGTGTTGCGGAACAAGTTGGAACACGAACAAAACACCACTTAAAACAACAGCTGTAGCATTTATAGCCGAAATTTAATAAATTTATCAGTATAATGTCCAAGATAATATCTCAAGAGACTTTCGATGATATAGTGCAGGAGAATGTTGTTGACTTTTCAATGAGTCCCGCCGAGGCCAAGGAGGAGACAATAAAACAATTCGAAGCTCAGGTAATTTTGTATGAGTCATCTACGATTTGAGTAAGACTTATCCAATTTTGTTACGGACATTAGGGCATTAACCTGGCCAACATCATAAAAGACTTAACCGTTAATGCCGAGACGGGCAAACCTATTATCAATGAGACAATGGACAAAATTAAAACGCACATTAGCCAAAAGGGTGGAGATACAGAGCAGCTAATGGAGCTGCTTGCCGTTTTGGACATCGAGTGCCAAAAATCGTTGGCCCATCGCGTGCTGGCTGGGAAGAATGGTGCACACGATGCGCTAATCACACTGCTGGAGCAGACACTGGCCGCTGAGACGCTCAACATGACACTGCTAAGCAAATGCCTGCAGGCTGTCAACAGCCTGACCCACAAGCAGCCCGATCTCTTCGATGCCGAGGCGCTGTCCATTGTGCTGAAGCTGTTGGCACTGAAGGAACACCAGGACATCATCTGTCCCACGCTGCAGTGGCTACAAAAAGCGTGTATCATGCACGAAACAAATCGTCAGAACATAATGAGCGCTAGTGTATTGAAGCTATTGAAACCGCTATTAATTAAGGACAGTCAGCGATTGCTGCGCGAAGTGACTGCCGTATTCAGATTTTTGGTTTTGGACGATGACATACGCGTCGAGTTTGGCTGTGCCCATGAGCATGCACGGCAAATAGCCGGCGAGGTTCTGCCGCAGCTGGTGGAACTGTTGCCCGCTTACGAAGATGTCAATGTCCTTGCGGATCTGTTGCTCACCATTGGCACGCTGGCCGTGCGCCAAGAGCTGTGCACACTGATCGACGATGCGGGCGGACTTAAGCTAATCTTTGACATTATGAGCGTTAATTTGAAAGAGGAGCGCTTAAATCGCGAGGCGTTGAAACTATTGCGCGCTCTGGCCGGACATGATGCAGTCAAGGGACACATTGTGCAGCAGGGCGTTGCGCCAATCATAAAAGAGCTCCTTGAAACGCATCAGACTAATGAGAACATTGTGTCAGCTGCCTTAGCCTGCATAACAACACTCACGCTCCGTGTCAAGGAGCACAGCAGCGCCTTCTTTGAAACCGGCATTGCTGAGGTGATTGTCGAGGTTCTACGCATTCATCCAAAGCATCAAATTGTGCAGCGAAATGGTGCGTGGGCCATACGTAATATGGTGTCCAGATCACGTGATCAGTGCGACACATGGCTGTCCTTTGGCGTTGAGGATCTACTCAATGCGGCCATGGCTGAGCATCCAACGGTCGCGCAGGACATTAAGGCGGCGCTGCGTGATTTGGGCTGCAGTGTGCAGCTGCGCGAAGAGTGGACCGGCAAGGCGGAGAAAAAGATTGCCGCTTAAAATAACATGGACACATTTATATTTATATTTATACTTTTATATTCAAATCATTACTTACTTATTTCTATATGAAATTAACTCAACACAGCACAATAACCGGAGCTTACACAGCGAAACATCGGCCAATAAATTTACGCTAACGAACTTATTACAAAACTGAGGCAGTCTTTTCTTATTCACTTTTGGGGACCTAATCTAGCCTATTTAGTTAGCTTTATGTTGCGCAGCGTGCCCGCCTTAAGGCGCAGATTAACAGTCTTGGCCAGCGGCTGATTAGTTGCTTCTTTGGCTTTCGCTTCTGCTTCCTCCTCCTCAGCGCGCAGCGCAAAGGGATCAATCTTTTCGGAGCCGCCCATGCCGTTATAGGCGAAATTCGAGGACATTGTGCCCGAAGCTCCGGAACCGGACGCACCCAGCAGCAGACGCGGCTTTTTGAAAATGGAGTACTGAAAGTGAGTAGATAGACAATATAAGTAATATGTAATGCCCACTTAAGACCCTGTAATTTACCTTTTCACTGAGATCGCTGGTGGTTTTACGTATGACACCACTTGCCATGCTTATGCCAGGACCCCGTTTAATGGGCGATATTTTGGTTACGCTCAACTCTGGCGGTTTCAGCAGATGAGCCATGCCGACGCTGCTGGATTTGATGTTGAGATAGGGAGAGGTGGATTCTTCAATGCGCTTAATGCTCTCTTTCTGCAAATTTGAACATAGTATTAGTTTTAGTAGGAATAATCAAAGACTTGTAGATGCTGTTCAACAAGCATTATCTATAAAACATGGATTCCAAAGATTGTTAATATTTCCCTGAATATTTTATCATGACGTACCATTGTGGGCGAGATAGTCTGGCGTCGTTCATCGCGCTTTAGCGCAACCACATTAGCGTTTAAGCCAAAGGAATTGCTAGAAGCATCAACGTCAATTGGCTGGCTTTGCAGATCTTTCAGCTGAATGAGGAGCAGTTGGGTTAAGTGTTAGTTTTTGTTACATGGCAGACCACAGACAACGGCTTACCTTCTCATTGGCTCGATAAAGATCACTCTCTAGATGAGATATTTTCTCCTCCAACTTGCTGTAAAACAAGAAAATAACAGGTTTAGCTTAAAATTATTGTTTGTTGTGATTTAAAGCTTCTCACCGCTTTGATTCCAGCTCTCTGCGCAGATCATTCTGAACCAATTTAAGAACATTGCGCAATTCAGTTTTTTTAGACTCGCCCTGCCTCAGCTCTCGCTTCAGCGTTGAGACCCAGTTGGCTAAGACAACTGGATTGGCCTCGTTCTTGACCAGACGTTCGGCTTCCGCAGAACTGGCTGCCAGAACGGTACAAGCGCCTTCCATTGTGTGTACTTGTTGCTTTAGCGATTTGTTCTCCTTGCGCAGCTCATTCGCCGCCTGTGCATCGTTCTTCAGAACGCTGATTTGCTCCACGTAGCTGCTGACAACAAAATCTTTCTTCTGCAACTTCTGCTCCAGGCCGGCGATGGTTTTACTGAAAGTGCGAAAAAGATTTTAATTGCAGTGTTCTTGAAAAAACGTCTTTTACAATATAATTAAAATAACCTACAGACACTTCTTTTGCGTATCCTTCAGATCCTTCATTTGTTTTTCGACCTTGGCACATTCCTGCTCCTTCATTTTCATGGCTAGTTTCGCATTGTCCAGCTGCTCCTGCAGCGAGCCCACATCGATATGGCTCACATCCAAATTGGCCAGATTGAAGTAGACGCGCCAAATGTTGCGTGTTGTACACTTGTTGCGGCACTGTGGACATGTTTTGGAGCTGCAAGTCAATTGCTATTAATTTCATGTTATTGTCTGAAAAGAGCGAAAATCATTCTTACCGTTCCAGCCATTGCATTAGGCACGTGTGGTGAAACATGTGACCGCAGATGGTAACATAAACATCATCAGACTGTGTGAACAGTTCGGCGCATATAACACAATTTAAATTCAGCATGCTCAGTAAACCATGCAATAAAATAGAAATAATATAATAGTGACTCGCGGTTTGCGACAGATTTGCGCGCGTCTTTATCAAAAATCAGCTGCTTGACGCAACCAACTTCAAGTGGGTTCAAAATTGCGCAGAAGTTCACAATTTGCGTGCATATATCACATTGTATTGTCTACTTTTAGGCAGAGAAGAAACTGGATAAGACAAGACGTTTTGTTTCGTTTTGTGTAATGGAACACAAGTAAATTGCTCTTATCCTGGTCAAAAGAACTTGTTGGATGGTTCGGACGGGGCTAAGCTGGGGAAACCAGGAGGGTCGCGGGTAGTGGTAAAGGTGCCAACCAAGCATATATTTCCGGGCTGGATTCCTAGTCATCGAATGCGCCAATGAGAACTCAGCCAATTGGCTGAGAACCGTTGCGCCGAGGCTGTACTCGTGGAAGTGCGTGCCCTTTGGTCCGGTCCTTGGATTGCATTCTGGCTCTACTGAGGAACCAAAATAGGATCTAGACCGAGGCATGGAAGGTGATATCCAGTAGGAACGAAGGTGGAGGGGCACTCCTGGTTACCGGGATTGACAAGCTATCGAAGAAAATTATTGAGGAAAGGAGGCATCAACTCTCCTTCCGGTATGGGATTATTCATGCAAATAGTCTCAAGAAGAAGCTTTGAGCAAACATCTGCTCCAAAGGACAAGGAGGCAGATTTGTCGGAGGACCTCGCAGAGGATGAGGAACTGGCGAAATTAACGCTCGGTCACGAAGAAGTGATGGGGGATGAAGACGTCTCAATGTCCTCACAGTAGCTGAAGAGGATCTGTAATTGGATGCGGCAGTAGCTGACGTCGAACGGACGAGCAGCGGTGACTGGGGCAGCTCCAGGCCCCTATCACCGTGTCAGCTGGAGCCAATACTCCAGTAGATGACAAGGATCATCGATACCGGGCTGGCTCAGGTAAACGTTCACCAAGCCAAGGCAGCCAAAGCTGTCTTGCTGAATATTTACTAAGCAATACCTTGAGCTAGCCCTGGTACAGAAACCACTGGTGTATGATGGCATTAAATGCCTATATATCAAAGGCCTATGAGATGTTGCCTGCCCACCACCAGAAATAGAGGGACTGATGGAGTACTGCACGGATAGTAGTACCCTAAGTAGGGAACCCAGAAAAACAAATTGGGAAAGATTCAAGTCGACCCTAGAGCTCAACCACACTAGAATTGGAGAGGGCTGTAAGAAATCTAAACAATAGTATAGTTGATGCTTTTGAAGATAGTTGCCCGTTACGGAAACAAAATTTGGCAAAGAATAACCCCAGGTGGAACAATCGCCTGGAAAGGTTACGTCTCCCTACACGTCGCCTCTTTAATAAAGCGAAAAGAGACGGTGAATGGGAAATGTACCGGGAAAGTCTGACCTCCTATAATAAGGAGATTAGAAACTTCTGCGAAAGCATAGTAAGTACAGGCGAAAGCGCAAGTCACCATAGAGCACTGTCCAAGCGAGCGCCCGATGCAAATTTAGCACTGAAGCGTACAAGCAATAATATCCAGAAACTAAAACTCCTCTTCGAAACGCACTTCCCAGGTAGTATACCCCTTCGGGAACACGTTTTCGAGAGTGAGAGCAGGTTTAGACCGCCGACTGACGACTGGGAAGGCGTCAAGTTGACAGTCACAACTGAGAGGTTCATATGGGCAATTGGTTCATTACAGCCCTTTAAAGGCATAGACAGAAAATCGCCAGTTTTCGGTTTTCGGTAAGGATCAAGAAAACTATGCTAAGTAGCCTTGCCCTTGAACACATACCGAACGCATGGAGTAGAGCCAGGGTGGTCTTCATACCCAAGGCAAGGAAGTAAGACATCACCAACACAAAGTCCTTCAGACCTATCAGCTTAACATCGTTTTTACTGAAAATGTTGGAAAAGCTGGTGGACCATAAAATTAGAAGCACTTTGCTGAAGCAAAGTCCGCTGCATCCAACGCAGCATGCACACAGAGTAGGCAGGTCCACGGACACAGCACTTTACCAGCTGAAGAGCACTTTAAGTCCAGCAGTTGGTCATAAGGAGGTAGCATTGTGCGCCTTCTTAGATATAGAAGGCGCCTTCGACAACACGTCACATGATGCGATCAACGCCACCCTCTCGCGAAGCGGCCTGGCCCCTACTACCAGCAGGTGGATACTTATACTATTGGGGTCCAGACAAGCCAACTCATTAACGCACGTTAGTAAAGTAGTAAAGTAAATTCTTAACCACCAAAGGCTGCCCGCAAGGGGGTGTATTGTCTCCGTTACTCTGGAGTCTGTTAGTAGACGAATTACTCAATGTGTGGATGTTGGACCCTACAAAAACAGTTATCGTCCCCTTTACTAGACGATATAAACTACAGGATGAGACAAATACGGCTTTCAGGAAGCCTATTAGAAACAAGTAGGGAAATTAAGAACCTAGGGGTCACATTTGACTGCAGGTTATACTTTGGCACCCATGTACAGAATACGATATCAAATTGCTCCAGAGCGTTTTATGTCGTAGCATAGCCGCCAAAAATTGCAAAGAATGGCCTGCATAAGCGTGACAGGTGAATGGGTACCTCTCCAACAATGGCTTTGGAAGCCTTAATGATACTCACGCCACTCTACCATATCATAAGGCTCCAACAGAAGAAAATAATACCAAAAGTAGTCCATGAAGCACGATCCAAGCTTAACCAACTCGGGACATATAATACGCTTACTCTAAGATGGGTTCCGGGCTACAAGGACTTAGCGGCGAACGAAGCGGATGACAGGCAAGTAAGATGAGAGGCCCCTAACAGGACCGTACTGTGTCATTGGAACACATACATTACGGCAGGAACTTAGCAACGAAGAAAGACAGAGCAGACAGCGAAGCTAGCAGGATTCCGACAAACCAGATGTCTTTTGGGTGGCTATTATCAAGAGCGATTTGAGCAGATAATAATTGTGGGTAAGAACAAGCTTGGGATACTCACCGGTCATTGCAGACTAAGAAGTCACTTAGGTATAAATAGTTGCGAACTCTGCAGGTTCTGTGAAAGCGAGGAGAAATCCTCAATGCACATCCT
This sequence comes from Drosophila mimica, assembly GCA_037043585.1. Classification (NCBI taxonomy): domain Eukaryota; kingdom Metazoa; phylum Arthropoda; class Insecta; order Diptera; family Drosophilidae; genus Drosophila; species Drosophila mimica. The sequence goes on from JBAMBE010000437.1 coordinate 651,583, forward strand.
AGCAGAATGTGTCGTCTTAACGAGAAAAAGATGTAGCATCCTGGGGACGCATGTCAAAAAAACCAAGGACATAGAAGCCCTCAACCCAATGAAGATTCTAGCATTTGTGCAGGAGTTGGTGTTGATGGAGGAGCAATAAACCCAGAAGGGGGCACAATAGATCTATTAGGTCGCAGTGCATACACCCCCAACTTATAATAATAATAAATTGCCCTTATGGGAGGGGGAACGTTTTATTTTTGTTATTTTAATCGATTAAACATCTCCTTGTCCAGCTTGTTGCATGATTTGCTCAAGAGCACACCGCTTAAACTTGATCATAATTCGTTCATTCAATTTAAGCTTGAAATCTTAATCCATCTTGAGTGCATTTGTCTCAAATTTAAATACATTCCATGAATATATATTGTATTCCAAAACGACACATTGCCCAAATATAATCCGAGCATTAATATCTGTAGGATACATCTACAAGAGCAAATAAATATATCGCAAGGGGCAAATAAAATCGTCGCACAATATGCGTAGATATTTTTATTACTGACTTATTTCCATTTAGAATGAATGTTACACAGCAAAAGAATCGGAGCTTACACAAACAAACATTGGCCGAAGCTGTTGGCTAAAACTCCGGAACCAGAGTATTTAAGTAATGCGTACTTAATATCCTCTAATAATATGAGTAATCAATGAAAATGCCGTGTGTTCTTTTCATGGGAGATCAATTGTGAGCAATGCCACTGCTGGATTTAGTGTTCAGATAGGTTGAGGTGGATTCTTTAATGCGCTTAATGTTTTGCTTCTGCAAATTGGAATAAGGTATTAGCTTAAGAAGTGTATTTAATTTTCGGACGAGCAAAGATAACAATTGTGAAGACGTACCATTTTGCGTGAGTTAATCGGGCGCCGCTCCTCACGTTTTAACAAAACCGATTTGGTGCCTAGGCCCAGCGATTTTCTGGTAGCAAACACATTTAGCAATTTTTTCACCTGAATGACGTTTAAGTGTTTAAGTGTAAGTTTTTATTGCATAATCGCTCATCATGAAGCTTACCTTCTCATTGGCATGGTACAGATTTCTTTCCCCACGCAATATCATCTCGACCAACTTTCTGCGAGGCAAGAGAACCATTTTAAATTACAGGAAAGTTTGGAAAGAAAATCCCGCTTACCGCTTTGAGTCCATCTCCCTGCGGAGATCGTTCTGCGCCATTTTAAGCTCTGTGTTTAGCTTTGTATTTTGGTATTTGTACCAACTTTGCTCTTGCTCGGATGCCAAAGACCTGGCTTTCAGATTGGTATACTCGTCTTCCATTGCGTGCACTTGCCGCTTAAGCGATTCGTTCTCCTTGCGTAGCTCTTTCTTATTGTTCTTAAGGATATCGATTTTTATGGCGGATTTCCAGACATTCTCCTCCAAGACGGCAATGGTTTCGCTGTGAGAAGTTGTGAAATCACAGTTGCGAAGGAAATACAAAATTTGCTAAGGATTCATTTTTTTTTTGCTCATCGTAATCAAAATAACTTACAGACAGTTCTTTTGCGTTTTCTGAAGATACTTCATTTCTTTTTTGACCTTGATGCATTCCTCTTCCATATTTTCAATAGCCAGATTTGCATTGTTCAGCTGCTCCTGCAGCGCGCGCACATCGATGCGATTCACATTCAAAGAATTAAAATTGAAGTAGACCCGATGGATTCTGCGCACCGTGCACCTGTAGCGACACTGTGGACATGTTTGGGAGCTGTAAGATAATTACTGTTAATTTCACTATGTTGTTTCAAAATTATTCTCACCGTTCCAGCCATTGCGTTAGGCACGTGCTGTGAAACATGTGACCGCAGATGGTAACATAAGCATCATCGGACTTTGTGAACTCTTCGACACATATAGCACAATTTAAAATCAACATTCTCAGTAAACAATGCAATAAAAAAATGAATATAATACTGACTCGCGGTTTGCGACGATTTGTGCGTTTGTTTGGCGCAGCCAACTTCAAGTGGGCTCAAAGTTGCGCAGGAGCCCAAAATTTGCGTTGTAACGAACCTTTTAGTTCGGTTATTTTAGCCGAACTAAAACTCAGTCGAGCTGTGGATTCGTGCAACACATTTATTTGTTTGCGTTTGCGACAATTGGAAACACGTTATATTTATTGTGATATTTTACTTTATTGCACTTTGAATTTATACTATTAGTTTGATTATTTTTATTACGATTCGGCATTCGCAGGAAATCTCACTTCGCAAAGTCCTTACCCGGATTGTCGCGAGCACCTGTTCGCAAGAATCTGCCACAGGCTCCGTTAACCAACTAGGCAGAATTCGGTACTCAGCCCGCCGAATAAAGAGTCAGTGCAGCGAATCCTATTATCCACCAGGACTAGTGGTCTCCTTGATCCTCCAAGGGTTGCCTGTAGCACTGTGAATCTGGATCCGCGTGTCACTATCTCTGCCTCCGAACGGACTAAGCCACACTCGCTTCGCTCGGTTTCACACGGAATCCGCCTGTTGCCACAATTCTCGCGTGGCAAGGATTAACGCAACTCACCCAGCTTCAGGACCTCAATGTCCTGTGTGATCCTGGGTGTAGCGTAGCGTCGAGTCCTTCGCCGCGCTGGATCCTCTGCTACAATTGTACTGATTTCACTCAACGCGCACAATCAGCCGGAATAACAATTGTATTGTAATTATGCGAATTATCACTCAACTCAGTTGCTCTTCCAACTTTAATGCCGATTCTTGATTGCCTTTGGCGAACTCCAAACTTAATTGCCTTCTCAACTCAATAAGCAACACGTCGCTCAGCGACGCTGCTTTTATAGGTCTCTCGTGGTCCTTTTGTCGGGACTGTACCGGGGTGGCGTGATCTTTTGGAAATTTTCTACTGCCATTTGCTGGCGCCAACCATTGTCTGCCGTTAGTGAGAGTATAGAAGGCAGTATTGCACCCGCAATACTGCTCCCACACCAACGGTACATATCCTCATTGATATGTGTGTCAGACCCGCTCAAATGGCTGACTGCCTGCGCTGGAAAGAGAGAGGACGAAAGAGAGCGAATTCGCCTGATAGACAGTTGCTGTGAGGGGCGCTTATGCCATTGCAATGCACATACACACATACCCATGCATGCATGTTGGCCATGGCTATATGGCTCCCCACAGTGTGCATATTTCACATTGTAGGTAGAGAAGAAACTGGATAAGACAAGTAGTTTTGCTTTGTTTTGTGTAATGGAACACAAGTAAATTGCTCTTATCCTGGTCAAAACAACATGTGGGATGATTCAGACGGGGCTGAGCTGAGTCCACTAGGCGGGTCGCGGGTTTCGGATAGCGAGCGGCCTCCCTCAGGGAGGTTAGCTGCGAATAATACCTCAAAGTCATTCAGACCCATCAGCTAAATATCGTTTTTACTGAAAATTTTGGAAAAGTGGACCATTAAGTGCAGCAGTTGGTCATAAGGAGGTAGCATTGTGCGCCTTCTTAGATATAGAAGGCGTCTTCGACAACCACCCTCTCGCGAAGCGGCCTGTCCCCTACTACCAGCAGGTGGATACTTATACTATTGGGGTCCAGACAAGCCAAATCATCAACGCACGTTAGTAAAGTAGTAAAGTAAATTCTTAACCACCGAAGGCTGCCCGCAAGGGGCGTATTGTCTCCGTTACTCTGGAGTCTGTTAGTAGACGAATTACTCAATGTATGGAGGTTGGACCCTACAAAAACAGTCATCGTCCCCTTTACTAGACGATATAAACTACAGGATGAGACAAATACGGCTTTCAGGAAGACTATTAGAAACAAGTAGGGAAATTAAGTACCTAGGGGTCACAATTGGCTGCAGGTTATACTTTGGCACCCATGTACAGAATACGATATCAAATTGCTCCAGAGCGTTTGATACATGTCGTAGCATAGCCGCCAAAAATTGCAAAGAATGGCCTGCAATCCTATCCTATCCTAGTAAAGCAGCAATGCCATAAGTAGGATGGAAATAATACCAAAAGTAGTCCATGAAGCACGATCCAAGCTTGACCAACTCGGGACATATAATACGTTTACTCTAAGATGGGTTCCGGGCTACAAGGACTTAGCGGCGAACGAAGCGGATGACAGGCAAGTAAGATGAGAGGCCCCTAACAGGACCGTACTGTGTCATTGGAACACATACCATACGGCAGGAACTTAGCAACGAAAAAAGACAGAGCAGACAGCGAAGCTAGCAGGATTCCGACCAACCAGATGTCTTTTGGGTGGCTATTTGAGCAGATAATAATTGTGGGTAAGAACAAGCTTGGGATACTCACCGGTCATTGTAGACTAAGAAGTCACTTAGGTATAAATAGTTGCGAACTCTGCAGGTTCTGTGAAAGCGAGGAGAAATCCTCAATGCACATCCTAGCAGAATGTGTCGTCTTAACGAGAAAAAGATGTAGCATCCTGGGGACGCATGTCAAAAAAACCAAGGACATAGAAGCCCTCAACCCAATGAAGATTCTAGCATTTGTGCAGGAGTTGGTGTTGATGGAGGAGCAATAAACCCAGAAGGGGGCACAATAGATCTATTAGGTCGCAGTGCATACACCCCCAACTTATAATAATAATAAATTGCCCTTATGGGAGGGGGAACGTTTTATTTTTGTTATTTTAATCGATTAAACATCTCCTTGTCCAGCTTGTTGCATGATTTGCTCAAGAGCACACCGCTTAAACTTGATCATAATTCGTTCATTCAATTTAAGCTTGAAATCTTAATCCATCTTGAGTGCATTTGTCTCAAATTTAAATACATTCCATGAATATATATTGTATTCCAAAACGACACATTGCCCAAATATAATCCGAGCATTAATATCTGTAGGATACATCTACAAGAGCAAATAAATATATCGCAAGGGACAAATAAAATCGTCGCACAATATGCGTAGATATTTTTATTACTGACTTATTTCCATTTAGAATGAATGTTACACAGCAAAAGAATCGGAGCTTACACAAACAAACATTGGCCGAAACTGTTGGCTAAAACTCCGGAACCAGAGTATTTAAGTAATGCGTACTTAATATCCTCTAATAATATGAGTAATCAATGAAAATGCCGTGTGTTCTTTTCATGGGAGATCAATTGTGAGCAATGCCACTGCTGGATTTAGTGTTCAGATAGGTTGAGGTGGATTCTTTAATGCGCTTAATGTTTTGCTTCTGCAAATTGGAATAAGGTATTAGCTTAAGAAGTGTATTTAATTTTCGGACGAGCAAAGATAACAATTGTGAAGACGTACCATTTTGCGTGAGTTAATCGGGCGCCGCTCCTCACGTTTTAACAAAACCGATTTGGTGCCTAGGCCCAGCGATTTTCTGGTAGCAAACACATTTAGCAATTTTTTCACCTGAATGACGTTTAAGTGTTTAAGTGTAAGTTTTTATTGCATAATCGCTCATCATGAAGCTTACCTTCTCATTGGCATGGTACAGATTTCTTTCCCCACGCAATATCATCTCGACCAACTTTCTGCGAGGCAAGAGAACCATTTTAAATTACAGGAAAGTTTGGAAAGAAAATCCCGCTTACCGCTTTGAGTCCATCTCCCTGCGGAGATCGTTCTGCGCCATTTTAAGCTCTGTGTTTAGCTTTGTATTTTGGTATTTGTACCAACTTTGCTCTTGCTCGGATGCCAAAGACCTGGCTTTCAGATTGGTATACTCGTCTTCCATTGCGTGCACTTGCCGCTTAAGCGATTCGTTCTCCTTGCGTAGCTCTTTCTTATTGTTCTTAAGGATATCGATTTTTATGGCGGATTTCCAGACATTCTCCTCCAAGACGGCAATGGTTTCGCTGTGAGAAGTTGTGAAATCACAGTTGCGAAGGAAATACAAAATTTGCTAAGGATTCATTTTTTTTTTGCTCATCGTAATCAAAATAACTTACAGACAGTTCTTTTGCGTTTTCTGAAGATACTTCATTTCTTTTTTGACCTTGATGCATTCCTCTTCCATATTTTCAATAGCCAGATTTGCATTGTTCAGCTGCTCCTGCAGCGCGCGCACATCGATGCGATTCACATTCAAAGAATTAAAATTGAAGTAGACCCGATGGATTCTGCGCACCGTGCACCTGTAGCGACACTGTGGACATGTTTGGGAGCTGTAAGATAATTACTGTTAATTTCACTATGTTGTTTCAAAATTATTCTCACCGTTCCAGCCATTGCGTTAGGCACGTGCTGTGAAACATGTGACCGCAGATGGTAACATAAGCATCATCGGACTTTGTGAACTCTTCGACACATATAGCACAATTTAAAATCAACATTCTCAGTAAACAATGCAATAAAAAAATGAATATAATACTGACTCGCGGTTTGCGACGATTTGTGCGTTTGTTTGGCGCAGCCAACTTCAAGTGGGCTCAAAGTTGCGCAGGAGCCCAAAATTTGCGTTGTAACGAACCTTTTAGTTCGGTTATTTTAGCCGAACTAAAACTCAGTCGAGCTGTGGATTCGTGCAACACATTTATTTGTTTGCGTTTGCGACAATTGGAAACACGTTATATTTATTGTGATAATTTACTTTATTGCACTTTGAATTTATACTATTAGTTTGATTATTTTTATTACGATTCGGCATTCGCAGGAAATCTCACTTCGCAAAGTCCTTACCTGGATTGTCGCGAGAATCTGCTCCGTTAACCAACTAGGCAGAATTCGGTACTCAGCCCGCCCAATAAAGAGTCAGTGCAGCGAATCCTATTATCCACCAGGAATAGTGGTCTCCTTGATCCTCCAAGGGTTGCCTGTAGCACTGTGAATCTGGATCCGCGTGTCACTATCTCTGCCTCCGAACGGACTAAGCCACACTCGCTTCGCGGGGTGTAGCGTAGCGTCGAGTCCTTCGCCACGCTGGATCCTCTGCTACAATTGTACTGATTTCACTCAACGCGCACAATCAGCCGGAATAACAATTGTATTGTAATTATGCGAATTGCAATGCAAATACACACATACCCATGCATGCATGTTGGCCATGACTATATGGCTCCCCACAGCGTGCATATTTCACATTGTAGGTAGAGAAGAAACTGGATAAGACAAGTAGTTTTGCTTTGTTTTGTGTAATGGAACACAAGTAAATTGCTCTTATCCTGGTCAAAACAACATGTGGGATGATTCAGACGGGGCTGAGCTGAGTCCACTAGGCGGGTCGCGGGTTTCGGATAGCGAGCGGCCTCCCTCAGGGAGGTTAGCTGCGAATAATACCTCAAAGTCATTCAGACCCATCAGCTAAATATCGTTTTTACTGAAAATGTTGGAAAAGTGGACCATTAAGTGCAGCAATTGGTCATAAGGAGGTAGCAGTGTGCGCCTTCTTAGATATAGAAGGCGCCTTCGACAACACGTCACATGATGCGATCAAGGCCACCCTCTCGCGAGCGGCCTGTCCCCTACTACCAGCAGGTGGATACTTATACTATTGGGGTCCAGACAAGCCAACTCATCAACGCACGTTAGTAAAGTAGTAAAGTACATTCTTAACCACCGAAGGCTGCCAGCAAGGGGGTGTATTGTCTCCGTTACTCTGGAGTCTGTTAGTATTAGAATTACTCAATGTATGGAGGTTGGACCCTACAAAAACAATCATCATCCCCTTTACTAGACGATATAAACTACAGAGGATGAGACAAATAAGGCTTTCAGGAAGCCTATTAGAAACAAGTAGGGAAGTTAAGTACCTAGGGGTCACATTTGACAGCAGGTTATACTTTGGCACCCATGTACAGAATACGATATCAAATTGCTCCAGAGCGTTTTATACATGTCGTAGCATAGCCGCCAAAAATTGCAAAGAATGGCCTGCATAAGCGTGACAGGTGCATGGGTACCTCTCCAACAATGGCTTTGGAAGCCTTAATGATACTCACGCCACTCTACCATATCATAAGGCTCCAACAGAAAGCAACTTTTCTAAGCACACCATAAAATGGTACACCGACGGATCACTCACCAATCAGGGCACAGGCCTTGGATTATCATGAATCCTTGGGAACGCAAACCAGCATATTTCAAGCTGAAGTTTGTGCAATAGAAAGATGTGCGGAATTCAAACTGGAACGTAAATATCGGAACACGGATATATCAATCCTATCCGATAGTAAAGCAGCAATGCCATAAGTAGGATGGAAATAATACCAAAAGTAGTCCATTAAGCATGATCCAAGCTTGACCAACTCGGGGCATATAATATGCTTACTCTAACGTGGGTTCCGGGTCACAAGCACTTAGCGGCGAACGAAGCGGCTGACAGGCAAGTAAGATGAGAGGCCCCTAACAGGATCAGAACCGTATTGTGTCATTGGCAGGAACTTATCAACGAAGAAAGACAGAGGAGATAGCGAAGCTGGGCAGAGATAGCAGGACTCCGACAAGCCAGATGTTTTTTTGGGTGGCTATAACCAAAAGCGGTTTGAGCAGATAATAATTATCGATAAGAACAAGCGTAGGATGCTCACCGATCATTGTAGACTAAGAAGTCACCCAGCCAAACTAGGTATAAATAGTAGCGAACTCTGCAGGTTCTGTGAAAGCGAGGAGAAATCCTCAATGCAGTAGTTTCCCTGCGGGAAGTTGTGAAATCACAGTTGCGAAGGATATAAAAATTTGCTAAGGACTGAAATGTCCATAGCCGTTTTTTATGCTTATCGTAATCAAAATAACCTACAGACACTTCTTTTGCGTATCCTGAAGAACCTTAATCTGTTGTTGAACCTTGATGCATTCCTGTTCCTTATTTTTAGTGGCCAGTTTTGCATTGTTCAGCTGCTCCTGCAGCTCGCGCACATCGATGCAAATCACATTCAAAGTGTTAAAATTGAAGTAGACCCGATGGATTCTGCGCACCGTGCACCTGTTGCGACACTGCGGACATGTTTGGGAGCTGCAAGATAATTACTGTTAATTTCACTATGTTGTTTTAAATATTATTCTTACCGTTCCAGCCATTATACGAGGCATGGGTGGTGAAACATATGCCCGCAGGTGGTAATGTAAGCGTTATCGGAATGTGAGAGTTGTGCGACGCATATAACACATTTTAAATACAACATGGTTGACCAACAATTAAAAGATTGTCTCAAAGTTTCTATGCGAAAAAACAGATGTTTTGTGCAGCCAACTTCTTATGATAAAATTGCGGATTAATTCAAATTCAGCTTATTTTGCTTGAAAGTTCAATATTTATTTTAATTTGCAGCCAATGAAATGTACAGTAATTTTAGTATAGTATTTGTTGCAAACTTATGGTTTTGTTATTTGCAGATAAATATCTGAGATTTAAGTTTTCCATACCAAGCAATAATTCTTTTTAAATGCGCGCCAATTTGTTTCTAATAAAAATGACAAAATCCCAATTATATAAATAAAAACCATATCTTTATGATATTATAATAATAAGTGTATGTGTCTTTCAAATTATTGCTTGATTTGGAACAAATAATTTCGGATTTAAACTGCGTTGCTGTTGCAAGTTATTTTTTAGTATGATATCTAGTTTAGACATAGATCTATAAATTCTTAAAATGCTAGTTTATGGTTTCTGTTTTAAATTAGATTTTCGGAATGGATTTTTAATTTTGCTTAAAGTGTTTTTATTTATTAAAGTTAGTTTGTTAAAACTTTTGATTTTAATTGTGAGTTTTTTTACTTAATTCGAGAGTTAACTAGCATATGTTTAAGAGTGTTTGTTTGAGAGTGTATATATGTGTGTGTATTCACTTGAAGTTTTTTGATTTTATTTTCTGTTACATTACATTTTACATTTTACATTTTACCCATATATCCCGAAAGTAGTTTGCTTTTCAATAATACATGTGGTTGTTCTTGATTTTAACAATTTGTTGCACCCTTAGGCAAATATATTACTTTATTTTAATATGCGTCATATTCAAAGAAATCCATATGACATTTGTTACCAACTTGCTTAGCGCTAATAATACAACATATATTTTTATTTTTTCTTTTTTTGTTTAATAGTAATTTAACTAAAGTTTGCTTTAACAATAGGCTTAAATTTAATTTAAACACTTAAATATTCATTATTATTATTAAGTTGCTCAAAGTTTATATTAAGTTTAGCTATACAGTAATTATTAACCTAAAAGCCATTTAATAGTCAACAAATTTAACTTAATATCTATCTGATTTTTTACACACTTACAATTTATCTAGATGGTAGTATTCTTCAGTATGTGCTCGGGTTCAGTTATAACGATTCCAAATGTCACATAGCCTGATCATAACCCAAGCGTTAATATCTCTAGAATATATCAATATATGGATATATGGACTTATCATCTAAATGGATAATTTACATTTACACATTCAAATTGGAAAACACACAAAAAGTTATGGAAGTAGATTTCGCTAGAATATTTTTTTTTAAATATGTTTAGCTGCTAAACTTAATAACTAATTATTTTATAACATATTTTGATTACATTTATCGATCTGCTTTTTCTTAAAAAAAAAACAGACTCCACTTGTATCAATTAAATTACAAACTTAATGCACCACTAGCTAATCGCTTAGTTAATATTAATTTAATCAAATTTGTAGTTCAACTTATTTACATCTGTTATATGTATAGTATGTATATATAATGACCTTTTTCCCTTAATTTGCTAAAATCATTCCTGGTATACATGCTGTGACTCCTTTTTTATGGTGTTCTTCTTTATCTTCCTTGTGAAGTTTTTTTTTTGGTGGATTTATAGATTTTCAACCGAAGAGGAAAGATCGTCTGCCGTTAACATTCTCCTTTTCTTTTTTAGCAGAATCGTCTGTAAAGAGTTTGTTTTTTAGTTCAAAATTGAAATTCAAGTTATACAAATTAAACAGAAAGCAGATTTCAAATTATTGTTACTTAAGTTAACTTTTTGATAAATTAAAATGAATGAGTGCTGAAGATTTAACTGCTGCCACACGCAGATGTTTCCACCCTCCAATTGGGCTAAGATGGCAGGCTGTAGCTGCTTCTAATGCAAATGCAAATGGATAACTATTCAAGGCTGTTTTTTTCACTTTGTTTTTCTTCCTTTGTTTGAGTAAGAGGGAATTGGACGCCCGCTTTTGTAGATAAGCTTCCAGTTGCGCGGCATTCGGTTCAGCACTGTGACGGGCCATATTTCGAATGGCTCGTTTGGGCCATTAGACGGTATCCGTTAGCCGTTGCATTGGCCAAGCGATTCGAAACAGTCTCTCGCATGCAGATGACAGCAGCGATAAGCGTTGATAAAACTTTCACTTTGGGCACTAGCCCCAAAACTTTTGCCAGCGCTTTTCGCATGGCTAACAAATTATTTCAAGCTGCCCAGGCAAACGAAAGCTGGCAACAAAGCGCTTCCAATTCGAAGCTATGTGTGTGCCACAGGCTATTTCCCATGGCCGGCCGTGTAGAGTCTGCTTTAAAGATTGATAGCCCGAAGCAGAAAACCAAAACGTTGACAACTAAACTGAAAAGACTTTCAACACTGCAACAGCAGTACCGTCAAAAGCATTTTCCAGCATGCTTAAGCAATATCAATTTCGGAAGCAGCGTTGCAAATTGAAACTTGTAGCGCGAAATTGAAAGAAATGAAAATATATACAGGGGAAATACAATTGCTTGCCATGTCTACAATTTTCAAGAATTGCCACAATGCTGTCAATATTATCCACTATCAGATATTGTTTGTTTTATTTCATGCAGTTGTATAGACAGATACGTACCTTCGCCTCTTCGCATGCACTATCTAGAGCTTCCCACTGCGATAATGCACCGGCCGGTGACCGCCAAAGAGTATTCGCTTAAAGGCTTGACGAAACTCGGGGCTGAATATCGTATAGATAACCTGTAATTCAAAAACAAAACATGAGTTTTCCCTACACAATTGTCAAATATTGATTATGACTAAGATGACTTGACATAAGTAAATTTTGGTAAAATATCGATATACTAATATATACTAATATGATTAATTGGTTTTACTGCTTCCACATTTGTTGCCTTATTTTATTGCAACAATCTACACTTATCTTTCACAATATTAATGACAAACATCAAAATTAATTTTTTTTATTTCTTAAGTGTTATTCAGAATTGACTTGTACTTGTGCATCGATAATCGGATTCTCATAAAATTGACAAACACCGGAAGAGACTTTGATCGGAAACAAAAAGAAAAGTTGGCAGCCCATCTTTCAAATTGGCACTTAACCGATTCGCAAGTTTGTGTAAAATATATTTGATTTCTATATTCTTGAGTATCAAGGCGTGAGTATGCGAATCACTTGATACATTGACTGTTTTTGCAAATCATGATTTACGACAAATCAGCATCATGGATTCCGAAGAGCAGAAGAGCAATGCCTCCGATGACGGTGCCACCGGCGGCGGCCCACCTTCGAAACGCTTTATTGTAAAGGAGTTGCATAATGAGGCTGTCTGGGCATGGGATATTGTTAATGACAACTGCTCCATTTGCCTCAACCATGTCATGGATCCGTGCATTGAGTGCCAGGCCAATCGCTCCGCTAACAACGGCAAAGGCAACAGATGCGACGTCGCCTGCGGCTCCTGCAATCATTATTTTCATTTTCACTGCATTTCGCGTTGGTTGAGTTTCCGTTCCGTCTGTCCACTGGACAATTCCGAATGGAAATTTAAGAATAATGCATTCCAGTAATTTGAATTGTAATTGCGCTACTTAAGCTATATTCAAATGCACAAATGATGCTTATATATGTAGTGAGTGTTTTTTTTAAGGTTAGGACAAATGTATATGTAGTGAGTGGTGTTTTAAGTTTAGGTAAAATGTATACATACATTTGTATGTATGTACTGAGTGGTGTTTTAAGGTTAGGTAAATGAGTTGACAATTTTCAGGCATGCTTGCTTCCTTTTTAGTATTCAATGCACATTTATGCTCTACAGTTTTTGACTAGCAGATATAAAGAACCTTGGAATTATCCGTTAAAATAGGGCTATTTTTGTTGAATACCTTTAATTCAATCTCAAAAATAAAGCTCGCCATAATAATCTCCAACCTTCGCAATCCTATATATTTCATAGGAATAATCGGTCGAAACCCAATTTACTGATTGCTTTCCGAGATATTCATAATGTAATATTATAATAATATTAATTCCGTAGTTTTGTTATAAAATATTCGACTAGAGCCGAATGATGTTAAATGTTGCTATATTCTAATTGACAACTACCGGATTGAGTGTAGAATTGAAGTAGCCCAGCCAAAGGAAGAGAGAGGCGACGCTATCGCTGATCTGGCAGGCGGCACACAGCGGCATCGTCAATGCCATCACAAAGAACGGAAGCCAACAGACGACAAAGGCTCCGGTGATGATGGCCAATGTTTTGGCAGCCTTGCGCTCCCGTTTCGCCTCCAGGGTCTCCTTGCGCTTGTTCACCTTTTGCATGGGATTCGCAATGCTTGACAGCTGTTGTTGTTGTTGCAGTTGCTGTTGTGGCGGGTGCGACGCAGTTGGCTGCTGCTGATGGTGCTTGGTTCGCGGCTCTGGGGTTACCGCACCGGAGGCATTGGCCGAGCTGCACAGCGGATGCGCTTGGTTGCAGCTAGTCAATGTGCTGGTCTTGGCTGTCATGGGGCCAACGGCGCCTGCCTGTGGTCCGATGGCTGGCGATGTTGGCGTTTGCGGCGACAGCGCTGATATCGATGTAATTGTTGTGGCATTCGATGTACTAGCACCTCCGCCAGCAGCCCCACCGCACTTCGCTGTTTTCTGTAGCTCCTGCATTTGTTCGAGCTGCTGCTGCAGCTGCGGATCCTCAAGCACTTCCACACTGCCACCAACACCACCATTTCCATTTGCCTTGCCCAGCGCTGCGGTTGTTGCCGCTGCCGTTGCTTCTGCTGATGTTGTGGTTGCGGTCTCCAGTGCCTCATCTAGTTGCTGCTGTTGATGCTCCTGTTCCTCCAATGGTTGCTCCTCCTTGCTAAGCGTCTCTGTTTTTGGCTGCTGGGCTGTGGCTACTGGTCTTTGCTGCTTGGCACTGCTGGCATGTTGCTGGTTAGCCAGCGCAACCAGGTGCGAAACGGTTGCGATTTGGCTGCCCGATGTGCTGGGTACCTGGAAATAATCCCAGCAAAGAAAACTCTTGTAAGTAAAAATTAACTGCATATCCAATTAAAATAAACATTGAACCGATGCAGGTGTCTAATTTAAAGCCAAATAAAACCTTTGACCTTTTACAGAAATAATTTCTTAAATTAGTACACTTTTTATTTTGATTGTACAACGACTATATCTGAGGGAAACTTCTATGATCTCAAGATAATTCTAGTTGGTCTTTAAGGACTGTGTCCTATTCAGCTCTGTGAACCAATCCACTCGCACTTCTTTTGCATAATAATTTAGAAAATTTATATGAATTTGCTGAATTTACCAAAGCCAAGTATTAAAATTGTGAATCCGGAATGGCAAAGTGTAAATTAAGAAGCAAATCAAGAGTTTGAGCATATAAATACATACATATCTAAAATAAGTCAAAGCTTATGACTCAATATTGGAATGGTAAGGAATATACAAATTTGGCTTATTTCAGAGGCAAGAGCGGACGCGGCAATAATATTTCTTTGACGTTATCTTAAAATGAGATCTACCGTTACAAACCAAATTGGGAGCAGGTCATAAAAATTAACTGAATTAGGCTTTCAAATCAGTGCTGCACACACACACACGCACACACGAATCACAATTTCAATTGCATTCATAAATTTATTTAGTGATGCTTCCTGTTTCGGCCTCAGCTCCTATCCACAACATGCGATGGGTCGTCAATTTTCATGGGCTTTTTACGCCACGCAGTTGTGGTTATAAATTTACCGAATAAATAAAATCGCTGAGCAAATATTTATTTTCGTTAAGCTCGTTGCGCATTTGTGCGCTGCTGGAACACCTCCTTGACTCCCCACCACGTGGGTGTTGTGTGCCACGCCCATGCTATTACAGAAGCGCCACCCCACCATCCTGGCAGCAGGCTATCAGTCTGGCGGAGTCATGCAGCCAGGCTGTTGGGCTGTTGGGCTATTTGGCGGCACTTGGTCAAAAAGGGCTACAATTTGTCGACTTTGAGCTGGCTGCTAACGGCATGTCCTGGGCACTAAAATTCATATAATCACCTGTAATTTGAGCCAGCAGTGTCCATGTGCCAGCCACATTATGTGCAGAAGCGTAAAGTGCTAAAATCAACTTTTATGTGTTATAAATTTTGTCTACGGCCTTGCGAACGAGCATCGAATGTTAGAAAAGCACAGTTGGCGCCCAACTGGCTAGAGATGTGCAACCCATGGCTTAAACTGTGACACGATATATCTATCGAAGCCAGTTGTTAGGCGATAGTTGGCACGGCAAATCGACGTCGATTTTTGCTGGCTTAATTGCTAAGAACCATATTTGGTCTTACAGCCATTAGGGCTGTGCAACCCAAAAATTAATTTAATAATTTTACTATTACAAAATCAAACTACTTGCTAAACAAAACAAACAAATTTAGTTAGAGCAATCGTACAAAAAAAAAGACAAAAAAAAAATCACAAATGTATAAATAAAAATATTAAAAAAGTTGCGATGATTTCTGGATTTTATGTTATTGAGTGTTCAACCCTCGTTTACGACGAATTCGCTGAAAGGAATGTGGGAATTAAAACGAATGCGTAACGAATTAAAATTTGTGCTTACTTTCTTGCTGCTTTCTAGGTAATAAAAAGCAGGTTGTGAAACCCGAAACTTGCCATTTTATCCGTCTGCAGAAAAGCGGAGGTTCTCGCCTCTAATTTCAACTTGGAATCTGTTTTTTTCTGCTGACAATTAATGGCCCACACGGACAAGATGCCAGTGGCGTTTGCCAATGAATTTTATGACTTTGATTTCATAATATATGGCTAGGTTGTGTTATAGGAATGTAATTGATGTGGTTCTTTAGCAGCACACATGACACAAAGCCAAAACAAGCAAGACTCTCAACAACATTGACAACAGGAAGACATTCAAATTGGGAGCAAAACAAAAAATGCATTTTCAATTTACGACCATTCGCCCATAACAATGGTAAGAAGGACAGGAGCACAAAACACTACCGGGCGGGGATAGTAAAGAAGGTACTTAAACTACATATAAAATTCAATGGCCATCGGCAAATTGTACAACTTTACAAAAGAGAACTGACCATTGACCATTGACCATTGTTAATGTGTCGTTCCTAGAGTAGTGCAAACAAATGTTGCAGGAAGTGTTCAATTTCTCTTGGATTGCGATTGGTAGCGTTGCAAATTTAATGTTCGCGTAAAGGAAATCAGAGCCATCGCAAGACGGACTGCAATTCAATATGCGCAACATTATTTTATTTACAGTCGGCATCCTTGTACGCATTAAGGATGGCGCGTTCTCTTGGCTTTCTAAATGGCCAAAAGGCAATTCAGTTTACGGCGTGGTTACAGTAACTTCTCACTTGGCAAAGTTTAAACTCTCATATGCAACAGTTGCAGATGCATTTTGTTTTTGAAAGATGCTTTGTATTTAAAATGCAAACAAGAACATGCATCCAAAAGCAGAAGCCAGAAACCCAAAGCCTTAACCGCAAAACAACTCAACTGCAAACAGAAGGATTGAGCGCTAACAAAGTGTTAAGAATAAATCACACACTCACAAACTAACAGATCCACTAGCCTGGCTAATATTTTATTTATGTGCAGGTGCACCTCCTTTGCCCCTTCGCTGCCCCCGTAGCTGCCACAGCACAGTTTGACTTGGTTTTGCTACCCTTGCCATATGCATATAAGTGAAACGAATACTTTCCTTAATTTATTTTCTGTCGCCACTTGACTTATTGTTGTGCTCTGTTTTTTCAAGCAAACATTTATATATAGGCTATATATCATCAGATTTGTATCTTGCTTATGTGGGTTGGGCATTTTATAACTTACAGAGATTCAAGTTTGCATCAAAGTCAGGCTCAAAATATGAATAATAATTACTTGCGTAATGCAAAAGACAGTGGAGAACTTTCTTGTTGCAAATATTTAAAAACAAAAATTTTTAATAACTAGACATTCATAAAAAGAAAGAGAACAAAAAATTAGTTATTATAAATTATTCTTAATCTTAAATATATTTAGAAATTAGTAATTTGCAACAAAATACATACTAAAAATTTGAGTTCTTAATCATTTCTCAATACTAGTTAATAGTTAAAATGGCTCAAATTTAATTCACTTATTAAAGTGTTTAGGCAAAGTAAATATGACTTGAAACATGGCTTCTAAATATGGGAGCTTTAGGAGAGCTTTAAGTCAAACATGGGATTATTAAAGTTGAACTTTTGCTGTTAGATTAATTCAAAGGCTACCAATAAAAATGCATTCCCAGTTGTAAGAAACCCCAAATTAATGATTTCTCGGCTCGCACAAAGCTTTGGAGCACTCTGTTTTAATGCTATTGATCAGTATTTCTTTATTTATTATTTTTTGTATTTTTTTGTGGATATTTTGTTTGCTTTAGCTCATTCGTCGCAGCCGCCCATTTTCTGATATTAAACAAAACTACTGAGATAAATTTATATA
The DNA here is from genome assembly GCA_037043585.1 of Drosophila mimica. NCBI lineage: Eukaryota > Metazoa > Arthropoda > Insecta > Diptera > Drosophilidae > Drosophila > Drosophila mimica. Next base: position 669,215 of record JBAMBE010000437.1, read on the forward strand.
TTTGCTTCTAGCTATGGGTGTTTGTGTGTTTATTTATTTGGCAGTTCACTTATTTGGAGCACACAGAAACCTGGCCCGAGTAAATATTTAATCTATGTTGGCCAGCTGAAGGCAAATACGGTACGCAGTTGGTTCACTTGGTTATTATGGGCCAAAGCGAATGGAAACGAAAGCTGTTAGCCATAAGCTATCAACATATTTTCTTCAATTACTCAGGCGTATTGAGTGCCTTGTTAGGCCACGTTTTCAGCTCCTGTTGCTGTTACTATTTTTGTTGTTGTTGCTGTTGTTGCTGTTGCTGTTGTTTGGCTTTGTTTTCATTTGGTTTGCTGGATCTGGAGATGCTTTGCATGGTAAAGGAGCTGGCGATGGCGATGGCGGCACTGGTGGCACTGGCGTATCCTTGTCACAGAGCTTATATTTGACTTTGCTATTACTTAACCTGAACGAATCGGTGCGACCTTTGGCCACTCGACTTTTAGCCACCTTGTGGCCAATGCCAACAAAACGCTCAAGCAATTTATTTTGCTTGGCTCTTTTATGGTTTTCGTTTCGCTTCGGTTTTCGTGGCTTTTGCTTTAATGCGTTATTATTGAATGTGTGTGTGTGTGTGTGCGTGTGTGTGGGTGTATCTTGCTGCTTATTTTTTAGCCATAAAAATCTGAAATTGAAGTACATAAAATGCGGCTAAATACAAATTTGGACGTCAATAAACAAAAAGCTTTGCCTGCATTTTATCGCCACGCATTTCTATTGAGTGGGTAATTTACGGGATTTGCTACCCAAAACGCTTGCGTGCCTAGAAATCGCCATATATGCTCACAAACACATATATGAGCTTATATATTTATATATATAAATATATAAGTGAATATATATATAAATATATGTGTATGCATTTGGGGTTTTTACTTGCAATAAAATCAAATGCTATTGGTTGTCTTTTAATTTGCCCTTTGTTGACACACACGCGAAGGATACGTAATCCGTATAAAAAATCGATTTATGCGTGCATAAATCAAATGTCAGGACTACTTGATGCTTAGCTAACGACATGTGCAAGTTTCTATTTGGATTTAACACGGATTACGCAGGATTCAGAACTTCGCACGAGCTGGACAACAAATTTATTTTTTTACTTCCGCTTTTCCCATATATTTTTTCCTTTGGCATGTTGCGTGCACTCAGGAAGCAAACTCAGATCGTTGGGCACATGTCAGGCGTTATGAAATTCGCTTTGAATGTGTACAGAGAGCCAAAGCACAGGCCACACCCAAACAAAAAAAAAAAAAAACTCACACCAAAAACTCAATTCGAAAATTCAAATCCCCAGCACTTGTTGTTGTTGTTGTTGATGTTGATGGTGCTGCTGGTGGCACTTACCTCAATGCCCGCTCGGCTTTTGCTGTCCACGTTCGAGCTGCTGAACTCGGTGTCCTCTACTGTGTTAACGGTGTTTGTGGAGTTGCCTTCCACCAAACCAAGAGCCGTACTGCTCGCTGCATCACCACCAGTACCGCCACCACCACCGCTCTTATTCTTGGCCGTGGAGAATCTGCCAAGACGTAGCCGCAGACGATTAAGTTTTGTATCTGTGGGCGCTGTCGCATCGGGCTTTAAGTGGAATACAGTGAAAGGATGGAGAGTTTAGTTATGTTGAGCTGCATCGATTTTGAATAACGAAATTAAATTCATAGTTTTTGGCACGACATTAAAATGAATAACAAAAGATGGGAATTTGCATATTTTTGCTGTTGTTGTTGTTGTTGTTGTTGTTGTAGCTGTTGTTGTGTTTGTTGCTGTTGCGCCTTACACTTCAATAAACCGCAATTTGTACGCATATCAGAGTTTGAGCTGAGCCCGAGCAGATCCCTTCTGTTCTGTTTTGTTGCCTTCAACATATGCATATGTAAGTGGATACGTTGGCAAATAAATTGTGTGTATTTGTTACAGTCACGCCACAGTTCCACTTCCACATCAGCAATGCCCCACACCATCCCCAAGAAAAAGGGCAGCCCAACTAACTACAGTGCCTGCTCAAAATAAATTTCACGCTTGACTGCCTCAAGCGCTTGACCTCTTTGATTTTTTTTCACTCCTTACGGCTGCATCCTTTTCTGTTCTTCAAATTTTTTTCTCGTTTTTTCGTAGCTGTTGTCGTCGCCTTCAATCCCCACCAAATTAAAGTAATTGAGTAGTCAAACCTTTTGCCTCATCGTCAACGTTCTTGTCATTGCCATGTTGACCCTTTACGAAGTCGATATTGCTTTAAATAAATAAAATTATGCTGATTTTGCGTTCGTGTGCGGAAATTTGCCGAAAAAAAACCCTAGTCGCAGTAAGAAGAAAATGAAAATGGCATTGGGCTTGTAGTGTGCCTGGTCATGCCCCTTACAACTCCGGTTCCCCCTTTCAAGCATTCCCAAATGGCGTGAATATTTGCGCAAATAGTATTAAATGGATTTGCAGCTACGTATGTGACCTTCATTTTGTGGGCAGGACAACAGAAGTGTAATTGCTTCCTCACATACATAGCTCCTTTGCAGTTCATGTGCCCTATGAGGTTGGATTTGGGGGCAAGTGTTGAAGGGTCAGGTCAGCTTATTAAATATTAAAAGACGAATACTTAATTAAACGTCGTTTTTAGGTGCAACCTAATCCAACTGGGAGCAGACAGCTATTAAATTGAAGTCTCCTTTATGGTTATTAGATAATCAAGCAAGAAACTTGATGTGTCCTTAAAACTTAAATTTGACAGCTTAAAGTTCATAACTTTAACAGTAACTTTGCTAAAGTGTTGTTGAAAATATATACAATATCATAGCTGATATATATTGCTCTAGCAGTAGTTGTAATTAAGTGAGCCATTTGTAATTTAAAATGAATTAATAATAATAATATTATTAAGTCAATAAAAACGATTGCAAAAGCCATGGACAAAACGGAGTGAGATAAAAGAGCTCGAAGGAGGCCTTCACTTTTCGTTATAAATTCAAACTTTATTAATATTTCTTTGGTATTCAACGATTTTCAGCCCCTAGCATCAAAGTAATCAACAATTTGGGGTTAACTTGAATCCGTAGATCCGTTAACTTTTCCCTGTTCCGTTTACAATTTTCCGCAGCTATAGGCAAACAACTTTTCCCCGAAAAAATATATTTATGTAATAATCGCATTTGTTCGCAGCACGCTAATTGAATTTGCGTCCTTACACAAGTTTTACATGCCAAAGATTGCGTATTAGAGGCGATGTGTTCTCGCTGCTGCTGCTTTTGCTGCTGCTGTTGGTGTTGCCACCATGCGGGTAATCAATGCGTAATTGAATCGCTGATAACTTCAACGGTACATACGCATACACATGCGGCATTTCTGGCACATTGTTTGCCAGTTGGCGGGCCTTCAAATTGGCGTGCTAAGCAATTGGTGGAAAGTTGCTCGTTTGAGCGCTTGGTCATAAATTCCATGGATTCCCCTTTGGCATTTTGCTTATATCGAAAGCTAAACTACATGGCACATTAACGTTATTTAAATACTAAAGTAAAACACACACACACACAGTTATAGATAACACAACAAAAGCGAGCACTGCTTCTACTCCTAGTGTAGTAAAGTGTAGCACACTTTTCAGCAGAGTCGACGATAAGTAAACCCAGCTCAATGTGTATTTTATGTAGATGTGCCTGTCAGCTGTCGCTATATATATATGTATATATATATATATAAATACACACACATACACTAGTGTGCGCTTGTGTGTGTGTGTGTGCACATTTATTTAAGCGTTTGCATAAACGATACTTGGCCGAAGCCATTTTGCCACTTTGGCTAATTTATGTAAATTGTTTTCTTATTTAATTGTTTTTCTTGTGAGACATGTGTTGAGCTTCCATATCACTCTATGTGTGAGTGTGTCTTTGTCTTTTTCTATGTTAAAGTGTGCTGTGTGCTGTGTGTTGTGTGTTGTGTGTTGCGTATTTGCGTGTGTATCCAATAATTTCCTTAAATGCGATTTATGCTGCCTGCCTGGCTGTGGCCTAAATGTCGCTCAAGTGCCTGACAAAAATGTTTTCTATATATTTACACTACCCAACACAATCATTAAAAATATACAAATGCTTAATTTTTATTTATACTTATTTTTTTGTAATTAAAAAAGTTGTTTACTTGTTTTGTTTACATATAAATGTTTTCTTTTGACTGACTAAGATAATTATATGTTTTTGTGTGTTGAATTTTTTATTGAATTAAAATTGAATTTACGATTTAATGCACAGCTTATTTAAGTGTATTAAAACACAATAAAAGACACATTTTTCTTAAAGCTTTTTTTGTGTGCATTTGTAGCTGAGTGTTAATGTTGCTACCCTTGATGTGAAAAAAGAGAAGAAAACAACACAACTTGAAGACGTGTGTCGCATATGGACGACTTAGACAAAATATGTTCAGCCTGCTAATGTCCTGGTCCTGGCTGTTTGTCATATGGCCATGGTCATAATGTCAATATCTAGAGCAATCAATTTGAGCTGCTGTCGCTGCTGTCACTTTGGTGGCTGTTGTTGCTGTTGTTGCTTGCAAATGTAATTGTGATTATGTTCAAGTGGTCAAGGCGGGGACAAACAACAACAACAACTACAACAACAACGACAACAACAGAATATTATCAATGCTCTTGAGAGCAAAGCATCTGGGCGTTGTTGTCAGCATCACTTGGTCAAGGGACACTTCAAAGACCGATTGCTTTTTGTGTTTAATGTTACAATATTATTAATGCTTGCTGTTGTTATTGTTGGCTTTGTTGCCACAGTTGCTGCGGCGAGTTGTGTGCGGCATTAGACCCATAGCTAAATTACAGATAATACCTGTGCGCTCAATTTGCTTAATTGGCTTTTACTAACGTGCGTTATGTTAATTGCAAAATCAATGCATTCAAACACACTATGGGATAAATGGATACTTTGTGTGACATTGTGTGACGTGGAACGTTGTAAGTGAGATTTTTGGGTCAGCTTGAGAGGATAACAAGACAAGAGTTTTAATTATATTACAAGGATTTATTGCTTTGCGCTTCCATTTATGTGAAACTACGTTTAGTTTAAATCCCTTAAAAGAGTATTTAAACAAATTTTCTGGCATCCAGAACTAAATTACCTTTCCTTCTAAAAATGCCTATTCACTTTATTTTATTCACAACGACTCCTCTCATTTTCCTCTTCTTCAAGTTGGTGATCACTAATTGATATCGATCGACAGCGATATCAATGTTAAATGCTTATGTTAAATGCATAGTTGCATGTTAAGGTACAGATGTTATGTTACACTCTACATTACAGAGGCCTGATACATTATGTAAATCTTTAAGGCTTAGAATCGTGCACTAATAGTTCGACATGTGACGTATGAAAATTAAGTGAGAAAGACCTTATCGATATGTTCGAAAATGTAATTGAATTTTATTGGTTGAAATTTTTGCATTGTTATTAAATTGCAGGCTGTATTATTCAGTCATCTGCCAGTTGCAAGTTAAGCTTAGAATTGGCCATAAACATGCTAAATGCAAAGGCAATTAACTACAATTTATGTGCTGCCAACGAAAACAAAAAAATAACAGACATTTTTTCTACTGATTGCTGTTGTTGTTATTTTTGTATCCAAGTATCCAAAACTTTGCTACAACAAATCATTATTAAATATATACACAAAAAAAAGAGAGGAGAAAATTGTAACATAGCTCGCAGCAGGCGAGCAGCGGAATGTGTTTTGAATCTGTTGTTGTTGTTGCTGCAACGTTGTTGTTGATGCGTTGTATGTATGTAAGTAAAAACCCTCGTCAAGTTGCAGGAAAGCAATTTTCAATTTGAAAGCATTTAGTTAAATAAAGAAGGGAATAACAAGAGAATAATTTGAAAAACATTGCCAAGTCGTTGCCCAAATGCTCTTTTTAATACACATGCTTTATGTTTTTGTGAGAATTAAAGTTGTATTAAAGACGAGAATTATATAATAGCTAAATCGAACGAAAAGAGTTAAATAACATTGGATGAAACTAATTTGATTCAGTTTTGGGACACAAAAAGAGCATAAGATAAGAAAAGGTGATTAGCATTTCAACATAATAATGCTCAATTGCAGTAGTAACCTATGGATCTATAGATCTGACCTAATTACAATATTGTTATTATTTTTACCCTACGCATTTTCCCATTGATATTCAATGAGTTTGGTTTAAAGTGCAGTAAAATTCAATTGGAAGCAAATTGGTTCACTGAGTCAGCCAACTTGAGGTAAGGGCATCAAAATGCCTGCGCTGAGTGGGGTAAATATATTTGAAAATCAACAAGCAGGTCAGACCAGTGAGTGGCACTAAATGGATGCGTATAGCTGTAGCTGTGTGTTTCTGTGTGTTCATGTGTGTGTGCGCATACCAATGCCAATACTAAAGCAACAGCAAACAACATCCATACACACATACACACATACACAGATATAAAGCAACATGGACCGGACATGGCTGGGATCTTTGTACGCTGGCAAATAGTGAACAACTTGTCTTGTTTGCGCATTGAATTTGTGATTCCAATGACTTTTTGTCAGCTTCGCACTGTCCATGTGTCCACGGCATGTGTGTGTATGTGTGGCGAGTATGTGTGTCGTTGTGGGTATATGTGTAGGTAAGTGGTTGCAAACATTTCCACGTCAAATGGTCATTTTCAATTTAGTCAAAGCATTAAACTTAAGTTAAGTAGCTGGTTCTGAGCATGTGCCAGTTATACACAAAATAAAGAAAAGAGAAACAAATATAACAAGATAGAACGTTGCAGTCGGGCGTAACCGACAGCGAAATACTATTATACCATAATTTGTGTGCAGTCAAGAAATACTGTCCAAGTTTGCCTTTTTGAATGGGATTCTGTTAATTCTCTACTAATAAATATGTATATGATTTGCATATAAGTGAGCGTGGCTTTTAAAGATGGTAAGCAGAATTACACGGGGAGAGCAGACACAAAAAATTGTATAAGCTACTTTCCGGATATGGGCTTTTCGAGATTTTAGGGGCGGGAGTAGGCGTTGCCCAAAAAAATTATAGAGAAGTTTCCACATAATCTTCCTACCCTGTTTGGTAACTAACTAGCTTGAATTGCGGGGGATATGGGAATTTATCAGTTTTGGGGCGGGAGTGGGCGTGGCCCAAGAAATTTTGGAGTTCGATCTTAGTAATATACCTTCTAAGTTTGGTAACTGTAGCTCTTAAATTGCGGGAGATATAGGCATTTATCGTTTTTTGTGGGCGGGAGTGGGCGTGGTCCCAAATTATTTTTCCACATTTATGAAGGGTGTTACTAGCAATATACCTTTAAAATTTTGTGACTTAAGTTTTCAAATTACGTGAGATATATGGGCTTATCGATTTACACCAACAGGTGTATCGGCTTAGGTAGGTGGAGTGGGCGTGGCCATCCAATTTTCTTATCGATCTTTAGGGGAGTTACCAGTAACATACCTGCAAAATTTTGCGACTCTAGCTGGCAAATTACGGCAGATTTTAAATTTATAGGGACGAAGTTCCTGGGGGCGGCGGATGTGGGCGTGGTTCAAAAATTGATATGCCAATCCTTGGAGGAGGCTACCAGCAAATTAGCTTCCTAGTTTGGTTACTCTATTTTTTAAATTTTCGGAGATATACGGAGCTATCAATTTACAATCGGAATTGTCGATTATAGGCGCAGGTGTGGGCGTGGCACAACCAATTTGTTATCGGTTCTTAAAGGCGATTACCAGTAATATACCTACCCAATTTGACGTGCCCAACTCAAAAACTGCGGAAGATATAGCCATTTGAAAATTTTAGGGGCAGAGGTGATGGAGTCGTCGGAGGTGGGCGTGGCACATGCCGATCTTTCCAGGACCTCGCCAACAATCTACCAACCAAAATTGGTGACTGTGTCCATTAAATTGTGAGAGATATGTGGATTTATCGATTTTCTAAAATCGAATTTCGCGGTTTTCTAGCTCCCTAGTGGACGTAGGACCAAACCCAAGACACTTTAACTTTTGAGGGTACTTTCCAATATACGCTCCAAGTTTCAAGTCTCTATCTCTAAGGGTGTCGGAGGAACGCGCGTTCATACGGACGGACAGACGGGCAGACGGACGGACGGACAGACGGACAGACAGCATGACGGACATTGAACAAAACCAATATACTATTATACCTTTTTGGTATAATAGTATTATAAAAACAAAGGCAACAACGAAGCTTAAATGCTCTTTGTAAGTTATTTGTCTGACAGCTAACTGCCTGTTTTGTTGAGTGTATTTTAAAAGTAATGTAAATGTATATTTAATATATTTATTCCGTTCATATCTATACAAACTGATTGATTAACTTAAGGTTACCCCTCGTAATTTGTTTCTTAGAAGATCCACCTACACATAAAAGCAAAAACCAAATTGCAATTCGGCAAAACCCAAAAGAAATTTATTTGAGACACTTACACGAAGCACAAAGAAAAAAAAATTACTTTTGTTTCCTGGCAACCACTATTTGTGTTACTTTTTGCTGGACCCCTAAGTGAGCTGTTTTTTATGGTCAACGCAGAAGGCGAGCATCCAATTCTAAAATGCATTTTTAAACACAAATAAATGAAGTTGGAAGCTACCTAATTACATTTGGCCCCAAGGGCCAAGTCGAGCACAACTTAGACTGGCCAAATCGTGGGCATCGTGCATATGTTAAGTTTAAGTATATTCCGCATTCCATTATTCCCTGGGGCATGCCGCAAGCCCTCTACTGTGGTCTGACCTTTATCTTGAGCCGTGGTCTGGTCCATTTTGCGGCTGCCTTCGCGATTAACTTCATTAGAGTGCATAATTGCAAGGTTTGCTGATTCCATGGCAAATTGTGTGGCGACTTAGTGATTGGTGATTATGTGAGTGTGTGGTGGTGGTGTTGTACAGGGTGATTTTCGAAGCAGCTAGCAGTGCTACGGAGTGGAACACCCTGTATGCGTCTGCATAACTTTCAACGTTAATTTTTAACGTTTCCAACACCGTTGAACTTTAATCAAATAATTGTAGTATAAGTGTATTGGTAACAGTAACAGTTAAAATAATAGTAACAAACTAAAATTTCAAGCTTTAAATGTAAAATAATAAAAATTCAGACAAAATTTATAAATCAATTATGTAAATTAAACTTAAACTTAAGATATTCTAATCTGTTTGTAAAATGTGTAAAAGCGCTTACCTGATTATTGTTGGCCGTCATATCGACTGGTCTTGGTCGTCGTCGGTGGATGCGTTTCCTTGCGGTCTGATAGATTTTCCAGTACAGCGCCAAGATGACCAACAGTGGCACATAGAAGGTGCAACAGGTGGCAAATACCTGCAGAGCAAATACATATGCTTGGCATGAAATCAAAAATAGAACTGAACGGGGCCAGTTAGCTCACCTGATAGGACACATCCTGGGACACCATGCATTTCTGCTGCTCGATGCGCTGCAAATAGTCTGGATCCTTCCAGCCAAACTGTGGCGCCAAGGAAACAATCACCGACGCCGTCCACACACAGAAGATCATCATAAAGACGCGATTGCTGGTGCGCGAGTGAATATAATCGATGTTGGTCACAGCCCAATAGCTACAAGTAAAAGATACAATAATATAAATTCAAATATAAATAACCGTAACGAAAATGTTTATTAACAATTGTGCAGCACTTGAGACCTATTTTATTTACTTTATTTGCGACGCGCCCAAAATGTAAATGAATTGTGGCATAAATCTAGGAACACACACACACACACACAACCACACACACCCACCCACACACCGAACAAAACATTTCCACGCAAATACGACAACGGCGTCAAAGTAAAGAAACGTGTTTGATATTTGAATTCCGTTCAAATTTTTTATTTTTTTTTTATAGTATTTCGTTACAATTTTTTCCGTGTATTTGCTCCTTTTTTTATTTTGTTATTTGGTTTTGTGTGCCAAAACATGTTTTATGTATGTATGCAAACCAGTGGGTCTGTGTGCCTGAGCTAAGCGAAGCATTTTTCAAATTTCCATTTCTGTTGAGGGGCTGAGAGAGCATCAAACCTTTCTGAAGCACTTTGCTCAGCCAACAAAAATATTAAATTCACATTCCTTATGTAAGTTGAGAACCTAAAACAAAACTAACTAAAATTAGGATTGATTTTAAGAATTTTTTCGGTAAGGTATAGATTATAAAATGTACCAAAATGTATAATTATTATAATCTGCCTTGAAAGGGGATCGAATGGGTATTTTTACTGAATTTATTTTGAGCTATTTGAAATAATTTCTGATTGCAATAATTTTTATAAAAATACTTTATTTTTAAATTTACTCTGTTGTAGGGCATAGAAATGTTGCCAATGTGAGAGCTAACTATCTTTTTTAGTTGCCAACTTGGGTTTGAGTAGAGCAACATGCCCAAACGAGTTTTTAAACGTTACATTTACGGTAGCTGCCGTACACACTCACACACATACTCGCACACACACACAAATACATTCATGACGGTCACATTGAGTACTTGATGCTTGTTGCTGTTGGCAAAGCTTTAAGCCAACTATTCAACTAGATAATCGCGTTCAGAGAGGGCAACTAGACCATGCTACATGGTGACGCGGCCATTAAGCTGATTTTGGTTAAAGTTGTCGGTGTTGCCAGAAAGGTTGTCAACCACAACAACCCACGGCGTATGTATGTATTTACCTATCCGAGTGTGGACGCGTGTGTGTGTTGTGTGTGTGTGTGTGTGAGAGTTGTCTGTGGCTAACTGGTAAATTAATGCCGGTAGACCGCAAATTTCAAAATTTGACGGCAAGGCTCACATTTTCTTCTACCAAAATGCTGACCGCAGCGACAACAACAACAACAGAAATAACAAAACCAACGGACCCATCAGTTGTTTATGTATTAATTAATCACAATTTGCATAAACAAATATTTTGCCGTGATGGAGCGCAGCGCAAACAAATGTAAGTTTACATCAACAATTAATTGAGTTGACAAAGTAATCGAGACTCAACAAGTCGATAGTTTCAACGACATACATATGAATCTAATTAGATTTACATATATGCATACATATACATATATATATATAAATGTATGCATATGGCAGATGTTGTTGCCAGGTGCAAGCGATGTTGAGTGCCTCGGGTGCCACAGACCATAAATTCATTTGTGTTTAATAGTGCACTTACACACTAATGACTGCATAAACATAAATATAATTATAATTATCGATATGCTGTGCATTTGCTTAAAAGTAATTAAAGTACTTTCGATTAAAGCCCATCAGCAATCATTCACCAAATAAAGGTAAGCGGATTAACTGAAAACTACCCTGTAAAACAAGTTAAGACGTGCGCTGCTGAAGGAGGCATAACATAAATGGTTTCACTAGAAAACATACTTAAGACAAAAATCGCAAACAAAATGTCAAAAAAAGAAAAAGGAATTTGACCCAAAATTATAGTTTGATTTAAAAACTATGCCCAAGTGGCCGTTTGCGTCTTTTCAACCGAAGTAGTTCAATCAGACCCAGAGTCAAATGACTAACACGTGTTTTCCCTCCTGCAGTCAGCTTGTCAGCTTATGAGAAATGATGTTGGATGCTGGAGCAGCCCATGGTGAGCATACTCCACGTATGCTCCATCGATAATAAATAATAATGAGTGATGTTGATAGTTGTCGACTTTTGTTTTGGACAGCTGCCACCTGCTGTGTCTGTCCTTATGTTTGGAGTGGCATGTCTTATGTCTTAAGGTCGCATCTTACATCCCCCATAAAATGCTTGCCAAACCACTCCGGCTGTCTGCTATTCATTAGCATAATATAATCGACTTCAAGTTGGCAATTTTGATTGACTGCTTAAAATTAATGGAATTTTGTGATTTTCCTGTCTGCTTTTTTATTTCATTTTTTTTTCTCGCTTTTTTCGAGTTACCAGTATAATTACAATTTTTGGTTCGTTGGGGGAATGGGGTAGCTGTGAAGTTTGATGTGGGCCGCATACGCAATGAATGAGGCATGCAAATAAATGGCGAAACCTAATAAAGTGCCTGTCATGCGATGTGCTCGCAATGTGGCATCACTCATACGATGTTTTTGTCGCGTTGAATAAGTATCATAATTTGTTATGGCATATTTTCAACGTACTCACAAAGAGAGTACTCTCTGTTCGTAGGCCAGCAATTCGATTCAATTCAATTGAAGTCAATCAATTTATCAAACATTGGGAACGGTGAACACCCAACTTTAGTCGTGTGATGAATTATAGCAATTTATTGTACGCCAAGCAATTTAAATGCGATTTTTCCATTATTCCCCACATTTTATATACACACATATATATATATATATATATATGTAAGGGTGAGTGTGTGTGATAAATGTGCGGCACTCGAGTGTAACACTTTTAATGCATTTAAAAATTGTGCGCCTAGCACACAAAAAAGCCATTACTCTTGATCTCACTTGATTACAAACGCATGTAGCCCAATTTTGGCTAACACGAACTTTACAATTTCGGCTAATTTCGTATGCAGCTGCTTAGGGCTTGTGTACTTCTATATATAAGTATATATGTATATTTGCAGTACATAAATCTAGCAGCAGCATTTTCTATTATGATTTGTCACTCCTTCTGGTATCTTTAGCTTGCCTCATAAATTCCCATGACTGGCCGAAATTACGTTGAAATTGATTTTGAAATTGCCTCCAAATGGTTTGCAAAAAATGAAGCGAAATTAAACATAATAAAAATGTTTAACGGCAGCGACGTTAAAAGCTGTTCATAATTAATTGGCAATTTATGTTATCGACTGTCGGTCAGTATTAACTTTATTTTTTTGTTATTGTGCTGACAGCGGTTAACTCCATATTCGATGGCCGTCAACTAGTGAACAGCATTTTATCCCTCATTTTAACCCTTGACAGGTTACGATACGTTTTTCAAGTAATGTGTAATTTATGGAGGCTTATATTAATTAACGTGAAGAGGGTATTTAGTTTTTGGTATTTCTGTTTTCTATCAGACTAATCGATTGTATTAAGCTAGTAGTGAAAATCGCCCAGTGGGCTGAGTGTATTGTTTGAATTTTAAATTTTAGGTCATAAAAATGGCAGAAATGGCTGTTACCTGCGGCTGTTGGCTCTCGTTTTTCAGTTTACAAATAATATTTTGTTTTATACAAAACAAAACAAAGCAAAAATAAGCAGAAGAAAAAGGAATGGAAAAAGGGCAGTTGAACAAAAGATAAAAATGGTAAACAAAACTAGGCGTACACAAATGCATTGCACACCAGTAAAATAACAAAAGACGGAGGCCGCAGCAGCAACAACAACTACAACAACAACTACAACAACAGCAATGACAGCATCTAGTGCATATGTAGTTGTGAGTGGCGTGCCACCGCTGAGACTGAGTCTTTTTTTGTTTTATGCGCCCCGCGGCAGTTGTGGCATGATTAAATTTTTGCAAATTACTTGTGCTCTCTCTAGGCTCATTCACGTGTTGAGCAGCTGCCGCGGCAACAACTAAAACAATAACTAAAACGGTAATAACCACTAAATGTTGCAGGGTAACAAGAGAAACAATAAAACTGGATTTGTTCATAGTTGAAGAAGCACTGAGCCCCAAAACAATACAACAATTGGCCTCTGCTCAAAACGTCGTCATAACAGAAACTGCTAAAAATTCAACAAATTTTGAAATTGTTTGTGACATATTTCGCTAGTTTGTAAAACAAAATTCAATGGGTTATTTGCCAGCCAAGCACCCTTAAAAAGTAGCCTCAATTTTTTTTTTTATTTTTCTGCGACATTTTATATAAATGCCCATTAAGGGCCAATGATTTTAATTACATATTTCACATATTTCACATATTTCGGCAATTCACATTTTTTATTTGTAATTAAAATAATGTAAAATGGTTCAACACGTTGTGAAGATGATTGATACTTAATTTGAGTTTATATGCGCCTTGTTTGGTTTAATGCCCTTGTTATAATTATTATTATTATTATTATGACAACGTTTATTATGATTTCAGTGTATTTGTGACCATACTCATTACGATGATGCACACGGTCCAGAAATCAATTAGCATAATAAATGCGTTCATATAGTTTTTCAAATTATTTTGATCGTTATAGGTCGTGCGAGGCGGATTAATAATGAGTGGGAGATCGAGGGGCAGGCCACATCTTGTGTATAAGCAGAGGCAACATTTTAATACTGCCACATTTTATTTGTTATGTGCTTGTCCACTTGCAGCCGCAGTGCGTCAGTTATGCTGACATGCACGGCTCCTGCCTTACAGCGAAATTCAATTTAAAACGTGCTTACGTGGCTGCGCAGTGCTCCTGTAGCTAACACTCCTCCCTCCTCCCTCCTCCGCCACCCGCCCATCACAGCGGCAGGAAGCCACGTCTCCAGCGCCCTTTGGCTCACCCAAGCTGTCCAATGGAACGGCCATTACGGCTGCCAAGTTGTCCCTCTCCTCCTCCCGCCCGCCAGCCTGCCTGCCTGCCTGCCCTGAGGCCCAGGATTCGCACAGACAGCTCTTAGCACTCAACTTGGCCCGTGTTTGGCAACAATTTAAGTTGCTTGGCAAAAACTTGTGCTTGTTTCTCCCCTCTCTCTCTCTCTACCTTTCTCTCACTCTTGTCTCTAATTTCAACACAGCGCCAACGATAAATATTAAGTTGCTTCATAATTCTGTCTATTTGGTTGATATTAATTGTGATATAGTAGCCAGCAATTTTAATCAAGTTTTATTTTGGCCCACAAATTGCCCACTTCAGTGTGTACTCTTGTATTTTCCTTGTTAAGGCCGAATCGTAAAAATATTTACGATCAGAATTGCGTTACAGGATTTTTATAAGCCTGCAGAATTATTTGTTGGGGATATACTTGCTGAAGGCTATGGCTATGCAAGTAATTTAGTTCTGATAGGGTACATCAATTTATAAATATATTAAAGTTGAAATGTTAAATATTTGATGTCGTCACCCAGCCAATTGATGCTCGGTCCCACGGTGCAGAAGAGGAGATTAAATGATGAGGCATTCGTGGAGTTTTCCGAGCACTGTCCATCGACCAGCTAGAAGAAAAACTCTCGAACTCGGACAATCGAGATCCTGCAAAAGGCTCAATCAATTATCTTGGCACAATGCGATTTGCTGGACAACAATGGAGATGATGTGGATGTTCCGCTTATACAGTAAACTATTATAGCTATATTAAATTTATGTGTATATATATTTATGTTTGTGATTTTTCTTCTAGCTGTAGCATTGTTTTTAATGATATATTGTAATTAATTAATAATAATCAATCGAAAATATTATTATATATTTAAATATACATATATGTAAATAAGGTCTTCTACTGAAATTTCAACATGACTTTTGGTTCTGATCCAACATAGTAAGAATACAACTAAAATGCATAGAAACCATATCGAAATGATTTATTTAAAAAGTTAAAGATTTCTGAAAATCTAAAAGCTATTTAAATCAATTATCTATAGAGCTACGCTTGAGTGGTTCCGAAAAAGACTCATAAATTAATTACAAAAAGTTATTTGATGGGAAAACAATGAGTTTGGCAAACCCGCAACGACACAACTTACTGGAATGCCAGAACATCATTTATCCTCATGTAGCACTGGAGCGAGGCGGCCCTAAATGTGGTTAAACTATTTTTAGAGTGCTCTACGAGTTCTTTACATACAAAATATAAACAGCTGAGGATTCAGTTAGTGATAAGCATTTAATTCAGCTATGGAGGTGAGATGTGTAAGAAAACTACAGCTATGGTTATATTAGGTTGGCTTGGGGTGTTAGTTTCTAATGGATCCCTACATATTATTCTGGGTATGCCGCATAAATCTTTCCGCTGACATGGGTTAATCGTCTAAATCAACATGGCTCATGTTGCAAGAGTACTTTGAGGCACGAAAGCTCAGAACTGGCGGATATATTATAAAAACCTCCCTTTTCGAAGCATCAAAATTCGTATTAGGATAAGGATTGCTCCTGGAGATACTTTGACAGCATTCAGAATTATCGTCTGTAGATTTCCATTTGGTCGATGTATTCAATAATGACTTGTCGTAAGCGTGTTGCGTCCTTCCAGGTGGATTCATTGGCCTATTTGCGGCTCTCTGAATTCCATCGTAATAATTGATTTGACAAGTCTCATTGCCATCATTCAGGGTTTCCTTTGGAACGTATCGATGTGGACTGCCGACGAGGGCCTGGAATTCTGGGTAATGCCACAGATCAGATTGCAAGAAATTAAGAATCAATGAACTTACTGTTTACGACTTCATCTTCCAGCTTATTTTGTGGCCTACGCAAACCACGCGGCTTAGCTCCAGTTGACGGAGCCGCGAGATTTCTCATTGGATCCGCTTTCCGCACAGTAGTTCCCGCAGGTTCTGTGGTCCGGGCCTTTGGGGTTTTCGCAAGTAACGGTTGCCTGCACGCACAGATTTTGCTTACTTTCTTGACAGACTTGGCAACCTTGGGCTTCTCGCTTAAATTGGTTTTGTTTCCGTTATTCATGGATGCTGTGAAAGATGCGTCCGAGCACTCGCACATGGTATTCTTTTGCCTATCAGTAAGCGACATGTCAATTTCTGTCTCAATGGCCACATCGCAACGTGAGATCGACTTCTTGACCTTCACTGACTCCAATCCCTCTTCGTCTGTGGTACAAGTGCAATCCTGCATTTTCTCCTCTACATCGTAGAGTTTTCTTTCGTTTCTTTTGCCACAGGCTGTCTTTCTGGGGATATAGTAAGTATCGTCCCTTTTCATATTGTCATCCTCGGCAGCATAGTTTTGTGACATTTTCTCCCTTTCGTCTCTTTTGTAGTGTTCCTGATCGATCTGATTTTTCGGATCAATGGTATCCCTACTATCCAGATTATAGTAGTGTGTTCTTCTTGCGTAGTTCTCCTGCTGATTGCCCGGGCATCTAAGTATTCTGTGATCCCTGTCTAAGTTGTACAGCGCTTCTCTTCTTTCGTAGCCATCCCGATCAACCTGGCAATTTTCATTGTAGTTCCGATTGGCTGTCAAATTTACTTTTGAGCTCGATGGATTACCGTTCTCCTCACTGTAATCTCGAATCATCTCTTCGCGAATACTTCGCCCATAACTGGGCTCTTGCTCTACGTATATTTCTCTGATTGTTCCCTGACTATCGGCATATGTCCGTTGGCGTTGCGCATAGTTTGGATCAATTTGCAAATTTGTTCTTCCTCGTTTCTCCTGATCGATATATTCATCCTCACACCTGCATCTTTCTATCTTCCTAGGACTTTGTCGGTTTAATCCATATTTGTCATTATTTGCAGAGGTGTATCCATCATTGCCTCGCTGGGCTTGGATTTTGTTTGGCGATGCATAACCATTATTACTCCGTAGAGACTGTTGACCTTGTTGAATCTTTCCATACTCATTTTGATCCTTGTCATGGTTAAAGTTCCGATCATAACTATATCTTCCTTGATGGCTTGACGACGGCGCGTTGATGGAATATGATTGAGCACTTTGGGGTCGGTTAACGGGAGATCCTTTAGACGTATTTTGATATGAAAAGAATGGATAAGGCTGCACATCACTTTTTCTTAATGACTTTTCTGGTGGCTCTTCAACAACTGGTCGCAACTTTACATATGGAGCACTATTTTCGGACGCTTTATTTAACCTACCTCTGTCATTAGGAGATTTAATCTCATTGGTAGCCAAACCTAGATCATCGTCCGGTGCTTGAGTGAAGGCATTTCTGGAGATGACTGCTTTCGCATCTTTCAAATCTGTCTTAGATTCTTCTATTAAACTTCCTCTCTGTCGATTGATAGTTGGTGGTGCTTGCCGACCATTTGAAAGATTACTGGGCTCCTGTTTGATTGTCGGCGGAATATCTTGATCGTGATCCTCTGGATAATAACTAAAAGCTGTATTTCTGGACAGTTGCCTTCCGAATTGCATCGATTGTTGATATGGAGTTATGTCATTGTTATGTGGAGACCGATTAGGCAATTGTTGCACATTATCTTCAGATGGTAATCGTGGCGGAAATATAGGATGCTGGTTAGCTCTTTGGCCATCCTGATTGACTGCTGCCTTCCGCTCTATGTAATAAGGCTGAGTGCTATCGTAATTTTCCAGTGGTTTCTTAGCGTCGTTACCCGACTTCTTGCGAGCTATCTCCAGATAATTTCCAAGATAGGGATTATATTCATATGCGTCGTTCTGTCTGACATCATTCATTCCGAAGGGTACTTTCCGGCTGTTTACATCATTATGGCTCTGGCGATCTTCTGCATTACTACATCTTGGCCGGCTTCTATATCTGCCAGTCAGTACCTTTTTCAAAGGTTGACTCCTAACTCTCTGCTCAGTTGGCATTGTATTCTTGTACAGATGCTGTAGTTGATTACATTTGCATCTCTCGTAGTCGCTCTTCATACTATTGCTGATTGCGGAAAAGGGTGCTCTGGTTTGATTATCGGCAGTAGTATTATAAGAATCGTTGCCGGAAGCAGCTCGCAATTCATTTGGCTGAGCCGTGAGCTCAAGCGGCGGTGCCGGTAGTTCAATTTCACGATTTATCTCTAATATGTCCACCGTTTCATTCAATGCTAAAGGCATTTTAAAATCAAATTTTTCTTTGTGGATTCTCTTCTCGCTGTTGCTAAGCGGAAAAGTATCCACAGAAAGAAATTTGATTTTATGGTCTGCCTGTAAATGAGAATATAATTATTTAAGAAAACTTATGTTGCGTTTCAATCCCAAACCTCAATTGCCTTCGCATTGACACTGGTTGACATCGGTGCTTTCAAGAACTGCAGTTCCTCAAAGTAGGCGTGTCGCGGCTCATAGTGATATCCGCCCAATTGGCTTTGCTTGAAGGCCACCTGCTCCTGGGCAAAGTAATATCGTAGCGATAATATCTGCAACTTCAGTTGATCGACTGTGAAGCGATTGTTAAAGAAACACGAGATGCGCTGCCAGGCGTTCTCCTTTAATGATATGTTGTAATACCCGGAAGTTTTTGGATTCCATAGGCATTCGTTGGCGCGATATAAGCGAATTAGTTTTTGAATTTCATTCACATGGCTTAAGGGATTGCATGACTTTACTTTGGGGACAACCATTTTTCGCCACTTTTAACTTCGAAAACTATCCAACCTTTACCACCACTTGACCATAGCTTAGTTCTTACCTAGACTAAGGCATCCAGTTTATTACTTACAATTTCAAATTTACTTTATAAAATATTTCCAACAACCCAAATACATTCTAATATTTTGTTTATAGAAACATTCATTTGGCAGAAAATTCAAATGAGTGTTGAATAATTGCCGAAACTAATAGCGATGCTCAACAAAATACATTCACTTAATGAGACATGGGTACCACAAGGGGTCAATCAAAACTGGTCTATGTGTGCTGACCTTTTCAGGTCACAGCCGTCCAACCTAACCTAATGAGACATGCCAAGCCGATATAATCGATTATCGGTTAATTATTATATTTTATTTCTGATATAATCGGCTAGAGCTTAATTCCTGAACATGTCAGATTTGTGGTGTGCTTATTAATTAACAAGTTGCTACAATTGCAGTTGGTTAACATTTGTGCTATTTGAGCGATATTATATCGATGTACCGCCACAATCTATCGACCATCTATCGATCAAATAATATTTTATTAAACGCCGTACTAAAGCTCAATGCTATAATTTAAGTAAAAGACTGGAGAGTGAAAATTGAATGTTCATTGTTAATTACATATGAATTCAATGAGTGTCAAAGTTAAAAAGTAAGACTAACCAGGGAATATTGCATTGAAATGTCCGCTGAGGACAGCATCAAAGTCAATCCTTAACATTCTTTATGGTTATAAAATTGAATTGAATCAAGTCATTCGATAGTCTTTTAGCATTAAAAAAAAAAAAAAAATATGCTTCTAAACTAAAAGGCAGGAAATAAAATGTGAAATATAACAATTCGTTAAATATAAAATGTTAAATATTTATTGTGCATTATGATACAAATGGCAGTAAGTTTCATTATTATAATTTACTTAATTGTGCAACAAAAAATTAAGTTATTAAATTAGTACATCAAGCATTAATCAAGAAGACAAACCAGATTATCAAGATATTTCCCTTTAAAATCGGTTCAGTTTTGACGAACTTCAGAAAATTCAAACTATCGATTAGACTTTCTGGGCGAGCACTTTTTGATTAAGTAAGTTTTAAGTTTGTGTAAGCGAATAATAATTAAATCGTTTACTTATATCATTAGTTTCACATACACAAATTATTATGCTTATCGAACATCTACATTCCACATTTTGTACTCAACTCTCAGAAACCTACAGGGCATCACGTAGTTGATAAGTTGATAGTAAGAAACTTGTGTAGTTGTTATTTAGTCTCTCATGTGGCAAAGTTTTCTACTTGGCGCACAGATGGCACAGGATGCGTCTTCTGGGTCCCTCGCATACATTTGTGTTTTGTGCCGCTCGGAGCGTGCCCTCTGTGCACCGTATCCTGTGTGTCCTGCATGTCCTGTGTGCGTGCCACTATAGGGGCCCAGCAATTGTAATTTATGACACAAAAACAAGAAACTTATGTAAATTTGCAAGGCGAAGCAGCAGCAGCAACAGCACAATAACGAAAGCCAACGAACTGCAGCAGCCCAACCAATCCCAGCCCAAGTTCCAGCGTCATTCGCAGCTACATTGAATGAATAGCCGGGCTGTTTTGGATCCCGTGGTTTTATGCCTGCCTGCGCATTGCATTCTGCATTCTGCATTCTGCACTCTGCATTTAAAACATATACATATCTACAACAATTTACATAATGGCACACTGTCGAGGTCAGGCAAATGCGGCTTAATTATATTTAATAAGCTTAAACCGTAAACGGATTTTTTTAATTGCACAGTCAATTGTTATGTCCTTAAATGATGCCTGTCGTGCTTCAGATTATATCTGGCTTATAAATCAAATCTAAAATGCAGTCACCTAATTAATTGGTTTTATGTAGTACTTGGAATGCACAGCAAGCTGCTGCTTCATATGCTAAAATTTTTGAAAATTTATAATAATACGCAAATGTGCAAATTGTGTTGGCAACAATGGATTTGTGGGCATCAGTTTGGCTTGTTGGCTGCTTTCTGGTCGCCTGCTGTTCTGGCCATTAGCTTTCACTACGTGTGTTTGTGCCATTTAGCACTGCCACTCTATTTATCTATCTCTCTCAAGTCCGCTGGCTCGCTCTAGTTGTGGTTTGTGGCCAAGTTTTGTTTCCGGTGGCAAAAGTTTTCGTCCAAACCGAAAAACCGACCATTAATCACACGGCAAGCGGAAACTCTGCTAAACACAGAACTAAATACAAACAAACCTCGAAATGCTCACACCTACGCACACACGCACACCCGCACACCCGCACACTCGCACACCCGCACACACATGCCAAATCATACAATAGAGTTGCCCTTGTGCCCGTATATAAATATATGTGCATATGAATATGCTCTGTAGCAACTTATGGCTTTATGGAACCGCAAACTTTTCAATTGCAAGTGGATAAACAATATTCATTTGTTCTTTTAGTTATTTTCTGTTTCACAAATAGCAAAAGGGCATATTGGGCCACAGCACGGAAATTTGAAGCTTTAAAACTCCAATTAGGTTGAAATTAGTGTATCCATCAATTATTCTTTTCTATCTATCTATTGTTCATCATAAAATATTTAAAAATACTTGATCAGGCCTTCTATCCGGGTTGATGTTGCTATCTTCGCCTGTCCCAATTTTGTAGTCTGTGAAGCGCAGCACTCCTTAGTTTAATTGAGCCTACGTTCGTCCTGTTTTTTAAATTTATTT
Organism: Drosophila mimica; assembly: GCA_037043585.1. NCBI lineage: Eukaryota > Metazoa > Arthropoda > Insecta > Diptera > Drosophilidae > Drosophila > Drosophila mimica. The sequence goes on from JBAMBE010000437.1 coordinate 691,178, forward strand.
TTTTCAAGTTGTATAATTTTTTACTTGAATGTCGTTTGTTCGAAGGTCACGCCCCTAAAAGCTTGCATGCCCGCCTCGATCTGCGACTCTAACTCCGCCTTCGACTGAGTCTGTCTCTTATTTGATTTATTTGAATTTCAATTTACTTTCTCGCACTGATTAATCATTTAGCTGGCAACGGGCAGTCCAAGCTCTATTATTTTGATTTATGCGACTTTCACAAATTCGAAATTTAAATTAAGCACGCAGACACGGGGACATCGACTTTTGGGGTTAGCCGCCTGTGACAGTTATAGAATTGTAATTCATCTTAAATGTGGTCTCACTGGTTTTGCCTTTTAAATGAAATGTTTGAAATGCCTGGCGCTGCGGTTAACGAATTTCGGTCTTATAATTGCTTTTGCCGCTGCTTGATATTTCAGTTAGAAAACTGCTCGGTAAGCCCCAAAATGTAGGCAACAATTTTCAAGTACTTTCGACTTTCTCTATCTGTTTCTTCGCCTCCATCTCCCTCTCTCTCTCTCTCTCTCTGTGTGTGTGTGTGTGTGTGTGTGTATGTGTGGGTCTGTTTTAGCTTGACTTGCAACTTAATTGAGTTGTATGTGCCGACGCACTCACTGCCTGTCAATAAACCCAAGTCTTGGCTCAGCAGGCACAGAATTAAGTTTATAGCTCAAATAACAAATCTATACTATCAACATAAAACATTTATATATATATATATGTGTGTGTGTGTGTGTGTGTGTGTGTGTGTGTGTGAGTGTGAGTATTGTAGCTGCTTGCAAATATTGATTGGGGCATTTTGCAATGTTGTCTGGCAAATACATAAATCATTTGAATTATGTCAAGTCCTGCTAATCGAGATTGAATATGGCCACATGTCAGCACACACACTCAGCATACATACACACACTCAGCACAAACACACACACACACTTATATATATATGTATAAATATATATATATAGAGAGCACTTATAGCCATTTGTACTTGCACACGAAATATTTATAATTTGTTTTATGAACTTGACTTGAGTTTGTAACAAACACCTCATTACAAATGCCGTAACTAGCACTATTAATCTATCCGTGTGTGTGTGTGTGTGTGTGTAGTTGTGTGTGAGAGAGTGTGCTTCTGAGTGTTTGTGTGTTTAGGCATTAGCAGATAACATAAATGTCTTAGTAACATATCCGCTTTTATTGCTTGGCTTCAATGTTTGCTTTCAGCAGCCATCGACTCTTCGCTTGCTTTGTCTCATTAACCATTTCAAAAGCAAACGCCTGCTAATGTGTGTGTTTCTAGTGTGTGTGTGTGTGTGTGTGTGTGTGTGTGTGTGTGTGTGGGTGTGGATGTGGATGTGTGGCCGACACATACATCCACATGAATCAGAACATTTTAGCTTGCCAAATCAAATGTGAAAAACAAATGAAGCGTAATTCGACTACTGACTGCCAACCTGCCTCCCTCTCCATCTGTCAGTCTGTCTCTGTCTCTCCCTGTCTCTCTCTCTCTTTCTCCCTCTCTTTTGTTGGTCGTTGCACGAAAACTAATTATACTGCTAAATGCGTTTGTTTAACTAGCAATTTAATTAAGGTTATGCTTTTGTTTGGACCCATGTATGTAATGTGTGTGTGCCATAATCTAGCTACCCAGCTGAGCTGTTCTGGTAAACAAAAACACGGACAATTATAAAAATACTCAATGCAACACAAGGCACCTTAATTGCACACTGATGTTTGTTGTAATGTGGCACAGGAGGGGCACAATGTTGTTTTTGGGTGGTCAACGATTATTGTTCATGTGTTCTAAGTGCTATTTGCCGAAACTACCAGCGTGAATATTATGTAAACTCGATGCATAATGTAACTTTTCGTACAATACGATTCCATGACACAGTGCCTCAAAGCAGTTTGAGTGACATTCTGTAATCATTAATCAATAATAATTATATTCCTTGCCACATACGCCAGACAAGCACTAATAAATAATGCATTAATTTTTGTTTTGGCTTGTCTGAGTTATCTTTAGCATTTTGGTAAGCGTATAAATTTCAAAAAACAGTAGAAATTTATTCAAAGATTATTAAAGCAAAAAATTTGAAGTACCACAGTAGAATAATGTATGTGTTTAAAAATAGAATACCTTTTTTATAGCAGGCTTTTCAGTTTTGTCTTAAACAGTTAAGACTTTGAGATTCGTTACCAATACTGTAGCTTATTAAGATTGAAGAGGGAATTTTTACTAAATTATTTAAGTACTAAATCAATTCAATTAAGAAGAATATTGAGCAGCTAAGCCAACATATTTTTAAAGTGGCAAAAACTGCTGGCACCAACTGTAATTATACCAAGTACCAAAAATATGTTGTGGCAAGAGCAGTTGCAGTTACACAGCATGGCATATATGGGGACAGTTAGTGGTAGTGGTAATTGTTGTTTTTGCCATTGCAGTTGTTTTCGTCGTTGTTGTTGTTGTTGTTGTTGTTGTTGCTGCTGTTAAAATAGCAGAAAACCCAAACAAGGACAACGACAACGACAACGACAACGACAACATCAATATAATTACGCTTTAAGTGCTAAATGGTAAAATATTTATGTAACAAATAAATAAAAAAAATATGGTGTTAACTTAATTGAAATTTAATTGAATATGTCATATGGAAAAACAACAAGAACAAAAACAACAACAGCAGCAACAATTACTACGATTGCGACAACATCAAAATGAAGGCAGACCGGCAATTGTTGCCCGGGGGGTTTGTGTTTGTGGCTTGTCCACGAACACTGTTCAACATGGACAAGGGACAAGGGACAAGGGTTTTATTCGCACAGTGTATGCAAAAACTTTAATTGACTGTTTGACCGGGTGGAAGGTTACCCCAGAGTAACATTTGTCATTTGCTCTCGCACTAATAATGACGTCAGCAACATGCTGCAAAGAATACAATTTATGCACAACTCCACAACTGCCACGATGCGGGTGTGTGGCAGGTTCATACATACGAAACTAGGTGTAAGTGCAAAAATATATGTTTTTAGTATTGACATCGCCGACAACGATGGCAACAGCAGAAACTACAACAGCAGCGGCAACTGTAGCAACAACAAAAGCCGCAGTGGCAGCAACCAACAAGCGGCATAAAGATTAATGACCATGCGCCAATTTTGTATACACTTCCCAGGCCTATTTCACTTTTCCTACAAAATCTGTAACTTATTGATGGCAACATCGCTGATTCCATAATGTATATATATATTATTATTATTATTATTTTTTGATGAACATCAACATCCAAAATAGCAGTCAAACTACCGAATTGGATTAGCATTTAAGTTCTTGCAAAAATCACAATTCCCATAGAATCAATGTTATTTAAAAGAATAAGTCAGATTCGGAGAGGGCAGTTGGTCTCAGGTCTGAAAGAGCACTTAATCTTCGGTGTGCCGGGCTTTGTTACTCGTTGTTGCTTACCATTATAGCAATCCCGGTGGCGAATGGTATCGTGTCATAGTCTTTTATTGGGTTCGGCGTATATTTTACTGTTTTTGCTCTTGCCGTGCTCTGGACGTGTTTTTTTTTTTTTTGGTAATGCTGCTTCTTGGCTGCTTCTTGCTCTGTCCCTGTTTTTGTCTGAGAGTTTCGTAAATATTGTTGGCACTTTGTCTTAATTGCTTAAAAATTACTGACATGGAAAATGAACTTGGCAACGTTGAACGATGCGTCGATGGCAGGAGTGGAGGAGTGGAGAAGCAAGCAATGAAGAGGCAAGAGAATTCAGCAGTCAGCTCCTTGCAACTTGGCTGTCGTCGCCTGTTGGCTGCTTACTTGTCAACGAGTCGACTGCTCGTAACGACAAATACTTGCAAATATTATTATTGTAGTCGAATTTCCAACAACTATTTATCATGCGGGTGGCACAGGAGCTGCCACAGTGGGGAAAGGGCGAGAGAGTGGCTCGGGGCCAAGAACCATTTGACAAACTTAATTTATTAATGTACAGACTTGCACAAGGCCGGGGATACCGGGGATACCGGGGATACTGTGGATCTGGCGACGACAATGACAACAAGCAAATGGGCCTCTTGCTTAAAAGCACATTAATTTTCATTCCGTTTGCTGATAAGTAAAAGCTGGCTTTGAATTCTATTTTAAATATCAAGTGACAACTAGCAAATACTCGTAAAGTGTACACCGCCAGCGGGGGTGAGTTACAGCAACTTCCCGTAATTGTTTCGTGCTGGCAACCAAGCAGATGAGGCAGCATCTTCTAGGCTTTGAGAGCTCTCGCTCACTCACAGACACAGATACAGACACAGACACGCACAATGATTTGGCATTCAGGCAGAATGGAGCTGTCATGCAGCTCATCTGCATACTTTTGAGTGGCCCATCATAATGTGAAATAAGACGCCACTCATTTTGGCGTCCAGCTGACAGGCAAATACCCAAATACTGAGCTGGCCATTTCATTCGAATGCTACTGATTGATATGCATGCGAAATCTAAGCATCACTTGGCTTTAGTTATTGACAGGCAATTTGGGCCAGGAGCAACCAGCAGCAGCCGCTAGCAGCCAGCAGCATTTCAATTTCGCCAAGTGACAGCCAAATCAGCGTTGGCCAACAAATGATAACGGCTCGAACAGCAGCCACTGTGTATGTAAATAAATGCCAACCTGTGAGAGCTGAACAGATATTAAAGCAACTATTTATATACACTCAAGTCGCCACAGTAAGCTCCTATTCTGCTCAATTTAATAAGAGCCGAAATCGTTGGTATCGAACGTTTTATAAGCCGCTTTTGAAAACGGTTCACATTCAAAACGAGTATCAAATGAAGCAGATTTTCTGATTTAATATGACACCAAAAATACGACCAATCGAAAACTGTTCAACGATCAAAGGCAACTGCAAATAATGTATAATTTTACAGTTAAATGCAAAACTAATAACATTTTGTATGGTTTGCTTTTAATGAGCTGCAGCTAAACCTCTGCGCATAAAATACATGTATCAGATTTGGTGGCACTGCAAACTAAAAAAAGGAAAATAATTTTGTTGTGTGTTTTTGGATGTATTATTTACTATTGAGCTGTGGCTTTGTTGCTGGTCTTTGTTTTTATGGCGGGCTGCACTAATTGAAACCACCGAATAATTGGCACCACATGAACCCGCAGCTTGGCCAATTAATGTGGGCGATTGGCCTGTTGTATTGGCCATGCTCGAAACCAAATCCGTCGTTCAATAAACCATGATTATACAGTTAAAGCAGACGCTTTGCCAGTTTCATTTTATATTGGGCATACAATAAGCTGCACGGGCATTGTCAACTGGGATTGCTATTGGGACGGAAACTGGGCAACTAATTTGCTAATTTGGGTGCTTAAAACACAATTGTAGTTGCTGTTGCAGCGACTGCTGCTGCTGTTGTAACCATGCCGTGGAGGCATCCATGTTGCATTCATGTTGTGCATTGTAGCTTTGCTCATAAAGTATACGCGATGTGGAAGCCATTGAAAACAGTCACAATATTACAGTCAATACTGTGTGCTTCATGCCACGTGCAACATGCAACTAAGTGTGCTACACAACTGGCAGCAACATTCAACCTTTATTGCATACCCAAAAGACTATATATCGATCCATTGGATACTATTGATTGAACTCAATGATTTTTTAAACACAAGAATTAAATATTTAAATATAGGTAGATATATAATAAGATTTAAATAACCAAAGTTGGTGTCCAAATTGTCAAGAATAATTATCTTAAAAGTTCTAAAATATTTTCCTTAGAGTTACAGAGTATACCGCAGTCGGCTGAGTGCAGTTCCCTTACGTATTTCTTTGCAACTTCTGTCGAACTGTCGTCGAGTGCAGCTGAAATTAGCAGCCATTGAGGCATCAACTAAACCCAAAACGGAAACAACCAAAATCTTGTTGGCAGTACGATTGCGAGTGGCATTCGAATTGGTTTTCATGAACTGCGAATTGAAATGAAATTCATTTCATTTTCCGTTTGCTTCTTTGCTGTTTCTTAACACGATTGATTGATTGAAATGTTTGCTGCAAATTGATCGATTATATGCAGCCAGGCATGCTACATGCCCCATACGCTTCAATAAGTGAGAATTTATTTTAAATTGATATAGCCATAGCATGGCTAGGGCCAAGCAGAGTAAACACAGCCCAAGGATTTGTCAACCCTAAATGGCTAAGCATATTAACGGGACACTTTATAAACTGGGTGACAGTTGGCCGCGTTTTGGCATAGGGAATGGGCTTAAGGAGTGCTGCCTGACAATTGTAAATGGCTATGCATTGGAAACGCTCTCAAAATGATGCCAAAGCCGGGTTTGCGGACTCTTGAAAAGGATATTTAGGCTTTTCTTAATATCCACAAATTGTAAAAATCTTTATGATTTACTTTGAACAAGCAGAACATTTGTAAACATCTTAATAGCTAATATTATATATATTTTTAATTTATTATTATTTATATTAAGAATTTCAAAACTTCTCTTTGTCTATTTATAGCATTTCAAGCATTTTTGTAGGTATTTGTTAAATCAATCGAATATGTGAAACAATATATTATTGACTAGAAATATTTGAGTCAGACATGAACTAACTCTTTTTAATTCCCAAGCGATTTGTTGTGCACCCATTTCATATTTGATAGAGTCTATAAATATTTGTCTAGGGCATCTCAATGTCTCGAGCGCATTTCTCCAGTGTTTTCAAGTATTCCTTTTGCTCTGTGTCTTAATGTGCGCTTCGTTTGGTAGCCAAGTGGATTTGTGAAGAGATTTGACATGCTAAAAACTTGATTGATTGATTCGCTTAACTGACACACACTCACGTACACACACACATCACACACGCATAAACACATGTACATAATCGCCCATATATATTGACAGATACCGACCCCAACCCCGCCTGCCTCCCTCAAAATGCTTGTTTTACACGTCGCTTACAAGTGGATTTTGCTGCTCGTTTATCAAGTGTGATAATTTTGTTCGTTTCTTTTAATTTTTTTTATTTACTTATTTTTTTGTTGTTTGAATTCCCTTATTGTCTGCAAGGAAAAGTAATTACTTACCGATCAACGGCGATGGCAACCAGATGCAGAATGGAGGCAGTGCAGCAGAGTACATCGCACGATGTCCAAATGTCGCATAGCTCCGGTCCCAGAATCCAGCCTTGGCTGATCTGTGGGAGATAAGATAAAGTGACATAAAGTTACGCACGAGGTCTCAGAGTGCCCGTGAAATAAACAATAAAAGTTGATGGCTTATTAAAATTGATGTCACGCTGGGGAGGAGTTCAGAATCTAGGCCATGATGGCATCTAATAACTGCGCAAACAAGAATCCCACTGACTTTGAATGCCAACTCACAGCTTGCCGCCGCTGGCCTCAACAATGAGTTGAACAACTCCAGAATGCAGTATTATTGCCATGATTTGTTAGGGAATTCAACTTGTCATGGCTTTAATTTTAAATGCATTTTCTAGCTTTTACTTAATATACGAAATGTTGCCTAGGAAAAACTTATTTAAAGGCTGTAAGACTTGAGTAAAATATTATTTTAAAATTAAATTGTTATATCAATTAAAGGTGGAAAAGAAAGGAAACCCATAACTGTGCAGGAGAATTTTGCTTTGTTAACATTGCGCGGAAGAACTTTTGTTACCCTTAATCTGCTAACAATCTTTTATTTTTGGCTTATACACAAATTAAAATCATTGTTCATTTTGGCTGTTAAGAAATAATTTTATAGCTTCGAAGAGTATTTCCTTTCTTGCCAATTTATATTGATTTCCTGCAGTACATTTCCACAGAGCTTACAATGCATTTAGTTCACTTTTGATGAGAAACACTCTTAGCCAACTTTACAAACCATCAATTTGGGTTAGAGTCAAACTTGAATGTGTACTCACCTCATAGACAGCGCCCAGTGGCATCACCAGACAAGCCACAAACAGATCAGCGACGGCCAGGGAAGCAACCAGATAGTTGGCCACATTCTGCAGATTGCGCTCCAGTATAATGGCAGCTATCACAAAGACGTTCCCTGCAATTGTAAGTAGTTAGTTGGACGAATCCTTCAGAGGGAAATGGCAATGGCTACGACAGCTGCTCGAACTGTTGCCGCTATTGCTGCTCCTCAGCGGCCTAATTGCGAAAATTGACTTGAGCGCAAAGTTTTCAATTCAATTAAGTAAGTTGGCAGTCGAATTTGAGCACAGCTGCAAGGTGAAAGGAAAATGAAAAGCACGAAAACGAAAACGAATACGTAACTGAAAATGAAAACGAAAACGAAACCAATGCGCTGCCGAAAACACAGATAAAGTTTGAAAATTGCCAAAGTTGTGTGCTGCAAAGCCATGTGGCCAAGTGGTATGGGGAATCTTATTAAACTTGGCTGTTAGCCCGGGAAAACTGCTCTCTCGCTGCATTAAAATATTTGTGCAGCACCCTCCAATCTAACCGAATATCACTGCACAATTGCCCCAGTCGACTGCATGGCCTTTTGCACTTGCTGCATTGTGTTGCACTTGAGCAAAGCCGCAGACAAAGTTCATACAAAAGCAACACATAAGCGACATGAGCTAATCGCACTCTCGTAAAGTTTTCCCCAACCCACCACCCATCGTCTGCCACCCTACGATGTGGGTATAAAATTGACAGCAGACCGGGCAGCATTCGGAGGCGCGGTCAACTTTGAAGTCGGTTAGTTTTTTCACTTTTTTTTGTTTTTGCAATTCCCTGTCTGTCAGAACTACTTGTGGCACACTTGAAGGTGCAGAAAAGAAAAGTGTGCTGCTAAAAGTTGAGCCAAAGCGCAGAAGACATGCAATTTACGGCATTGAATTTACCAGGCTGCCAAGACACACTGCCCGCAGCCACACACACACACACACACACAGTGACACACACACACACACACACAGATACTATGATGCTGGATACCTGTCAGGGCGGCAACAAAGGAATACACATGCAATTAGACACTTCAGTGTCAAAGTAAAGGCAAAGTGACGAGAGGCCTCTCCCTGAGCTGTTTGCATTGCAGCTCTGCTCTGCTCAGCTCAGCTCAGCTCGGATGTGCTTCTTGTCTTCATTGCGGCAGCTCGTCGAGGATGCTGCAAAAAGTTTGCAACAAAATTCCAAGTAGTACAATAAAAAATCTTTTCTTTGAATAATTCCTAGCAACAATTCGCCTAAACAGAAGAATCACATTTTGGCTAAATCGATACACATAACTAATTGAGTGCTTTGGAAAACGTGTGTTATTCTATAAGTGGGTGTCAGGAAATGAATTTCATTAAATATGTGGTAGTAAATATGTGGCATCAACATCGAAAAAAATTGTTATACAATCTGTGTTCATCTAATTATAAATTCAATTAAAAGATAATAAATAAAACATTTAATGCGAAATAAATTCAATAGCCACGTGTGCCATAAATTAATTAAAATTGCTCAGATTTGCATAAGATTTATTATAAAATGCTAAAGCTTAGTTAAAAAAAATTAATAAGCAACAAAAAATTGAAAAACAAATTTAACTTAATTTAATAATATCAAATTTAAATTTATATATTTTCGCAACGTTGCTTTTCAAAATAACTTCTTGTTCGGCATACGAAATATATTAAACAAAATTCGGTGATAAATGTGACAGCGAAATCAGAAAATGCTAATTTAAATTTATAGCAATCGAATAATCGAATATCTAGTGAAAAATTAATCTTTTACTCGTTGCTATTTTCGAGCCTGGAATAATTCAAATCACGTTTTTGCTGTTATTTAAACGTGTTTCTAGGAATTTATGGAGCTGCCCTTTAATCACCAGCAAAGTTTTCTATTCTGGACAGTTCCTATTGAAGCTGGTAACAAATGGAGCAGCCATTGGCCAGCATCTTGCCTAGTTTCTCTTCTCCCATTTCCCATTTCCCATTTCCTGCTGACGAAATTAGCATTAAAACTCATTAGCATTTCCTTTTATATGCTAAATGCTAAATGTTGCCACTCAAAACCCCATTCAAAGCCAATGCAACCACTGCGGAGTTCAAAAGTGAAGAAAACTTAAATGGAATCAAAGTGAAACTGAAAAGGAAAATGAAAAGGAAAATGCTAGTAAACGGTTAGCAGGAAACGAGCGCGCAAAGCAAAACTACGAAAATAAACACAAATTAAAAGCAAATCAAAATGAATACAATGAAAACAACAACAGTAAAAACAACAAAGCATGTGAATCGCGAAAAGAAAATGGCTCTTAAGAATGTGGCATACTTTTTTGGGGCAATGGTTTTTAATGATGCTTCTGTTTTTATGTTTGCCTCTTGACTTTTGCGTCGCGCTTTAATGAAATGAAATCAAATGAAATCTACTTAAATTAATGAAATCAATTTCAGTTGATTCAGTGTTGTTTATTTTTGTGTTTCTTTTTTCATGCCACACACTTGAATGTTTTGCGTTTTACAATTTGGCAGTAAAAGTTTTCATGGTAATTTTTGTCAGAGTGGAAAAAAATAACGAAAAAAAAATCGAAATTGCTTGTTGTTGTGTGGCTTGAAACTGTGATTGATTGATTGATTGTCTGTCAATTTTAATGCGTCGTGCCTCTCTGCTCTGGTCTAGATGAATGCTTCTGCCTCGCGTGGCAGATTTTGTCTTGTGTTTGCCTTCGGATTTATGGCTAAATGCGTGTAATGAATGTTGCCCAACAACAATGGTAGGCAACACTGAGCCTTATTAATATCGAGCAGTTAGAGAACTGCTGGCTGCTGTTGGCTGCTGCCAGCTGTTGTCTGAGCCATAATAACAACAATAATAATAAATAATATAAAACGGGCTCGCAGCATCATAAATATCAGTTACGCGTATTTTATTATCTGCAACCAAACCAAAATGCTGAACGAGCGCAAAATCTTTAAGCGAACCAGGAAACACTCGATGCTCAGATGTCAGCCCCTCCGTCCCTCCCCCCCTCCATCTGTACCCAATAAGTTGTCATTTGGTTTGCCTTATTGAATTGTTTGCAATGCTCCCCAATGAAATGGCGCCTTGGATTTGGTGGCACGCGCGTGCCTGAGACTAGCGTCCATGGAATTTAATGCCCTGGTCTCCCCCCCACCAAAAAGAAGCGCGCAAATAATTATGTCTATGTTTAGGCCTTGGCTGTGACTTCGTCTTCGACTTCGACTTCCACTTCGACATAGACATTGACATCGACATCGACATCGAGTTTGACTTGCCTCCGCCTAATGAGCTTTCCATGTATCGAGGCACATTCCGTTGCCGACTTACCAATTATGGTGATGAGTATCATGAGGCCCAAAAGCACCGATGTGACAGCCATGCGCAGCAGCTGCGTAAAATCATCCTCGGCCACTTTGCTGGCGGTGACATTGATTGCCGTGGCATTCATCAGCTGACCACTGCTGTTAACATTCACCCACTCCCCAAAAATACTCAAGGCCGTATCATTGCCCTCCAGCAGCAGCGAATCATTCAACAGCATTGCGCCCAAGCCCACAGCCACATTCGTATAGTTATTGTCTAAAGCGGAGCTGGCGGTGGCACTGACTCTGGCGCCTTCGCTGGTGGCATCTCGGCTGCCATCCACATCGATCAGTTTGATTGCACCTGTGGTGAGTGTTCGATGAGCCGCCTTTGCGGTTATTCGCGCTGCTGCCGCTGCAACCGAGGCGCTTGCCGCTAGCGCTGCCAGCGCTGCTGTGGCCAACGGTGAACTTGGTGAACTGTTGCTGTTGCTGCTGCTGCTGCTGTTGTTGTTGTTGTTGTGGTTGCTGTTGTTAGTGTTGCCCGCACTGCTGCCATCGATGGAGCCAATAGCAGCGACAGCGTTTATAAACTCGCTATCACCGCCATCGTTATAATAATGATTGTTGTTGTTGTCGTCGCCGGCAATCCCATCGTCCAGCTCCTGCTCATGCTCCTCATCGTCGTCATCGTTGTAGGGCCTCGGCTCAGCTATCAGATATGCCTTATCATTCATGCTATTGGCTATGTAAATGTAGTCCAGCGCATCTGTAAAATGCATTTGTAGCAGATAGTAGAGCATAAGATACATTTGCGGCAAATAAATAAAAAATTAAGATAACTAGATTAGATTATTTCAGATAGATGTTTTTAAATGTTTTAAAAATAATGTTTTAAAGAGAATTGGACTAAGCTAATATCTTATCGAATGATTGAAAAATTTCTTTCTTTTTTGGCATGCATTTTTATTCTTTAAGTGTGTTTTAATTAATTTTCATTATACTCAAAAAGCTTTTATAACACTATTTTAAATATAAGCTATAATTTTAATTAAATTTGTTAATTATTAGTATGAAGATATTGAATAATCTAAAAAAGTTTAAGCATTTTCTCTAGGAATATTTATTTAGATCTTCCTATTAAATAGCGACATCAACTTCATAACACGTTGCAAGGAATACAAATTTTTTGTTGTTAAATTTGACTTAATTTGGCTTCTGTGAAGTGAAATTTGCAATTAAAACTTTTTTTTAACCCCTTGAGCTGAATTTGTATGAGTTTTTCGAGAGAGCTTCTTTTGTTACGTACCGTTAAAGTTGGTCTCGCGCGCCATTTTGTTGCTGTTGTTGCTGTTGTTGGTTCTGTTGTTTTGTTGTATTTGTTTTGGTGGGATTAACGGTAGTTCGCTTAATTGCAGCCGCAGCGGAAATGAGGTGAGTGAGCGTAGACGGAAACGGAAGCGCGACTATGCTACTAGGCGACTATGCAATGACAATGACTATGGCCGGTCAGTGGCGAGATGGAGTTATTTGGGCGTCGTCGCTGACGTCGGTACATGGTGACCCACACACACACACACACTCACACACGGAGACACACTCACACACACGTACACACTAGTCGCAGGCAGGAAGTATTCTCTTAACGAGCTTTTAAGTGTTTACACGGAGCGACGTTTACAGTTCCGGCATTCACTTTCTAATGGGAATCGCTGGTGCTTTGTTGTTGGCCTTCTTGTTTTTGACTGGCAGTGTTGTTGCTTTGGTGCTGACTGTTGTTGCTGCCAACTTGCCAGGCTGCCTCTTGTTATTGCTGTTTTTTCTCCTTCTTTATTCCTTTTAAGCTCTTCCGTTTGTGCTCATGTGTTATGGGTTGCTTATGCGTTATTTTCACATCCTCAAAGTGAAGCGCACTTCCGCTGGCGACATAACTCCTATCTGCTCTGGTGGCTGCTGTTCTTGTTGCTGCTGTGGTTGTTGCTGTTGTTGTTGCTGTTGTTGCGCTTGTATTTTCATACTGTTGTTGTTTGCTTTGAGGGAGGGGCGCAAGGGCCCGCATTACACCATATTCATTTGCGAGGCTGCAATCAGAATTCAATTAGAAAATAAATTATATTAGCAGCTGAAATTCAAATGTTTTCCAATATTTTGCAATTTGATGCTGCGAATTCATTTCCTGTAGCCTCCATACACACAGTTGCTACAAATTTATATCATATATCAATTTCCTGCACATTGTGCGTAAAGTGTAAATGAATTTGAATATTAGGCCAGAGCAACAAAATATTTTTCATACTGCCTTTGCTCGCAGTCGCTTGTTAAATAATTTAACGCAATTTTTGCAATTACACGCAATCACTTTGCACGATAAATAAAAATGGAGACTGACACGCAAGTCGCTTTCATTTCTTTGCTGTGGCTGCCACCACCCCCCATGCCACATGTGTGTGGCCAACACATCTCCTCTCATGTGTGTGTGTGTGTGTGTGTAGACGGAAGCTTGCGTGCGCGCCAAAGGCGCCATTGGTAAAGGCAGCTCCCTACAAACGGCAGCAGCAACAACGACGGCATCGAAATAAATTTAAAAAGCATAAAAATACAGGAAAAAACAAGAGAAAATAAAATAGAAACCCAACGCTGCGCAACGCAGTAAAATGTCATCACATGTTGGCTTGTGTGTGTTGGAGTGTATGTGTGTCTGTGACTGTAACTGTAACTATTGCATATAATACTTATGTAGTCAGTATACATGTGTACATAGATTGTGGCACCATAAACGCGTTGCGAGAATGTTGCATGCGTAATGCGCAAAAGTGCAAAGTGCCGAGGGCCGAGTGCCGAGTGCCGAGTGCCGTCTATCGTCTAGTTTATAGATCCCATAAGCGGGAATTGACTGTAGCAAGAAAGGAGCAGTGTTTATATTCACCCAGGCTCTTTGCTGTGCACAGTGCTGAGTTGGACTCTATAAAAAGGCATAGATTTCATGCCCCCTCAAGATTTATGTGATCTTTATAGGCCTTGGCTTTAGAAGCTAAGGCAAGTAGTAAGCGTGAATCTTAAATCATTCAAGAAGCACAGAATAATTATTTTAAAATGAATTTATTGAGTCTTAGTTTAGTAAGAGAGAAGATACAGGACTAGAAAATAAAGAGAGGAGGGAAAGTTAAGAAGAGGAAATAAAGGATATTGAGAGAGGGATAGAGCACTAGGGAGAACGAGTGAATAAATCGAGGCACTGTGGGGACATGGGGCATACAGCACAGCAATGATGATTACATTAAATTGGGTCGACAAGATTAGAACGAATATATATGTTTTTAAAAAGTGGTTAAGCCTCAGACTGCTTGCTACAACATTTTCAAATCTATTACCTTATCTCATGTTACTTATTTTAATTAGTACACATAAAACAAATACCATCCAAAAACATTTCCAACATACCTTTACATTAAGTATAGTTATAGTTATTTATTGCTATTAAAATGTATTTAACCTAAAATTTAAGGTTTTTGGACAGAAATGTCCGGTTTCAAACTTTTCCATATGCAGTTAGTATTCAACTTTTGTGCGCTTCTCCTGATTAAATTTGGGTTCCTCCGCTTGGGAAATGTATGCGATGCTAATTATCCAGCTCAACTGCTAAGTACAGTGAAATAAACAGTTACGGAGCGAAAACAACGACATCTGCATCTTTTTAGATGCACTGTGCATGGAGCTCATTAAAAGTTGGCATTAGATGCTAGTAGCTAGTAGCCGGGATGCACACAACAAGTGAGCTCAGTGCTAATTCTACCTTTTCCACCGAGCCACCCCCCCTTTTATCCTTGCACTTCGCAGAGCCACTTTCCTGTCCACTTGCTCCCTGCTTGTATTCCTAGGTACGCAAACAATCCTGTGTTGATTGGCAATTGTATTCGCTGTTGAATAACTTCTCCATGGTGCACATCGTCTAGTTAACAATGTAAGCAAGGAACGTAGCACAGTTTTCAGGGCTTTTGGAGTCCGATTCATTTGGACACGTGCAACAAAATCACAGGCAACGCGAAGCAACTCAGAGTGTGGCTTAAGCCGTTGTGAAAATGCCGCAATAATTTAGCATATTTTAATATTAATAGCAAATTGCGTTGATGGTAAATTCAAGCTGAAAGTGCTAACCTTCAAATGACGATGAAAATAACCACAACGGAAACTCAACTGTATATTGTTTGCATGCGAGCGTGTAGGTGTGTGTGTGTGCGTGTGTGTGTGGGTGTGTGTGTGTGTGTGGGTGTGTGTGTGGGTGTGTGTGAAAGGTACTCCAACTAACATTTTCAAGTTCAATGTCGATTAAACGCATAAGTTTATGTAAGCCATGAATGTTCAAGGCAGCCCAGTGGCTCTGTGTGCATTTGTGTGGTTACAAAGGGGGTTGTGGAGGGAGGGGGATGTTGTGGGTTTGAGTTGTTTTTTTTTTTCTTTCTGTTTTTGCTTTGGGGCGGGTTGAGCAGTTGGCCAACGTGCGAGGCTCGCGTTTGAAGTGCATTTCAGTGTGAAGACGACACATGTTCTTTAAATGCACACCTGTCTACGTGTCAGTTCATTTGTGTGTTAGTGTGAGTGTTTGTGTATGTGTGTGAGTGTGAGTGTGTGACTCCGTGGCAGTTTGTCAGCAGCCGCTGACGAGTGCACTTGTTGCGGTTAGCCAGTAAGTAGAACGATACAGCAACGAGTGCCACAGGCACGGCGTCTGCTGCATATATTATGCATGTGCATAGCTATGTATGTGTTGGTGTATTAGTGTATTTGAGTGTATCTTTTTATAGCCAGCTTATCGCATATTTATGCAACTTGGCCTTTAAGGTGCGCACAAGAAAAACACATGCATTAGCTTTATCTCTGTTATTGTTGCACATAAATTTGCCAAACAAGTTTTGGTTTTCCCTTTAATATCTCATTAAATTGATTATTTATTTATTTATTTATATTTACATATCGCTGAATTTACCTACTCTGCGAAGAGTGTGTATATTTTTTTAAAAATCTGAATAATAAAATTTAAAAATTAATATGATTATTTTCAATTTAGAATGTATATTTTATTTTAAATGTCAGTTTTTTTTTGTAATTTCTATTAACAATTTTCATTCTGAGCATAGTTTATTAAACTGGTATCCAACTCGTTAACCGTCGCACATAAGACATATTCAAACTTGTTCATTTTGTTTGGCCTATAAAAGTGCACTTTGAACGGGGTTTATTGTTTGCCAATTCCACTGGCAGCTGTTTGTGCCAAAGAGAAATCCAAACTAAACTAAAATAAAATAAATTGCATACATTTTTCATTTGACGCTCGATTTCATTCACATGCACAAACGCAGACAGTGGCACGCACACACACACACACACACACACACATTTACACATACATACATTATAAATTGGTAGAGGCGAACATGACCAGGCATTTATCAGTTGCTCACATGCATTCAAAGATACTAATGTACATATTAGTTCAGCCCTGTAAGTGGCTGCCTCTCCTCCATTTTCCCTTACCCTTTTCAACTTTTTCAAGCTTTACTTGTGCATCAAATACAAGTGTGTGTGTGTGTGGCATGGTGTGATAGCTGGGTTCCCTTTCCCGCTGTTTCCGCTTCATTTCATGCGCCATTTTTCTCTATCTTTACACTCGAGTGTT
Organism: Drosophila mimica; assembly: GCA_037043585.1. Taxonomy (NCBI): domain Eukaryota; kingdom Metazoa; phylum Arthropoda; class Insecta; order Diptera; family Drosophilidae; genus Drosophila; species Drosophila mimica. The sequence continues at coordinate 708,147 of JBAMBE010000437.1, forward strand.
TGCGCTTTGTTGCCTTGTCCTGGGAAGGCCTTTCATTGGCCTGACTATTTCTATATCGAGTTGTTGTAGTTCATGTTGCGCTTGTTGTTGTTGTTGTTCTTGTTGTTGTTGTTGGTTGCGGTTGCAGCTGTGATGTGTGTACAGCTTCAGTTTGCCAGCCTCATGCTTCTGCGGTTGTTGGTGCTGGCTTTGTTTTCATTTTTTGCCAGCTTGCAATTGCTTTTGCCAATCATTCCACTACAAATAATTTATAACTTTTTCTACTAGCCAACTTGCATGCCATTCCTATGCTTTTGGGCTATAAATATTACTCAAACATTTAGAATAAAGTAAAAAAATAATACCGCATTTATAATTAAATTTAGTGCTGATCAAATGTTTTCTTTTGAGTGTCTCGTTAATATACGATTGCCTGCGGTTTCTCTCCAATTATTCAATAATAATGCAATCGACCAATTTGACCACAATAACAAATTGTGCACACTGTAAACAAGTAGCGGACCACTCCCACTCCCACTCCCATCCCCCATCCCCCATCCCTTGCAACCACTTCATCCATCCGTTCACATATCTGTCTATAAATTTCTCTTTCTCTGTTCATTGTCATGTTAAACGAGGCAAATAAATACTCGTCCATCAAAAAAGTTGGCAAAAAAACGATTATATGAATTTTTCAAATATTTAAATGGCAGCTTATTTCGCAATTTCAACGCGGTTTGCAAAAAAGAAACAAATCAATGCAACAAAATATGCAAAAATGTTCGGGTAGTTGTTGCATGTAGTTTGTGTAACAACGAATTAGTCGAAATGCTATAAAATTGAGAGCTAGTTTCAATTGTAAATCGTTTAAATTCCTAGAAATAGATCTATTCCATATAAAAGTAATAAATTTTGTTTACGAGTTACAAAAGACAAATTTATCCGATAGGTTTTCAGCACAAATGAATCAACTCAGAAGCATTCATCATAGAGATGTTTCACTGTAGCACGAAAGTGAAGTGGTACTTTAAATTATAAAGCGATAAGAAGGCAAATTCGCTGAAAATTCAATTAAACTTTTTTTTTCAATTCTTTACAATATGTGCGAGTAACGAACTTTGTTGCTTTTTAATTACATTTCACAATTTCGTAAGCTTGACGAGACTATATATATATATATATATATATATATATATATATGAAGGAGAGGCTGTAAATACAAGAATGTGCTCGACTGGTGCTTGTGTGTTTGTATTATGCGTATATATGTATGTGTGTATATGTATGTGTGTATGTGCTCTTCTTGAATGTCATGGCACATGATAATAAATTTCCGCATGCAATATCCTGCATTTAAATAACACTTCCTGCGTGCCCGTCTAGGCCAAGGCATCCGTCGTCCATACGTCAGCGAGACATGAATGAAATGAATTTATTTTCCAACATTTTCCCTCCCACCATCCAGCTTTTACTCTCACTCTCTTAGGCAACTTGCGCGGTGCATTCACCACGTGGTGTATGTTTGGGACGGCGGGGGTTCTCTCTGTCTCTGCCTCCATCTCTGTCTCTGTCTCTGTCGGACCCAGCTCCGTCGGACGCAGCTCTGTCGGTCAGTAAATTTCGAGTCGAATGGCTGGCGAACGCACTTTGCTTCATTACTTTGGACAGCTCCTCCCCTCCCCAAGAATGCCTGCTTTGTGGGCATTTGGCACTTCATAGCAGAGTGCGCCCAAATAGCAGCCATGTTTGCGTTTTGTTCGCTTCCGCAGACCGCACGCATAAGCAGGGATGTTGCGGTCCCGGGGTTGACTCGGCCATCTTTACCACACAATAAAAATTTATGAGCCGTATGCGTGTGCGCAGCCCTTTTTTGGCTCACAACATCGCACAACATTTGTGAGGCGCGCATAAATTTTATATGCCACAACTTGACATGCTTTTTTGCACAGCGCCACCCTCAGAGCTTCACCCCCTCCAAGTTGACTCTGCATCTGTTTCTTGTCGCTTGCCGACAGTCCCTGACTCTAGCCGTAGATAGCTGCAGGTAATGCAACCCCGTAAATTTTTAGTAGTTGTTGCTGTTGGGTTTCTCTGTTGCATTATGCATGAGCTGGTGGAGGCGGTAGTTGAGGTTGCTGCTTGGCTACTTTTGGCAGCGCTCAATCAATTAGTCTCAGGCCAAATGTGAGTGCTGATAGCCAGGTTTGCTAACCGACCCTCCTTGTGAGATGCCTGCAATTAAAGCTGCTGCTAAAGTTAAATACAACGAAATGCATTCAGTGTTTCCAGTCGTGAAAGGATGATTTCATGCTCTTGCGCACAATTTGGCTACAATGCGACTCAGCCAAAGGATGTCAGGCTGTGTGTCGGCGTGTCTGTCTGTCTGTCTGTCAGTCAGTGTGTCTGGGCAATGTGTGCGACGTGATTTCTTTCTCATGCAAATAAACGTGAGCGACAAACACGTGGCGACAGCTTGATTCTCGGCAAGGAGCATGCTTCTAATGGAACCAGGATGGGGCCACGGGCTGCCGACAGGCAGTCGATCGATGCGAATACAATTTTGAGGCTGCCTCTCAAAATTACCGAGCAACCTGCATTTGGCGTTTAACCTGTTAAATGCGACGAGACGGGAAAATTCTTGTGCAAAATGTTACGTAATTCCGTGACTAAATTTATATTTGCAAATTCTCAGAAAGCGAACCACTTGAGTAGGTGTCAGATGTATCTTTTATACTTCATGTGCAGTTATTTTATGTAGATATATAAATTGTAGTAAATTGAATGAGCTCAGAAATCTGTAGCAGTTGATATATATTTACCGTTTACTTTAATGTAGCAGTTGCTATATATTTACCGTTTACTTTAATTTTAAAGAAAAGTTTTTTATTTATTTATTTATTTAATTGTCAACTAAAGTCAGTCGACATGAAGAATACAAAAATTAAAAATTATAATTAAATTAAATTTATGATAAAATTAAAAATTTAAAGAAATTAAAAAATAATTAAATATTTATAAGAATATATAAGAATGTATATTTTTATTTTTCAATTTATTCAATTAAGTGTAACATAAAAATTCAATTTAAGTGTAACATAAAAATATGTTTTTTCTTAAACACACACGATCTATTTTCTAAACCAATTTAATTAAATGCCCTTAAATGTCGTAAGTTGGTTATAATTCATAAGATACGTTGTCCCGTAAGATCATCCCAAGTAACGGGTTATTCAGCAGCAGCCACAGCAACTTTTACGCTCTTCTTGTCCAGTTAAATAAACTGATGGACTTTTTGCACTTGTGATGGAGCTTGAAGCCCTGTTGGCTGTGTTTCTCTGTGGTTGTCGCTTTGATTAAATATTTATTAAAATTTAACTTTGTCCATGCATTGACAACAACATCAACAACAACGACGGCGACGACGACAATAATGAAAAACAAGAGTGTCCAGCAACCGGTATCAGCTACTTTGCATAATTGCAAAAATAATCGGGCCGAAAAGCGTCGCCAGGGCTTAAATGAAGTTGTTAATATTAATGAGGAAATTTTTCAGCGTGACGCAGGCAGCCGTCGCAATGTTTGGTTTTAATATTGTTATTAATCAGCTTTTAATGTATTTAATTAAGTTTTGCCCTACGCCAAATATGTTGAAAATTTAATCAACAAGCTGCTCCCCCATCCACCTCGATCCTTCCATCAACTCGATTGGCCAACAAATAAGCATTATGGCTCATAGCAAGCCAACAGATTAAGCAGCGCCGCGTTTTCCACCCCAAGGGCTTGTTACTGCCTCGTCGAGTGAATATTATTACCATGGAATCAAACTTTTATGGGCATTTAAAGCAAAAAAAAAAAAAACCAACAAACAACAAGTCGCAGTGCTCTAGTTGAAAGATCTCCCTCGACTTTGGGATACCCATTACTTGAATCTAGGAGTGGTAAACATTATTAGTGATATATACCAGAAATGTGTGTGCTGTTCTGGGACACAAATCCATTTTTATATGTGTTTTCTCAGGAGAAGTTATCTTTCAATAAGTTGTTCTTTTTCTTAGCTTTTTGAATACACTTAGGCAACTTTGTTGGCACCTTTTTAAGGTATTTTTAGTGTGCCCAGGGTACGAAAAGTTTTTGCAAACAAAAAGATGTGTAAAGAAAAATCAACTTTTTTGCGTTCCACATTTTCAATTTTCTATTGAAGATTACTATATGCGCAAGTTAGTGGGTGGCAGTGGGAGTGGCAGTGGGACTGGGACTGGGATCCCCTTGCGGTACATGGTTGACACTAACATATTAGGGTGCCGTTTGAGCAGCTGCATCAGCCAGCCACTTAGCAGCTGTCCAATGTTCGATCATGTCCAGCACTTGTCCTCCCGAGTGTCCGCTCATTTGTCTGTCTGCCTCTGCAAATTTGCACTTTATTTACGCAAGCTGCCGCTGCCGCTGTCCCCTGCTTCTGCTTCTGCTTCTGAGCTACGCATTCAATTTTTCATCTTTATCCGTCTGTCTGTCTGTCCGTCTGTCTGTGTGGAGCTTTTGGAATGGCCGCCGGGCAGCGACTTAAATGGTTGCCTTCGTGTGCCTCCGCCGAGTCGCATTCAGCGCAAGTTTTCACACAGCCTCCACATCCGGTTGGCGTTTATCTTTTGATTTGTGTTTGGCTCCGTTGCCCGTGCCTTGTGTGTTGGTCTCCCAGCTTTTTGCTCAAGTGTTTACAAGTGATTTGCTGTGTAGCTTGTTATGCTTTCGAGCAATGGCATTTTTTAAGCCTCTTTTTTTTCTTCGTTGTGTTGTGTTGTGGTTTTTTTTCTTTTTTTTTGGCAAAAGTTTCAGAGACAGGAAAACCCAAATGACTCGAGTGAATTGCGCTTCCGGCTGTTTTGCAGCTTGTTAGCTTTGAACGTACCAATTGAAATCTGACTCGGTCCGAGGAGTCAAAATGCCAACAGCTACAAAATGTGGCTACTCTCATTTGCATGCGATGCCAATTGAAATTTCAGTAGAACGGAAACTGTTAAGTCGTATCGCGTATCAATTCACAATATTCAAGCAGCTCTATTCTTTTTGTATACCAGCTGATAAGGAACGCTTTTGCCCCGCCCCCACCCACACCCCCACCCACACCCCCGAAATTGCACCTATTTTTGCTCTTTAGTCTGGGCAATTTGCCAATCTGTCGAGCCAATGCCAAACGCCCAATTCGAGTCTGAAAATCGATGAGCCGACTTCGACATCCACGTAGCTGATGGCGGCAAAAATTAAAGCCAGCCCACGCTGTCTTGAGCCAACTGGGCTCAGTCTGCCTCAAATTGTGTCGCCCATGTCTCCTTGTGTCTGCTTCTCTATTTTATTTTCACTTTATGGCTTAATGTGCGCACTCGAAAACACTGGCAGCCATCGGTGGCGCCTGCTGCTCGTAAAATCCCAAAAACTTGCAGCTTGTCAAATGAGTTGTTGCAATGCGACTCGTTCCCTTTCCACTCCTCATTCTTTATTGTGACCCATTCGAAATCCGAAATTACTTAGCCTAGTTCCCCAGTCAGCCCTTTTGGCTGACAGTCACAATTGCAGCACCGTTTTGCGGTCAGTTGCTGTTAAATGGATTTAAATACCGCGTTGGCCTCGCAATTGTCAACTGCTGTTGTTTTGACTTGGAAACGGTTGTTGGGGTAAATTCAATTAAAGTGATTTGTTTTTGAAGTGTGCAAATTCGAAAACATCTTTTCGGTCAGTAAATTTAATATTTTACATACACTAATAAAATATACTCTATTCAAACCATTACATATTTCAGATAGTTGCAGCTTAGCAATATATTATTTTGATACATTTTTGCGGCTTTTGAAAATATACAACTTAAAACATCATTTTGTAAGGAATAAGATTTAAAAAAATTACTAGAAAAATGAGAACGAATATTAAATGAAAAGTTTTTTTTTTATATAGTAAATAATCTTTAAATATATAAAGTAACTTATTCATATATAAAAGCTATTCATTCAGTACGAATGCATTCTGGCTTAGCTGCTTAAAGTGTAGTTACTTTTCTATTTTATTTTTTGAGTCGTTTAGCCTTTCTTTTTTTGTGTTACTGGCTGTGCCAACTGCTGCTTTTATCAATATTTAAAGTTTATGAACAGCTGGGCTGCCATTGTTCTCTTTTAGCCATTGCCATTGCCATTGCCAATGCCATTGCCAATGAATGGGCCTTGTGAGTTTTAAGAGAGACCGTTTGTGTTTGTGGAATGGCATGTGAAATGCAGTCAGTATATGCAAATCAATCGCCACACCTGTAGGGCTATTATCTGTGTCGGTGTTGCCAAGTTCAAGGGAAAGCTATAAACACACACACACACAAAGCACTCATAGAACCAGCTAAAAGCCTGAACGTGTGAATGGATAAACATTCAGTGGCACACGGGCTGTTTCAACAGCTCTCGTCACTGTATGCGATAAATACTAATTTATTACATTATAAACAGCCCTCGCGTATATTGTATACAAGCACACATACCCACATATATATATATATATATATATATATATATATATTTTTGTATGGATGTGCAGCGCATATACAAACAGCCGAGTGAAGCCATAACAAATGAAAAGCAAACTTGTGGCTTGACATTGATGAATGCACGATGAGATTTATGCTACGTTCCATGGTGTGATATACACATAAAACTATAAGCGTGTTGTAGTTGTATACGTATATGTATATATATACAAATACAGCTCCACTGTGTCTATAAGCTGCCACTCATTCGCTCACACACACACACACATGGAAAAACAAACACTTACACACAAATGCTTGCGCCCAAAGGGCTCTCTGTCTGGCTGAAATAAATGTTAAGTATACGCATAATAGGCGCCACACTATACCGTTGTGTCTGCCTGCAACGCTCTGTTTGCCTCTTCTTCTTCCCGTGTGTGTGTGTGTGTGTGTGTGTGTGTGGATGTGTGTGTTTTGCTCATTTACGCACTTTAAGTCGCTGGCTTAGCACACGTGTTTGCCGTGCTGCGCTGCTGTGTTGTTTACCTGCCCGTCAGCGCCGCTGGGGGAAGGAAAATAAGGCCAGGAAAAACAAAAAAAAAGTAGAGCAGACAAAACACTCATGAGCCAACACGGTGTTGGCCCAACAGGATTGTTATTTTTATATCTGTCTCGCTCTATGCTACTGTGCCTTAAAGGGGCATCTTTGGCTAGTTAACATGATTGTGGGCAATAACTAGGGATATTGTAAACACATATGTGAATTTAGCTGCTAATTAAATTTATCTGCCATTTATTGGATACAAGTTAAGCCGAGTTCTGAACATGGCATAAATATGTGCTTTATGTTGTTTAGGATTAACTAGTATTCGATATGTTCTTCTTTCCTCTAATCGTATTAACGTTGGTAAGTCGCCAGTCAGCAGATACTTATATTTATTTTAATGTTTGTTTTCTCCTTAAATTTGGGCTTCCCAGAGATCTCCTTTTAATATTTAATCCTTTAAATAATAATATTAACATGTCTGCAAATCCTTTCCAATCCTTAAAGCTGATTGACTTGGTTAATGATGAGTTTATATACATTCATTAACTGGTTAACAAGAAAAAGTGGGCAGATTATCTTTACGGGTTTTATCATCAGCACAATTTGTTGCAAGTAACTTGTTATTTGTTCAAATTAGCAACTTGATTGAGTTCCGAATAACCGGCAATGTAATCCTTAAGTCCCACAGATACAGCACAGTACAGTACAATAAATACACTTTTAACCCTTATGTAAATAGCTTGGAGAATATAGATAATGACAATCGAAATCGGCTTAAAGAAACAGTGCCAACAAAAATCTTATTATTGATATTCTTTTGTTTTTATTTTTTTAATTCTCTTCAGATTTTATAAATGACCTCTTCGACTAAAAACTGTTTTTGTAGCCTGAAACAAGTACTTCCAATAATACTTTCTGTTAGATGTTAGACTAGTTGAATAGTGTTGCAGTCCGGGTTAAAAGTCGCATTCCGTTTTAAATTGTTTGTTTATTTTCCACGGTAGAGAAACAAGGCGAAAACGGTTTTGGCAGTTGTCTTCTTGGCTCTTTGCCATTTGGTAAACATTGGCATTGCAGATAATTAGTGGGCCATTGTTTGTTATTTTTACTGCCCAACTGTTGTACTCGAGTCCAGTTTTAATCATATTATTTTGGACTCTAGCAATCGGATTGTAGCAGACTGTAAATTATAAATATGAAATTTCAGATTCTTGCCTCGGATTTCAGTGCTTTGGCATTTGCACAGTTAAGTGAAAATAGTAATCGGTGTGGGCTTTAAATTGGTCAAATAACCGTTTATTGCTGCATTGAATTAATTGTGATGAATTAAGGATAAAGGCAGAGAGAAATACTACCTCCCGAAGCAATTAATGTGGTCGGCATAATTATGTGCACTACCTGAGCATAAGTGCTATGAAAAAATTAATTAAAATGTAATTAAAGTGGCAGCTACACTTTCCCGCTACCTTCGCTCATTTTCTTTCTTCGCTTCACTCACTTCACCTCACCTCACTTCAGCATGTTTCTTTTAATGGTTATTTTATGAAATGGCAACGAGCGACATTATGCGGCAAGTGCCACTTGACGTTGCGTGTACGCAGCAGTGTGTGCATAAAGCCAACACTAGTGTATTTGCGGTCTGCGCATATGTATGTGTGTTCCTGTGTATGTGTGTGTGTGTGTTCCGTTTTTTATTTTGTGTTTATCGTAAATTGCAACATATATTTGCATTAAGTGCGCTCTTTCTCGTTAAGTCGCCGTTTTTCTCTTATTTGGCCAGAGTGCACTTTGTTTAATTGATTATTCTCGGCCAGAACAAAACTGGCAGTGGGGAAAATTCTTCAAATTGCAGCAGCTACAATCTGTAGGCAGTCTAATGTCGCTGATAAGATGAAACGAGGATGGGAAAAAGGGTTTCTAACAACTAACAGAGCATCATGCGTTGACTTCCTTCCCAAATACACTGTCGAAGCAGGATTTTCAAATGCAATTTTAAATTTCAGAAATGAATATTGATCTTAAAAACTTTAACTTATCGCAAATAAAAGATTTTCTGTGCCTAGCATTTCTTTAAGGCTATCGTGAATTCAATTTGTATTTAAAATACACGTTTATCCCTTTTTCAATGCAAACAACATTCCGGATTTTTGGAACGTACGCGAGCCTTGTTTCCTTGTCGCAGTGTAAATATCCAGTTACATTTGAGTAAAAGACACTCGAATTGCGACCCCACCAGGCAGCTGTATGTGTGCGGGTGTTTGTGGTGTTTGTATTGTGCTTAGATGAGTGTGTGTTGTGTGTGTGTGTGGGTGTGTGTGTGTTTTGGCCTGCCTTTGGCATTGTGTTGCCTTTTGTGCTATTATTAAAATGAGGCTGCTTTATTTTCTTGTGGCACTTTTATTTTTATACTTATGCAAACATGTCTCATGTCTTCATATACTCATAAGTATGTTTGCATATGTATATACATATATACACATGTATATATATATATATGTACTGTCTTTTTTTCGTTTTAAAGCATTTACTCCAGGGAAATTTTCGGCGTGCTGTGTTTGATTATGAACTGGGTTTTTCTTGTGTTTTTGTTGTTATGGATTATGCGACCATTGGGAGCAACTTCTGCCTTTGTTTCTTGCATCTGCTTCGTTTTGTTGTGCATTTCTTTTGGCTTATGCAAAGAAGCCGTTAAAATTTAAGGAATAGCTTCAAGTCAGAGACGGCAAAGAAGTACAAATATAATTAAAAACATTTTTAACATGCTTGGAATGCTGCAAATATTTAAACACTAGGCAACTCGACAAACGATGTGGGGCGACATTTTAGCATTTCGACATTGTGGAATTTATTTTGCCCCATATGAGAGGCAGGTGTGGGTGTGTGTGTGTGAGTGTGTATTTGTCTGTTGTTTTTGTTGTGTCAGTCCCCATGGGCCATAAAACGCAATAATAAGGCACATGAAGCATATTTTACACATGTCTTTGTCGCATTTATCACAATCAGCCAAACGGGCTGCTGAATGTTTCCCCCCCGAAACCCCCTACTTCTCATACACTCTTGCCTACCTGCGAAATATTTAAGCAAACACGTCGCATTCGGGCAACTTTTATTGCATTTTTTTTTGTAAGCGAACATTTTTTGCCAATTGTTTGCAAAAGTGCTTGCCACGCAGCCGTTGCCTCCTTGTTTTTGCTGCTGCTTGACATTGCCCCAGCTCTGCCGCCTCTGCTCTCTCCAAATGTGACGAAGTTTTTAATAACTTGGCCTTTTTCATGCACAGGTGAATAATAAACATGTTGACAGCCATAATGTGCTTAGAGGAGCGTTAAGCGGGGAGTGGGAGTTGTTCCCAGGCACATATGTTGTCGAGTGGAGTGCCTCAAGGTGTGGCTTCCACCGCCTCATGGAGGCAGGGATAGGGTATGCTTTAGTGTCAATAATCAAGTGGCAGCTGATGCATACCTAACGGTAGTTATCGACATTATTCAGTTCATGATCAGAATGCTCAGTCAAATGAACAACAATTGCCGGCAATCGACGTTTTTAACAATAATCGTAAGGTAATTAATATTTGTGGCAGTGATTAATTAGCAATCAAAATGGATGCATTTTACTTCTAAGTAAAAGCACACAATTGTGTTTAATGAATTCTCGTATTAATTTTCCTTCGGGTATTTGTAATAGATTAAAGACCAACTCACTTAGGCCGGAATTGTCTCTTGTTTTACCGTATTCGGATTCTTATCAATTTTCCTGACATTGGGTGGAACCGACGGGATCAACCGGATGCATCAATAAATTTCTTAATTTTTGTTGGTTCTAGATTGGCTAACAGAAATAGGTCGTCTAATATGGCTTCCAGGAGTGCTTAATCTCTATCTGCTGATGGTGGAGAGGGAGCAGAAGAAGTGTTCTGCAGACCCTTTGCAAGCTATGCAGAAATTATTGTAGGACTTTGAGTCTAAGGGCATGAGTGAAATAAAAATATGTATATTTTTAAAAATATTTCTGACATTTTAAATTGGCAATAAAAAAGTTAAAATAAATAAGATTAAAAAATACTCGCTATTCAATCTATTTGATAATGAGAATCAGAGTTTTAAAAGCGTGCATTTTTTAAATTGTTGTCTACCGCATTCCGCAACTAAAACTATTTGCTATATTTTGTGGCTGCAATCTGAAATTTATCAATTATTTATTAAATAAATCCCAGGCACAATTAAAAGGCTTAAATCAAATAAAACGGAAAATAAATTCTATAATTAAATTTACAATATTAGTATAGATTTAAATTGCTTTACACATCAGTTATCAGTAAAAGTTTAAACAATAAGTGTCTAACTCAATTCTCCATGCAGCCGCACGACCTTCCAGAGTTGCTCTTGTTCCGAAGGGAATCAATGGATTTGAAATTTAATTGCGCTGCGTTGCTCATATGCAACGTGCAACATCCTGGCAATTGGAAAGTGCCAGCAGCCCACTAAAACGGAATTGCTGCGCTCATTGGCAGCCGGAAAATGGGGAATCTGTGCACACATATGTGTGTAGATATATGAAAGTGTTGGTGTGTGTGGGTGTGTGGGTGTGGCTGTGTGTGTTGTGTGTGTTGTGTGTGTTGTAGCTAGCTTTGTGCTCGCTGGCGACCCTGGCCTCAGATTGATTAGTTGTGCTTCAGCTGAATGTGCCCTGAGCACTGTGCATGTGTCTCTCTGTGTGTGTGTGTGTATGGGTGGGTGTGTGTGTGTGTGTGTGTGATCAGAAAAAGTGTAAACGGTATAGCGAAAAGCACTTTGAACGCGTAAAGCAATTAACACGCAATTACCATTTCCACTTTTGCCATGTCACTGTGTGTTGACATTTCACACGATTCATTCGCCAATTGAACTTACTAGTGTATGTGTGTGTGAATGTGTGTGTGTGTGTGTGTGTGTGTGTGTGTGTATCTATGTGTAATTGACAATGCTGCGTGTGAACACATTGCGGCTAAAAGAAACGCGAACAGGCTGGACAGTGTGAATGTAGCGATATATCAAACTGAACAGATAATAAATGACAGCACGGCCAACAGCAACATGAAATAGAAAGAGAGGCAGAATGGTGAGAGAGAGAGAGAGATAGAGAGACAGAGGCTATAACACTATTGCTCAGTTTGAAGGCGGTTCTGGTATTGTTTTTCTTGTATTTCTAGTTGTTGTGCGGTGGGGGGGAGGGGGTCATCAAATGTCGCTTTGATTGTTTTTCTTGTCGCATGTTGTTTGTTGACATCAGAGGAGCGCATGGCGTTTGCCCAAGCGAAATCACTCAAATTGTCACTTGCTTAATAATTAACATTAATGCGTGCCAGCAGCAACAACAACAACAACAACAACAATTTCACTAACAACAGCACAAGGCAAACATAACACAACTGAGTAAGCCAGACTGACAGATACTGTGTACTTAGCCCTAACATACAGTCAGTCATATATCACCTTGCTCAAGGCGTGTCTGTTTGTACAATCTATATAAAGAGCGTGATTCATAAGGATACAAGGATATATATATGAGTCCACAAGTATTTGATATCTTTAGCAAAATAGGGATTTCAGAGCTGACTCCTTTAGCCTTCACACAAATTGGTGGTAACCTGGTTACTCAGCCATTAAAAATGCTGGGTACAAGAAAAGGCGAGACGCACTTGCCACTTGGCAGCTGACATGCGATTTTTTCAGTGTGTGTGTGTGTGTGTGCGTGTGGGAGAGAGAGAGGGTATGTGGGTAGCATCATTATCAACATGTTTGCTCTTTAATTAATTTGTTTACTTGCCATCCCAAATCGAGGCATAATTAACTCAAATGTCTTACCCAGCGCAATTAAAAGCAAACGAACTTTGCAAAACTTTTGCCTCCATGCAAACAACTGCTGCAGCAGCAGCAGCAGCAGCAGCAGAGGTGTGTGTATCTGAAGCTGGCGTGGCAGTGGAAGTAGCAACAGCAGTTGCCTGCCTCTTTGACACTGACATTGAATTTAAAAGTTTACCTGGCGTTGCCCCCTGGTGTTGCCTCCGAATCGAGCCGTGGCATTCTAGCCAATTGTTTAGTGCAATAAATTGCGATTTGGTCTCGTTTTCGCATTTGGTTCTCTTCCGTTTGGCTGCTTTTATCAGCCGTACTTTTGGGAGGCCATAAAAACCATAAAGTTCCATCCATAAAATATACAAAAGTTGTGCGCCAAAAAACACATAAAGCACGAAACAAAAATATGAGAAAATGTGAAAATATGACGCTATAAAAATTATTGTTTGTTTGTTTGTTTTATGTTCCAAGTCAAGTAATAATGAACCACAAATACTGAAATAGTATTCTTGAAAGTTGTGTGTTTTAGTTAGAATTATTTTAGTGTATTGTGTACATAACAAATTTCTCAATAGAAACTTTAAGGCTTATTTTGTCTCAGTTTGTTAACTTATGTTTTGCTATTGTAATGAAATTTGTGGAAACCACTTGTATGGTTTATTTTAGTTGTCTGAAGAATTACCTACATTTAAAATAACATATTTAAGTTTTAGAGTCTCATTCAGTTAAGTCAAATATTTTGTTTATATCTTTCACAACTAAGGGTCACCCAGTCAAAAGTTTTGTAATGTTAGTTCTCTTAACTACGTGGGAAGATTAAATTTGGAACATAGCACATGATTATATACTTATGTATACATATGTACATTAGGGATGAAAGTGGCCTGATGTCTGAGTATAAGATGAAATTTAGGAGAGCCGCCTTTGCAAAAACAAACACGTTCTTATTAAAAAGTCTGCGTTTGATGGCACTTCACAGATGTGGGCGGGCAGGTTCAAGGTCATCGCGAAAGCTCAAGAATTTTTCCAAATTAACCACAAGCAAAGAAAAGCAAAAGAAAAAAAGGAAAACTAAACAATTTTTGCATTTTTTATATGGCGTCAACGTTTGCACTTTTCTTCTCTCATTTTCGCCAAAACGGAAAATCTCTGATTGCTGCTTGGGTTTATTCTTTCTGCTTCCTACGAAATGTACTTTTCGGATTTATTTTTAGCTGTGGCTGTGCTCCAAAAGTTGCGTCAATTTGTATTTTAACAATAGCTTTAATTAGCATTCTTAGTTTGTTGTATTTTACAAAAAATTTTGTAGTACTTATCTTAAATGTGATTTGTACTTTTCTATTTTGAAATCTTGCCGCAAATAATGAAGTTTGAGGCTTGATTAAATTAAAAAGTTTCATTGATTGTTGCTTCATTTGAATATTTTTTAAATGCAGCTATCAACATTAATGGGAAGTATTAATTGAAATGTTATTAAATAAATGAAAGGCTGATCGCATAAAATAAACTTTAAGTACCCAATTAATCTTTGAATATACGCATACAATAAAATCCGTAATTAAACGTTTTCTTTGAAAGCTTTCTCAGAGCAAATTAAAGTCTACCACTAATTATAAAATCTGAAAATATTTGACAAATATGGAATATGGCAGAAAACTTAAGAAATTTGATGTTTTTATTTACATATTAAATTTTGTTTTTACTTAAATTTATAGTTTGCTTTCTTATTTTTCTGTATTCAGATTAGTTTGTATCCTAATGCAACATCGGCATCAGTCGACTTCACTCTTAAGCTTTTTAAGCAACAGTTTTTTGTGTGCTTTTATAGTACCCTTATTTTTATATCCCTTTTCCAACTTGACACACACATCTCGTAAATTTGTCAGCAGAACGACGATGCTCAGCTTCAACGCAAAAATTGATGATGGAAAATGCAGCGCACACAAGGAGACGCCATGACCGGCATGTTGCAGTTGCAAGATTGGCCAGCCCAGACCACCCACAAGCAGCGTCATTATCAACGGCATGCGACAGGCAACGACAAGTTGCTCTAGTTACCGTTATTGCTATGCAACAATGTCAGTGTATTGATGTGTATGTGCATGTGTGTGTGTGTGTGTGTGTGTCAGCGAGCCAATTGATACAAGCAATTAGCCATGGCTACAATTAGGGAATTTGTAATGCAGCAACGTGTTTTCGGCCATTGAAATTGTGCAATTAACCAGGTCAATTACATTAAATTACCTGCAACAATAGTCAGCATACATCCACTAAGATATGTACATATGTATATATATATGTATGTGTATATGTATATGTTCGCATCTGCTCGCATTATGCGGGAATCAGTTCCAGCCTCGACTTAAAGTTGTTCACGTAACGGATTTTAAATTATGCATGAGACGAAACAAATACTTGGAAATGCGCACATCCCAAAATCGAAATGGAAATTGAGGCCAAGTTGCTGGCCAACTTCTAAATCGCCGCAGATCCGACGGATTCCCGTTTTCATCAATGCTCCACTTGATGTGTTTTATTTTGCTCTTTTATTTATTTTGTGGATACTCTTGCTTTGGGTAAGTTTTGCATTTTTTAACAATATAAATAAATATGATATTTTTTTTGTATAAATTGAATTAAGTTTTGTGATACTTAATCGAATAAATAATAATATTTTTTTTATTAATTAAATAAACATAAAATAATATCAACAATTTACAGTACAGTTATAAATTTATTATGAAAATCTTTTATATCTAAAAAACAGCTCTTATTCCCTGGTACAAGTGCATGAAATATTATTTAACCACTCAATAGTTGCTCTCTCCTGTGTTTTATATATATATATATATATATATATATATATATATTTTTTTTTTCTCAAAACTTCGCACGAATTTATTTAGTCATTTGTTTCGTGGTCGCTGCTGCTGATTTAGTTGTTGGTGATGCTGTTGCTGATGTTGCCGGTGTGGCACAATAAGTTTGTCGGGAACGGAATATTAAAGTTCTATGCCGCAGTCATTAAAGTGCAAACTTTGGCTTTTATCGCAGCTCAAATGCATAAATAAATGTGAATTTATAACTTTTATGTGGCTGCAAAGTTTTGGGTTAAGAAGAAATTGATTTGCAAACGAATTTTTGAAATTCTCTTAATTTATATAAAAAAGCAGTTCTTCTAGGGAATATAAACTTCGATCTAGTCGAAATTTTGTTGGTTTCAATGTCTGTGAGGGAGTGTATATGCGTGTGTGTGTGTGTGTGTGAGTGGTTTTACTGTAATATTACACAAAATTAGAAAATTGAATATGTCAGTTGATGTGGTGGTCTCTTATCCTGGTGACTGGAAGGCTGGAAGCAAGTCGAGGTAAAACCGAATGCAACATTCAGAATGGGCGTTGCAAATTGAAAAATTTAATTTGCAATGGCCGAGAACTTTTCAGAACAACAACAGCAACAACAACAAAAATAAAGGCAATCAAAAACAAAAAGAAAATCTGCAGGAAAACGAGAGAAAAATCAGCACAAAAATCTGCACAAAATAAGGCAACATTGTCGTTTCGGTCTGCGTATCTCTTGAGTAGCTTTTTTTCTTCACCTTTTTTTTGGGTGTTAGCGTTTTTGTGTTTTCCATTTGGTTTCTCGACTTGGCTTAAATTCTCATCTTCTTCGCTTTAGTCGCAGTGTTGTCACCATCTGCTTTTGTTCATTGCTGGTATCTGTTGGCACTCGCTTGAAATTTTCGTTCTTATTTTGGCCAATTTTTTCATGGCTCGCTGTTTTCTTGTTACTGCTAATATTGTTGTTGTTGTTGTTGTTATTGTTGTGCTAAACCAAATTTCAATTATTTTGTTTGTTGCCATTTTCATTACGTTTCGCTTTCATAGTAGCCTGACAGCGTATAACAAAGCGCAAAGCGAAAACTTGAGAAAGGAAAACCAACAAACAAATACAAATAGTCGAAAAAAAAGAAGAGGAAAAAGATGTGGAAAATGGAAAATGGAAAATTGCTTATAATACATAATACACACAAAAAGCAGAGCAGTCTCACAATGTGGGACGGCCATTGTCCGCAGCGCGGTACTGTAACTTGGGGAACCCTTGCGTTACGCCCCTCCCCCTACGCCCCTCTGCCAACTGCCTGCTGACTGCTGTCCACATTTTGTGGTTTTGTTTCGCGCTGTGTTGTGGCTGCCACTCTTTAAACGACATTAAACTGTTCTAGTGGCATAATGAACTACTTGCAACAGCAACAGCAACAGCAACAGCGGCAGGAGCAAAATGAGCACCAGGAGCAGCTATTCCATCGATGCGTGCAGCCGGTGCTTTGATGTGTGCCTCCCGCCTGTGTGGTCCTGTGTCCTGTGTGGCCAGGACCTGTTCCTGACTGCTGTCAAATGCAGCTGCCTCTGCCTGGCCTGCTGCCTTTTGTGTACATTACACTGGCTGTTCGCTTCTTTTTTTTTTTTTTTTTTGTTTGTTTGTTAACTTGTTTGCTCGTGTTTTCGTTTTCATTTAATTTTGGGCCCCCCGTTGCCCGCTCCGATGACCGCCTCGCGTCACATGACAACGTTTTGACGACGTTGTCACATACGTGAAGTGCTTCCACAGTTTACCCTTCAGGCCGTGTTGCATGGTGCTTAAAATTCCGAGCACTCTTTGTGCCAAAAAGCAACTGACAATTTCTTTGCGCCGAATTGTTTTGAAATTGAAACTTGATTATCTCCTAACAGCCATCAGACAGAGACTCAGGGCCAAATGCCACGTTGGCCTATCAATGCAAGCTCCGCCCCCAGCTCTCTTCTCCTGCACTGACCCTATTCCCAGTTGACAGCGTCTGCTGGTCAGCATTCATGTTCTCTGTATGTGTGTGTGTGTGTGTGAGTGGGTGTGTTGACGTGGGGGTGTTTGTGGGGTGAGGGGTGTGTGCGTTTCATTTTATCGCTCGACTGCATTGTAAATATTTTTCTTAGTCGCGCTTTGCCAGCTGGCGGCACAAACGACAGGCGAAAATATAAATAAGGCAAACGCTTTGATAAACTAAGCTACAACACAGACGAGAGTATCTGTGTGTGTGTGTGTGTGTGTGTGTGTGTGTGTGTGTGTGTGTGTGTGTTTGCTTGTCTGTGCATTGGTGATGAGATTATAGACAAAACGTGATAGCCACGGAAATCCCAGTGTCATATATTAGAGGGAATTGCAAGCGATACTAACTAACATTCAAGGGGGGTCGGATACAGCTTTAAAGCAGTTAGATTAAACAGAACTTTATAGACTAGAATGGATACTAAAAAAAGATAAAGTGAACACATGTTTTTGATGGAAATGTAAGCGACTAGTGAGTCACTTACATTCATGACACAGCTTTAAACTAATATGGAAGGGAATCTTAAGCATTTGACTACAATCACTAAGTAACTTGTAAGTAAAATTGAATAGATAAAATTATGAATTAATCATCAATTAGTATTTTCTTTTTTTATCAATTAGACTTACAATATTTCTTAGCTGATTACCTATTAAAGATTGGAATAATGCGTATAATGAATTTATGGAACAGTTTGTGACAGGCGGAAGACTGCAACTCCGACCCCACAGATTCTTGATCAAAATCAATAGTCATGTCCGTCTCTTTGTCGGTTTGTTTGTCTTTATATTAAAGGGGATCTCCGATTTGGAATGTAAGTTATCATATACTAATGCAGAACAAGTTTATTTCATTTTATCGATAACTGCATCTGCTTCTCGAATATCGATACATTTCCAATTGCAAAAAATTACAAATTTTAAAGATAGAGCATTCCAATCGATATATAATACATTTACTGAAATATTATTGATTAACTATAAGATTTTATTTATTTATTTATGTTATGGGTTAAGTTATGGGCCAAAACATAGCCCGATATTGATGTCATTACTATCTGCAATCGCAATCATTAGTTTAAAAATAAATTCTGGAAAAAAAAATAGTTTCATGATACAGGTATTAGCATTAACCGCATTACCAACTTTTTCACATATTTCAATTGGTTCTCATTTAATAATAAAATACTATAATTGAGTTTCTGGAACAGGCAGATAAATATCGCTTGAGTGCAGATGAGCGAGTGAGATAGCATTAAGCAGGCTGTCTCGCTTGCACAGTTTGGCCACGCCCTTCGCTTGACAGCTGCTTTTCAAATGCAAATAATTTCACAGCTGGTTTTTATTTCATAGCTTGCTGGCTGTTTTTTGCTTTTCTTGCCTTTTTTTGTTTTCTTTCCCTTTGGCGTTATTTAATTTTTCACATTTTGCTGCATTCGAATGAAGTCGACGTTTGTGCACGAAATGTGTTTTTAATGAAGCCTTTTAACCAGTCTGCTTGGCCTGCCTAATAAATACTATGGTGCGGTCCTCCTCACTCCTCTTCTGGACAGGATACCAGGACCAGGACGTGTCACGTCAGCCGCCCGTCACTCGTCGCATTTATTTTTATGGTTTTTCGCCGTTTGCCGCTTGCCGCTTGCCGCTTGGTCTGCCTTCGTTTTGTTTTTGTTGTTGTGTTTGTTGTTGTTTTGTTTCGTTTTGCTCCCTTTTCAATAAATTGCAAATGGGCATTTGTCCTTGCTGGAAAGTGAGTGGGATCGGTGCTGGCTGGGATTGCGCCAAGTTGAAATCTTTCTCTGGGCGTGGAAGGCCCCCAAGTTTATGCAAAGTAGCTTTTAATATGTTTACGACTAAGCATTTTCGACTGCTGGTTTCTGTTTTACAGGTTAATGTGTTGGTGTCCTACATCTGGATCTGTCTTTCTCTCTCTCTCTCTTTCAGTCTACCCATCTCTGTTCGTTTATTACACAATTTTTAATAATTCCTTTAAAGGAAATATTAAACTTTACGACTGCAGCCACAATTTCGTTGCCGAAAATGCCGCAGCGAATTTTTTATTGTAATTTATTTGCTCAGCTGCCTGGCTGGCAAATTAAAGTGGCTCAACTTTAAATGAAATGTTAATGGACCCAAACATTCAGCTCGGTTGCTGCTTAATTTAATTTTTGTGCAATATTTCGCAGACGTGGCCAGTTGCACTCTTCAATTTGAAATGAAAAGTTGGCAGCTTTACTTAACTTTTCTTTGCCCAAATTAATTAATAAATGTTTGTGTTAAGCGGCTTAAAAATTTCGGGTAACGCGAGTGCTTCAATTTTGTTAGTCTCGTTCAAGGAGCGAGTTTCATTCATTTTAAGCGAAATTAAACAGCAACAAATTTCTTATTCTGCCTCCATTCATCAAGTTGATTAAAGCATAAGAAAAGCGCGAAATTGAAATTTGCCCATCACAATTTGAGACTTGAGTTAAAGCGTCGCAAGCTGTTTCCATTAAAACTTATTGGGGTAATTTGTGCCACCATTGAAACCTCAATGCCACCTTTTCACTTATAATTTACCTAACTATTTGAACAAATCACGCACTTTTAATTGCTAGTTAACATGTTATTTTTGTATATAATTAAATCGGATTAAATATTGATAACTCTTTTTATGTTATTAGTTAGTTTGGATGTTCTCCATTTAACTATTTAAATAATAAATAAGTGTTATTTTAATTCAGCCCACAACATTAGAGCATGTACTTAGCTTGAGCATGCCGCATGTGCAACATTGCGCATACGCAATGTTGTGTGTTAATTATGCGAACTTTTGAAGGATGTCGTGTCACGTGGCTCGGCTGCAACGGTTTAACGAGCGGCGCTGCACAGATAAAACGCAGCTGACATCGGGGCCAGGTTTTGGCCATAAACCGCAAGCCCAAGGCGCGCCCCCAAATGTAGGCAATAAAAATGTTTAAACCCTAAATTACAGTGGCACGAACAATACCGCTGAGAGCGTGAAGGCGACAACGATAGATGGAGAGACAGAGATCGAGAGAGTGTCGTGCATTATGCTGAGCTGAGTTTTGCTTCTTTTTTTTAAAACATTGTTTGCACCATAATGTGCGAGAGAAAGTTGCACGTTTCGGGTGGCACAACTCCTGACAGGAGACGCCACTTGATGATGAATGGGTGGCACCTCCGGCACCTCCGCCAGCGAAAACTGCCCCTGCTCCCACGTGTGTGTATGTGTGTGTGTGTGTGTGTGTGTGCGTCGTTGACTTTTGGGTCTGGGTTCCGGTTGGGGTCCATAGCTGGTCGATCTGGGCTGCCTCTTGGCTGGCATAAGTTTTATGGCTCCCACTACTTTCAGCTCTGGCGGCAGCGTGCGTTAATCTTATTTTGCTCCGTACAATTTTTGTTGGCTTGTGCGTAAATAAAAGTAGCAAATGTCGCCAGCTGCGAGCAAAATATACACTGAGAAAACCAAAACAGCACTTGTAAGCCAGTCAAAAAAACACATTTCATCCAAATTGAATAAATATTTAAAATGAGCTTAATGGAAACATTCATGTTTGTATTAAATACGGTTAAAATCTTTTCAATTAAATTAAGTTGTTTGTTTTCATAGCTTTAATCTACTGAAAGTTCTTTAGAAATGATTCATTGCTGGCAATGCAAAGTTTTGATTATTGAGGAAAGCATTTTTTTCAATATATTTTTCCATCAACGAAGTTTGATATTCATAAGGACTTTGTGCTTGAAACGATTGATTTTTTAGCTTACAAATATTGAGGGTGGACGTCCAGAATGTTCAGCAAAGATACTTGATCCGTTTTTCAAGTGTATGTGTACAGAGCTGGAGTGATAGACATGCAGAGTGGACGGAGGGGCGTGGTTGGATTGGATGAGCCAAAGGCCAGTTGGCGATTCAGCTCCAAAGGCGCATATTTTGTCTACTAAAAGCATGCCAGGGATTTTGGCATTACAATAAAAACGTGGCACTTTGTCTCAGCCTCGAACATGTATCATGTATGTGTATGCGGGAGAATGTGCCTATGTGTGTGTGTGTGTGTGTATGTGTGTGTGTGTGTGTGTTAAATATGTAACCATAGACAAGATACTGGATTGTTTCCAAGTTTCGGTGCGTGAATTGAATGCAAAGCTCGAAAGTTGAATATTGCACGCTTCGCTGCCAAATGAAAGCGGTGGCAACTTTTCTCACCGGGAAAAGGAAAAGAGGTGTTGGGGGGAGGGGCTGGGCGTGAGGCACAGCATATTAAATTTAATTAAAGCGACAGTGAAAGCAAAAGCGAACGCGTGTAACTTTATCTATGTGTGTGTGTGTGTGTGTGTGTGTGTGTGTGTGTGTGTGTGCAAGTCGCAGTCTGTAATTGTAACTTTGACTCTCGAGTTTGGCTCTCGTAATTTGAGTTTGGCTTTTTAGACAAAATGCCAAAATGGATTTGGCAAGACAGCAAAGCCAGCTGACAGCCGGCAACATCAGCGGCATCGCATAAATCTGAACAATCTCGGGTGGAACACGATTTCTGTCATGTCAGGTGAGTGGGGGCTGCTCCCCGACTGACTTGACTCCTTCCCCCCTTTCGGCCGCTAAGTTGAGCAACATATCTTTGCATATTTGATGGCGCATAATGGCGCAAAAAATTGTTTACATGCATAAAAAATGTTTTGCATTTACATAATTTTCGACTTTTCAAGTCGCACTCGCAGTCAGCGCTTTTGCGCTTTTGCGCTTTTTACGCAGCCTTTGCACTTTGAGGCGCCTCATCCACTCTGCGGACCCCTCCTCCACTCGCTCCCATCGCTTGCTTCGTTTTGTTACGCGCTCCTAATTAAAATAAAAACCAGAAAACCCATCTTGTACAAATATTTTGCATACTTTCAGGTAACTTCATTTTGGCAATTTTCAATTTGGCTTAAGGTCAGTTTGGGCTGTTTAGAAACTCGTTAACTGGCTTTATTTTACCTTAGTTGTTTCTGAATTACTTTCTTCTAGGAAATTGAGTTTCAAAGTTTCTCTTTGCCTAAAATAAGTTACTGATGTGCAGCAACCAAATGAAATCTTAAATTTTAATTGCTTAAATTCAATTACAATAAATTGCAATATTTTCTTCACCTTAGTGAATATTTTATTTATAATATTATCATTATTAAATTCATTAAATAAATTTCATTCAAATACCTCGGTACCTATTTTGTGTTTCTAGATTTTTTTGGTTCTACTCACATTTTGTTGACTGCTTTGACGTTGGATTATTGAATGCCACGCTGGACATGCCACAGAATACACAAGTATCTTAATTTTATAATTTTATGATTTGCAAATTTTCATTAATAATTTATTGCACATTGTTTCTGCATCAAAACTGAGCGGAAATTGCCGGTAAAAAACACAATGCGGCCCATTCATCACTACCAGCACTGATCAAACCCGTTTAAAGTTCGCCCCTAAACAACGCACACACACACACTCACACTCACACTAACGCACGCACAATAGACACAGGCAGAGGCACGCACACACACACACACACACACACGCAGGCGGGCAGGCTGAGAAATTGTTAAGTGAAATGTTGCGAGGAGCACACGTCAAAGAGACTCGGTGAACAAGCGAAAGAACGTCCAGTTGCGCGCGGTGCCATCGACAAACTGATGATAAACGAAAAGTGTTTATCAGCAGAAAGCGTCGCTGGAGCACCCAAAAACACGCTGCCTCAGCTGGCGTCGCAGCAGCAGCAGCAGCAGCACAATTGTCTACGTCACAACGACAACGACAACAACAGCAGTAGCAGTAGCAGCAGCAGCAGCAGCAGCAGCAGCAGCAGCAGCAGCAGCAGCGCAGCCCTCCTCGTCGGCGTCGTCGCGTTCGGTTCGTGTTCACCATTCGTTTTGTTCGTAGGTGCTGCCTGCGCTGCCAGCGTCGCAGTTGCTACGCTCGCCTGCTGCTTTCTCTCCCTTTATTTTTTGTGGAGAGATACGCTCTTAGTTCGAATATAAGAGCATTTAGCCCATCTGTTATCAGTTGCTTATCAACCGTTCTCTTTGTTGGGATAGGACCTGCTGCTGGCCAAATGTTGTTGCAGCCACAGCATCTAAAGATGTATCCGCATCTTTGCCGACAACTTCAACTGCATCTACTACTGCAAAGTGTCCACTTTCAACAAACGGTCAACAAACTGTTGGCATAAAAGACATAATTTCAAATACTTTGCGCCATTCACTCGTTTGGCCGGCGGAGGCAGTGTCAAATGCACCAATACAGAACCAGCTAAAATCCAACTGGCAGCAACTAAAGCAACAACAAACTGAGCTAGAAATGCTGGTATTTCAGCTGTAAGCTTAAACAGATAAGTGTGCGCAGGAGTATTCGACTATAAAATACCCTGTGCCATCTGAGTGAATTTCAGAAATATTAAATTTAAGATTATACATAAATATGCAATCTGCTTTTAACTAAAAACTAAATTGAAATTGAAGTTTGATTTTAAAATGTAACAACGGCCAACACTCAAAAATGTATCGAACCTCTTCTCAGCATTTTGGCCAGGGTACAAATAGTGGCATTAGAATGCGAGGCGAGCGTAGCAAGCAGAACCGCAATATATGCAAATGTCTGTTTCCGGCTATGTATTCTTGGCATTTCTCAAACAAAATGGAGCAACGACAGCAATAACAACTAAACAAAAAGAGCAAACCAAAAAATAAAATAAAAAATAATAGGAGGAAGCATTGCAACAATGCTAAAGCTAAATGTGTTAACAATAAACTGAAGAACTGAACAACACAATAGCATTTCTGTGACCACAGACAAAAGATACTCAATCTAAGCCAGTTGCCAACAGAGATGCCAAAAGATAATTGTGGTGCACAAATTAAATAATATTACTTGAAATAATGAAAACTGATGTTTAAATTTTCTTTCCTTTCAGCTGCATTTTTAAAAATGCTGAAAATCCCAATTTCTCTTATTCTGCATAAAGTTGATGAGACGCTTCTCGCCGCACTTTCCTCTATTTCATTGAGTTCATAGGAAGGTTTTTCTTGGCGCTTCTTCTAATGACCAATAACGAATTCATAACTATGCACTTCCCTCTCCCTCTCTCTCTCTATCTTTCTATCTCTTTCTATCTCTGCACTTGTTTGTCGTCTGCTGCAGACAAGCCGCTTGTAATTAGCACAATTTCAGAACGCAATCGCATTTGCCATCAACGAAGTAAACAAAATTTACAAATCAAATTTCCGAGTAGTTTTTTGTTCAAACTTGAGGCAAAAATAAGTCATTACAAATTTGGAGTTTCCGATTTATTTTGTAAGCTGCAAATAAGAGTCGTAATGCGATTAAAGCTGAGCTACATATTTTCCTATTTTCTGCGGAAATTTGCCACTTCCGAAGTTCGCTTAGTTTTAATCGATGTACTTGTGACAAATACAAGATTGCATTTAGCCACGGAAGGGAGTGCAGCTCAGTTGGCCGTCATCTGGCCAAGGATCAAGCTGTATTATAATCACCTGTCCCGAGCACTTAAGACTGGGTTGCACACAAATTTAATTTGTTGTCATTTTCCGCAGTGACTGCCACAACCGGCGACCAGAGACCAGCGGCCAACGACAACAAGGCAGCATCTTTAAGCATGAAAGCCAAATTAAAATGCACTTAGCACGTGCTAAAAGTTATAAGCCAAGTTGCGGAATGCTCCTGCCAGCAGGTGGCTGTAAACTGATGTACGGTTGGCCAAAACTGGAGCTGGGCAGATTAAACTCTTCTTTTTTTTTGCATCAGCAGCATAATGTCTGGCTAGATACTTGGCTTATACACATAACAAAACAAGTAAGATGCTATAGTCGAGTTGGCTCGACTACGATATACCCTTAACCAAGTTATTAAATATATTCTAGTTTTGTTTCCCTTTAAAATGATTTGCACTCAAATGTTCAGTTCTGCAAATGCATTTCTTGCAGAGTATTTTTACTCACAAGCATATACATACATATGTACATACATACAGCCATACATACACGAAACAGTACTTATCGGGGCTCTGATCGATATGAAAATATATTTTCGACTATAATTTTGGTGTTTCTTATCCGATCTTAACGAAATTGTCGGCAATTGATCAATAATATGTATAAGCATATTATGTATAAATGAGAAGCCTCTGCCTCTTAAATTGTTGAATTTATTGCTATCGGAAATCGAAATGTATCGATAATTGCGAAACTGAGGCAGTTATCAATAAAATAAAGCAAACTTGATCTGCGCCTGGTACACGAGAACTTATATTCCAAATTTGTCGCTAGCTCTTATAGTCTCTGAGATTCACGTGTTCATACAGACGGACAGACGGACGGACAGGGCTATATCGACTCGGCTGTTGATCCTGATCATGAATATATATACATTATGGGGTCGGAGAAGCTTCCTTCTGCATGTTACATACATTTGCACAAAGCCATCATACCCTTTTTACCCATTTTTAATGGGTTAAGGGCATAAAAATCGATTGTGAAAAACTTGTTTTCTACTTACTTTTAAAGTGTTTTGTTTTCCTTTACTGGTCAACTTTAATGTATGTGTAGTTAGGGTATTTAAGCCAATTCTAATGAGCTTTTAATAAATCTGTGTTTATACTAATACATGATATAGTAAAGGTTTTAATATAGACTTGCAAATTGACAAAATCTGTTTTTTTTTTGTAAAATATATTTTATATAGTTAAATGATAGGTAAACTGCAGTTTAAGTTAATAAATTTTTATTTATAGGTATATCTTGTGTATAAGGCCACCAGAAATGTAGGTAACAGGATGCTAAAGGCTTAGTAATAAGACTGTAACGTCTCTATATGAGATTGATATCGATATCGATCGATAACAATGGTGTGATCACGAACTTAAAGAGAAAGAGCTCGATGGTTGTTACCAAAGTACTTGGAAAAGAGAAATAAGTTAGTATTGTCCGCTACACTTGGTAAGCTAAATAAGATATAGTTAGGTTTTTAAGATAGCATTGAAAATGCTAATAAATATAGGATACCAAGATATAGACAGACTTCACCACATGTGTTTATGTAGGTGGGTAAGGCTTTCAATATTGATTGACATTTTTTATTTTATGGTCAATAGTTGGAATTTACGGACAAGTGCAGTACACGTCTCAAAGTGGATAATCCCAATATCACTTAAAGTTTAATGCACTTTTTATTTTATGAGCATTGCACTTGAGCACTTAACTCGGGTAACTGGCGAAAAAATAATTCTTATAAAAAGAAAAATTTATATTTTCGTTATGCTGCGGCTAAGTGTGGCAGTAACAATTCGGTATTTAGTTTCATTGCGTTATTCGTGGAGCCCCTTGATGCTAATCGGGCCAATTGCCAATGCGGCTTATCTGCTGCCATGTCGACGAGTTAACGATTATAAAGTGGCCACGTGGCCAACTATCCACCTGTCGCACAATTGACCAGAGATGAGAGAAAGGGGCGCCAAGTAACAACTCATTAAATCTAATAAAGCTGTGGCATGGCAAAAGTCGAAAGGGGTTGCCCCCAAGTGCTTAATACTCATTGTGCGGATATAAATTATAATCAGATCCCAATGAACAATGCTCATAAACAAGCAGCCATCAGCATTTTCCAAAGGAAAATCCAAGTTGGTTTTATAGTCATTTAAATGTGGGCCAAGATGGGATTGACCTTGACACAGCGAAAGTTAGAATAATGGAGTAAAACAGACAATGCCACAGAGAGGAAATCCACAACAACTTAAACTCAACTGTTTCTAGCAGTTGTTTCCCAGTTTTAAATTAAAATAAACTGATTCCGAATGAACCCAAGAAACTTTCACACAAGTTGTAAAGTACAAACGGAAAATATAAAAAAATAGTGCCTTAAAAATTGTTAAAAATTAATTCACAGCATCAGTCGTTGCTTAAAATTAATGTAATCCATTTACAATATTTTAAACGCATAACTTTTGCTTAAAAGCCTAAATGATTAAAATATTAAATATATATAATTATTTATATTTAAGATTAAATCTGTTTTGCATTCACATACCAATTAAAATCTAGCTTACAGCTGTTACTGAGCTATTTGTCTCAGTGTACGCCCTGTTTGCTCTTGTTGTAAGCTGCTTAACTGGCATTTGCACTGGGTATTCTTGCAGAGGGTATTTTAAATTTCTCTTTCAGCTTGTCACGCATTGAAGGAGGAGTCGTCTGTTATCCTTCAAATAATATATATTCCCGATCTAAGGTAGCTACTTGCACTTGTTTCAATATTTACTAGTTTGTGGATTTCAGGGGACAGGCTAAGAAATACGCACTGAAATTTGTCAATGCTGCTTTTGGGTCGCCATTTTGCCATTTGCATTAGTCCTGCTGCTGTTAACTGCATTAGCTTGCAACATGCAACAGGAGGGGGCATAATAGGGCTGGCACCCGCATCGGGGATGTGGAACAGGCAGTCACAACAGCTTTCAATTTATCTTTTACCATGTGATTTATATGCTAACAGGCGGTCAATTTGTTGTTGTTGCAGTTGTTTCAACTTGCAAGTTGCAAGCGAATGCATTTTTGTCGTTTCTACTCCTCTCCTTCTCTACCCCATTGTTATACCCTGTTTAAATTACAATGGGTAAATAAGGTTTTCATGAAACAGTGCAACTAAATGAGCTATACAGCTGATTGAAAAGTCGATTTTCGATAATTATCGATAATTTGCAGCAAGAGTTGCACAATTTTGTATGCAAATTGCAGACTTGCATTCACATTTTAATAATATTATGTAGATATATTATACAGTTTCGTGTATTGTGTGAATCTGTATCTGCTTTTAATGGCTGAGACCAGAGTATCCCCTAGTCACACCCCCCGCCTGAAAATCCCCTCTTATTGTAGTTGTTGTTGTTGCTTGTTGCATACCCCGCTGGTGTTTGTATTTGTGCTGGATATGCATGCAAATGACTTGGCAGCTGACAGCCACAGTGCCAGCAAATTGCCAGCCAAGTGTATTTTTATGGGTGTGTGTGTGTGGGTGTATGTGTGTGTGGGTGTGTGTGTGTGTGTGTGTGTGTCAGCATTTTTGTTGCCATTGTAGTTGCATTGCGTATCTTGCCCAACCGAAAATTTGCACATAAAGTATCTCCGCCAGCAGAGTTTTCACTTGTAAGAGTTGCACGCAATGCGATGCATTCCACTAGTTGACTTGCAACACCCATCCCACTTTAATTCTCTCTCTCTGTCTCTCTCTCTCTCTCTCTCTGTCTTTAGGGCCTTACGCAGTCTTTTTCCTCAGTCGCTTGTAGGTTTAGTTGCAAATAAATTTAACTTGCGCAACGAGAAACAGACACAAAAACAACAACAAACATAATCTGAGCAAGTGGCATGACTCAATTAAAAGCCACAACAGTCCAACGAGGCGTAGCATGCACAATAAATTTGTTGCATGCAACAACGCCTCTGCTGTTGACAATTTTAAATAGACTAAGGCCTCTTTGATCTGCTGCTGTTGCCACTTTTGATATTGTTATTGATGATCGTTTTTTCTGTTGTTGATTATACTATTATACCAAAATGGTATAATAGTATATTGGTTTTGTGCAATGTCCGTCATGCTGTCTGTCCGTCTGTCCGTCTGTATGAACGCGCGTTCCTCCGACACCCTTTGAGATAGAGACTTGAAACTTGGAACGTATACTGGAAAGTACCCTCAAAAGTTAAAGTGTCTTGGGTTTGGACCTACGTCCACTAGGGAGCTAGAAAATCGATAAATTCGATTTTAGCAAATCGATAAATCCCCATATCTCTTACAATTTAATGAATATAGTCACCAATTTTGGTAAGTAGGTTGTTGGCGAGGTCCTTGAAAGATTGGCATGTGCCACGCCCACCTCCGACGCCCCCATCACCCCCGCCCCTAAAATTTTCAAATGGCTATATCTTCCGCAGTTTTTGAGTAGGGAACGTCAAATTTGGTAGGTATATTACTGGTAGTCGCCCTTAAGAACCGATTGTGGTGCCACGCCCACACCTGCGCCTATAATCGACAATTTCGATTGTTAATCGATAACTCCGTATATTTCCGAACATTTTAAAGATAGAGTGACCAAACTTGGAAGGTAATTTGCTGGTAACCTCCTCCAAAGATTGGCATACCAATTTTTGGACCACGCCCACATCCACCGCCCCCAGGAACTTCGTCCCTAGAAATTTAAAATGCGCATATCTGCCGTAATTTGCAAGCTAGAGTCGCAAAATTTTGCAGGTATGTTACTGGTAACTCCCCCAAAGATCGATAAAAAAATTGGATGGCTACGCCCACTCCACCTATCTGAACCGATACACCTGTTGGTGTAAATCGATAAACCCATATATCTCACGCAATTTGAAAACTTAAAACACCAAATTTTAAAGGTATATTGCTAGTAACACCCTTCATAAATGTGGAAAAAAATTTTGGACCACGCCCACTCCCGCCCACAAAAAACGATAAATGCCTGTATCTCCCGCAATTTAAGTTAGTTAATTAAATAAATATAATTAATATAAATGAAATAAATAGTAAAGCGCTATTTTCTTAAAAATGTGTTAGTTATACCAATACATTCCTTATTTTTTCATGTAATGCATTTATGAATGCATTTATAATCAAATTCACATGCACTTTGCACTTGCAAATAAAGTTGCCAGTAAAAGTGAACTTTGTGACGCAAGTCCAGCGTTGCCATTACATGCCAATTTCTAAAAATGTAATGTAACATAATACTTAACATATGTTGTTAATTTTGGATTAATGCAATTTGGTCACTCTTAATCAAGCGATTTTACCAAGCGCGGCAAATTGTTAATTGATTGCATTTTGGGGGTTACTAAGAATTCGACTCGAAGAATCTGCTAACTAATGTAGGACCCCATTAAAATTTTGATGGCCTCCTCGCGGTGTTCCCTGGACACCGATTAAATTTATTAAATCGGTAGCAAATTTGAGCGTCGAAATTAACTTAACATATAAACAGAAGATAAAAGAAGTTTAGTTGTTATAAAAATTGAAATTAATTTATATAATGGTATAATAGTATTTCGCTGTCGGTTACGTCCGACTGCAACGTTCTATCTTGTTTCATATTGAAAACAGGGTGTAAAATTTGCAACGCTTTTGATTTTTTGCTGTTCAACTGCCAAATTAAACAACTAACGCTAACATTTTGTTTTTTGACAATTTTTATGGGCCATCTGTCGCAACTGTTTGCCTGCGTGTGGCCTCGACTCGAAATTGCAGTTGATGCCCCAAACAAATTTGCATCATTCTGTTGTCAGATATCGAAGGCCATTAAAATAGTGTCAACAAAAACAGTGCAATGGGCCGCATGTGGGCGGGCTAGTGGGGTTAATGTATAAAGCGATTCAGCCAATAAACATCTATATATATATTTTTTGTTAACCGTCAAGGTTATAGCGACAGTCATGTCCATACAAATAGCACAAGAGAAAATGGATTCACTAAATTTGTAACACAACTATTTTTGGTTACTTTTCTTATTTAGTAGCGATAATAATAAGCACAAGTAATTTTTATGAATATGAAATTTAGTTTCTTGAGTAATGCAGAAAACATAATTCTAATTATTTCTCTTCTAGAACTTATCTTATTTTCCCTCCAAAGTGTACCAGTCGAAACTAAATTATGTCTTTCTCAAACACGCCTCCTTCTTCAAGCTGTTGATTACAGCAATTATATCGATCAATATCGATATCAAATGTTACGTACATAGTTGCAAGCTATATTGCAGCTGTTATGTTACTGATGTTATGTTACAGATTTTATGTTACAGTTTTAGAACTACATTACTGCTACAAAATTTATATAATTATATTTTTTTCACTTTGAAAAATTTTCAACAGCCTATTAAAATTTATTGGTGCATGATCCACAGTTAACCGTTAAATGTCAGAGCATGAATTTTTGAATGGTAAAATGGGGCCACACACGAACTCTAGAGCAAAATACATGCCTTCAATAAATAGATGAGTAAATATCTCACTTTTATCAACTGATTATGTATATACATATATGTATATATATAGATGTATATTTATATATGCAAAGTAGCTCGAATAACTTATCAGCCTCAACTTGTATCCCTTCAAATTATATTTCAGCTTATAAATTAGCAATCAAAGGTCTCTAAGTTAACATTTTTGAATGGCCATAACTTTCAGTTTATTAAAATATTCTTAGCTGCTTTGCAGTTCAATTCAAAAACTTTTCAAGCGTTTGCAAATTAGCTTTAATGGACTTAGCGAAAATGTGATTCTGGGTGTTGAGTGCTCAAATGTTTTCTATAGATGAGTTGAGCTGAGCTGAGCTGCTGACTCAACAGTTCAATTGAATTTGATGCTGCTTGCCGTCATGGTTTTTGACTATGAAATCTAGATAACAACTTTCTGGCAACAACTTGTGGCAAACGTAATTACAAGCTGCCAAATGGCAGCCATAACAGTTAGAGCAGCTTCAGCTTCAGCATCGGCAACAGTCTCAGCTATCAGCTATCAGCTATCAGCTAGCAATAACAACAACAACAACAACAACTTAAGCGAATGGCAATAGGAGCCATAGCAACGCGTAGTCTGATGGCCTCCTCAACAGCCACTCCCCACTTCCCACTCCCCACTTCCCACTCCCCGCATGTCCCATAGTCATTATAGTGCTCTGGTTCCCACTCCTCCGTGCTTCAATAATGAAGCTATAAATTTGAAAGCAGCCAACAAAAAAGATTAACAAAAGCCGACGATTCGTTTGTGTAACTTTTATTTTGTTTATGTTCACAGTGAGCATAAAATGTGCTTGTCATCCATTCAACAGTGAATTTAATCAAATTATTTCCAAGGACATTCCCCAATTTAAGGACATGCCATTTGCACTTGGTGCATGGCCCATTGAATGGCTCCCTATGCATTATCACCTAATGGCTGCGAATGTCATTCGGATCATAACCTCACAATTTTCACAAGCTAATGCACTATGAACATTCAGTAGCTCCCCCTATAAAAAACAAGAGAGCACGTTCCAACCGGACCTAACCGACAGCGAAATACTTTGATTCCATAAGTTGTGTGTAGCCAAGAAATACTGTCTAAGTTTGCCTTTCAGATTGCGGTAGACATAAGATAGTAACCCTTCCTCGAAGTTTAGCAACTGCAGCTCTTAAATTACGGAGGGTATGAGCTTTTCGAGATTTTCGATAAAAATAATAGAGAAGGTTCCTAATAATATTAATACCAAGTTTGGTAACTGTAACTATTAAATTGGGCTTCTCGGAATTTTTAAGGCGGGGGTGGACTTGGCCAAACAATTTTTTTTGAGATATGTATATAGTTTTATCGATGCCGATCTTTGAAGGACAACGCCAACTACTTACCAAACAAAATTGGTGACTAGCTGTAAAATTGTGGGAGATATGTGGATTTATCGATTCCGAGACAATAAGAAAACTTTATCTATTCGGAGCACAGACCAGTATTTGCTCCAAGTTTCAAGTTTCTATCTCTAGGGGTGACCGAAAAAGTTGCGTTCATGTAGACGGACAGACGAACAGACGGACATTGCACGAAACCAATATACTATGATACCTTCGATATCAAAGTATAAAATTTGAGCACTCTTTAAGCAGCATTGAAAGTTCAGTCACATTCGAGGGGGAAACGCGTTCGTTGCTGCTTCAGTGCTAAAGCCAATGTGGCACGTTGGTTGCCAACTGCATTTATTATTTACAATTGGAAATAAAGATTGGAGTTCGCTATACACCACAGGTCAAATGAACAGGTTTTTCTTGTTTCTGACATCCATCTTTTGTCATCTGCGATCTTGAAGTACTTTTTCTTTATTTTATAATCCTTCTAAAATAATTCTATTGGAGAAGCATTTATTTTAAGCAACCACAGCTTTGATAATGAAAATAAAGAAGTTCCATTGATATTATGCAAATGAACCTATTATTTTGATCACAAGTGTATTGCTAAATATATAAACATATACAATATACACATTTATATTTATGTATATGTATGTGTAGTGGCCAATACGCGTATATGGCCAAGAGTTAGTTTAGTTCAAGGAGCCGCAGCGGGTGTCTGCGAGGCGAAGTGGAGTTCTACCAGGCGTTGGGGATTGAAATGGACTGCCGCGGAAACATACACTCGCACACACACACACACACACACACACACACACACACATTCATACACTCGCATTTACACTCCAGCTAACACACCAGGGACAACAGTGGAGCAGCTGCGCAATTTACGAATGCTGCGTTTCACTTTTATGCATTGTGGCTAACACACAAACGCACTAACACACACACACACACACACACACACAAATACCAATACACAGACACGCATGTTGCCTGTTATATAAGCTGTTATGTATTATGGTTTACCCAAGTGTATTTGTATGCACCTATGTACATCGAATGTACACTTAACGCAACATTCGTACAACAAATAAAACACACACATACACACACACATACACACACACACACACATGCACACACTGACAAAATGCATTTGTAAAACAAATTTGTATTTATGCTGTGGCTAAAGAACCCATGACATTTCCTTGGGTTGCGTTTTGTTCTTCTGACTTTCAGCACATTATGTGCTCCATTTAATGTCCATGTGTTGCATACACATACACCCACACACCCACACACGCACACACGCACACTCGCACATA
Organism: Drosophila mimica; assembly: GCA_037043585.1. NCBI lineage: Eukaryota > Metazoa > Arthropoda > Insecta > Diptera > Drosophilidae > Drosophila > Drosophila mimica. The sequence goes on from JBAMBE010000437.1 coordinate 742,622, forward strand.
CTGAGATGTGTGCTTGAACGTCAAGTGGCAATTTACATTAGTTTTATTGTATAACAAATTAGCAGCTCTTCGCATTTAGCAGCCAAACGCAGGCAAAACTTTTGCCTTAGGCCCAGAATGTGTGTAGATGTGTGTGTGTGGATGTGTGTGTGGATGTGTGTATGGATGTGTGTGGATGTGTGTGTATTGACAAGCATATCAATTTTCGCCAATCGATTTGTATTAGGAATTCTGAAGCTAACTTTGACTTTGACTTGGTTCCTCTGAGTTGCTACTGCACTTTGGATAAGTGAATAATCGATACTAACTCAATCCATAATCATGAATGTTGAGTACAAGTTTAAAATGTCAATGAATAATTTAGTAGTTTATGCTTTGATGAAACATTTAAGTGCAAGCTTATTAAATTTTGCAGAGTCAAAGCGAAACTAAAATGAGACTAAAACAAATTAATAATTAATGGAACAGCATCTTATTTTAATTAAAAACTTAAATATATATCTTATTATGGTAACATTATGCACAACATTCTTGAGATACTTTTATCAAAGTACATTTTTAAGCTCTCCAAATAAATATTTAATAATATTCGAAAGTTGGAAACTTCATATAATTTAAATTAAAAGCAACAAATAACTTTTACATTTTTTTTTTATTACTATTTTTAGTTAATTTCACCCAAAAAAAAAAAAACTGCAACATTGTTAAGCAACAGTGAATAAACAATAAATAAACCTATCTACAATTTTGCTGTCGTTTTTCTACATGCCAAAATCGTAGCTAACTTCGTTAAGAATCCCTTTAAATAATTTCCCACACTTGTTCAGTTGTTATTCCCGATTAGATAATGTGGCACTCGTTGACCAGGACGACATCATCGTCAATGCTCTCGCCGTTGCTGGTGGCATGGTGCTCATGGTGTATGGGGCAGCTGAGAATGAGTTCGTTCTCCTTCGGCTTGTCCTCCTTGCTGAGCTCTGCACTTGTTTTCTTTCCCAGCAGCGATTCATCTTTATCCTTATCCTTATCGCTTAGCTCGAAGTCGTGTTCACGATCAAATGTATCGTGGCTGTTGCGCAAGGCATTGTCCACAGCGCCGTCGAGGAACTGGTACATCGGTGCATCCATTCGATTACGTTGCACTGACGAGGAGTCAAGCGTGTCCAGGTTCAAGTTTGGCTGCAGCATCTGTTGCAACATGTACAGAAAGGGCGGCAGCGCCAGCGACGACTTGTGCTTACGAGGATGCTTGGGTTTGCTCAATCCACGGATTTGTGCACTTGGATCGGTATCCGCGTTGAGGACCAACACACCACCCATGTCGCCAGCAGCATTTCCATAGTTGATGTCATGTTGCATGGTCTCAATTACAACACCAGGTGCCATCATCTGAAACTCCTTAAGCTCCTGCTTGCCATCTGGCGAGACCAGCTTGTTGAAGTACACGTATGGTGGTGCGGCATTTGAAGTGCCAGCATTGTGGTGGTGCACGTGATGGGCACTCTTGGGCTCTTCGCGACGCTTGCAACGCTGCATGCGACCCCCCGCCATCAAGAATTCAGTGGGCTGCAAATCATCGAGCAGCTCCAGCTTTTTTCCAGCAACTGCATCTGCTGCAGCATTTGTGGCTTGTGCAACGTCAGTTTCAGTCTTCACTTGCGGCTTAGCGACCCCAGCAAGGGTCGTCAAGGAAACCAAGGGCACCTCGGTGCTGTTGCTATTATTGTTAGTGACATTGGCCAGGCTATCGGAGCGTTTGATGCGCAATGCTTCTCCAGGCTGAGGCAGCAAAAGGCAGCCAACTGGAAGGATGAAATAGACAAAAGAATCTTTGTATTTTGAAATAAAAACAGAAACGACTGCACATCACTCTGATCTGGATGTGGAAGTGGCAATTAGTAATCCACACTCTCAGATCAAGGATTTCGACTGCAAAGCTCAACGAGCTTCCATCGATTTGACAACCTTCCAGTGGCTATCACAGACTACAGACAGACACGACAGCAGAGCACTCAATTTCAAGATGCAAGTTTAAATAAATTGGGATACTTACAGGATATCAGGAGGAAAAGGTTGGTCCACATCTTGATCATTTTTGCAGCTTATCGGGAATCGGATAACGTTGATGGCTTGAATGAAAGAAGAAAAAGGGCTTCAGGTGTGGAAGAAAATAAATATGAGTAATTTATCTAAATATTTTAGCTTGTTGCATTTGCCAACAAACTAAACTATTTTAAATAGTTTAAATTTTTTTATTTTTTTTTCTCTCTTAGTATTACAAAAAATGCTGGACCGTTTGAATATTTATTAAAATAAAGCGTGTGGGTTTTTTTCAAACTTACATTTTTGTGATGTTCACGTTACGAGTTTTGTCCGTAGAATGATTTGTTTTAGTTTGTAAAGCGTCGCTTTTGACAGAGTGCTTTAGATAAGGTCCAAAGCCTGCTCTGGCAAACTACTCAAATGAATTTTTGTTGGAAATCAAGCTTAAGTTTTTTTCATTTTTTTTTTTTGGCACTTGCCATTTCCATTTGTAATTCTGCATATGGCTGGCAATATGTATAACAGTCAATAGCCACACACGCACACACTAACACACTAACACACACCCACTACACACATGTGGCGACCTATTCAAGTGCTGTGAATGGCAGCAGATAAAAATACAATAGCAACAAAAGAATAACAATTCCACAAAGTTGGTTTTTTTTAAGTTTTTTTTTTCCTGTGTGCCACAAAACAAAACCAAAAAATCGAAAATGTGCTCTAAAAAAGTTTAGCTTATAAATTTCCAATCAATTTTTGTGCCAAAATCAAACAATAACACGCACAAGTGCCTCACTCATATATTCATAAGCGCACATACTCACTGTGCTATGTGTCTGTGTGTGTGTGTGTGGGTGTGTGTGTGTGTGGGTGTGTGTGTGGGTGTGCCTATTACTTGATTACTAAATATTAGCAGCTAAAATTGGAAAATTCTCAGCGATGCGCAAAAGTGCAAACACACAAAACGAAATGCGATACATTTGCCAAATGGCTGAAGCATTTACCAACAAACATTCACACACACACACACACACACACTGACAGACACAACACACACACACATTCGCACGCACAGGCTGTAAGTCTGCATAACTTATATGGGTACAACACACACGTTGCCACATCCGTTGCCAACTAATTTTTTGTTAGCGCCGCCCTCAGCGTCTGGCATTAATAATGTAAAGTGCGTGCCTCAAATGTAAATTTCCCAACGCTTGCGATTTCATAAACTTGCGGCATTGACGCACAACAAACTTTGCTGCCGAGGCACAGGTGAGATTGCACCAATTGAAACGAGATGAGCTGAGGTGTTGGAAGACGCGGAGGCGGAACCACTCTGCTTATCAGCTTAAATGTAAATGCCAAGCGATTGGCAGGGGAACCCCCAACCCCCAACTCGCAACTCGCAACTCCAACTTGGAATTGGAAGTGGAATTAAAACGTCTGCTTCTTCTACAGCTGCTGCTGCTGCTGGTGCTGTTTCTGCCTCCGCTCCTGTTGCCATTTGCTGCTGCACTGGGATTTGCACATTGTTTGCCCGCTGGCTCTCCAGTTCCAACTTGCAACTGCTCATCTGCAAGTGTTGTTGTTGGCGTGTATTTAATATAAGTCGACTGCCGGATTTGCGTACGTCAAGCGGCTTAAATATTTAATATGCTCCCAACTTCCTCCTCCATGGATATTGTTTATGAACCACCCAAAAGGGGTCACCAAACCGAATCAAATGTAATAAGTGTCATGTGATGTGCTTTGAAAAACATTGTTAACACATTCGATTGGGGGATTTAGATTGGGACAGCATAATGAATGGCTTAAAGCTGGCTTAAAAAAAAGCCATGATGAAAAGCTTAAAGGCTAATGAGAGACTAAACTTAATTCGAGTGATCGTTAGATAACCAACAAAATCCAGACAAGCCAGCATTATATTTACAATATACATAATTCGACATTTTCAAAATGTGTATTTTCATTTATTAAATTTAGTTCTTGTCAGTATAAGCAAATGCATGTTTTGGGCACACCTTTTGGCCAGTTGCTTAACGAACAACCCAAATAAAAGTTTATTATTGGCTGGGCACACTTCAAAGGGGCACCTTCAGCTTTTGAGCCTGTGTTTCGAGCTGGTTGTCGCTATTTATTAAAGCGACCCATGTTCAGTGGGCAGGTGTAGGTTGATTAGGTCCACTGGCCCGTTGAGCGGATTTTGCACGTAGACTTGCCAAAGTGGTACACAAAGAGTTGGCCAATAATTGGACGAACTGGCTGAAAGGCAATGCATGATTTGTGGCCGCCAGACAGGATTTGCGGCTGAGGATTTCATGCTCCTTTGATCTGATGGCTGGCGGGTGGAGTTGCTTATAGCAGAACATTTAATAATACCTCCAGTAAGTTTCACACACACACCCACACACACACACCTACACACACCAACACACACACGACGGTTGCAACGCGTATTTGTGAGAACTCTCATTAGTTGGTTCGTTAATATTCCAATTGTTGACACTGACAAACTTTTGGCTTGGCGACTCAACTGGATATAAAGCAATTTAATTAATGGCAGCCTTTCGCCTCTTAAATCCATGACGCGTTGCGGGATTCGGGATGCGGGGCGAGTAGTGTTCCTCGCCCATTCCGTGTGCAGCGTGCCGTAAACTTAATTAAATGTGCAAGTGACGCGCTGGGCACAAAATGAGGCAACAATAAGCACTGTTTGACAGCCAGCAACAAAATAACAGCTAAGAGGCGGGGAGACGAAGGACAACCGTCTGAAATTTGATGAGCCAAGTTTTTAATACCAAAAAAACAGAAACAGCAATGGAGCAATATGATTGCAAGTGCTTAGATACATGCATCTGGTGTGGAAAGAACTTACCATAAAACTCGCGATTTGCGGTTCAGCGATTACTTTGGTTCTGTGTTTTATGTATTTTTTGTGTTTATGGCTAGTTGTTGGGAGTTTACAACCAGTAACCAGCCACCAACGGTTGCATATTCAGCTTATGCTAATACTGTGAACACACAGCGAGTTGCGAGTTGCGAGTTGCGAGCTGCTCATCAAAATGACTGCCAGTCAAATTGCAAATTGTAAAATGCAAAATGCATTTGCAGCTGGAGAGTTTTTCAGTTTTCCAGTTTTCCAGTTTTCCAGTTTTTCCGTTTCGAGTGAGTGGCTTTAGTCCCTCTTCAGTCGATTCAGAATGTGGCTTACGCTGTTGCATTTAATTTGCGCCATGTGTCCGTGTCTGCTGCTGAGTTAGGTGGCAGCAATTGCAGCTGACCACATTGTGTGATACTGTGCCTCATTTGATTGGCGACCACGCCCATAACACGCTGGGGCTTAAATCAATTTCAGTTGGCCGCCTTTTGGCTGCCATTGATTTATGGCCATGTGCGGCAAACTTTACCGAATTATATTTCAATTTCGACGGAAACAGGCGATGGCAATAACAACGACAACACGTGGGTGAGGGTGATGGTGCGGGTGCGGGTGAGGGTGAGGGTGAGGGGGCGTGGCAGCAAAGACGTTAGAAACTTTTTGACAATTGACTTAAAAAGTTTCCAAGCCTGCCAAAAATTGAGTGCTTTTGTATACAAATAGGTCGAAATCGGAATGAAAGTGGGGCACACACACACACACACACACACACACACATACACACACACACATACACACATTTAGGAGGTTTTGTGACTGAAGACCTGGTTGGAAGCAGTTTCTCATTTTTAAGGCCGTCACAATCGTGAAATGTTGACTGCGTTGAGAACGCGGCGGAAGTAAACACATAAAACGGAAATGAAAATTCAATTATTTCGTTCCGATTTGTTCAACGTTTGTATTTTTTGCTTATATATTTTTTGTTTTTGCTGTTGGCGAATATCATGCAAAAAAGTTGGTTAAATGAAGTTAAGCCAGTAAACGCATTTGGCCCACTGGCAACGCGAACACGTCCGTTGAATGTGCAGCCAGGCAACATATCCAACCAACTTTAACCAAATTTCATTTCAGTTGAAATTTTTTTCGGTGTTGCGTATTTTTTTTTTTTGTGTGTTGGCCAAAAACAGCAACATTTTTGACATCTGTCCGGGGCAGGCACCCGAACGGGTTCAACTATAACAGTTGCTAACCGAATTTAAGTGCAATTTTTCACATTCGCTTCAAAAACAATTACCTCTCATACATTTTGAGGGCCTGAAGGGACCGTTCCCAGACTTGGCTTAAAAGCTTGGGCTTAATCAGCCCAGCTTCAGTGGGTTACATGGAACTGAATGCAAGGCGACTCAATGTTCAGACCGATTATAGCTTCTTCAATCCACCAACCTGGCTGCATCGCCATCTTATCTGGGCAGCAGCTCAGTCAGAGCTTGTGTGTGGCATGTATGTGTATAAATCGATGCTTGCACAGAAAGTGGCATTGAAATGTTGTTGCAAGTGGAATTCTGCTTGCTAACATTTCTTCTCCTTAAACACGCATATCCAGAGCGACATCCCAGCATCCCTTTGCAACTCATCCATATCCACATGCCAGACTTTGTCTTTTGTGTGGCATTCTGACGACTGTCAGTTTCAAGTGTGAAAAAAAACTCGATAGATTGCGAATTCAACGGACACGCCGAAGATTCAATACCCGTTCAGACCACAGTCCAATTGTTGACCTCTAAATTTCACTATACTTTGGAAAAGCCGACCCACTGTTATGTTATGGGAATCCGATGTTCGGAAATCTTGTTCAATATAAATGTTTCTCAACTTGATTTTCGACTAATCGTTGCTTTGGCAACTAACAGATATAGTTAAATATCCAATTTGACCAACTCCTGCAATAAGCTGCAATAAAACTGCAGAGTTCGTATGGACTCACAAACGTGGCTAACATATACCTAAGGGTCTCCTTCAATGGTGTTACAAAGTTGAAGATAAAATTGTAGAACCCAAAATACCCAAGGTGGTTGCGAGATGACCCTTCACTTTGCGACGCTTGTCGCTTTGCTGCGCTGCCACGGACGAAGCAGCTGTTGTAGTTGCAGGCGTCACATTGGGGCACACACCTGGTGGCACTTGACAAACGTTAATTTTGTTTGACGCACAGGTGATAAATAAATGTCCAGTTAAAAGTGAACTTAAAAGTGAGCGAACATCTGATCGTAAAACAAATCTTTAATGACTTTAAAATCGTGTCCGCCTGTCACAAGATGGCCAGCAATAAATTGCATTGTTGTTAGACAGGCCAACAGTTGAATTATATTCATTTACATTTAAGATGTTATTCAATTTATTGCGTTTTAATACGATTTCATAAAGTGGTCAATTAGCTGTCTTTCCAAAGTGCAGTCAAATGCATAACTGTCTGACCGGTCATAAACTAAAACTTGCCAGACAGACAGCCAACAGACAGACAGACAGACAGACAGACAGACAGACAACTGACGAGCTGGCAAGCCGCAACAGGGTCTTCAGCATCGAGTCCTGTGCAGTTGTGGTCCTTGTTGTGGGTGGGAGCACAACAGGCAACAGACAACAGACAACAGACTGTAGCATAAAGCGTGCCTTCTCTCTGGGGGCTTACATATGGGTGTAAGTGTGTGTGTGTGTGTGTGTGTTGATAGCAACCGAAATTGCCACAATTTGCGGCTGTGTTCAATTTTGGCCACGCATCAATCTGTGCGCATGTTAACCAAAAAACCATTACAAACAAGCCCAGACAATGTCACAGATATATGTTGATAGAGCTAGCGAAAAAGAAAGAGAAAGACAGACAGAGAGAGAGAGAGAGAGAGAGAGCGAGAGAGAGTGCGCGAAAGAGAGAGCGGACGACACGTGCTGCACAGTATTTCCGTTTCCGTTTCCGGTTGCGCTTTTGTGCTTGAAGATGCCGAGTGCCTAATTTTATTTAATGTGTGCATTTTCCATTAGGCAAGTGGACATTACACGTTGCGTATACGCAATCATTTCCATCTAAGCAACCGAGACGACAACACTTAAGGTGTGGGGCAACCCAATTTAATATTTAATAAGAGCGAGCGAGAGGGATGGAGCGGGAGAGAGAGAGAGAGGGGGAGTGAGGCAAAGACGGAAACATTTGTGAGAATTGTTGGTTAGTTTGGCATTTGGCTGCCTTTGCCTGACTGAAAACTTAATTAACATTTGATTGATAAAGGTCACACACACACACACAATCATAATCACACACACACACATACTCACGTGACTGTCTGACTTTGTGTGTGTGTGTGAATTATTGTCCGCATGCAAATGAATATATTTTCAATGCCAGCGGCGTGTCTTCTATCCTTGATTGCTTAAGCGTTTGTGTGAGTGTGTGTGTGAGTGTGTGTGTGTGTGTGTGTGTGTGTGTGCGTGTTTCAAATTTAAATTAGTATTATAAATTATTGCCAACGGTGTTGCAATTAAATGTGTGTGAGTTCAGTTGCTCCACACACAAACACACTCACTCACATACAGAGTAATTAAACTTGCCCCCACAGTTGCCTCAAAAGTGGGCGTGACGCCGTCCCAAATCAATGGCAGCTCATTTCTCCTTTCTCCATTAACTCGCTCTATGCAAATCTTTCGTTTAAATTTGCATAAAATCACAAATTTAGTGGAATTGTCATTGATTTGATTGGACCAATTGAATTGGGAACTGCTTGAAAAGCAGCAGGCAGCAGGCAGCAGACTTTGCTCGACTGTTGCTAAGCTGCTTAGCAATAGTGTCAACCCCATCCCAATCCCATCAGATCGCCGGTTCAACTTTTGTCAGATGTGAGCAGAAAATTGCACTTTTCTTATCACATCTGCTGCCCATTCAATGGCGAATGTCAAATGGTAAAGCCATCTGCAATGGATAGGTGCAGGGCATGGAAAGGAGGAAGTGGGTGCGGGAGCGGGAGCGGGCATTCTTACAAAGGGCTAAAGGAGATTTGAGTCTTGTGCATTGAGCTCTCGACTAAGATGAAATAACCTTTGGCAACCATTTTAGTCAGTTGCAACAACATTTACCCACAGATGTCACCGAGGCGAAGTTCGCATTGAAATTGAAGCCCAATTTCAATCATCATTTGACGCACTTTATCATATGTATTAAAAATTTATTGATATACGCCAACAGAGCCATAAAATACTTCAACACAAGAGAGAGCGAGGCAAATGCCCCAAATCCCGAAGCACAAAAAAAGAAGCTAAACTGTAAAGCTAAAACTGAAAGTGAAGGTGGCACAGAAGGCAGAGAAGGAAAGGCGGCGGCAGCCATGGAGAAAATTCAATAAATTGCTTGGCTCGACATAAAATAATGTTGCATTATAGACTCGCCCGCCACAGGCAGCAGAGCCAACAAAAAAGCCGCCAAATGTTGCCCTGGGGAGCGCGTTACAATGTCGAGCCAAGGATGGGACCAATCAAGCAACAACAACAACAACAACAACAACAGCGAAAATGAGGGACAGACGACAGCTACTACGTGTGACATACGCCAAGTGCACCACCCTCTCCTCCACCGCACCACCGCACCACTCATGCCCTTGCCTGTCCATCCCAGCAGCCTTTGGTAAGGATTTTCCTTCTATTTTGGGTATTTGTTTTGTTGTTGTTGTTGTTGTTGCTGTTGTTGTAGTAATTCAAATTTCGGTGGGCAGACGAAACAATGACAATCGAAATGGCAATGAAACAGCCAATGCTTGTGGTTGGGCGGAGGGAGCGCCCTAAAAGGGGGAGGGGCGGGATGTGCACTCGCGGGCCAAGCATCGATTTCTATTTATGTTTTATGGGACGTAAAATGATTGGGCCCCCGAACGGAAGGCGACAATCGACACGAGCCGAAAGACAATTTTGTTGCAAAGCGGCATCCAAAATGCGTATCGAAGTGCAGAAAAATGGCCAACTCAGAATGATCGACATGAGCGATACCCTGTTGAAGATTTTGGCTGTGAGTATTTTGGTTTGTAAGTAAGAATTAAGTTTGCTTAGTGGTTAATAAAATAATTAAGATGAGACAATGTTGGTCTTTATTAAACAATATGACAGCATTCAAAAATAATTTTTTTTTTTTGTTTTTTTTTTTTAGTAAATAAGTTTGTCTTTTGCACAATGTTCTGTTTATTCTTTTTTTTATGTGGCAATTATATTTAAACATTAATCAACCTACTTAAAGGCTATAAAACATAGATTTGAAACAGTATGAAAGAGACAGTGAATTAATAATCTATAACATAAACAGAGAAATGGGTTTACCTAATAATACATAACATTATCTCATTGCAAAATATGAATAATTTTATCAAGTTTTTTTTTAAAGACTTAATTCTTTTCAACTTTAAATTTGTTGTTCATTGATATACCCTCTTCAAGCAACTTATAGGGTATACCTTGGCGTGGCACGCATCTAAAGACGCCAGATAAAGGCGTGCAATGGGTGGAACCAACGTGGCCGATATCAGCAAATCGTTTGTGGCGTTCATTCTGAGGCACGCGAGGCTGCTGTGTAAATTACAGCTTCCGTCTCCCTCACTCCCTCTCTGTTTCTCTCTCTCTCTTTTTCTCTTACTCCATCTTTGGCTTTTTATTTATGCGTTTGGGTTTTGGCTGCCTTTTGTTACTGTTCGCATATCTTGAAAAGTTGGCGTGTGTTGTTGTCACGCCGGCTATCATCTTAACTTGATGTGGTGTTAAGTATTGTTGTTGTTGTTGTTGTTGTTGTTGTACTTGAAATGATGAACTGACAGCTGCTGTGTGCCAATGTGTGTGTGAGTAATGGCCAGCTTCAAGTGCAAAACGAGCTCTTTAAGTTGCCACTGTTTGTGTCGCTTAGGAAACAGTCGAAAAGTTTTCCCTATCTAAACTAGAAAAATTACAGAGGAGAAAGGGAAAAGTGTAAATTCGATTTTAGTCTAGTTCGCTTCGTCATATTTCGAGTTCGTACAATTTTGAATTGAAAATAACTGAAATCCATCCAATCCAGCCAGAAAGCTTCTGCGAGCTGTTTAATGGCTTTTACTGGTTTGGCTGAGTTTATTAAATTCATTCACAATTGGGATTCCCCAAACTTTGCACCGCATTCCGCGCATAAATTATAATGGCGGCAAGTTCATCGATCAAACTGCGACGACGACCATTAATGACTAAATTATTGATGGAAAACCAATCGGCATAAAGAGGAATTAGCCGATTGTCAAAAATTGTAAGAATATGGCCAAAAATGCGCATCATTTCAATTTGCTTGGCCAAAATGAGGCTAAGCGGCTTATGTTCCTGTGTTACCCATGTGAGGCAACCAAAGAGGATTGGGCGTGAGTTCCTCCCTTTGTCCCTTACTCTGCCTGTGTGTGGGTGTTTGTATGTTTGTGTGTGCTGCTAAGTGAATAAAAATCTTTTTGCACAATTCATTAAACGCAAATTATGCCCCAGAGATGGTCGCGGGAAACAGGGCGCATTGGCATTGCCAGTGGCTTTGCCCTTTTGTGTGTTATTTGTTTGCCACGCACACGCCAGGCATACAAATTCAACACACACAAACGCACACAGAAACACACACACACACACACACACACACATACACATGCATATATAAAAGAGTGCAAAAGGATTCATGTGTACACACAAGTGCGCCAGACGCTGGCTGGCACTTTGGTGTCTGGTCAAAAAGACAATGAACCCTACGGAAAATAAAGAAAAACGTGGCTAACAAAACCACCAACAACAACAACAACAACAACGAAACCACAACGAGTACAAAACAAAAAAGTATTTGCCTCGAACAAGTGAAAAAAGGTAATAAAGCTCGCTCGCCAACCTTCCTTGGATCACAGCTGTGGAGCGCCTGGCTGAGCATAGTTGAAGAAGATACCCTAGCTCTCTTCAGATACAATTTGGAAATAAAAAAAAATATTATATTATTATATTATACTATGTTATTATATTATGTATACCATATTATGAACTATTATTTCTTTCGCTCAGTAATTTCACATACCAAATATAACTATTGCTTGCACAATCTTTTTTTTATATTTTTAGGCTCAAAGTGTGCAAATAGATAATAAAATATAATATAATAAAGTTTAATATTTCGGTTTTAATATTGTAAGTCTTTACTGAAAAGCTAATTCTAAATGCCAGTTGTATTTCCTTAAGATATTATTAATAATAAAACGTAGAACATGTTGTTTAGTTGAAAATTAATTATTGTGAAATTAATTATTTCTAAATGTATTCGAAATGTATTCGAGTGAATAATTTAAGTCGAAAAATTGACACTGGATCTTGAGACCTGTGTAGTGTGTCTCCTAGTCGAGCACCCTATATTTCTTTTTCTTCTTGTTCCTTGAGCAGTTGCCTGCTGTTGCTACTGTGCCTGAGCCTAACAAAGTTTCTGGACATGGAAACGCACGCAGGAAATGGCCAGGACATAGATAAATAAAACTTGACAGCAATTTATTGTCACACTTAGCGCAAGTTGGCAAGTCAGGGGTGTGCACACCCAGGTTGGCGAGGAGAGGAGAGGCATGGGGGGGGGGGGTTCGGGGCTGACGTACATTGTCCATTGTTATGTAAATGGTGCGTAAGTTGCTAACGTAAAAGAAAACAAGTTTTTGGGCGCATTGCGTATCCGCAACGTTGCAATTGCCGCTCAATTTGCAGGCAGAGGAAACCGTTGATTTGGAGACGGCCCAGAATATTTGCTGTCATTGTTGCTGTCGATTTAATGTCATGCCAAGGACACGAACAGGGACGAGGACAACAACAACAACAATGGCAGGCATGTGGAATGAGAGGGGAGATGAGTTTTTATGCTGCTTTTGTTTTGCAGCGCGTTGCGTTTTCATTATTGAACCACTTGATGGCGCCAGTAAGCGAGAGGAGCGCATTGTGTTCAATCTATACTCAGTGGAGTCCATGCAATATGTATAAGCTGATTGCTGCCAGCAACACACAATTACCGACCTTGCAATCGAGAGAGTTGCTTAAAGAGTTGGAGAGAAACAGAGAGAAACGAGAGAGAGAGAGAGAGAGAGAGAGAGAGAGAGCGAGCGATGGAACAACAAGGTTGCCCTTGGCTCAGAGTGTGTGACAATCAATGACAGTTCTGTCGCTTGGCTTCCTGCCATTTCACTCTCCCATCTACTCTCCTCTCCTCTCCTCCCCTCTCCTCTCCAATCCTCTCCTTTCCGCTTCTCTGCTGAATTTGTCTCGAATTTTCCCGCAGGACCAATGCCGCGCTGCGGCATCATTTGTTGCTTTTCGACGTTTGGCGTGCATTTAGAAAATTGGTATGGGAAAACTATTTTTCAACAGGTAACATGGGCCCACACCCCTTTTCACTCACCCGCCCCTCTGGCCACTCGGCGTTCCTCGCAGGACTATGCGTAGTGCTTGGCAAATAGTCGTAGCTCAGTTTTTGCCCTTGTTTGTCAATTGTTGAGTGTTTTATTTTCTTTTTATTTTTATTTTTATTTTTATTTTATTCTAGAAAATCAATGGTCCCACAGCGAACGTAGGGTATTAAAGCTGGGGACTGAAATTGAAATTCCAAGGCGAAAAAGGGAAAAGTTTTTGCTTTTTACAGCGGGGCTTATCGGGTTTTTCTTCTTTTTTTTGCCATGTATTTGAAACAAGCAAAACGAGCCAACAATAAATTTTGCAGCGCATACTTCAAATGTCAAATGCGGCAGCGATAAAAATTTCTTTATTGTGCCAAAACACACACAGCACAACAACAACAACAACAACAACAACAACAAGAAGAACAAGAAGAACAAGAAGAAGAAGAAGAAGAAATGAAACAACAACAATTGCTTCTGGACATTGAATGCCTTTCATTGCATTCCCCTTTTAGTGCCTTTGACTTTGACAGTTTTTGCAATTTATATTTATTTTGGCAACTGCAAATATTGCCAAACACACACACACACACACACACACGGACACACCCACACAACTAAGCAACCGACCCCTCTCAATCAAGACCCCGCACTCCCCCCCTCTATTTTCACTGACCAACGGACGAGGGACTTGTGCATAAATTAAGATTATCGCGGTATTGCCGCTTAGCATGTTAGCCTGTCTTGGCCAAGTTACTGTTGACCTATTAACTGTCAGCTGTCTGCTGCCTAATTTATGGCAAATGTCAAAGTCGACTGCCAGGCAGCGAGTTACTCTCTACAATTGTCAAGTTGTCGTTAATTAAAAACTCGCACTTGGCAACAGCATTGATTGCTGCGAGTGATTCGTGGACCATGGGACAATCATTAATGTTGGCAATCGGCCAAAATGGCTAACGACATTGGTCACAGCTTATCATTAACAACAGCAGTAGCAGTAGCCATTTGGACAGCTTGCCATATTTTGAGTGGCTCGTCAATGGGTTGAAGTTGACAGCTAATGAATTTGCTTGGGTGCTGAAGGTGCCGCACCAGATTGCTTCAGTTAAAGTTAGAGTTCAGCTACAGTTCTGGTTGAGCCCATTTAAGTTGGCAGTAAGCCCAAAGACAAGCATTATGCGGTTGGCCAAAACGAGACGCCTTTTCGGCCAACTGAGAGCTGACCACTAAGCACGGCTCACAAGCCATGTAAATTATTTGCATAAGTACTCGAAGTTCGACCCGGGTCACGAATCGCTCCAGTTGAGTTCATTGTTGGGCTACGGCACGTGCTGGCCATATTTAAGCATACACACATTGTGATCATTGCCGGGCCATTAGCTGAAAACGGAGCCAGTCGAGGCCGACCGTCGGCCAGTCGGTCATCGGGGTCTCCTTATTATTTTAATGGCCATTTTAGTGTGTCGATTTCGAGTTGTTCTTCCGTTGTGTCATCTCATCCTCAGCCTCAGCCTCAGCCAGACCCATTCACATTCTGCCATTTTAATGCCAGTTTAATACAATTTTTTATGCCATGCTTTAGCAAAATAAATACGTGCTCACATTCTGTCCAAAAAATGACGTTTTATTTCGATTCAATGATTTGACATATTCCCATGCAGCAGCTACAAATGACGCCGTCTCATTGCGCAATATTGAACCAATAAAATCGATAAAAAAAAAAATAATAACTGATAAGCACAAAGATAGAAATGAAGAGAAACAAAAAAAGAAACAAAATGTAATAGTAGTGATAACATATTGACACAAATATTGATAAACGATAGGAAACAGAGACAAGAAGAGTGATTAATGGAAAAATATTTGTTATATTTTATATACAGATTCATATCATATTCATTTCAATAGAATAATGCTGATTAGAGAATGTACATACAATACCAATTGCTGGACAAGTAAATAAATAATTGTAAATAAATAATAAAGAAATAAGCCATTATTTCGTCAGAGCATTTTTATGATTAAAAGCACTTTTAGTGCTTGCGATAAGTCGCTTAACGATTAGAAAAGCTTTTACAAAATATTTTGAACTCTTTGTCATCGTTGAACATGGAATAAAAAAAAGCCCAAAATAATAATTATTGACGCACTTATTTCTGTGTAAATACAGAAAATCCATATCTCCAATCTTGTTATTGCATACAAAAACGAAACGAAATAAATATTTGCTTATTTCAATTTTGTTGTTTTTTTTTTTAATGATTTTAGGAAATGTTTAATAAAAAAGGAAACTTAATTATAACCATAAGATTTTAATATAATTCTGAACATATTCAGAGTTGCTTGAGGGATACATTTTTATATCAAAATATTTCACTTGGGTCACTTTTCGTATTGTCAACTTTTCACACTCCAGGGATAAATTGGCTAGTTGTTTTTTGTTTTGTTTTTGTTTTTTTTTTTTTTGTGATTTTTTGCTAAAAGTTGCGCGAGTTTTGTTGTGTATTAGAAAAGTTGTTCAGTTGGTTTGTTTGCAAATGAGAGCATTACAAAAATGCTGCGTACAAATTAAATTTTGGGATTGAGTAATTTATGCAATTCGCGTTCTGTCACATTTGTACAAAATTAAATGTGATAATGTGAACATAAATTCAACATTGGCTGCTGCCTTGCTCTGAGCTATTGGCTTTGGCTCTTTGGCTTTACCAGATGCAAATTGGAGCATCAACAAGTTGGACAAACTTTGGGGCAAGTTTTAAGCGTCAAGTGGCTGGCATCCGCATGGAAACAGACAGTTTTTAATTAAAATTATCATATGAGTGAAATGCGTTTCGTTGATGATGATGCTGCTGCCACAAGGCCGTATGCCACTTGCTATTTGCCACTTGCCTCTCTAATTAGCAGCCGCCGATTCTTTCTTAACTTTGGCCAATAGTCGCATATATGTATATATATATATATATATATATATATATATATATATATATATAAGTGTGCGTTCTCAAAACAGGCTTTCATCAGTTTGTGGCAGTCGAGCTAATGTTGCATTCATGTTCGTGTTACTTTTCGTTGAATTTGGCATTTTTGGGGCACAAATTTCAAAAATTAGTTTTTGCACAAAACTTTGGTGCCCCATTTGGTGTGTGTGTGTGTGAATATGTATGTGTATGTGTGCTTCTGTCTGGTCTACAAACTTTGTCCGCTTGCAATTCAATGTGGCGCAGCCGGTTGCGCTGCAACATTATTTCACTTAATTAACAGCCAAGTTTGATTTCTCTGTTAACATACGAATAATGCGCTTAGCAATTAATCTAGACAGTTTAAATCTAAACTTCTCTTTCTAAATTAAATATATAAGTTTTAGTTTAAGTAATAATTAATGGACTTTTTGCCTCTCACGAAGCAGGCAGCTTGGTCTGAAGGAATTCCGTATTTATTTCTTCAGCACCAACGGTCAAATCCACATAATGATTATAGATTATGTTCAGCAACGGAGCCATAATAGCTGCAATATTTTGATTAAGTTTAAAGAGCCGATTTCTGGAACTGTTTGGAACTCACCTGCACTCGACCAAGGTAAAAGAATGAAAAGAGCCGAGTGACTGTTGCACAAGTGCATCAATCCAGCGTAGAGCATTGCTATAAAGCAACCTGTAGTTATGACCATCCAGAAAATCATAAACTTATTCACATGCTGTGGATGGGCTCGCAGTACGCCGAAGAGCAGCACAACAGTTGCCGTAAATTGGAGCAAACGAACTAGCTCCAGTCTCGAATCCCCTATACAAGAAATAATCTCTGAATTGGACACACCTTCCATTTATTTGCTACTCACGAGGCAACACATTTGTAACCATTGACAGTCCAAAGACCACGAGCCCAATGGCGATTTGTATAGCTTGCTTCATAAGACTCATTTCGAGGCAACCGCTCAACGATAACTGAACCATCGATGAACCTACGAACAACCTTTAATCTAGTTCAAAACTGATAATTTCCTTATACTCATGCTCTCTCTCCCTCGCTCTCTCTCTCTTTTTGCTATCATACAATCATATGATCTCATAGGTTCAATTTGGCCACTTTATTATAGATAACATATAGATTATATATTGTGTATATAAAAGATTAACTTTCACTTCAGTATTGAGACTGACAAGCTGCCAGTGCTGGCATACGAGGGCGGCAAATCAGAAGGGGTCTCTGTTCGCTTGGTTTCATTTGTCACAGGAATTGAGACTGAGCTGCTGTTTCTTAATTCCTCAAACTCTTGGTACACACAATGCATCAAGTAGGCCAGAAGAGCTATGTAGATTAAGAGATAATTATTTATTTATTACCCCTATAATCTTATTAATTTAGTAATTAACAACTTACCTGTCGCTGCCAACATAACAATCCAATAGAGGAAATGTATAACCTTGTAAAAATAATTTGTGATAAATTCGATATTAAAACAGCAGAGGGCTCCTAAGAAGAACGTTGATATGACCAGCCAGATTAAAAGGAACTTATCCTTATGCTGTGGATTCCTCTTGTAAATGCCATAGAGAAGAAAAACAGTTGCCAAAAGCTGCATTCCTCGCACAATGGGGAATAACCCGTCCGCTGTGTGAAAAACATGAGTATAATTATTTTAATTGGAATTATAATTTTTGCATTAGCTCAATACATATATAACTTGGGTCGGCAAATGTGGCCAGTGCCAGGCCCATTGCAAGAGGGCCACTTGCAATTAGTTTATTTCGCTTGCTTAACAACATTTCTGCTCAACGGTTTGCAGTCAACTGAAATGATGAGAGTCGGAACAAGTATTTGTAAATGTTATTATTCAGTATCTCACTTGTCAGGTATGGTTCTCCCTCCTCTCTCATTCTGTCTCTCTCTCTCTCTCTAATGTTATCAATCCCTTTGTTCTAATGTTATCAGTTCCAGTTGAGTTGCTTTGTCTCATATACTAGCCATATACTAGGTATTCGTGGCATATCAGGTAATTATTAATTATTAGTACAACCAGTAAAACTTGGGTCAACAGCGAATTATCTCTAACTATCACGCAAAGAACTCAATACAATCGAATCTATAATTTATTTAAACCGAACAAAGCCTAGTTTGTCCAGTATGAATGTTGTTATGGAAAGCGGAAAGGGAAGTCAATTGTTCCTTTTGAAGAACGCTCATTTTTGGCATTAGAATATACAAAGTATAAATAAGACTCTCTGTTGCTGTTAACAGTATTTGCGGTTTGTTTATTTTGTTTGCTTAATTAACACACTTGATTATAGCTGATTCTTTTGCTGTCCTTAACACCAAGCGCTACTGCTTTAGCCTGGTCATAATAACCTTTTGACAACTCGCTTGACCACAAAGTCAAAAGTGGCATCCATAACAAATCCAGTTCGTCTCACACACTTTGGCTATTTCGTTGACGCCAGAGCTATGAAAGTTCATAGAGAATAATAAATGCATAACTAAATCAAGCATACACACACTCGCACACACACACATTTACATATACACATATTCTGGTACAGCGACGACAAAGGCTGTCTGTATTAGAGTCGACGAGAGAAGCCGTTAGAGCAGAGGCGCAATTCGTTGGAAGCAGAGGCGCCAGCAGCGAGATGATCAGAGGACAAGACAACATAAGCAGTGGCGAGAGTGTTGTTGCTGTGTGAGCGGATCGAGACGAGAGGCGTGTGGAAAGAAGAAGGCGCAGACGACAAGAGAACAGCGGCATATATATATATATATATATATATATATACATTCACCCATATAAAGAGAGGGTTGCTTTCAAGATGAGCATTGAAGGATGAAATGTTGCTCTTGTTTTTTGGGGTTTAAATGCCAATTACTACTAAATTAAGCCAGCTCTTTAAGCCAGTTCTTAAATTGTCCGCCCACAATATTACCAGGTGCAGAATAGGTTTTCGCAAATATTGTGAAAAGCAAAAGTTTTTAAGTTTTCCATGCAGGCGGCTGCAAAAGTTGTTTGCAACTTTTTAGCGAATTGAGTTTTAAATTAAAATTTGTTTTCCCCAAACACACACACACTTACACGCACAGCTGAATGCATTTGTGTGTGTGTGTGTGTGTGTGTGTGTGTGTGTGTATCTCGCAAAAGTCATTACACGAGTCTTGGCAGCGTCCGTGTCTTCATTGGAATGCGTAATTTATGAATATTTGCAATTAACAGGCCGACGAAAATCATAATAAATTTCATCTAATTGCATTTTTACGGTGCCAAAGTTTTCTTTTCGTATGAGTGAAGCATACAAAGCCTATAAATAACACCCACACTGCTCGGCATCTGGGCGCACCTCATTAAATCATTGAAGTGGGCGTGGTTGAATGGTATGCATTACATGCCACAACATCTTTGATCAAGTCTTGATGCCCAACAAAGTGTTTGAGGAGAGAAAGTTGAGTAAATAAGAAGAAAGCCCAAGGGAAACACAAATTTGTTCTCTTTTTCACATCGTTCAGAAATTGTAAATAAAATGAAAACATTAGTTTATCTTGTCGTGCAACGTTTTTTGTTTAAGATTCTTAAATAGCAGCCGCTTATCCTCATTGTCAAAAATAAAATTCCGGATTTCGGAACACATTTTGTAAGCCATTTATTTCGACTTATAATATTTTTGTCATAACTACATTTTGTTACAGGATATCACCTAGTCGAGCCCTGTTCATCCGTATCTGTTTCTAACACTATGATACCGAAGGTAAAATAGTATATTGGTTTTGTGCAATGTCCGTCATGCTATCTGTCCGTTTGTCCGTCTGTATGAAAGCAACTTTTCTCCTGAAACATGGAATATATACTTGACCGCACTCTCCAGAGATAAAGTGTTAAGATTGCAGTCCAACGTCCACTAGGCAACTAGAAAATCGATAAAATCGATATGCGCCAATCGATAAAGCCACATATCTCCCACAATTTTATGGCTATGTCCTTCAAAGATTGGCAAATGCCACGCCCACCTCCGATGCCTCCAGCCCCTACCCCGACCCTTAAAACTTTTAAATGGCTATATCTTCTTCAGATTTTCAGTTGGGAACGTCAAATTTGGTAGGTATATTACTGGTAGTCACCTTTAAGAACCGATAACAAATTTGTGTTGCCACGCCCACACCTGCGTCCATAATCGACAATGCCGATATTTCCGAAAGAATAAATCGATAAATCCGTATATCTCCCACAATTTTAAAGATAGCGTGACCAAACTTGGGTTAACTTGCTGGTGACCTTCTCCAAGAATCGGCATATAATTTTTGGGACTACGCTCACATCCGCCGCCTCCAGGAAGTTCAGGTCTAGAAATCTGAAATGCGCAAATCTTCCATAATTTGTAAGCTAGAGTCACCAAACGCAAACACATTCAGATCACGGCAGCAGCGTGTAGATCCAAAAGAGCAAAACTCAACTGGTTGCTAAAGCCATCAAGCAAACTCAGCTTGAGCAACAAGCTGCTGGTGTACAGGAGCATCATCGAGCCCACATGGACATACGGAATTCCATTTTGGGGCACAGCTGCAAAATCTTGGATATACCAAATTCAAGTCTTGCAGAACAAGGTGCTCAGAGACATCTCTGGTGCTCCGCCATATGTAAGCAACAGGACGCTGCACAACGACTTCGGTCTTCCGACAGTCAAAACCCAGATAAACCGACATACGGGTCGGTATAACGACCGATTGCATAACCATGTTAACCCGTTGGCCATCACACTTGGGAATAACACCACCCGCAGGAGATTGAAGCGCCTCCACACCAGCGACCTCTGGACTGTTGGCCGTTAAATAATTGTTACATTGAATGTTATGTATTATTAGTTAAAACCATTTCTATGTTTATGTTATAGATTATAAATCCACTGTCTCTTTCATACTGTTTCAAATCAATGTTTTATAGCCTTTAAATAGGTTGATTAATGTTTAAATAAATTGCCACATAAAAAAAAGAGTAACCTTTTCTTTAATTTTTTTCAACGCCCACTCCAGAGCCAAAATCTCGAAAAGCTCATATCTTCCGTAACTTAAGAAGGGTTACTATCTTATATCTACCTCAATCTGAAAGGCAAACTTGGACGTATTTTATGGTATCATAGTATGTCGCTGTCGGTTACGTCCGACTGCAACGTTCTCTCTTGTTTTTTTTACTGCTTTACTGCTTTTTTTGGTGTCCCTCGATTGTATATTAATTTGCTAGTTTATTAGGCGTGATGGTAAAAATTGAGGAAAACTTTTACCATTAGCGAAAATCTTTTCACAATTTTCAGTTAGTCATGAATCAAAAGGTGCGCGACGGCAAGTCAAACACTGAATGAAAGTCGGGGAAAAGCCGCAGCACATTGGGGAGCCAAGGAGAAAAGCCTTCTGTCTGTCTGTCTTCCAGTCGGTCTGACAAATGAGCTGTTGCAGCGGCAGAGGTGTCCTTTTTTTTGGCAAATATCAGTAGGTGAAGGAAGTGCGACGCTACGAGTTAAACTTATATATATCAGCTGCCATTCAAATATGTTTTGGGAAAGGACCACGAAATGCTGTTCATTTATTTCATTTAAATGCGCATTTAAATCTATTTAAAAGTCCACATGAGCCGGGCACAAAGCCGAAGAGACAGAACATCTCCTTCTTCAGTTGCAAAATAAAGGGCAAATAAAAGGCAAGGCACAAACTGTGTTCTATTCAGTTTGGTTTGGTTCGGTTCGGTTCGGTTCGGTTCAGAACGGTTCAGTTGTGTTCAGTTGAGTTCATGTGGGGTACGAGTTCAAGCTCTCAGCATGATTTAACGATAATGAAGGTATTTACGAGTTTAGCCTTACAGTCTGGCAAAAGCAAAACTCATCATAATGCCGGGGGTAGCAGCAGTAGCAAGAACACCAAAAGGTTACACACACACACACACCACACACTCACACACACATACACATAAGGAGTGTACCTGATGGTGGCATAGAGTTATTTTGTTGGCACGCATGTCTTGGCACTTGTAAGATGTTTTGCAAAACTTTTTTTTGCTGTCGTCGTTGATAAGGACAATAACAATGACAACTACTCAAAGCGACAGCCCCCAAACCACCCAACAACCCTGTCCAGCCCAAAGCTGCCACACAATAGCTGAAAGTTGTGCACCTTTCCATAATCGACTCAAGCTGAAACACGTAATCCGCAAAAGGAAATGCCAACGCACCCTGTGCGCTAATAAAATTTAATTTGCTATAAAATGTCTTTGCACATACGTATGTATACATACATACATATATACGTATACATATGTACACATAGATTTGCTCGCACACATACTCTTGCATCTTCTATGTGCCATAAAACAACGCAAACATAATTAAAATGACTGAAATGAAAATTTCATTTTCCAATTTATGAGCAAAGAAACAATTTTTTAGTGCGTTTCAAAATTTAGCATCTGCATCGAATTCAAATTAAATCTAAGCAATAAAAATGAATATATGCAAAAGGCAAAGCATTCCAATTCAGTATCGGCTCAAATATACCCTGTAAAACAGGAATGTGTAATTCGTGCTCTGCTTTTGGCAGACGAAAATTATTGAAGAAGACCCATTTAATTTAAGCAATTTAAGTTTAAATTTAAGTGTAGACAAGCTGCTGCTCAACTAATACGAATAAAAAGTAATCGTTCCCCCTACCTAAGTTATCGTTATAGTTTCCCTTAAGGGCTTAAACGAACAACGGCGAAATTTAATTCCTTTTCTGAACACTCTCCCAGAAGAGCCACTGCGTCCTCTTATCACCACCACTCGACTCGAACTACGAGTTAGACTGTGTCCGCGGCACAGAGTAATGTATATATTTTATGATGCATCCGTCTGCTTAGCAACATAAATCCACTTGTCATCATTGTCATCCTCGACAAGTTAGCCCTGGAATGAGACTGTGCTTGCAGCATCTGATGTGGTTGCTG
The DNA here is from genome assembly GCA_037043585.1 of Drosophila mimica. Classification (NCBI taxonomy): domain Eukaryota; kingdom Metazoa; phylum Arthropoda; class Insecta; order Diptera; family Drosophilidae; genus Drosophila; species Drosophila mimica. The sequence goes on from JBAMBE010000437.1 coordinate 765,927, forward strand.
CTGTTGCTGCCGCGGTTGCTGTTGCTGCTGTTGCCGCTGTTCTGGATAGTTGGCGCTAACAAAGGCGCTGCGAACTTAACCTGCCAGGTCACCAAAATCGTATTACAAAGCGGTTGAGATGGCTGTCTGAGCTTGTCGCCACATTTTAAAATGCAACGTTGCACGTGCCACGAATTCGCTTGCAAGCGCTGCGAACAATAGTCGACTCCGCGATTGCTGCGCAAATTCGTCAACAATTTGTGGCAGCTGACAAACTTGTTGAAATTATGCTCATCCGCTGGTTGCTGTGGCACTTGCGGGCGCTGTTAATTGCCAAGCACCGTATTTACCCAGTCCCCATGCCCCAAAAACTTATCATCGAAGTGCCGCTGTTGTTGCAAGTGGCCTTGTGTCCCGACAATAGATTGAAGTGCGGTTTTTGCTTGACAACTGGCTTGCGTCCAAAAATGCTTTTGGGGTATGCTACCTGAACCGCATGCATTTCCATTTGATTGTAATTGCAGCTTTGTGTCTGCATTAACGGTAATAAGTGTAAAAGACAATGCCAGCGGCCTTAGTGCTGCTATCAGACTCGAGCTTTCTGCGGCACTTGCGGCGTATACGCAATGTTTCCCATGTGACTGCTGCGCCTTCAACTTCGGTGCCGCCCTTGTAGTTGCATACACTTGGCGAAATCGTGATGCCACACAATTGAAAAATAAATTACCACAGAAAACCCTTTTAAGTTAAAGTTCCTATATTTTCAAGAAGTCATTTTAAAAATACGCAAACTTCCAATTAGATAAAATTACTTTGCCTATTAGGTCTTTGAATAGATTTCATAAATTATTTGTGGCTTATTGAGCTCTCTTTTTATCGGTTATGTTTCTTTTATTTTATGTACACTCTGAGTATTGAAAAAAAAAAAACAATTAACCTAACAATTAACAATTAGCCGACGAAGAACTTATTCGGCTGAGTATCTGAGAAGTAGCATCTAGTTTTGTAAAGTGTTATCTGAACTGCACTTTTGCCTTTGCACATTTTCAATTATAATAATTATTAACAGCTGGCTTTTTGCTGGGTTTTGCTGCTACCCGTTTCTCGGGTGGGTTTTGGGCTGGTTCCTAACTCACCTGAGCAATGCACTTGATGCAATATCCTTTCTGTGCATTGTCCTTGCGCGTTTGCCTGTCGCTGATGTTGCTGTTGTTGCTGTTGTTGCTGACGTTGCAGCAGTTGTAGTTGTATTTGTAGTTGTTTTAAGTGGTTTTTTCCGGGCACTTGTAGTTGTTATTTCTTTTTTGTCTTTAGTTTTTCTTCATTTTTTTTTTTTTTTTGTTTTGCCTTCCGTTGTGCCATTTCGCCCAAAGGCAACTTTTAACATTTAATGATGCTGCTTTGTATTTTAATACGCTTTGCCCGCTTGGCAACTAACCAACGCCCACAGCCAGCGCGTGCCATAAGCAGTGCTTTGTAAAAACTTTTAAGTAGACATGCAACATGGCCAACAGGCCCAGCCAGCCAGCCAGCCCTTCATCGACCCCATCCAAACCCAACCAAAACCAACGAAAACGCCAACCAGCCCAGTTGGATTTGTTGTTGTTGCTTTTTGCGCTTTAAGTTGTCTACTCAGTTCCAATTTTTTGCGCTGCCTGCTCAGCCTGCCAAGGTGTTTGCGGCAATTTGTGTCACCCGGCACGGATTCGAGCTCCAGTTCACCCCGTCCCCGTCCCCTTCCCCATCCACTTCCACTTCTTCTTCTTCTTTAACGTTGACTGTCCTTTTAGTAGTGTCCTTGACAAGACTGAAGCCGTTGCCACAGCGTGCGGTGCACAGATTGTGCCAATTTAACCTGTTGCTCTCGAGTTGCAGCCCGCTTGCGTTTACTTCAGTTCTGGTCTGGCTCATTTCTTATGGCTGGTTTTTGCTCAATTCTTGAGAAGACTTCAGTGACTTCAATTTCAAATAAAATTGAAAACTTGTTGTTTTCTTTCACATTTCCCATGGCGGTGTCGAAGTTTGTCGAAGCAAAGTCGGAAATGAATTGCATTGCAATTTAAGTTCGTTACAGTTTTCGTGCAACTGCAACTGCAACTGCAACTGCAAGTCTGAACTCAAATCGCTTTTGCAATGCCAAAACTTTGCGACACTTCGCACAAAATCACAAGGTAATTGCTATTCGCTGAATTTGTGAACAATTTACAAAATTAAGTTGGCCAAAAGTTGGAAACACACCCAGGTTAAGCAAAACAAAGAGAGGAAGGCACTTGCCGCAGGCATTCTTGCAACTTGGCTTGCAACTTGGAAGACAGGTCCCGTTCAATGCGTTCGTCAGCGCCAACTTATGAGAGCCTTGTTCGTTTTTACCCAAAAGTTTTTGGCAAGTGGACGAACTCAGATCATGACTCAAACTGGGCAAGACTGATTGGCACTTGGGTCAATCTGCTGGAGACTGAACTGTTTTTCGTTGACGTCGTCGACTATTTTCACTTTGCACATGTGGCAAATGCAAATGCAAGAGCTTCTCTTAGTCATTACAAATTAATTTCACACGTGACTAAGTCGACATGGCAGCAGGGGCAACATCAGCTTGTCAACGTTGAAAGGATACAAACTAACATAACGTCAGTCATATGACATTCAATTACGAAAAGTTGTTGCATGCTGATGAGCAAATGTGCCATTTAATGTGCTCCTGGAATGCATAGCCTCCTCTCTCTCTCTGCCCTTACCTCCCAAGGACACACCCTCAAGGATACTGCATGCTGATTGCTGATCCCAAGGGAAGCGTCATTGACGATGTTGATTTTGCAGCTAAGACTGTTGCAAGAGCTGGGCAACAATGGTTCATCTGCATGTGTGTGTGTGTGTGTGTGTGTGTGTGTGTGAATGTGCGTCTTTCTGCATTGTGGGGAACAGAGAAGCGATAGCAACTGCTTAGTTTGTTATTTATTGATAAGAATTAATTAAAGATGTTTTTATCCGACGACTGATCTGTAAGCAAATATATTTCCATCTAAGTCGGTTACGGTTTCAGTTTCTAGAAAGAGAGATAGTTTATGAAGGGAAAATTCTATTTGAAATGCTAGAAATGCCCTTTTCAGACAATCATATATATTCTTGATCAGCATCACTGGCCGAGTCGATATAGCCAATTCCCTCTATTTCTATGTTTTTATGCAAAGCAGTCATTCAGATTTACAGCTTGATTAAACTTGGCTTGGCTAATGATGACTTATTGTATGAACCACTTTTTGTTAACCAAAGCAAAACAATTGGTCGGTTCTTTAAACCTATAGTGAAATTCCGACAATTTTAATGAGTATTGTTTTATTGTTATCTGTAGCGTGCCTTAGCCATAGCCATCCCTATCCCTTCGTGTTAAAGTTATTTTTAAATAAATAAAAATGTTCGGTTATTACTCAACTAGCTTAACTAACATAACAAAGTTCATATGATTAATTATTCGAAAAATATATAAAATACATATGTATTTAGGACTAATTATGTACCGCTTATTATTGGCATTGTTGTTGGAATTATGACTTTAAAAACAATGACTTATTTCCAAAATTTAAATCATTTTATTAATAATGCCACTCGCTGATTGAATATTTATTCTGTATGCATGCTGCACTTTAATGCCACAGTCTCTTCTTCTTACATTAATGTATAATGAGCAGGCAACAATACACTTTTGTATAGCACTTGGTACGCAATATTTTGTTTATATTCGGAAATCGCGAAAATAAATTTACTCTGGAATTCTCCACAAATACGCGCAACGCAAAAGCTGAAAAATACAGACGCCCCATGTTGCAAAGTATTTTGAAATCAGTATGTCTGGAATCGTTTTGGCAAAATGTTGTTGAACGCACGAAAACCGCAAATTGTTTTCTGCCTCTTAGTCATGGGACTGGCGCTGGCAACAAGGGTGCTGCCATTTAAAGGTGACTTGAAAATTGATTGTTTATTAAAAATTGTATATAAGTCATTGTGATATTCCTTTGGATTTACAGATGATACCTATTATCTGGACGGAGTACACGTACTGCAATTTGTGGCAACTGTAGTACTGATATTTGGCGTCCTGAAGGCGCATCAGCAGCATAAGGCCAATCTCTTGCTCTTCTGGCTTTTGTCCACAGCAATTCTAATTTTCACTACGTGGCTATTTGGAATCTTTGATTTTTTTGATATATTCCGTTTTTATCGATCATCGAGACTCTGGAATACGCTGTTGGTGCTCACATTCACATGGTCGATTTCTGGTGAGGATTCAATTTCTCGCACATTAAGACGTCTCAAGCCCAGAAAACACTTATTAAACCTTTTCAGCCGTATTCAGCTACATATTCCTCATTATGTATGATCAATATGTGGAGTTGACACAGGGAACGGTTCCCCAAACCGATGAGGATGAGACGACAAAGGAAGAACCCTCCAAGCCGAATGGACAAGTAACAGTACTAATTACGCATCCGAAATATTCACCAAACGCCTGAACATTTAATAATATCTCTCTCTCTCTCTCTCGCTCTCGCTTTCATTCTCTTTCTTGCATACACATTTTGCAAGATAAATATAAATATACAATGCAATTAGAAATATGTAAACAAACGTGTGAATAAAATGTTGTTTATTTGCTGGAAAATGTGTATGCAAGAAAGAGAATGAAAGCGAGAGCGAGAGAGAGAGAGAGAGAGAGAGAGAGCATAGACACTATAAGAGAGGTGTTTATGTTTTGCAGGCTAGCCACTGAGCAATGTTAGTAATGCCTTCAGATTGATCCACATTGTTTATTTAAATAATTAACTTTTGCGAGAAGTTCTAATAAAAGAAGCAATTCTAAATTTGGTATGTGCCAGGGTATCTTTCAGTGCAACTCATTCTTACTTCATGTGTTGCTGTTAATTATGATGATCAAATGACTACATATAGATTCTATGTAATCCCTGATAACTGATAATTTTCGATAACACCCTGCGCTAATTCAGAAATAGGTATTTCCAACTTTAGCAAACGGTAAAACTGACTCCAAAAAATTGATTACAGAATTCGCATGTTCAGATATTATTACAGGGTATTTTCTAGCGTAACACTCTTCTATTTTTCATCTGACTAATATCGGTTTATTAGCACCTCAACTTGCGTTATTTGAATTTAGTTGTTGCAAAGCCTTTCGGGTGAAATGTTCCTCAGCAACCGAAATACACAATTGTCTATTGGACTCGCAGTTATGGCCCTGGCCCTAGCTACGACTGCTCTAAGATATCGCTGTAAGCACATTAATATATATATGTATATATATACATATATATATATTTTCCTAAATTTAAAATATTTTTTGGTAGATCGCAATTTTGATTGTCTGGGTATTGTGCGAGCTACTCAGTTGACGGCCACCGTAGCTCTGATCTTTGGTGTTGTGCGGGCTCATCCACAGCATAAGGCAGCATTTTTGCTGTTCTGGTTGAGATTGACGGGTGTGTTCTTTACCGCCTTACTCTATGTGGGTGTGGACTTGTTAAGCGAATTTAGTTCATGGTATTTAAGTGACTTACTTCTGCTTTTACCAGCTGCAGGTGAGTCATGGAAATTCTCATGAATTGCCTGATAATAATTGATGTTATAAGTTACAGCTGGTGTTGCCTACTCGATGAATATCATATATAAATACTACGCTGAGTTAACCATACAACCATCTAGCCCAACCCTACAAACCGTTAACGAAAGCAAGCAACCTCCTTTCTATGATTCGACCTTACAATCCTAGTTGGTCTCATTGGGATCGTAGTCGGAGTTTCTACTAGAGCTCGAATATTGTTGGAGTGCTTTCAACAAAAATACTTTTATAACACAAGAAGAATCGAGTATGCAGTATTTATTTAAATACATCAACTGTGAACGAGTAAATCTTTGACATTATTTCGAGTGGTATTTAAGGAACTGTCTCTAGCTTTAACCAAATTTTCAAAGCTAAAATAGCTCCGGGAAATATCTGAACTTGTTTAGCTGCGCTGTTTTTGATGAATTGCAACTTCACAAGAAATTAAATTTTAAAAAGATTTTGTATTAAAGACGAAAACTTTGTCTTTTAGTTTTCTTCACGAAAACTGTTAAAATAAATTCGTTTAAGCATTTGATGCATTTATGATGAGTTGCAACCTCATAAGAAAGTTTAATTCTAAATATTTAAATATTTTGTGATGTGGTCTTAAGTGAAGGAAACTGAAAGACAAACAATTGCCTGCACTGCAAATGAGAACTAATAAATTGAGAATAAAATAGAGTATTTAATGATAATTACAATGGAGCTGCACTTGACCAGGACTACTGACACAGACAATAAGATTAGTTGCCGGATAAAAAGGAAATCGAGCTGACTGCCAGTGTGTATGTGATTGACTTACTGCAATTTAATTGTTGCATGCAGCCGGCAGCAGTTAGTGCCGTGCAGCAGAATGATGCTCGTTAGCAGAAGCTGGACACCTGCTTAGCTTGCACTGGCTGTGGCACTAAAACTGACACTGACACTGCCACTTCACACACCTCGTTAAAATTGCCACAATGTGTCATGAGTGCTGTGTGGAGCGCTCTTTATGTTTGGTTAGCTTCTGCTTAAGGGCTGGCTAAAATAATTGAAAACTGTGTAATGGACAAGCCAAGCCAAGACTTATATAGATTTACACATACATAAATATATATATATATATACACACTGCTTATATTGGCAGTTGGATCAACAGCAGCAATGAAAACAACGTGTTTCGTTTTTAATAAAAACTTCAGATTTTCCTTCATTTTTTTTTTTGCGGATATTTTCATTTTCGTTTGCAAAAGCGAAAATGAGAAAATGAAAAAATGTGGCAAACATGAAATATGAGCAATAAATAACGGTCGCGGCATACGTCCATCAAAGTTATTGAGCAGAGAGTCTGGACGACCCATCTATTTGCCACTACTTGCAATGAAGCTGACCATCACTCCTGTACACCCTACTGACCGCCCAACCCTCCCATAACGCGTAGCCGAGTTGCCTGAGGCGTAACGTTGACGTTGGAAAATGAAAATTACACAGCACAACTTGCAGTGCACAAATACAAAAGTATGCGAAAAGCCATCGAAAAGAAAAGCACCCCAGCAAGAGCTCAAGCAAAAACAAACTGGGAAAGCCGGAAACAGCGTCCATTGGCGCTGGCGGCCACAATTATTATTTTTATCCCTATGCTGAAGTTCGCATCGGCATTAAGTCAACAAGCAGCAGTTCAGATTATTTCCATTCTTCAACATAGACTGGAAAAGCTCTCTCTGGAAATATTGGCAATTTTTCACTTACAAATTAAATGTTGGCCATTGACATTTGCAGCAACTCAATTATTTATGTAAATTTCCCAACATATTATCAGAGAAATAGGAAATCAGTAACAAAGTGTTTTCCACTAAATTAGTCTGAAATAATGATAACAAAATAGGCAAAATAAAGTCTTGAATTTGATTAAAACTGTCGAAAAAGTTTGCTGCTGATAGCCATAAAAAATTCGACTCGTTATCTACGATTTGCTGATAATTTGACAATAATGACTCGGAGAGGTCGCAAACACGATTAGTAGTCGCGCATACCCCCACTTAACTATAGCTAGTCATAAAAATGAGCACTCAAAGTGCTGAGCTATGAAATTAATATGCCAAAGCAATTTTGATTTATTTTTGGGCCCGCGGGCAAAGGGTCCTCAATTCGTTGCCCAAACCAATACTCATCAGTGTCAAGTGGGAGTAGTCGTAAAGTGCATGACTTTGTTATACCCTGCATTCAGCGATAAATTAGCTTAGTAGTTAATAGTTAAATGCTCATCTCTCGACGCGTTCCATCTCTCTAAAACATAACTCATTTCAAATGCAAAAATAGTCAATTGAATTCAAATTTAAAATGTAGCTAATAGACTCCTTTGGAATATATCTTGACAAACTACTGCGTGTACAAATTACATGACAATATTTTAGCACCCTCTGCAGGGGTGGAATAAAAATATGCCACTTGAAACCCTTAGCAGTGCTCAGGTTGCACACAGTGCGCCCAATTAGCCAACAATGGACGCCAAAATGGATGTGAAGGTGAGTTGTTCACAGTGCAGCAGTTGCAGCAGCAACATCATTACCAACAGGTGCCTCGCAGTTGAAGCAGCATCCAGGTTGCAGCTACTCGTGGGCAGCACTTAAAATTTAAAGCGTTTGAAGTGTAATTGCGCAGTTGCCGTTAACGAGTCGCTTGTTAAAGTCTCGCCAAAAAAAAGAAAGGAAAATGACAAGTTTGCACAACCATTGGAACACCCAGCAAATAAAATAATATTTGGAATGCATAAATAATATAATATAAAATAAAAGGTCAGCATCTTGCGTAACATCAACTAATAACCCCTCCTTAAGGTCTGGACTTCTGCTTAAGGACATGGAAAGCATTGTGGCAGCTGCAGCTGTCATGTGGCAGCTTGGTAGCCAGCAAGTGCATTAATTAACATTTGAATGGCGAACGCTGCGCAAAATATATTCATGGCATTTAACAAAAAGTACCTTAAGGGATGTTGAACGGCGTGCAGATATGCAACACGAGAGCCGTGAGCAAGTGCCGCATAATTCAACTTTCGAGTGTGCGTCCAGCAGCCACAAAAAGTGCTGCATGCAGCCAAAAATAAGCAAGTTGAGCAAAAAAATTAGTACACCTGAAATGAAAGTACACTCAACAAAAAATTCCTCCTTCAACAAATTTTTGCACGGCCATTTCCCACATTAACTGACATAATTTAAATTATAAATTAAATATTTTATAATCTAAAACTTTCGCGTTTTTATTCAATATTCAATACAAGTGCAATTTTTCTCTTTTATTTTGCCAATATAAAATGTACATGTCTCGAATTTAAATTTAACATTTTTTATGGTTTTATTTATTTGTTTTACTTTTTCTTTTATTTTTTATTTTTTTTTGTTCACATACTGAAAGGGGCAGCTTTTGGCTGTTTGCTTAGCCACAGCTGAAGCCTATGCATGCCACTAATTGACACCTGTGATGCCATCAAAAATTCGAGTTGGTGTTAAGGGGATTGTGGTGTGTGGGGGTGGGTTGGATTGGGGTTGCCTGACTGGTCAGCAGCCGTGGCTAACCTAAACAAACGAAAATGAAACGAAATAATGCAAATACTGCGGCTTGTGTCCAGTTGCTTTCGGCTTTTTGGGCACCTCAATCAAGTGGAAAATAAATGTGGAAAAAATGTGCTTTCGAAGCGGTGTCAGAAATTAAAAATAAACAAATTCGTATGCACAACAACCACAACAACAATAACAGCAAGAAAAACAAGACACAACAGAAAGGGACGAAGAGCAGCTGCTCCTTTTTTTAATGCTTTCATTTTGAGTGTGAGGCATTTAAGTATTAGTTAAGATTACTATAAAAACCCTTATGCCACACAAGAGAATAGTTTGAGACAGCATTGCTGCTCTCTTTCTCTGTCTCTTTCTCTCAAATTCTGTTTCGCTCTCTATCTCTCTGAGCTAACAATTCGCTGTGGTCGTGTCTGAAGCTTGTCATTTCTGTAATTAATATTCACCTCTCATTGTTTCAGTTAGGTCCCAGGAAACTTTTTTGATTTTCTCTTGTTTATTGCTGTTTTTGCTTTGTGTTCTGTTTTTTTTGTATACCCTAAGCCCATTAAAATTGGGTAAAGAGGGTATAATGGTTTTGTGCAGAAGCCCGCATCTCAGAGCCCATTTTCTCATATTGATCCCATTGCTATTCATCAGGTGCAGGCATGTGTGAGAAAGGGACAGTGTGTGAAAAGGCCCTAAAAACTACAAAAAAAAGATGAGCCTTTGTTTTTCTTAACTTTCACTACCTGTGGCAGTTATAAGAAATGAGAGCGCTTCTGCACCTGCTTAAAAATACTTCAAACTGTTTAAAGGAAAATATGGCAATATAACTAAAATAGTATGCGTCGAGGGTATGCGAAGTCGAGCTTACACTACTGCAGTATACTTACTTATTTTATTTGTATACATTTTTTGTTGCCGTTATTTTGTGTAATTTTCTTTTCTGCTGTGCGCAGTCTTACAAATTATGCACTAATTAAGCCGCTTTTGCTGCGGCTGCGGCTATTTTTCAATGCCTTTCGTTCACTTAACGAACTGAAACCTGTAGAACCCGGGCTCACACTAAGTGACTGGTCATTTGGGTTGGCTCAGCTTTTGCTTATGCTGATCAGGACGAAGTGTGCAACACGCCGAATGCCACATTAGGTGACAGAAGTTAATGTGCATAATTAATTTGCTTTTGCACTTTGCCGAGGCTTCAATTTGGAGCGTTCTGTGCGCCTTTCATACCCTTTCTGAGGGTATCATAATCTTGTCGCCTAATGTGACACTCAGTGTGACAGATATCTACATACTTTATATTCGTTATCTGCTTCCATAGCTGCATATGTCTGTCCCCATGACTGCAAGTGGCCTGCAAGGGCATGTAATCTTCGGCGTGGCAACAATGGCTGCTGTCTCTTAACTTGTTGCTATTGTTGTTGTGTTTTGGTCCGAGCATAAATCAAATTGAACTGAGCTGTCAACTATACGTATTCAGATACGTAGATTTACAAACTCCCGGTGAAGGCTGGCAGCGCCAGAGCGGGGGCAGTGGGTGCAGGGAGTGTGCCGACAATTAAGCCGCCAAGTTGCCAAGTAGCGCACGAGAGTCACAAAAGCCGCAGCTGATGGCAGCCAGCTTCAAATTCATCATACGCACTGTGTAACATTTTTAATTGGCTGTGAAATTAAATTTGAAGCAACGCACACCTGCCAACCTGCAACCCAAAAAGAGAGGGGGATTGGGGCTGTTGCAACTCGTCTTGTAATTTTGTATGGCGTAGGCAGCAAACTCAATTGGCATAACATTGTGCGCAATAAACAACTTCGTTTGCCAAATTTACTACCGGATAATTGAATAGCTTCCAGCAGCGACATAGACAAAAAAAAAAAAAAATAAAATAAAATAAAAATAAAATTTCACCCCGCACCTCAGCGGGTGGCATAAATAGGCATTTGGTGCGAGGGGGAGGTGAGGGCACTGCTGTCTTTACATGCTCGAAGCTCGTATAACATGCAAATGGCAAATTCAATAAACTCAATGCCAGGCAACAAATAGACCAAATTATTGCAAGCCTACAAACAAACCAACGTGCAACATGGCCCTGCCACGACAAACCCAACTCAACTGAGCCACTTAGAGCACACAAAATTCCAATGCCACTGCCAATGCTATTCTCATTGCCATTGCCATTACCATTGCCATTGCCATTGCCCCTGGCTGTGGCTCTGGCTCTGGCTGTGGCTGTGGCTCTGGCTGTGGCAATACCAAGTAAATTGAACGACAAAAGTGCGTGCAATTGGCAGGCATATTGCCAGCCAGAGTCCCGAGTGCCCCCTCCTTAATATCTTTGTCTCTGCCCCCACCACCACCCAGCCCAAGATGTTGTGGCCCTAAGTCGAGGGGGTCGTATGCCTAATGTGCGCCCTCTACCTAACAGAAGCAGCTAGAATGGCTGGCAAAGATAGCAATCCAAAAGATACACACGTATCTAAAAAGTTGCTAAGCAACTTGTGGAATAAGCCATCGTGTTGATATCTTTTTCTTTTCAGGCATATGTAATGACATTTTCCAGAGAGCGCATATTAAATATATAAATTATTACAGAATAATAAATTATTGTGCATTTTACACAAAAAAAATAGAATTCAATACATCTCAAATAATCTGTTTAAAAGCCTGCAAAATAAAATATATTAAAATATTCTGTTTATTATAATTAATAACAGCAATGCAGAAAATTTTGAATATTTTGCCGAAAAAAAAAAACTATCAATATAAGCTAAAGATAGGAAGTGAAAATATACAAGATTTATATTAGTTGACCGTATTTCAAAGATATATTTACATAACCAACATATTTGGATGTATAATTATTGTTATCAAAGACTCCCTAAGTCCAAAAAGATAAAGTTCTTATTTATTTGTATAATCAAGTAAAACTGAAAGTTGAATTACAGCATTCGCAGTGTTTTTTGCTGTTGACTTTTCAATGTTTTCACTTTGTTTTACAGTTGTTTTACTACAGTCATTTGACACTAGGGGTTATGCGGCATATTAATAAATTTCCCGACTGGGAATTACCTCTTACAGTCTTACAGCTGACCAAACTTCTGGCTCTTCAGGCCAAACTGCGTCGCATTTGTCAACTGCCACGGCGATGTTGAACAAACGGCCAAGCCCAAAGCTGCCAAGGCACCGTCATGGGATTCAAAACGGTGCCGGAACCTAAACAGGAGCAGCAGCTGAATGGGGGCTACCCCGAAAATGTTGTGTTCGGAAAATGTGCGAGATTTTGATTTTGTCGCTGTACGAGTTTTCTGTGTGGATAACATAGGAAATTGTTTGCCTGGGTGTTGGGTGGTGGGGAAGGGTGGGGGGTGTGTGGAGTCAAGAAGCAGGGTGTTCATTGGTTGCATATGTCGGGTGTGCATTCAGATGTCTTTAAGCTATCTGCTTGTTTATATACACTGGCACATAAATTACATGTGCATTTAACAATTTATTTATTTTTTTCAATTATTATTTAAAATAATATGTGGAGCCTCAACAAAGGCTAACCATTTTTGACAGAGCTTGCATATTCACGATTACATCCATATATTATTATACAGTTATAAAGTATATACATAAGTAGCCTTCGGCAAATTATACGCTCAGTTCGGTTGATTCACTGCCATTTTGTGATAATTTGAATTTTGCGAGTATTGCACACTATCGAGCTGCGGCTGATCTGCCCCCAGACGCTTCTGTCTGTTCGATAGCTTAATTTGCAGGTACAGAGAATGGAAGCCCATGAAAAAGTAGATGTGCAATGCTATAAGAAACCGGGAAAATGCATAGTTAGTTATGTATAAGTTCGTAGAAGCTTATATATGATAAATAAAAATATGCATCCGATATTCGCAAAGAACATTCAACCATGACAATTAATCGACTTACCGAGTGTAAAAGAAGCTACTAAAAGCATATCAATGGAAAACCGAATGTTAATACTCGATAACAAAAAGAATACAAACAATGTAGCGGAGAGAAGTAGAACCACTCCACAAATGATCAACCAGGGCAGCAACATCAAGTGACGCTCCTGCGTAAGAGAACGAGGGATGAGCACCGTTGGTCATAAGAATTTCCAAGCATAGGCAAATTGAACAAAGAGATTTATGGAACTCTTACCTTTAAGATGCCCACAACTAGGAATACCGATGAGAGAAAATACAGCACATCAACAGCCAAGAAAACGCTTAGCATATTTACTAAATCTGCAAAGAGTTGATTATGTAGAGCTCAAGTGCTCCTATCTACAGACTTCCTACTAATCTCTCTTACCCGTGGTACTCTCATGTTCATGATAATTGTTCAATTGGAATAAGTTGAAGCACACAACAATTGCCTCCAAAGCTGCGCCCACTGCTGCAATGCAACCGAAGACGATCCCAGCAGTTCGCAGACGCATGCAACACAGGCTTTGCATCATTTTGACACCCTTTGCGATTGTTTCAATTTATAACCGTAAACAAATGCTTTCGCAGCGGAGGTTGTGAATGAACTGATTTCAGAAATGAGAAACAAATTTAAATAAATGTATATTTCGTCTTCTCGGAATGCGCTACTGATAACAACCACACTGTGAATTTCTCACAAAAATATATCCATTGCGTACTATTTATTTTTGTATAGTTCAGTTCATATTGTATTTATACTATTCTACAGTAAGTAAAATAGTATATTGGCTTTGTGCAATCTCCGTCATCCTATCTGTCCGTTTGTCCGTCTGTATGAAAGCAACTTTTCTCATGAAATATGGAATATATACTTGACCGCACTCCCAAAAGATAAAGTGTTAAGATTGGAGTCCTACGTCCACTAGGGAACTAGAAAATCGATAAAATCGATATGCGCAAATCGATAAAGCCACATATCTCCCACAATTTTATGGCTATGTGCTTCAAAGATTGGCATATGCCACGCCCACCTCCGATGCCTCCAGCCCCTACCCCGACCCTTAAAACTTTTAAATGGCTATATCTTCCTCAGATTTTCAGTTGCGAACGTCAAATTTGGTAGGTATATTACTGGTAGTCACCTTTAAGAACCGATAACAAATTTGTGTTGCCACGCCCACACCTGCGTCCATAATCGACAATGCCGATATTTCCGAAAGTATAAATCGATAAATCCGTATATCTCTCACAATTTTAAAGATAGCATAACCAAACTTGGGGTAACTTACTGGTGACCTCCTCCAAGAATCGGCATATAATTTTTGGGACTACGCTCACATCCGCCGCCTCCAGGAAGTTGAGGTCTAGAAATCTGAAAGTCTCCCATAATTTGTAAGCTATAGTCACCAAATTTTGAAAGTATTTTACTAGTAACTCCCCAAAGAGATCGATACAAAATTGGATTACCACGCCCACTCCGCCTACCTAAACCGATACACAAGTTGGTGTAAATCGATAAGACCCTATATCTTACACAATTTGAAAGGCTAAGTCACCTAATTTGAAAGGTATATTGATTGTAACACCAGTCAAAAATCTGGGGAAAAAAATGTTGGACCACGCCCACTCCCGCCCTCAAACCCGGTAAATGCGAATATCTAACAAAATTTAAGAGCTTTAGTTACCAAACTTGAAAGGAAGATTATTAGAAACCTTTTTTTTAATTGTTTTCAACCACGCCTACTCCAGCGCCAAAGTCTCGAAAAGCTCATATCTTCCGTAACTTAAGAAGGGTTACTATCTTATATCTACCTCAATCTGAAAGGCACACTTGGACAGTATTTTATGGTATCATAGTATGTCGCTGTCGGTTACTTCCGACTGCAACAATTGAGTGTCAACTTGTGCAATTGAGAAATACCCAACATATTATTTATTGGAATTAGAGATTAGAAAGAACTCACAGATTTAAACCAGCGTTTGACGAAACCAGCGCTGTAGTGTGCTCTGAGCTGAGATTATTGTTTCCTTAAGGTTCTTCTACAAATTCAATCACAATTTATATATATGATGATTGCGTAATATTCTACAACATCAAGCATTTTTATGATGACTTTATTCATGTATACATACATGCCTGCACATACATGTTTATATAACTGAATTGACTTAACATCATATAAAATAATTACAGGTATCCTGCAGACAGGGAAAATGATATCCGAAAAATACTGGATGCATAAATTAATAATGGTTATAATATTGATTAATGTACACATACTGAATAAAATGTTGAATTGTTTCAAAAGTATCAAAACAATTAAATCAGGTTGCGGATTGTGAAGCCCTCAAATAATAACAGAAGCAAAGAAATCGGAACACATAATGTTGAAGGAAAAAAGCAGTAAAATCTGGTTAATATCATGGAAATTGTATATAAGCAAAACATTTTGTTTTTATGACCATACATATAGTAATATGGTTCTTGACAGATGGATAGATATAGATGTATATGTATAGTATAAATTATAATTATCAAAATGCTATTATACTTGTAAGATTAATCAATAAATCGATTACCAATAGCAATAAAAGCAACAAATAATAATACAAATAACACAGTTAAATATGCTGCTCCATTTCATTAAATAAGATTAGTTAACATTTATATTCATCCTTCAATATTTAAATATTATGCGAATTAACACGATTATGTAAATAATAAATTGAATGTCAACCTAAAAAAAAACGGTCCACACGCGAATATGGAATTAACATGAAAAAACGTCCTGTTTCCTTTTAATTTCAGATGTGGGAAAGTACATGGCACATGTTTTTTTCTCTAAGTGTAGATATACTGAAAGTGGACAATTGGGTTCTTGGGTGCTTTTGGTCTTGGTGTGAAGTAAAAAAGGAGGGTGTTCATTGGTTGCATATGTCGGGTGTGCATTCAGATGGCTTTAAGCTATCTGCTTGTTTTTGTACACTGGCAACGGAGCTACAAGAGAAACTTGGTTTGTGCAATGTCCGTCTAGATTCTTACCACTTGAGTCATAGATTTCTTTGTTCCCGTATCAGACAAAGTGCTTAAAATTTTCTTTATCGATAATTGCAAATCAGTAAAACCACATATAACCCAAAATTTTTATAGACAGATATAAATGATGGTAAAAGCCAATAAAATCATACTTTCAGATCATTTGAAAACTAAAATCACAAAATTTGAAAATTAAACTTGGAACTTCCTTCAAAGGTTGGTAATAAGATATTCTTTGCCACCTGTTATTAGATGTCAATATTATCAGAGTATTTAGTTAGTTAGTCAGTTAGTTAGTCAGTTAGTTAATTCGGACTGCAACGTTCTAACTTTTTTTTTGTGCCTTTCTTGTTACTGTCAACGCTGCTGACGTTGTTATTGTTGTTGCAACTCATAAATAATTCAAATTATTTACACGCTTACTTAAACGCTTCCCTGCCACTATTTGCTTGTATGTGTGTGTGTGTGTGTGCGTATATGTGCGTTGGTTTGGTATACCGCATTATGTGGTTCATTGGTTTTTGCCACACGACGCACTGCAATGCAACCAGCCAAAGCAAAGCAAACTAGGACCGTGGCTGCCTTTTATTTTGTTGTTGCTGCTGTTTCTGCCTTTGCAGTTGACTAAAGTGAACTCAACTAAACTTTTTGCGGCACATCCACACACACACACACACACACACACACACACACACACACTAACACAAACTCGCTCAAACATACTGCTGACTGTTGTTGGAGGCTGTGGTTTTCCTTTTTCATATCATGTTAAATATTTTGCAATGATTTTGATTGTTGTTGGTTTTGTTGTTTTGGTAGCTATTCATTAAAATGGCAAAGCTGCCACATTTTCTAATATAACAGTTCATGGACATATTTATCGTATATATTTATGTAAGGATCATGACCTGCAAGGAGTAAACATTAAATCCGTTGCTTGCGCACTAATAAAATAAATGTATATATAATATATTTAACAATCAATAAATTATTTCCATTGCTGATAAGCCGAAATTTATCGCACTTGAACTACAGGGTATAATGAAATAAATAATAAAATAATAAATAGAATAACTCTTTACTCGCTCAAGCCTACAGCGAGCAACTAGTCTCTCAGATCAGCCACTCATTATGGCTTCAATTACAATATCATTTTTGAGTACATGTCGAACACGTTCTCATACACTTACTTACATGAGGCATAAGCGCTAACTCGTGTGGCAGCAAGTGTGTTGCTTCTAATACCAAATGTTGCACATATTAATAAACTAATTGGATTAGGGCAATTGTTATATAAAATTCCAACTATTAGCAACAATTAGTGATGTATTGTGAACGAGGTTCGAGCTATTTGGCAAGTGTATTTAGAATTCGGCATGAGAAACCCAACGCACAATTCAATTTCGAGAAATGAATTATGTTCCACATGTGAAACTCTCGCTCTCCGCTTGCTGCTGAGCAAACTTTTTGCCAGTCTACGTCAAGCCTTCGTTCTGCGCGAGTGAGCGCCGCTCGCGGTTGTTCGAGCTTGTTCAGCATTTACTTATCAAAAAACCACTTTGTGCTTATTTTTGGTATGCTTAAAATTTGGTGAGATGTGTAATGATGAAATGGAATTCTGTATGTACCATTTTATGCACAAGATCGATCTTTTGGCTAATAAGTTGAGATTACCTTTTACGTATATTTTGCCTTTGTTAAAAGATATTTTATATTAAATTAATATGCAATAGGTATTTGTACATTCAGCTAAACGTATCATTCATTTATTCCCACAACTCTTTAGACACTTGCGCCACTAACGTTAATTGAAATGATTTACATAAAACTCAGCAAAGTGTTAATCACCAAGCATGAACAAACAGCTGAAGCAGTTAACATAAACGTAATTATCTATAGATCGTAATTATGCAGAGTATCTAATCAATCACTGGAAGGGGGTTTGATTTTGACGTATGTGGAAATCTTTTTGTCCTTCCTTGCCTCTTACCGCACCTGTAATTCGTTGAGTTCTTCGGCAGTCATGCATGCCATAAGGGAAGATGAATAATCAATTCACAAACTTAATTCATAAATTATGATTGACATTATGAATTAATTAATATTGAATAGATTGAATAATATTGAATAATATATTTGATGCATATGATATAGTAGATTCTTAGTCATCACATGCATTTCAATCAGCTTTCAGTTTCAATTAAAAACTCGGCTCTCTTAGCACATGTGCGCGTTGTTGTTGTGCTGCAACTGGCAGTCTTAACATGGGTTCCACAGCACGTGCTCGCCTTATTAGTTATCTCTCTTACTCTCTTTCTACTTGCTCGCATTCTCTACCACGTGCGCTCTCTCGCTCTCCCTCTCGCGCTACTGATTAAAACAGACAATACGGTCGCCAGTCTACGCTGAACCCTCGTTCTGGGCGAGCGGTCTCGGGTTCGGGTTCGCGCTTGTTTATGCCGTCGTAGGAGCGAACCGATACTAAACGCCACACACGCACACCACAAACAACACACAGAAACAAGCACGCACAAAAATACACAGACACACACACACACACACACACACACACGCACTCACACACACATATACACACTCACACCAAGATGTGCAAATTTTTGGACTTGGCCCTTGGCATTTCCATAATCAATGTTTTCTACTCGCTAACATATTTTTTAATGTGGTGCGTGGCCCAGCAGCATATCTTCGACAATGGTAAGCTACAGTTACCCACTTTGCCATTTTTCATTGTTCATAATAGCCAGCTGTTTTTTGTTGTTTTTGTTGATTTTGTTGCTTTTGTTGATAATTACTAATCGCTTTGCTGCTGCGGCGTGTATCACCAGACATCGAGCCATTTGTTTGGCAGACTGTTTACACATGCAACATTTTCCTCAACGTCTATCTCTTTCTGGGTCTGCGGAAGAGAGATCGCCTGGCCGTCATAATATGGTTCTCTTTAACGCTGCTCTGGTTCGTGCCCAAGCTGTACGATCACAAGAGGGGTTGTCTGCTTGACGAGCGTGGCTCAACGTACCAAGTGTACAATTTAATTGTGGAAGGTAAGTACCTACTAATAATATACTGTATATGTGCAACCCAATAATACTTTGTTAACCGTTCGACAGGCTATGTTCTTATCTCGATGCTTGTCCTCATTGTGGTTTACATAAATTTGCCCAAGAGGGGGCAAACAAATCCAGATCCACACGGAATACAGATGTTAGAATTGGCCATGGAAACCCATGCAACCGAGGAGGAGAAACAGAAATGCCGGCCAA
The DNA here is from genome assembly GCA_037043585.1 of Drosophila mimica. NCBI lineage: Eukaryota > Metazoa > Arthropoda > Insecta > Diptera > Drosophilidae > Drosophila > Drosophila mimica. The sequence continues at coordinate 785,298 of JBAMBE010000437.1, forward strand.
ACATCAGCAGCACTTTGTATCCACAGGTCAGCAGCTTTGAGTTCCATCGGGCTGCTGACGTCAGCGACGATTAGCATGTGGTACAAATGTACCAAGCATAACTGCAACATTCCCGCACAATATCAGATGCAAATTCGTATTCTTTTTGAATATGGTGTCACAAATTCCACAAAACAACAAAAATATATATTTACTGACTATGGATTATGGATTATATTGTTACATTGTTATATTTTTTAGGGTACATATTCAAATAGTAGACAATAAATAATCTGCGACACGCAGTCGCAGTTTATCATGCACAATTTAATTATTTAATTTTATTTAAGCAATGTTGGGTTAAGCTGGAATAACCAAGGTGGAAACAATGTTAAAACAAGCGAGAACGCTGTGGTCGAGTGACTTCGACTACGAGATACGCTAAACACACCTGTTGAATATATTATTCTGATTTATTGCCTTATAAGTTATACATACTCAAATGTAAGCATGAGCACAGTTTTTGCGACTTTTATTGATATCGGAAATCGATCTGTATCGTATTCCAGAAACGATAAATTACATTCAAAATTTGAAGTCTGCAGCTAGTAGCTAGTAGCTAACTAGTAGACCGATATGACAATAATAACGTGGCTGTTGATCCGGACCAAAATTGTGCACAAGACCCATATACCCTCTCTTATTTATCCCAAACTATTTTTTAAGTGTAATATAAATTTAGGTACAATCTAAATTTCAAATGTGTGACTATAAGATATGATTGTATGTAATTACACTTTTAGATACATGTATATTTTTTGTGGCAATGGAGGAAAACCCCCGGAACAAAAACAAAAAATTAAGCAATGAATTTTCGCGCTTTGGTTCTCATAGAGATCCAGAAGTCATAATAAAATTCTTGATTCTAAAATGGGGAAAAGATTTAAAAAACTAAATATATATATTTTTATTTTTTATATTTTCAAACTTATTTTAATAAGCTTATTCTTGAAGCGTGTCTTCTAAAAAAAAAATTCAAAATGTGCGAGATTCACTTGACCAACACATTTGGGCGACATTGTGTTGAAGGGCTTTGGACGAAGGGTGAAAAAATCGAAAAGAAAACAATCAAACAAGCAAACTGCTAAATGAAGAGGAACTTTACTAACTTTCCTGTTTTTGTTTGTGTTGTAGTTGTTGTTGCTGTTGTTGTAGTTGTTGTCTATTGGCTGTGAGGGTGACGCAGGAGCAAAGGGATTACGATCAAAGCGTTCGATTGAGTGTGTCAATAAATTCCTGCCAGGCGCCCGAGTGCAGCACATTTGTTCGGCCAGCAGCGATAAATAGTTTCCACCCAACCCAAACAGCCCTACCCATCCCCATTCCCCCCCCCCCCCCCCCAGAGCATCTCTAGAGCTTTTTGGCCAAAAAGTTTCAGTGTGAATTTAGTGCGGCTCATTAAGCTGACCGGCCACGTTGCACGTCCTGCCTTGGCCCAGGATAACGTCATTCATGTGTGTATTTCTCTCTGTGTGTGTGTGTGTGTGTGTGTGGCTTTAGTTGAAACTTCATTATGTGGCAATAATGGACAGGAAATTGTTTGCGCCATTGTCATTCGCAGTGCGAGATCAAACATTTTCAGCATTTATCAATTGATTCGGTTTTCTTTTCTTTTCATTTGATTTTATTTATATTTTCGTTAGGTTTTAAATGAGGGGGATCATTAAGAAAATTAATGCGATGGGGCATTCATTAAAAGTGTCAAAGTGAGCACATTAAAATGTCATATAAAACTCGGTAAGAGCTTCTTGGCCAGCTTTTTGGTTGCTTTTTTGACCTTGTGCCTTGTGCCTTGCGCCTGGTGACTTTGTCTCTCCATTTTATTAACAAACACGCATTAAAGACACATAAAATGTGGCAGCAACTTTCTTTAACGCTGCTCATAAAAAGTATTACACACACACACACACACACGAGCACACATCTACATTTATAGTGCATGTTGTTGTCTCGTGGCATCTCGTAAAACTAAACCGCAATTCATCAGTAAATTCCTTTTCCAACTGGTCGATAACAGCTTGTTGTTGTCATACCCTCAACCCATTAAAAATTGGTAAAAAGTGTATAAGCTCTTGTGCACAAGTATGTAACAGGCAAAAGGAAGCTTGTCCAACCCAATTAAGTATATATATATTCTCACGAACTGGATCTCGATCTAAAGCCGTTTTAATAATGTCCGTCTGTGTGAGAGAATATAAGAATTACAGACCCAATTTTGGAATATAACTTGCTACGCACACATCAAGTTAATTTAATTTCTTTGGGAATATCGACACATATCGATTTTCGATAATAGCTAAAATTTTAAAAGTAAATGTAAACTGTAAAAATTTCATCCAAATCGGATAAGAATCAACCAAGCTATAATTATTTTCCTCTACAGCAACTGATTCGGCTATAAGGGAAATATGGCAATAAAATTAGAATAATATATTTAACAGCTGGATTTAGGGTATCTCGTAGCATTGTTGTTGTTGTTGTTGTGCCACACACATATGCGACTGTTGGCTCAGTTCTGTTGTGTTTTGTGGGCCACACAATAACTGCAAGTAATTTAGTGCGCCAGCTGAAAATATGCTACAGTTTTATGCGGACATAAAACGCCAAAAATTGTTTTTATTATATGTAATTATTATGTTATGCATATGCGCGCGTGTGTGTGTGTGTGTGTATTTGAGCGTGGCAAGTTTATTGCTATTGCTGAAAATGAACTGATGATGCGCGTCATGTTTCTAACAACCCCCCAAACCACGTTTGCACACTTTCAAATTGAAACTCATCGTCACTTATCAGTTGTGGCAGCTTATCTGACGCACATTCACAAAGGGCGGGTTATAAAGCTTATGTGCTTAAATATTCGCCATTTGAAGCAATGGCACAAAGTCAACAAACTTTGGCTGCAATTGGCCTTGCAACAGCAGCAATTGAGAGAAGCACGTTTGCTGCAATGTGGAAAATAGGGGAAAATGTGATTTTCTGGCTTAAAATGAAACTTAAATAACCATATAACCATATTTTAAAAACAAAAAACACTCACCGGAGTTAGATTTTTGGGGGAGAACTGAAAGTATTGAATCAGAAATTAATTGTGAAAGCATTCGGAATTTGTAGTTATTGCAAAACTTACACAGGTAAGTTTCCGTTTTTGAAATGCTAACTTTTTGCCGTTGAAAATTGCTTATTTTGCTACAGTCCAACTAGATTAAGTGGACGGTGGGAGGTGGAGAGGGGGTGCGGCTGTTGGTCGCAGGGGTCGACTTGATGTCACGCACTGGCAATGGAAAAGCTTTTTCGTTCTAAATGCGTCGCAGCACGCACAACACACACATCGCCACACACACACACACACATACACATACACACTCTCACAAAGGCAGAGATACTTTGCAACTGCAACACATTACGTGCTACGAGGGGTTTCTGTTAACTGTGATTGCATTACGGCTTTAACTTTCCGGCTCATTAGGATGATGTGCACTTTTATTAAATGCACTGCTTAAAAATGCCACTGGCACATTTTACTACAAAATTTAATATTATTTGAATTAAATATTGAATTTGAACCTTAAATTATTTTTACACAGTTTTCACGATTTTTGTTTTAGAAACGTTTCAAGAGCTTTGATAAACTTAGAATTTGTTGTGGACACATAGTTACAGCCTTAAAACATCGAGTCAGTTGAATATAAACATAAATCAGCGACACGCGTCGTATGCGTAATGGGAAAGTATTTTTGTGCCATTTTGTTGTTGGGGGCGTGCTTGGTTTATAGTACAGCGAACAATTGGAGCAATCAAAGTTTTATTGTTGTGCAAATATTGAATAAGGAAATGTTAAAGTGGCAGGCGCTTCAAGTGCCACAAGGGGGCGTGACCTCACATAAGCCACAAAGGCAGCGCCCAACTTAAAAGACAATCACAAAGGGCCGCACGCAAAAGAATGAAATTCAGCCAAGACCACTGGAGAAGGGGGGTTTCTGAGTGGGGGGCAGTGGAGCGTGAGGGTTCTCTGCTGCTGACCAGCAAATGAATGGACGGCATAATAATTGCAGACGCTGGGCAGCGACCAAAATGTCACGTACTAGCAATAAACCGCTGCTAATTTACGATGCGCCTGGACTCGAGGCCAATAACGAAACTCCGGCCGGAAATCAAATGGCAAACGAAGCACTCGCTGCCGACTAAGCAGCCACTTGGCCAAGTGGCAAAGTTGAGGCATGCACTGAGAAAATGGCATTCTCAAAAAAACAGCTGCAAACGTTATACCTAATACCTAAAGCAACTCCTTCTGTGGCACCAATTATAAACATTTTAATAACCCTCATATGAATTATTTTCACTCAACAACACCTCAAAAGAATATGCCTTCCAGGAAATTTATGTTTACACCGTAAATGACTGCACAATAATATTAAATGTGATCCGTAGACATATTTACACGAAGGATGAAGTCACTTTGTTCAAATATGTCTAATTACTCATTAAAAATGTGTAAAAAGTATGTAACAAGAAGAAGAAAGCACTTCGGACCGCCTGTCTGTCTATCCGTCAGTCTGTCGTTCTGTCTTAATGAACGCGCCCAAACCAGAGACTAAAACAGTCCTTGTTAATTTCAAATATAATTCCTCTTGTACCGTACACAGGTACCGATTACTTCATTTTATCATTTCATAAGAATCGATAGGAATCGATAACCGATAGCAACATAATTACAATTCTAGAGATACAAACTTTGATCATCTGTACAAATATCATCCAGATCGGTTAAATAATTGAAAATTAGTATTCACATAAATTACATTTGCATTTAACAATTTATTTATTTATTTCAATTATTATTTAAAATAATATGTGGAGCCTCAACAAAGGCTAACCATTTTTGACAGAGCTTGCATATTCACGATTACATCCATATATTATAAAATATATACATAAGTAGCATTCGGCAAATTAAACGCTCAGTTTGGTTGATTCACTGCCATTTTGTGATAATTTGAATTTTGCGAGTATTGCACACTATCGAGCTGCGGCTGATCTGCCCCCAGACGCTTCTGTCTGTTCGATAGCTTAATTTGCAGGTACAGAGAATGGAAGCCCATAAAAAAGTAGATGTGCAATGCTATAAGAAACCGGGAAAATGCACAGTTAGTTATGTATAAGTTCGTAGAAGCTTATATATGGTAAATAAAAATTTGCATCCGATATTCGCAAAGAACATTCAACCATGACAATTAATCGACTTACCGAGTGTAAAAGAAGCTACTAAAAGTATACCAATGGAAAACCGAATGTTAATACTCGATAACAAAAAGAATACAAACAATGTAGCGGAGAGAAGTAGAACCACTCCACAAATGATCAACCAGGGCAGCAACATCAAGTGACGCTCCTGCGTAAGAGAACGAGGGATGAGCACCATTGGTCATAATTTCCAAGCATAGGCAAATTGAACAAAGAGATTTATGGAACTCTTACCTTTAAGATGCCCACAACTAGGAAGACCGATGAGAGAAAATACAGCACATCAACAGCCAAGCAAACGCTTAGCATATTTACTAAATCTGCAAAGAGTTGATTATGTAGAGCTCAAGTGCTCCTATCTACAGACTTCCTACTAATCTCTCTTACACGTGGTACTCTCATGTTCATGATAATTGTTCAATTGGAATAAGAAGAAGCACATAACAATTGCCTCCAAAGCTGCGCCCACTGCTGCAATGCAACCGAAGACGATCCCAGCAGTTCGCAGACGCATGCAACACAGGCTTTGCATCATTTTGACTCCCTTTGCGATTGTTTCAATTTATAACCGTAAACAAATGCTTTCGCAGCGGAGGTTGTGAATGAACTGATTTCAGAAATGAGAAACAAATTTAAATAAATGTATATTTCGCCTTCTCGGAATGCGGAACTGATAACAACCACACTGTGAGTTTCTGACTAAAATATAACCTTTAACCTTGTTTCATTTTATAAATAATAACTTAATTATATATTTATAAATAATAAATAAATAAATAAATTAAATATGAGTTGGGTGAATGTCAAAAGTAACTGATTCGCATTGAGTACTATTGATTTTTGTATAGTATAGACATCATTCTCATACTCAGTTCATATTGTATTTATACTATGATACCGTAAGTAAAATAGTATATTGGTTTTGTGCAATGTCCGTCATGCTATCTGTCCGTTTGTCCGTCTGAATGAAATAAACTTTTCTCTTGAAACTTGGAACATATGCTTGAACGTACTCTCAAAAGATAAAGTGTTAAGATTGGAGTCCTACGTCCACTAGGGAACTAGAAAATCGGTAAGATCGATGTTCACAAATCGATAAAGCTACATATCTCCCACAATTTTATGGCTATGTCCTTCAAAGATTGCAGTATGCCACGCCCACCTCCGATATCTCCAGCCCCTAGCCCGACCCTAAAAACTTTTAAATGGCTATATCTTCCTCAGATTTTAAGTTGGGAACGTCAAATTTGGTAGGCATATTACTGGTAGTATTGTTGAAGCGAAGTTTCCCCGCGTCACGGAATGCCTGGATAAGAAAAGTAATACTGAGTCCCACCAGCGTTGTGTACTCAATCAGCGTTTATTCAAGACTGCTACTTTACAGTATGAGTAGCTATTAATGAGAGACTTAACATAAGTATCGATGCACGATTGCATTGAATGTTAAATAACATATTTTCAACACCCTTCCACAATGCAAGCATGCTTACAAAAAATCATTTCAAATTTAACATGTTCCTTAATTCATTATGCTTCGTTTTGGACAAGTTCTGTGTTAGCACATCTGCTATCATAACATTTGAAGGAACATATTTCAAAACAATTTGACCCTCATTAACAACTTGCCGAACAAAATGATATCTTATATCTATGTGCTTAGTTCTACCATGATGTACAGGATTCTTTGCTAATTGTTGTGCACTCAAGTTGTCTCCGTACAACACCGTCTGGGTAGTTTCAGTGCCACAACCGACTTCGATAATCAGCCTGCGCATGACGATAGCTTCCTTGCACGCCGTCGACAAAGCCATATACTCAGCCTCTGTGCTGCTGAGTGCTACGCTGCGTTGTTTCTCCGATTTCCACGAGATCGGCCCACCAGCGAGAAAGTATACGTAGCCAGTATACGATTTACGATCAACCTGATCGCCAGCCCAATCAGCATCAGCATAGCCTTCGAACGCCGCTCCACACTTTCTGTAGTGTATCTTTAGCTCCACTGTAGACGCTAAGTACCGCAGGACATGCTTCACGCCTGCGAGATGTTCGCTATGCGGATCCATGTTCCGTTGTGCCAACTTTGCAACCGAGTGCAAAATATCCGGTCTTGTTGTAAGAGCCAGCCACATTAGCTCACCCACTTGTGCTTGGTACGATGTCTTATCCACCTTTTGACATTGGCTGCCGTTGCAAGCTGTCTGGTACCCAGCATCCAATGGCGTAGCTGCTGGTCTGCAACTTTCCATACCGTGTTTACGCAAAAGATCCTTGATGTATTGCGTATGGCCCAGAGTGATCTCTCCAAGTTCACCCTCACGTTGAATTTCCATGCCAAGAAACAGTTCTAGTGGCCCCTTGTCAACGCACTCAAACGACTTCATAATATCAGATTTGATGCTGACCAAGTCCGCTTTCGATTGACAAGCTATAAGGAGATCATCGACGTAAACTAGGATTAGTGCCAAATTACCTCCCTTTCGTTTATAAAGGCATGGCTCATTGTCGCATGCAATGAAGCCAATTCCACGCAAAACGCTGTCGAGCTTGGAGTTCCACTCCCTTCCAGATTGCTTCAATCCATATATCGCCTTTTTCAGTAGCAATACTCCATCCGCCCGATTGTCTTTAGAGTATCCTTGCGGTTGCTTCATATAAACAGTATCCCTTAGATCGCTGTTCAAGTACGCAGTACAAACATCCATCTGATGTAGGTACAACTGCAATTCTGCCGCCAACGCCAATATAAACCGCATGCTCTCCAGCCTGCATACCGGTGAAAACGTCTCATCGTAGTTAACACCGTACTGCTGTGCGCATCCTTTTGCCACCAGTCGTGCCTTAAACCGTTCTATCTGGCCGTGAGTATCCCGCTTCAGACTGTAGACCCACTTGCAACCAATTGCACGTTGTCCTTTCGGTAAGTCTGCCAGCTGCCAGGTTTGATTCATAATCAAAGCCTCATACTCCTTTTGCATCGCTTCTTTCCAGAACGAAGCATGCGTACCGCGCATTGCCTCCTCGTAGGTTGCTGGAATGGGTACATCACTTGTAGCCATAGCGCCGAGTATATTGTATTGCTTCCTTGGGCGACCAGGTCTACCCGTCCTTAGCAATTTCGGTCTTCCAGGTCCACCTCGTGGGATCTGCTCTTCCTCCAGCTTTTCGTCGTCTTTTGCACTTTCAAAAGATTCATCCGCATTGCTTTCATCAGTTGCATTTGACCGAGATGAGATGTCTTCGCTGCTGGAGTCAACCTCATCATCATCCTCTTCGTCAACTTGCTCAACTCGATGCCCAACATTCGACATATCAAATGTTACCGCTTCGCCCTTTGCCTTTTCCAAATAGCTGACCTCATCAAAGATAACATCTCGTTTGTCGACTACTGTTTTGGATTCTGCATCGTAGAGCCGATAGCCTTTTGCTTGCGTTGAGTAACCGACCATGCGGTATTCTTTCCCCTTGGGTTTAAACTTGCTCTTATGACGACCCTTATCCAGTGCCACTGCAATGGAACCAAAAACTTTAAGATGACTTATCGTTGGTTTCTTGCCAGTCCACGCTTCCATTGGAGTCATCCCGATCAGTGCTTTTGTGGCTGCACGATTGCGTAAATACACCGCTGTGTTTACTGCCTCTGCCCACAATGACTGGTCCAAGCCTGATTGATCCAATAAGCATCTTGCCATCTCCACAAGCGTACGATTAGCTCGTTCTGCCACACCATTTTGTTGCGGAGTGTACGCCACCGTCAATTGCCGTGCAATTCCATTGGTTTTCAAAAATCCGTCGAAAGTTTTATTAACATATTCGCGTCCGTTGTCGCTGCGAATACACTTGATCATCTTTCCTGTTTGACGCTCTACCAGATTTTTGTACTCCACGAACTTGCGAAAGACCTCGTCCTTCCCTTTCAGGAAATACACAAAAATCCGTCTTGATTTGTCATCAATAAATGTGAGGAAATACTTAGAGCCGCCAAGAGACTTCGTTTCGAAAGGGCCACACACATCAGTGTGCACTAATTCCAGAAGTTCTTCCGCTCGGCTTTCTGTTGATCCTGGAAATGGCTGCACGTGAACCTTGTTCAGCATGCACGTCTTGCACGACACCCGTTGCAATACGTCAACATTTTCCATTCCTCGTACCAGCGCCTTGTTTGCCATTTCACGCAAACTATCGTAGTTCAAATGACCATATCTGTTATGCCACAACTCGCCATCTGACTTAACAGCAGCATAACAACTGTTACGATGACCTTCAAACGTATACAGATTTCCTACTCGCTTGGCCTCGAGTATACATTTGCCGTTTCTGCAGACTCGAGCACTCTTTGTATCAAAGTGAACATTGCACTTCATTGCGACGGCCTGTCCCACAGACATAAAATTGCTCGTCAACTTTGGTACGTACAATACGTTGCCTAGCACCAGTGTACACAAATCCGTTTCCAATTTGACTTCGCCTCTGCCTTCTGCTTGCAAGGTACCGGCGTCCGCCAAACCGATCGTTTCGGTATGCGCCTCAAATTTTGAAAACATTTGTTTATCACAACACATATGACTTGTTGCTCCACTGTCCAAGCACCAGCCGATTTTCTTAAAACTGCTTGCATCCAATGCGTTGAGTAAGCTGCAATTCTGCTGTTCTGTCTTCATTACGTCATTTTTGGCAATTAATCTGCGACAATTCGCTTTAATATGCCCTATTTCACCACATTCGTAACAGGCGATCTTTTTCTTTTTCTTCTTTGTAGTGACCTTCGCACTAGCGCTATGCCCTTGTCTAACTGTAAAGACGTTCGCCGTTTCGTTGTGCTTCTCGGCGCCTTCTTTTCTCTCGCCTTCTTCCTTCAACTTTATGCACAGAATTTCAAACGACGGCAGACTGTCGCGCGTCTGGATGGCGACAACGAAATTCTCATAATTTTCTGGAAGACTGGCAAGCAAAATTATGACCTTGAGCTCGTCAACTATTTCTATTCCAACTCCGGCAAGCTGATCCACGATTTCGTTAAATGTGATCAAATGGCTAGCCATGCTTTGCCCCTCCGCCATGCGAGAATTGTGCAAACTTTTGTACAACGAGACTTTACGCATCGGCCCGCTTGGCTGATGGACTTCGCGCAACTTAATCCATGCCTCCTTCGACGTTGTGCAATTCTTGATGTATCCCAACTGCGATTCCTTAACACTTAGCGTGATCGTTGACAATGCCTTACGATCCAACGCCTTCCAGTTAACATTTTCGCCAACATCAGACTCCAGTAAATCCCCCGACGCAACTTCCCATAGATCCGCATGCACCAACACGCTTCGCATCAGTATGCTCCAAGAATCATAATTCTTTTCTTCAAGCTTCTGTATTTGGTACAGCCCACTCATATTTCTATTTTTGCGACGCAATTTACATTTACACACACGTAACTGCCGATTTTGTCTTTTATCACATCCGAGTTCGTAACTCTGGATATCGAGTCAATAAACTATAACCGATCTTATCAGGCCACGTTCCCTGGGTCCATAACCTGTTGGAGCGAAGTTTCCCCGCGTCACGGAATGCCTGGATAAGAAAAGTAATACTGAGTCCCACCAGCGTTGTGTACTCAATCAGCGTTTATTCAAGACTGCTACTTTACAGTATGAGTAGCTATTAATGAGAGACTTAACATAAGTATCGATGCACGATTGCATTGAATGTTAAATAACATATTTTCAACAAGTATAAATCGATAAATCCGTATATCTCCCACAATTTTAAAGATAGCGTGACCAAACTTGGGTTAACTTGCTAGTAACCCCCTCCAAGAATCGGCATATAAATTTTTGGACTACGCATACATCCGCCGCCTCCAGGAACTTCGGCCCTAGAAATCTGAAATGCGCAAATCTTCTACTGGTAACTCCCTAAAGAGATCGATTAAAAATTTTCAATCACGCTCACTCCAGGGCCAAAGTCTCGAAAAGCTCATATCTTCCGTAACTTAAGAAGGGTTACTATCTTATATCTACCTCAATCTGAAAGGCAAACTTGGACAGTATTTTATGGTATCATAGTATGTCGCTGTCGGTTACGTCCGACTGCAACAATTGAGTGTCAACTTGTGCAATTGAGAAATACCCAACATATTATTTATTGGAATTAGAGATTAGAAAGAACTCACAGATTTAAACCAGCGTTTGACGAAACCAGCGCTGTTGTGTGCTCTGAGCTGAGATTATTGTTTCCTTAAGGTTCTTCTACAAATTCAATCACAATTTATATATATGATGATTGCGTAATATTCTACAACATCAAGCATTTTTATGATGACTTTATTCATGTATACATACATGCCTGCACATACATGTTTATATAACTGAATTGACTTAACATCATATAAAATAATTACAGGTATCCTGCAGACAGGGGAAATGATGTTATCCGAAAAATACTGGATGCATAAATTAATAATGGTTATAATATTGATTAATGTACACATACTGAATAAAATGTTGAATTGTTTCAAAAGTGTCAAAACAATTAAGTCAGGTTGCGGATTGTGAAGCCCTCAAATAATAACAGAAGCAAAGAAATCGAAACACATAATGTTGAAGGAAAAAAGCAGTAAAATCTGGTTAATATCATGGAAATTGTATATAAGCAAAACATTTTGTTTTTATGACCATACATATAGTAATATGGTTCTTCACAGATGGATTGATATAGATGTATATGTATGGTATAAATTATAATTATCAAAATGCGATTAACTAGTAAGATTAATCAATAAATCGATTACCAATAGCAATAAAAGCAACAAATAATAATACAAATAATACAGTTAAATATGCTGCTCCTTTTCATTAAATAAGATTAGATTACATTTATATTCATCCTTCAATATTTAAATATTATGCGAATTAACACGATTATGTAAATAATAAATTGCATGTGAACCTAAAAAAAAACCGTCCACACGCGAATATGGAATTAACATGAAAAAACGTCCTGTTTCCTTTTAATTTCAGATGTGGGAAAGTACATGGCACATGTTTTTTTCTCTAAGTGTAGATATACTGAAAGTGAACAATTGGGTTCTTGGGTGCTTTTGGTCTTGTGGGGCACGTTAAGGTGGCTGCATAGAAATGGCCTTCAAAGCGAACACGAAATTCGCAAAATGCCAATAACGTCGCATAGTAGACTTGGCTTAATGCGCATTAAATGAAGGACGCGCAGGAAATGGGCCGAAAGAATACAAAAAACAAGAAGAAGAAGAAGAAAAAAAAGAAAGTACAGATTTTCATAGGAGGGAGGATTAGGGGCGTGGCACAGTGTCCAGTTATGGTCAGGGCGCATTGCATTAGTCATATTAAAAACTGCTTAAATGCAAAGGACACATTGTCCTGTCCCAAATGTCACATTGTTGAGAGTTGCAACATGCAAATAATGGAGGCGAATGGGGTTGGTTGCCTACAAAGATTGTTTGGCTTTGGTGTCGCTTCATTGATGCAGAAACGGGATCCGAACAGTTGCTGCTGGAATAAGTCGCTTGATTATGCGAATTTCGGTTTGCACTTCAAAGATTTAATTGGCGCAACAAACGCAACATAATGTTGTTGTTGCAACAGCCCTCAACAGGCAGCCGCACGCCTAAGAGATTCGAGTTCGAAAATGGTGCCGCTCTTAAATTGTCATGTAGACTTTTGTGGTATAAGAGATCGGAGTGATTGGAGCAAGGCGCAGGCGCTGGGAAAGTCGACAGGAAATCAGCTGGTGCGGCTGGTGGCTGTTGCCATTTGGCCAGAAACGGCCACATTGAGGCAGTTTGTCAATAGTTATGCTTGGGTATAGGTTAAAGACGCATGTGCCGCTAAACAGCAACAGGACATTAAAGTGCCCCCAACACACACACAAGACTGAAATCATTTAGTAATCATCATGCAGATTCAGTTAGTAAACGTGACGCGATAACCAAAGTGCTTCAGCTAAATGAGAAACCCAATCAAAAACAAAATCAAAATCAAAGCCAAAATCAAAATCAAATTCAAACTCAAGAATCAAAATTAAATCAAGAGTCGAGGCTTAAAGCTAAACAGTTGCAAATGTGAAACGTGTCAAATCCGCATAATTAGGACGAAAAAACCAGCAAAAATCTACAAATAAAAGAAATTATATAAAATACAAACACACAAACACAAATACAAACAAGAAACAAAAACACACACAGCTGAGGTTTGTTGTTGTTTGCTGTTCGGTGGCACGGTCGCTGTTGTTTTTGTTGTTGTTGTTGTTGTTGCGACATTCGGTATTAATATTTATGTTGACGAATTTACCTGCGGCGCTGCAGCGTCGCTAATGAAGCCCACAAAATGAATGTGAAAGGACATAATTATGATTATGTGTGAGTAAAATGAATATTCATTTTTAAATATATGTACATACATACATACACACATACATGTATATATATTTAACTTGACGTCAAGGTTAACAGCCAAGCAAACCCGCTCTTCACTTTATTCTATTGCGAAGAACTGAGCCCTGATCAATTCTCTAGACAAATTAAGCAAATCTTTTATATTCAAACAAATTGTTAATTATTGACAGACAGACAGACAGACTGACAGTTGGCGGCATTTCAACTTGTTTGAGGCATTACGCATTGTCAGTTAATGGAAAGTCGCACGACCCCAGGTTAAACAGGTGGGCCAAGTTCAGTTGATTAGTTCAATTATCAACAGTCTCTCTCTCTCTCTCTCTCTCTCTCTCTCTCTCTCTCTCTCTCTCTCTCTCTCTATCGAAATCGGAGTGGAATTTCATCGTCTTCATTCACCGAGCAGTGCAATTAGTGAAGACATCAGCGCAAACTTTACAGGGACTATATTGAAAAGTTGGCCAACGTTCGCTTGAGAGCAGATTGTTGTCGGCCACATTCCATTGTCAGTGGCAGAAAGTTTCTGGCCATAATATCAGTTGATTTCAATTTAAGATCAAGCATTATGTCTGACCTGCATGTCGGCAAGGAGGGGGGAGGAAGTCGTTTGGCAACATGCAATATGCAGCATTTACATACATAGAAATTGTGTATGCTATGTGGCAAGCAAGCCTTTTGCTTTCGAGTGCTTTGCTGAACATAAAATACATATGTAATTAAAACATTTTAATGAATGAAAAGACAGTGCTAATTGGCACATTGTAGTCAGGACATAGGACACAGTCAGATGATTGAAAAGTTGATGGCAATGGAAACCAGCAAATAGAATTAAAATTGTGTGCAACATATTTTCAAATGTCCACAAAAGTAACATACTGAGTAGGATTAGAAGGGAGGGAGACGGATTGGGTTGTGTGATGAGGTGGATGTACAGAGGCCAGCAAAAGATTATGCTGACACAAGGACAACGTGGGTGGATCGGGATCTGCGGGTTTGGTTGCATAAAAGGCGCTGCCAGTTTCAGGCTTTCAACACGAAACTTTTTGTATATTTATTAGACTATGAATTAATTCAAGTGTGAGCGAGTGTGTCCGGGTGTGAGCTTGCTAATGTGTGTGTGTGTGTGTGTGTGTATACGGCAGCGTGAAAGGATTCCGAATCCAGGACTGTAGCTGCTAAGCAAACGTGCTGCTACCGAGCAATTTTCAGACTATGCCCCACAGCGACTTGGTTGCAAGCGTCAGCAAAAATGTTTCTATATATTTTTTATTTTATTTTATTTTTTGTTTGTCCTTTTCATTCTGCTGCTGACAAGCGTCTCGCTCCACCGCTCGTGTACCTTTAGCTCAATGGTTTTTTTTTCTTGTTACGCACAAAAAGTTGCTTTACAGCGGCAGCCAACCTTGCCACAGAGCAATAGCAGCAAGCAAACAAGGCAAAACCATCAGCCACTGGCAATTCATAATTAAAAACGATTCGCAAAATGTGGGCAAAAACTAGAAACCGAACATAAAAAAGAAAAGCAAACAAAATCGAAAATACGAAAAAAACTAAGAATTAAATAGAAAAGTTAGCTCTGCGCATCTGATAAACATTTTGTGCATTTATTAATAGCTGGACGAGCAAAGCAAGGCGTTGCATATGTGAATTGGGGGCATGCTTAGAGGTCGCAGGCGATTACCTTGACTATGAAAATATTTCTCACACATGAGCTGCTTGGGCGCATCGCCCTGCTGCTGCTGCTGTTGCTGCTGCTTCAGCTGTTGTTGCAACAACTGCTCATTGACCTCCATGTCCCCAGCCGCTTAGCAGCATTAACATTTTAGCCTGTCTAAGCAAACTCAGAGAACCATACACACATGAGGCAGCGTTTCTACAACCAGTGGCAACTACTTGAAACACAGCTGAGAGGGTTGCCTCAGAAATTTAGTTGTCAACAAGCTTAAATGAAACTGGGTGCTTTTATAAAAGAATACGGCAACAATGGAGAAACTGCAACAACAAAGCTGGGCAAAGGAACCAGCTCAGAGTCTTCTATAAGTATGAAATGATTAGGCAAGTAATATCCATATCTGTCCACAGAAAACTCTAGCCCAAAAGGCCACTTTGCTAAACTAGGTGTAATCAGTAACGCCTTCTGCCGATTTTGCGACAATCAGGAGCAATCCTCGAAGCACATCTTAGCGGAAGCTGAAGCTATTGACTCGGGCGATACAAGGTTGCAACGCATGAATCCCCACAATATTGAAATAAAATACACCTTAAGTGGTCGGCAAAGCTCAAAGATAATGAAATGATTAATTTTTCAATAAGATTAACTGTTAAGTTGCCTTCTGCCCCACAACAGCTTACAATTGTCAAACCTTTATCAAATCGGAACAGAATTTCCGATGAAATTCCCTTTAAGGTCTTGGAAGATCCAATTGGCATAGGGTCAACGGGTCAAAGGGCTGAACTTAAAATTTATATTTAATAATGAATAAATAAAGTTATTGAATGCAACAAGCAAGGGTCAATGAAATGTTAGAACTCAATAAGCGCACCTCGCAGTCCGCCCAGTTGGTTTACTCAGTCTATGTGTATCTTGTGCTACCTGCAACCGCACACATTAAGCTGTAAATGTGTGTGCTACACACACACACACACACACACACACACACACACAGAGACAAAAGCAGTGATGAGTGAATGTGTTTGTTTAGTGTTTGTTTGAAAGCTGCTTGGGTGGCTGCGCGCAGTGCACCTTGACAGAGACAAAGGTCACCTAATGTGTTGCATTCTATTCCCGTGCACACAAAAGGGCAAGTGCTGCCACCTCCCATGCACTTAGACAGAATGAGACAGATATAGATAGAGAGAAAGAGATGCACTGTGTATACATAAAATAAGAACACTGTCGTTAAAGTTGTCACTCTCGTGTTTATTGTTTTTAACAAAAATGATAATGTTTAATGATATTGTCCCTTCTTGTTCGACTAGCTTTGACTGTGAAACGGTGGTGTTCTCAGCTCGGAGCGAAACTCCCGTGGCGTCTCATAGGGCAGGCGTTTATTGGAGTCCGATCGGAATCGAGTCTGGCTGGCCGCAGGCAGCAGCCCTTGCAACAGACACAACAGCAGCAGCAGTGGCGATAGAATTTGCTTCACTCCCAGCAACATTATAAAATGAACTAAAGCGCTGATTGTGGAAAGCAGGCGATAATCAATAGAGGCAGCGATAAGGAGCTGGGGGTCAGTCGTCCAAATAGAGAGAGAGAGAGAGAGAGAGAGAGAGAGAGAGTGTCTGGATTGACGCAGTTAATAATAATGCTGCTACACTGCACAACAAACTCAATGAATAAGTGTAGGGAATTTGTGGAAACTGCTGCATGAAACTGACTAAGTTGCAAAATAGTTGTATATTAATAATATTTAGTTATGGTCTGAGCTACTAATAAATATTTAATGATATTTATGTGGGATGGAAAATATCTCTTAGTTAATTATAAATGAAATGTCTTAAATACTTTAAGCTTAGCATTCAGGTTTAAATAAAGTTAGTTAGATTTTGGGAGCATTTATGCTTTCAAACTAATAAATCGAATTAAGTGAACTTTAAAAGCGATTTATTTGAGGTTGTTTTTTTTTCTTTTTCTTTTTTTGATTTTGCTATTTTTTGTCACGTTATGTGTGAGGCTTTTTTTGTTGTGTGTGTGTTGTTTTTTATCCATGCTTTTTGCGCTCTGTTTTTTTGCCATTTAACTGAGAGTCTTTCTCACTCCCGCCATTCCAGTTTACGTGTTAAGTGCTTGGCAAGCACGATTAAGGCGCTTTATCACCCGCAACAACGGCAGCAACACGAACGACAAGCACACCAGCAGCAGCAGCAGCAGCAGCAGAGGCAACAACAACTGAAACAAAATCAACAGCAACAGCTGCGACGCCAGCAACAGCAACATCATCAGCAAAGACGCTTACGGCGAGCCTTGTCGCAGCAGCGGCATCAGCAGCAACAGCAACAGCAACAGCAACATCAACAGCAGCAGCATCAGCAGCACCAACAACTGTTTTAAGCACTCGCACATACATTGACACGCCCACTGGCGAAAAACGGGCGTTTGGTAACAAGCAGCAACAGCAAAGAATAGAAGGCAAAAAAGCAACAAAATATACAGAACACATTATGTTGGGCGCAATGACAACGCCAGCGACATTGCTCCAGTTTGGGGCAATTGGTGATGTGCCAAGCATTTTGGAAATAGAACTGCCAGCAATATTGTTCAACGAGAGTCTCTTCATTGAATTGAATGGCAGCCTGACGCAGCTCGATGGCGGCAGCATTGTCAACCAGAGCAGCTGGAACATCAGCGGCGGCAACATCGGCGGCGGCGGCAGCAACAAGAGCCTAAGCAACGACAACGGCAACGTCAACGGCAGCAACAGCAGCGGTAGCAATGCAAGCATCAACATTACCCAACTGGAGGAGGAGCAGCGTGCCGCCAATGAGCGTGCCGCAGCTGAGTTTTGGCTGCTGGTCAAAATGATAGCCATGGCCATCGTGTTGGGCCTAATGATACTCGTCACCATTATAGGCAAGTACTTAACAGCAACAAATAAAAATATAAATAGGGAAAACAAACTCAATCAAAATTACATTCAAGTCTTGAAACACCATCTGTCGATTTGCTGAAACGAATAGGAATGAGAATGTTGGAGTGGAGGGGGTGGGGCCGGGGGCATGGCGTGCTGCCTCATTTTGAGGCGTTAAAATTATTCTCAAATTTATGCCGCCGGGGAATTTTGTGGAAAAGTTTAGATATCGCCTTCGAAGTGAACTGTAAATGAAGTAAAATTTATGATGCAGAAGATTTTTATTGCCCTCCTTGAAAATTTTATTGATTTTCGGCTTAGGAAAATGATTTGCTGCCTGCTGCCACCAGCTGGAGTTTGGTTGGGGGCTTGGTGGACTGAGTGGCAGGGGCAACTTAGCTTAGAGTGCGTTAAAAAGCTTTATGATAAACGTCGCACTTAGACCCAGCTGATGGGTCACGGGTACACAGCACACAGCACCCAGCACAGAGCGAAAGATTCGTTTTGGAGGCCAAACCAACAAGGACACACGTCAAACAACAACCTGCAGAGACAACAACTGCGACAAGCGCAAACAAAGTTTAAAAATGCTTTGCGTTTTTGTTGTCCTTGTTGTTTTATTTGTTTTTTCTTCTTTTTTTTTCGTACATTTTCCGAGCGTATTTAAAATTTGTTACGGAACGTGTTCCGCCTGGAAGCAGACGTTTCCGAACTCATAAAGTTAATACGATATATTCGTTATTAACGATTTTCTCAATTTTGGGGCTATCTTTTTATGCAAAAACAATTTATAGCTTTCCTGCAGCCTGGTCCGCAACTAGTCACTAATGAACAATCAGTTTTATAAAAGTGAAACAGGAAATATTAATAATAATAATAATATGTTATATTTAATATTAGATATTCATGAATATTTGCCAAAGATATTCAGTTTAGGGCGACTGTCGGCATAGGGAAGCAGACTCCTGCAGCAACATTTGGCTGTTTGTGTTGCCCCCTGACTATGTCAGCTGTAGGTGTACATGATTTCAGGCGCAATATTGCATCCGGATGCTTGGGTGGACAAAGACAGTTGTCTATGTTGAATCCTATAGAACTGTTTCCGGATAGCGACACAGGAAATAAATTATACGTTAATTTATATATTTATTAAGCTTGATGTAATTTTATTTATTTTCGTATCTCTCTTATCAATTATATATTTTGGCAATGGCATGCTTAAAACTAAAGGGTTTGTAGATACGTAGGTCCTTTGCTTTTGATACGTGAAACGACACCTGAAAAGCTATTAGAATTGTGCAATTGCGTCAAATCGAAACTATGCAAACACACACACACGCACACACACGCACACACACGCACACTCACGCACACATAAGGAGCTCTAAGTAGGTGCACATCTGCGGCACACGCTGCTTATCCGCAACATCGCGATGTGGAGGCAGGAGCAAAGGGAATGTGGCATATGCAAATGCCAAGCGACGATAAACGCTTTGATAACCTGCAGACAAGCAAGGGGCTCTTAGCACTGAATACAACAACAACAGAGACAGCAATGATAGCCCAAAGCCCAGACACACAGTTGCCAGGCAACGTGGAACGTGCAACGTGCAACGAAGAACGGAGAACGAAGCACGGAGATGTGAAGGAGTGACGCCTTGCCTCCTTTGCAATTACAATTTGCCAGCTTGCATCATTTGCATCAACTTCCCCATCGCCCCCTCTGCAGGCATCCGTTGTAGAATGCACCATTGCGTGCAATTAGAGGCAGCCGTAAGGCTATGGACAGCTGTCTAGTAAGGGTAGTCCCTGTTATATTTGCTGAATTTAGTCGCTGATTGATTTCAGCATAGCTGAGCAGCTCGATCCAATGCCATCTTGACTACTTGACAGCATTTTAATAATGTTTAACCAGCAGACAGCCGCATCAAAGATGCAATTTAATTAACAGTTTTATGTATTCCCAAGATCTCAATTAAATGTCAATTAAGATAGATGCATTCTGCATTTAATAGCTAGATTGTTCCTGCCAAATTGTGGTTGTTAGTTTTTCGAGCTTAAGAGCAATTGCATTTCTTCTGAAATTGTATTGTACAAATTTCTTGGTAAAAGCTTATCTAAAAATTGTGCACTCTTCGAGCTGAATGGCAAATGCATTTCTGCATTGTTTAAATTGCCAAATTTCCCGGAAGAAGTCTAATCAGCTTAGTTGAAACTGAATTTGATATGGAAATTATAAAGATAGGGTTTCCTAACTAACAGCATTATTTTAGGGCGAGCACTGAGTAATAAATTAATTTTTATTTGCTTAAGAAACTTAGCTGTAGTTTGAATACTTTCAAAGTTATAAATCTGATAGATGTATTTACGTGTTGCTTATTATTTGGCGGCTTCTTTCTATAATTTAAAAGTCTTTATTTAAATACTGTGATATACGATGTATTTCATGTCGCAATCTCATCAGGGAGAGAAGAGGAGCTATCATTCAGTCAGTTGTGGAGTTTTGAAACCCACTTAACTTTAAGCTTGATCCCGACTTAGCTTTAAACTATATCTGGTATTAATATATATACATATATTTATTTATTTATTTATTGTCAACTAAAGTCACCACCAAAAATACAAAAATTAAAAATTGGAATTAAGTTAAATTTAAAATTAAATTAAAATTTATAAGATATATATGAATTTTTTTTTTTATTATTATTTTAAATTTCTAAGATTTCTGGGGGTAGAAAACAAAATGGTCCAACATTTGTTGCATGAATTGGGGAAAACCCAGAAAAATCAGACCGAAAATGATTAGTAAAAAAATAATTAGTAATGCGAAATAGTTAATCACTAGATAAGATATTTAGAATTTAGTAATTAGTTTATTATAATCATTTATTAATAATGATAATATTCGATATATTTGATATATTATTTGTTATAGATTTATTTTAATATGCTGGATTCATTCATTATTTTTTAAGTATATTTAAAAATAATGCAAATATATATAAAGTGCTTTTAAATCTTTATAATCATTTCTTTTCACATTTTTCTGTTGCTTTCTGTGTTCAGGCAACGTATTTGTGATTGCCGCCATTATTCTTGAACGCAACTTGCAAAATGTTGCTAATTATTTGGTTGCATCGCTGGCAGTTGCTGATTTGTTTGTTGCCTGCCTCGTCATGCCGCTTGGAGCCGTCTACGAGGTAAGTTGATATTGTCGTTATTGTTGTTGTTGTTGTTGTTGTTTTTGTTGCTGTTGCAGCTGTTGTTGAAGCTGCCTTTATTGTCGCGAGCAGTTGCTGCAACTTGTGCAACACAAACTTCATTACCCTAATGGAAACATGGAATGAAAAGCGTGTAAATTAAATTACAAGTTGACTTTGCCTTGCACTCAGCAGTGAGCCTAAGTGTGTGGTAGTGTGTGTGTGTGTGTGTGTGTGTGTTTGTGTGTGTGTGTGTGTGCTAAATGAGTCGTTGCGCGTTGTTAATTGTTTCAACTGCGTCATCCTGCCAGAAATGACATAATTTAATTGCATTCACCCGCTCTCAAATTCATGTTCTCACCACCATTTTTCGCACAATGCACACATAAAGATTAGCAATGGCTGGATCCTGGGACCGGAGCTCTGTGACATTTGGACATCCTGCGATGTGCTCTGCTGCACCGCATCCATACTACACCTGGTCGCCATAGCAGCGGACAGGTGAGTAGACCAATTAAATTGGCTCGTATCTCCAATTTATTGACGAACACACACAGATACTGGACCGTCACGAATATTGATTACAACAATTTGCGAACACCTCGTCGCGTCTTCATTATGATATTCTGCGTGTGGTTTGCCGCTTTGATAGTCTCGCTGGCGCCTCAGTTTGGCTGGAAGGATCCGGAGTATATGAAGCGGATCGAGGAGCAGCATTGCATGGTCTCGCAGGATGTGGCCTATCAGGTAGCCTTGGAAACATTACTCACACAAATTGTTGTCGTGTTGCTTTAATGACTGTTGTCTGCATTGTCTGCAGATATTTGCCACATGTTGCACCTTCTATGTGCCGCTACTGGTGATTTTGTTTCTGTACTGGAAAATCTATTTAATTGCCAGGAAGCGCATCCAACGTCGCACCCAAAAGTCGTTCAATGTGACGCTGACGGAGACCGAGGTGAGTTATCCACGGGATCCACATAGGTAACTGTCAAAAAAAGGACATTTCATTTACAACTAACGTGATAAATAGCTGCTAGCTGCCGTCTAATGAAATTTGAGCCAGGCATAATGAGCGTGTCATTAACCGAAACAATAATGCGAATCCTTTGCTACCCATTAGGCTGGACCCAAGTGAGCACTTGAAGGCAGACAAAAAGCTCGCAGCCAGCGATTTATGCAGCGTGTATGTGCCTGTGTGTGTGCGCGAGTGTGTGTGTGTGTGTGTGTGTGTGTTTGGGCGTGGCAAATGTGCGATTCGCTGGAACAAAGCGCTCAATTCTAGTTGTATAGTGCAAACGTATAGCTAAAAGCAAAATGTGCCTCGGGGGAGCAACTTGAAATGCTTTAGACAGCATCTAAATCAAAGAGGAAAATAGCGCAAAATGGGTCGGAGTGGGGAATGGAAAGGATAAATAGATGTCCTCGAAAAGCAGACGATTGTATACTCTAGCAGATCGGCGTACAACTCTCAACAGCTAGAGGATATGTTAGTGTCAACTATCTGATATGTATATTTCAACTATTGACAACTCATAAATATAAGTTGGCAACCGATTGAAGAAAATTGCTTATGAAAAATCTATTATTTAATTTCGCAATCATAGAAAATGTTCTACAATCAAGGAATTTATACAAATTTAATACACTTTTACTCAATAATAATTTAAATTTCCCCTCAGCGGTAAATTCTTTACATTAATTAGAAACATTTCCAGCAACATCTGAATAGTTTTCTTTTAACGCTTTACACATTAATTGACTCAACACCCGCTCCTTGAGAGCCCTTAATTGTGGTAATATAATAATTAAATTTCGCAGTGTGATTCGACGGCGCGGGATGTGGAAAAGGGGCGCGGCAAGCGGCGCCTGGCGAAACGGTCGAAGGACCGAGAGCGTGAACTGGAGGACACGGAGAATGGCACAGAACAGCTGCCGCGACGGACGCGGAGACGCATGAAGATCTGCTTTGGCCGCAACTCAAATACGGCTGGCATAACTGCCGGCTCCGAGGGCGCTGTGGCGCGTTCAATGGCGGCCATTGCCGTTGACTTTGCCAGCCTGGCGATAACCCGCGAGGAGACGGAGTTCAGCACCAGCAACTATGACAACAAGAGCCATGCGGGCACCGAGCTGACCACCATTTCCAGCGATGCGGATGATGTAAGTGCTCGGGGGCAACTCCTCCTCTGCCGGTCACCTGCTCACCAGACAAAATGGAGCTAATTGTTTGTGTGCACTTTTCAATTCACTTCCATTGTTTTCCATTTTCCCTCTTTCTCTCTCTCTCTCTCTTTCTGTATCTCTCTTTGGGAATGGGTATCTGCAGTACCGCACGAGCAATGCGAACGAAATCATAACGCTCTCACAGCAGGTGGCAAGTGCCACACAGCAGCATCTAATAGCATCACATTTGAATGCCATTACGCCGCTGGCGCAGTCCATCGCAATGGGTGGTTTGGCCAGCAACAAGCAGCAGACAGAAGACGTCGCAGACGGAGTAGGTGTAAGGGCAACTGGCGGCGCCAGCAATCCCACTGCTGGGAAGGGTGTGCTGGTCAGCATTGCAAATCCCCACCAGAAGCTGGCCAAGCGACGACAACTGTTGGAGGCGAAACGGGAGCGGAAGGCAGCCCAAACATTGGCCATCATCACCGGCGCCTTTGTCATCTGCTGGCTGCCCTTCTTTGTTATGGCTCTCACAATGAGCCTGTGCAAGGACTGCGAAATTCATCCGGCTGTTGCGTCGCTCTTCCTCTGGCTGGGCTACTTAAACTCCACACTGAATCCGGTACGTAAACGAATGCACTCCAAGGCGAAATAGCGAACGATTTGTCCATCTGTCCACCTTGCAATACGTCAATATGTCAGGCACCGATGGTGAGGGAATTGCTCTTTGAGTGAGTGTAACAAATGAGGCAGGCTTGAGTAACTCTGCTTAGATGATTGATCACCTGCGACTTCCCATTTGATTCACGAAAAACAATAACAGCTGCTTTTCTTTTTTATCAGGTTTGGGCTTTTTTAAGGCAAAAGATAAACTAAATTAATTGTCAAGCTAAATCAAATAGTTGTTCAAAGTGAAAGTTACACACTTGAGGGAGAGGGGATTTAGCGGAAATAAGTGTATGCTCTCCAGGATATAGTTAGTCGTTAGGCTAAAGAACTTACTTCAAGTTCGTTAAATCCATTTCTTCTCTTTTCCCCTTTTTTTTATATACACATCCACAGGTCATCTACACCATCTTCAACCCAGAGTTTCGACGCGCCTTCAAGCGGATTTTATTGGGACGAAAGCATGCGGCTCGTGCCCGCAGTGCGAAAATTTGATTTCAACTGAAAACCGACGAGGACCAGTATCTGTAAGCCCCATCGAAAGGTGAAAGTGAAAGTTACTAAAAATGAACTAATACCAAACCGCACAAAGTCCAATCACAGAGACTGGCACTGATTTCAACTCAACTCAGAGACCAACTGATAAAGTGGTATGTAAATAAATACTACATAAGACAAGTAGTGCAAATGGATGTGGAATTGACAATGGCATTGGATTAGATACCAGATTAGTTAGTTAGGCATAGACTCTAGCCATTAGTCGTAGTGCGTTTAACGATGTTTTAACAGTGACAATCCCAAGTAAGAGTACTCTAATAAGAATGTAATTCCAAGCCTACTTTTAAACCTTACCTTTACTAAACACACACGTGCCCCAATAGCAACTGGAAACCAAGCAAATTAAGAGCAACCATTTTTTATATACGATATAGAAGTAATAGATATAAGAACACAGTAACACCCACACCCACACACATACACACCCACCCACACACACACGCACACATAATTGTATTCGTAACATATAAAAATGTAGGTGTATTTTATAATGTTTCTAAAGTCTTCCCTGTGTCTTAAAGAATTCAGAGCAAGTTAGATATATGTGTATATAAATAATAAGATTAGAACGTTTGAGTTGGAAGATTGGCAATATCCACAAATGATATATATATATACATATATGTATATATGTGTATATTTATGCAAAATCTTCCAATATTGACAAGGCTGGGTCCAAAACATTGTACGCTTTCAACTTCTGTGTTAGTTTCATGTGTTGCGTAATTTTAGCATAAGCCCAATAATAATACTTTTGTCTCGTTCAATTAATTAGCATAAAAACATAATTAATGTATATTTAACTGAATTTGTACACACACTCCATCAGTCATGTGTAGCTGCTAACCCAATAGTTGAGCCCATAAATAGCCAATTAAAATAATTCGGACACAAAAGAGAATTAATTAATATATATGTATATTTGTATATGTATATATATATATATTGCTGTTATTGTATAATCAAATTATCCAAGTGTGGGTTACTTGACGCTGCAAGACTAACTATTATTTGCTTAGACACTCTTGTGCAACAGCTTGCGGCAAGCTAAACTTGCATATAACTAAAGTCAAACTTTTGTTTTTAATTCGTTCCTTACATTGCAAAAGTTGCGCACAATTTATGTGGCATGCTACCTCTAAGCCAACAAGAAATGAAAAACGGCTCAAAGTGCTGAGCTGAGCTGAGCTGAGCTGAGGACAAGCATTTCAAATCCTAGACAAACACATATGAACAGCACATTGGTTACACATGTTTAAAATTCTGATCAAGTTGCTTGCAATCTGTGCAACAGCAAACAGCACCAACAAATCACATTAACAGTTAGTAGGAGCTGTGCCACGAACATGCAACCATTGCTAAAACTACTCATATGCGCTCGCTTGTAAGAAGTGTCTATGTATATACATATGTACATATGTATGTGTGTATGTGTTTGATTAATTTATATATGTACTCGTCTGTGTGTTACTGCAATTTCTCGGTGTGTACTTGATGTGAAAGTTATTAAAATTGTGTTTTATCCAGCTCAAATGTGTTTTATTCAAATGCACACATGTATCTCGTAGATACAGAATAAAATACAACCGCAACCGCTTGTGTTGTTGGACAGTTTCAATGTTTGCTCTCAACTCAAAATTGACAAAGTTTTCATGGCACGCCAACCGCATGAAAAGTGAGCAAATGCCAAAGTTCAAGTGCACATGTCAAATGTCGGCTCTCGGATTTAGGTTCGGATCTGGCAAACGTACGATTCGCATACGGTTCGCCTAACCGGCTGGGTGAACTGAGTGCGGCGTGCAACAGTGCGTCATGGAGATGGATTACGCATAGGCATTATCGAAACACCGGAACAGGCGAATGCCGACAAATGGCCCCGAAATCGCAGTGCTTTCAATGACTAACAACCAGCAGCAGGCACGAGGCAGACAGAAGCAGGCTCTGCCCTGCAACAAGAACAGCAGAAAAATCAATACATCATGCAACGCTCGCATTACCGCGTTGCAAGTTAAGTGCGAACACTCGCTCTCTTTTAATGGGATTCCTGTAGCTGTTGTTGTTATTATTTATTGCTCGTTTTGCGATTGCTACTGTTGTTGCACTGCTGGAGTTGCAACTGCGCTTATCAGTTGGCAGCAGAGGCACAAAAACGGGAGTGTGTGAGAAAAATGTGTGTTGCACAGTTTGAAGATTGCCTCTTGACAAGCTGCATTAATATTTGCCAATACTTTTAATTCCTGCAGCTTCAAAAACATGCCCACAATCCAAAACATGCGGCCACTTACAAAACAATTTACACTTAACAGCAGTAATAAAATAAATAATTAACATTTGAATACCCTATTAAAAGCATGGGCAAATCTTAAATGTCAACTGGGAGTTAACTCCTATAATTAAATAATTATAGCTTTTTCAAATAAAACAGATTTATAGAATATAAAAAGCATTTCTATTTATTTAAAAAAATATTTTAAAAAAATTTAGTACAACTTTCAATTCAAAGGAACTTTATAAAGAATGAGAAAGTCAATGTTAAACAAAGGATCAACAAATAGAAATAAATAAAAATATAAATTTACTGCTCTTAACCAAAAATTGAAAATGAAACACTGTTGAGCTTCTTGAGAAAGTTTTCCAATGGCAAACATCCCAACTAAGTTCTTGGCAAATATTGATAAAATACCAAATATTGCCAAAAACAAGTAATTCATATTTAATAAGTATTATTTACTTAATTTTCATTTAGGCTGAAAAGTTTTTATTTGTTTTGCACAAACTTTTGTAATATTTAATTTTTTCTGAAATTTGGATATCCAAAATTCGCAACTATATTTTTAAATATTCTCTGATTTAACGGACATTTATAATTCATAGAGACGGAAGCTGTGCAAAAAGTAATCAATAACGATGCGGACATCCTGACAACTGTTTCACATGCAGATATCGACCAATCCAATAAGTCTCGTCATAAGCCACTCGCCGCAGGACATCAAATCCACAAAACCGAATTCCTTAAATATGCAATGTCATGTGTGAGTGTGTGTGTGTGTGTGTGTGTGTGTGAGTGTGCGTTGCATGTGTAAGTATGCGTGTGTATGCGTGCTTGCCTTTGTTGGCTGCCACACATTAATAATATTTTCGTTCTCGTTCCCACACACGTGTCGTCGATACGGTGCAATAATAGCCGCCGGATAATGTCAATAAAATTCGTTTTATTAAAAAATATCTTAGCTCGAAAATGACATAAATCGAATAAATATCGTATTCGACTCAAGTGGCACTCACTGCAAAGTACAAAAAAATAGAAGCCAAGTGTGGAGGGGGCGGGGTGAATGGGGAGGCAGTTAATGTGGCTCATGAGTGCGCTTCGATGTTTGCTCTGACGACGGCTCGAGTGGTATAAAAACTTTGTACGCAACCCGAAAGTATTAAACAGAAACGGCTGATTATAAAAACGAGCTGAACAAACTTGGCTTGCGAAAAAAAATGGGGGAAAAAGAAATCAAGTGTAGCTACGTATCTATCAGATACTTTTAGCAGACTTACTTAAAGCTACTTCACCACAGATTGGTGTGTGCGTCTGAGCAAATAGCACAGAAAGACAGCCTCGACTCTAAGTACGTAAGTACAAGCAGAGTTGTGTGTGTGCGTGTGCATGTGTGTGTGTGTGGGTGTGTGGGTGTGGGTGTGGGTGTGCCTGGGTGTGTTAAACAAAGTTGTAATTGAATTGCAGCGAACGTACGCCAATTGCTTGAAATGATTAAGAGCTTATGGCGCTGTATTAGTCCAAGGACTAAGGCGACGGAGAGCCAGCAATTAAAGTCCACACCCCCCCCCCCCCCACACAGCGACCCCCTCAAATAGAATAAGTTACTTTCAAAGCTTTGATTGCATTCATTGATTGCCACAGTGCAGATAAATAAAATGATTCAGTGGCTGCGAGTGGCGCACATAAGCATGCTATGCTTTTTTTATTGGCGCATGCATTAACTGTAGTTTGCTGGAGCAACCGCGAAATGTGCCCCCAAGCAGTAATAACAGCAACACCAACTAGCAACATTCTGTGTTCATTAAAGCGCTGCAGGTAAAACACCTCGTAAAGCGAGCAAAATATAAAAAAATTAATTTACGACCCAGCTGTGTAAGTGTGAGTGTAAGTGTGTGTGTGTGTGTGTGGCAACAAACTCATTTTAAAGTTGTTGACACCGCATAGGTAGCCAAGCTCTTGTCACTTTGCTGGCCCTCCACCACAACAGCAACCGAACACAAAGCACCACCCGACAACTTGCACCAGTTTACAGTCTTTGCAAATTGCGGTCAAGTGCACTTTTAAACCGGCACCACATTGTGGTGGGGGTGGTGTAGAGCATCGTTGAGAGCCTCGCTTACCGTTATCAGGATAGCCGGACACCGGCAGAATGCAGGCTCCACTTAAGTGACTGAAAAAGATAGCAATCAAGAGCAGTCCCATAAAATGCAGTTTCAAAATGTGCTTTAATTAAGATAAATAAAAATATTTTAGCTGCGTTTTTCCAGCTCAAATAATACTTACGTAAATAACCGACTTATATAAGCGAAGATGGCTATAAATATATTAAAGATGCCAAAGATTACCTACCCCTGTAAAACACAGATCTAATTTTTATTAGGGAATAACGAATTTGTCCAATCCTATCTCCTCAGAGTTGAGTTGCTTGTGCGTATCTTGTGCGTCCGTCTGTCTATCATGTGCAGCACTATTGCCTCTTCTGCACCCTTCTGCCTCTGCTGCTGCCGAAGCATGCTGACAACCTGAGTAAAATGGCGAAAGGGACACGTACGTAATGAACACCACCACGTACGCAGGAGCGACAACGTTTGGGGCTTAAAGTTTCAGCTGGCCAACTTGCACATGCTTCGGGCCCTAGGCTAGGCATTATCAACAAGAGGAACAAGTGGGAATGTTGCAGTCGAATGAAAACGACTCCGAAATACTCAGTGAAAGGACTTTCTCCTAAAACTTTCTCCTCTTACTTTATGCCTAAACCAATTACTAAAAATGTATATTTTTTTAAATTTAATTTAAACTCCAATTCAGTTGCTTAAACAACAATTTAAAGCAACTTAAGCTACTAAAATATGTGATTTTTGTTTAAATTCTTATATAAATATTGAAATTTTAGTTTGTTGATATTTTTGCTCAATTATTATAACGGGAATACATTTCTTATATTCATTTACATTTATTAGCAGTAACGCTTCGTATAAATTAATATAAATTCGATAACAACTCGCTCCTTTTCTATTTGGCTTACTGGGTATTAAGAACCCAAAGTTACTGCAAACTTTGCAGTAGTTGTTGCCACTAGTCGACCAACTGCTGCTGCTGCTGCTTCTGCTGCTGGTGGTGGTGGTGTTGTTACTGCTGACTTAGGGACGTCCTTGAGTATTGGTGTTGGCCAAGTAGAATGTGAAGCCGTCGTGGTGCTGAAAGCCAACGCATAGCGGAAGTTGCTGTCGACTGTTGCATTTTTGGCTATGTACTTGCTGCTGGTTGCAGTTGTTGTTGTTGTTGCTGTTGTTGATGCTGTTGTTGTTGCTGTTATTGTTGTTATTGTACTGCCACAAGTGCAAAATGCATGTGTATGTGTATGTGTTGTCCACTTATTGTGCTTGTTGGTTTTACATATTTACTTGGCAAACACTTGCGTAAGCGCGACTTTTGCTATCGTCGGTTGCCAGTTGCAACTTGGCCAAAAAAGTTGTTGCCCAGCTGCGCTGTGGCCTTGGCAAAGTTCAGCCGCTGACATTGTGACTTCCGGTTGGTTTGGGATCTGCCAGTTCCCAGTTCTGCCAGTTCACGATAAATGAACATGAAATTGAAATTTAATGTAGCGCAGCCGCATTGTGCACCATGTGTGATGCGGCGAGTGGTTTGCGGGTCTGTGGTATCGCAATACAATATTTAGCAACAATGCAATTTTCGTGCCGGTGGCAAAACCTGCAGATAACAATGATTTGACGATTCGGGCAAATAACTAATTTTCAGACTCGCCACATTCCATGTTTCACAACAATAAATATTGCAAGTGATTTACATTTTCAAATGTAATTTTTAAAATATGCCCTTATTTTAACCAATTCAATTCAGAGCAATCTAAATAAGTTAAGTAACATTTGCTTAATTTAAATAATATTCTCTTACATCAACGTACAACTGGGCAACTGTTGACAGCTGTGTTTATCAGTTTGCAATCTTTGGAGAGGTGTTAAATACCGAATGTGATTAAATTAAAGCTCAAAACATAATAAACAAACAAAATGCCTTAAATATATCAAGTTATAGCGAAATAATAAAGGCCAAGCCCAAAAACAGTTGTTCACTTCGCTTTTTTTTAAATGTTTGTCCTTTTTATATAATTTTTCCTTTTCCTAATTGCGTTTAGTTTCATTTTGAAGCGTGTTTTGTCTGTTGCTGACTTTTTAGATTTGAGATACAGTTGCATGTTCCGACAACATTTAAGCCATCTCCCTAAAAATTACCACGCCCAGCCCATTTGACACAAGAGGAAAAACGCTTTTGGCGTTGCCTTTTTCATTTTGCCTTTTTCTTTACCTGTCTATCATGTTTTGTTTCCCTATGTTTGCGTGTTTGTTTCACTCTTTTCTCCTTTTTTTCGCATTTTGTTTCGCTTCGTTGTGACTGCCCTGAAAACTTTACACGCGCTCTTTGTCTGTGTGTGTGTGTGTGTGCGTGTGTGTGCGTGTGCGTGTGTGTGCTGTTTACCTTTGAAAGTGAAAACACTGGCAACAATCCAGCTTCCCCACAACTCGCACAACTCGCACAACTTGCCTGCTCTCCCCGCTTATCACTCGTATCTGGCTACGTCACGAACTGCGCTCTCTTATACGGCCAATTCGCGCTCTTATACGATTAGATGAAAGCATACGCAGCGTGCTCGCTCGTGTCGCCAATTACCATTGCATTCGCCGGCTTTCACACACGGCACACACACACACACATGCATACATGTATACCGCAACATTTTACACACTCCCCAGCATACACACACACACACACACACACATGCACGAGTCGTTTTTACTCATCAGTTGTGAAATATTTGTTGTACTTTTGTACAAGTTTCCTTCATTAGCAACTCCTTCCCCATTAGCCCTGTCTTTTTTGCCCCTCTCTGTTTGAATCATTTAAGCCACAGTCTCTAATTTGCAGTAAAAGAAATGAAATAAAATAAAATAAATTATATGTATATATATTAAGTCAACTGGCTTACAAATGTTGTTCAAACTGCACCAGTTGCTCCGCTCATCAGTCTTTGTCATTGTTCCTGTCAAATTGAGCTAAATAAAATAAGCTAAATAAACACATTAGGAATTGTTTGAAAATGAAATAGATAACATCATAATAAGAGATGAGGAAATCCTGCTCCACTTGCTTGCACTTCCTAATTCCATAAGTCTTAGTATATATTACATAATTAGGCACTAAAACTCTTAACAAATGCGTCTTCCTCAAATACAAAATTTATGAATTACAAATGGCACAAGTACTTAAATTAAATTGGCAAAAAAACAAATAAATTAAACTTGATGATCGAATTTGTTTGTAATTGTGTATTATTCTGTTTAACTAATATATATTAAGATATTGATTTCAGTTTATATACTATCTCCACAATTAAAATCGATACATCATAAACTTAATACAAGTCATTTAAGCTACCAGCACGTGATGAACCGCGAATGTTCCGGCCGACCTTTGGGCCAGCTGTTCCACTTCTGACATAGTTTCCGGCCAGCCAGGTCACTAGTCGGCGGGGCTAATTAGCGGCTATCATATTTCTGGGCGAATGCAGCAAAACACCAAACCTGTTGAGGTTAGTGAGAGGGCTGATTTTGCCAGGTCTGCACTCGTTTATTGGAATTTATGGCAATTGGTTCAGCTGCTGACCAGCTAGCCAGTTAGCCAGCTGGCTACATGCAATCGAAATAAGCGCACGCCAACTCTGCTGGCATTTCCGTAAAAGTGCCGGACGTGGTGTTTCAGTTAGATGTGCCTGCTGCCTTTCGCCTGCTGCTGCTTGCTGCCTGTTGCCTGCCGCTGCCACTTTGTTGCGTGCCTTTTAACCGAGAGCTGTCATTTTATTGTTGGCCAAATACAAATCAGAGTGTGCTAATTACAGTCAACAACGCCACACAGCAGTAGCAGCAGCAATAGCCCCATTTTGGGCGTGGCACCCGGCATGCAAGCACAGTTGACACCCCATCCCATCCATGCCCCCAAAACGGGGGCGTGTCGTTTTTGTTTCCGGCTAATTCCTTTTGATTACAGTGCAAAGTGTGATATTAAAATTCAGCGCATGCTAAATACTTTGACACTTTCCCGGAATGGTTAGCACCATCTCCAGATCCTCATCACTTCTTTCACACTCTTTGCCCTGCGCTGTTTGCAGCTCACAGTACATAAATAACTGTATCTTTCTATCTGCTTATCCTTTGTGCTTGTTTGGCAGCCTGTTTGTCCATTTGGGGCATTTGTTAATTTTTGGCACGTTTCAACTTGCCGCCGTTCAGTGCCCCCATGTTGCATTTATCTCTTAATTTTTTGGCACCACGCTTTAGCATGTGCCAAACGGTGCCAAACTTCCAGACAAACAGGGAAAGACAATGTGACAGGGCATGAGAAACTTAATTGAGTCAGAGATACGACGAAAAATTATGGTCAACAAAGATAACTTCTGAATAAAAAAATCTATATTCACGTAATATAATAATATATAATAATATTTCTTAAATACTTGATTAGTTTGATGAATAACGACTAAGAGAGACAGTTGATTAAAAATGCACATTGGATTTGTAAGCCGAATAAGAAAAATTCCTTCAATGATTGCCTTGAAAATTTCCATAAAACATGACTAATTTTTCGTTTTAAGATGACTGCAAGTTGAATAAACCGCAGTGTTTCACAATAGTGAGTGTCTGTCATCAATTAAACAGCAGCCGGCAACACACCATTTTTACGAGCCCACTTACATCACTCTCAGGCAATTACACATGCAAAGCAGCACAGAAATATAGAGTGCGACAGAGCAACACAGTGTGGAAGATGGAAAGAGAGAGAGAGGGAGAGAGAGAGGGACTATCCGGCTACAAAACTGTCGAAATGGAATAAAAATGTGGAATGAAATTGTGGCAAAAGCCTATCCTATCGTCCCGGCCGTCCTTCCGCCCAATGTTCAATATATCAAATGTCGGTTGAGCTTTGGCAGCATTTGAAATGTCCACGTGGCCCGGCCGTGTCCAGACTTTGCTGCTCATGGATGCATGCTGGCCCGCCAGGACACATAAATTTTATTTGCAAGCCTGGCCGAGCCACGACCGTGTGATTGTGATGAATGCGAGGCCCAACCAAATGGAGTAAAGGAGTGAAACGCAGAGAGAGAGAGTGTGTGTGTGCGTGTGTTTATGTGTGTGTGTGTGTGGCAAACAAATAGACGCAAAATCCCAAATTAATTTGCAACGACTGACCAATCGGCCAGGTCAAAAGCACCAGATCCAGTTCAGTTCAGGGAAGACCGGAAGGTTGGGTTGTATTTTCACGACTACAAGACTCCCAATAGGGGGCAAGTGTTGGCAACGTGTTGCCAGAAGTGCTGGATTTCTTGCACAATCAGCAGGCCTAACTAATGGCACTGCATATATCAGAGACGGCGACTCGGTCTCGGTCTCGGTCCAGGGCTAAAATACCTTCATTATGCACGTAAACGTAAACGTAAACCCTAACGTAAACGTAAACCGTAAAACGTACAAAAAGGCAAAGAAATTGTAACGAAATCATTTTATGTTTTTATGCCAAAGCATTTAATATCAATTTTCAGCTTAAACATGCAACAGACGACGACGACGACGACGACGACGACGACGACGACGCCGACGCCGCCGTAACATGAACCGGAAAGGCCTCTGCGCTTTGAAATGTGCTTACCCCGTGGTTTGTGGATGGGTGGGTGGTTTAGTGGTGGTTTCGTGCCAGATGCTTGCGTGGCATATTTAGAATTAGAAGCGCTTGTGAATTACATAAACAGGAGAAGGTGGGGCTGGGCCACAAGCTATCCAAGTCAACCGCAAGCGTTGGCGTGTTCGGACTAATCGCTGCCTTTATAGCCAAAGTATACACTCAGAGATGACAATCGCCCGGAAAACGGGAAGGTGCTTTTGGCTTCCAGCAATGGTGTCTAATATAATAAAACTAGATACGCTTGCAAAAATGGATTGGATTTTGTATGTATCTATTGAAGATTTATATTTATTACAAGAAGATACTCCTATATAAAAAAATACTTTTTTAAAACCACGAACAATTTATTACTCAAATTTATTCACAAACACTGAATCTTAACAATTTGTGTTATTCCGAGCTACTTTGAAAATTCGAAATGAAAACTCTGGTATTTGAAAAAACTCAATTTTCTGTTTTAAATATTCTCATTCCGAAAAGAAAAGGAAGTTGCCCTAGGCGATTTCCTAAGTGTACGGCCGTATCCAGTTACAGTTACACTTACAGTAAATATGGCTAACAGAGTTGTGGCTTTCTCTCTCTCTTGACGCTTGTGCTAAATATTCGAATTTCGTGCGGCTAATCGACGCTGCTCTTGTGGAAAACAATGTCTGCTCCAATTGCTGGGGGCGATTTGCATTTGCTTTTTGCTGGCTACTAAAAGATTTAAATATGTTGGCACGCCCATGCATGCCACATTCCACCATGCCACCACATGCCGCACACCTCGCGCACATGCACCGATAATAGCTCACTTTGCATGCAAATTGCACAGGGAGTCGTTGGCACCCAAAAATAAATGCAAAAAACTGTGCCACGCCTTGTGTCAAAGTTGGCAATAAATCTGTTATAGATGCCACCTTCGGCGACAACTATGAGCGTCCTTTCAATAAACCAGCACGTGTGCCACAAGCCCAGCAGCCGTGGCAAGCTTCAAGCAGCAAGGCACCACAACGTAAATTCATTTTACAAGGCAATAAATAACGACGTCTGCTCACTTCTCCATCCTCGTCCAATCCCCGCTCCTCCAAGCCATGATTAACATGAAGCCGCAGCTCGAAAGGATTGCCTACTGTTTTAACTTAAACATTAAAGAACAGCCATCCACGGTCCGAATACCACACACCCTTGCACCACAATTACTAATTATTCAAATAGCAAACTGAAAGTATGTTAATATTTATTTATCGTATATATTTAATTTAATAAATTCCATTAAAAGTTAAGTGAAATTAAAAAATTTGATAATTAAATAAATACTGAAAATGCAAAACACTAAATGTATATTAAATACTTTTTTATTTTGTGCATTTCCAAAATTATAATACCCTCTGCCAGGGCAAAGCAACAGTCGATAAGAGGATGTGTTTGGGTTGGGACAGTTCTCTCCATAAGGACTAGCATAAGAGCATAAAAGCGAGTCCACATAGTTGATTTTATTAAGCAAAGCGTCGACTGCGCACTCAAGAAGCGCTTGTGCTCTCAAAATGGAATTTCAATTTAATGCCCAGAGAGACCAGGATGGCCTATGATAAATTGCGGGCAGCAAGCGGACCCGGCCGGGCGTCGATACAAAGAGTTATGAACACGACTTGACCTCAATAGGCATTTAAATATAAATCAAATGCTCGAAATAAAGCACATGGCCCCCGGACAGGGGCATTGTTGTTGCCATGTTGTGTTAACCAAACGGCGACTCCTGGCCAAGGTCAATGCTTTGAGATTTGTGCGGCAATTTCGATTCGTTGCCTTCCTGTTGCTTAAATCCCTAAACCATCACCCATCGTTTGCCTTGGAGTCGAGTCTGTCTGCCCATATCGAATTGTCTGCCTGATTTTATTAACATAAGGATTTGATGAATCGACGGACGGCACTCGAGCACCGGAGCACCGGAGCACCGGAGCACTGAAGCACTGGGCGCCAAGCAAAACAAATTCGTATATATCCAAATATCGTATTCGAAAACAACACACGAATAAATAGCAAATGCGATTTTCTTTGTTTTTGTGCAGAGCATTCGCTCCTTGTGATAAATGGGCTCCACGTGGCGCATGATAAATGTTAATTCGCCATCAAAGCCAAGCTGCTGTCTGCTGACTGCTGCCTGCTGCCAGGCCAAGTGACTCAGTTAAACGTCTTAGACAGCATTAACGCCGAATACATGATATCTTTTATATACATATTGCACACTACATATGCCAACTTATGACTATATATAACCATACATAAGGCAGTTTATTGCACTCGCATTGCACAGCAGTCAGATCCAATCAACATAATTGCCTAATGCCAGACTTGCGTAATTGCAACTGAGCAAACAATGCTACTCTCTAAAACAGATAAAGATGAGCTCGTGCGGAGCAAAAGACAATCAACAAGGGAAGTTCTCAATAGCTAATCTGCAGATGACAATAATGCAAGAAGCTGAAGATTGACTGGAGAGGTAAAGTGAACAATTAAAAACATTGGTTGGGGTTACATTCGAAGTGATAGTTGCATACATTTTAGTAGCAGTTGTAAATAAATAGTCAAGTATAGTAATAGCATTACTAAGATTAGTGTAGTAATTATGGAAGTTGTAGTCTTGTAGCACAATAAATATTAATTATACTACTAGATAAATTTTTCTAGTGCTGAAGTAGATGCAATAATAGCAATAGTTGTAGAAAAGGAGTACTTGTCCAAATAGTAGTAGTACTAATAGTAGTAGTAGTAATAATAGTACAAGTAATAGTAGTAGTAGAAGGAGTAGTAGCATTAGCAGTAGTAGTAGTAGTAGACAGAGTTGTAGCAATAGCAGTAGAGAAGGAGTGGTAGCATTAGCAGTAGAAGTAGTAGCAGAAGGGGTTGTTGCAATAGCAGTAGAGAAGGAGTAGTAGCAATAGCAGCAGAGAAGGAGTAGTAGCATTAGCAGTAGAAATAGTAGTAGTAGTAGCAGGAGTTGTAGCAATAGCAGTAGAGAAGGAGTAGTAGCATTAGCAGTAGAAGTAGTAGCAGAAGGAGTTGTAGCAATAGCAGTAGAGAAGGAGTTGTAGCAATAGCAATAGAGAAGGAATAGTAGCATTAGCAGTAGAAAAGTAGTAGTAGTAGAAGGAGTTGTAGTAGTAGAGAAGGAGTAGTAGCATTAGCAGTAGAAGTAGTAGCAGAAGGAGTTGTAGCAATAGCAGTAGAAATAGTAGTAGTAGCAGAAGGATTTGTAGCAATAGCAGTAGAGAAGGAGTATAGCATGAGCAATAGAAATGGTAGTAGTAGCAGGAGTTGTAGCAATAGCAGTAGAGAAGGAGTAGTAGCATTAGCAGTAGAAGTAGTAGCAGAAGGAGTTGTAGCAAAGGAGTTGTAGCAATAGCAGTAGAGAAGGAGTAGTAGCATTAGCAGTATAAATAGTAGTAGTAGCAGAAGGAGTTGTAGCAATAGCAGTAGAGAAGGAGTAGTAGCATTAGCAGTAGAAGTAGTAGCAGAAGGAGTTGTAGCAATAGCAGTAGAAATAGTAGTAGTAGCAGAAGGATTTGTGGCAATAGCAGTAGAGAAGGAGTAGTAGCATGAGCAGTAGAAATAGTAGTAGTAGTAGCAGCATTTGTAGCAATAGCAGTAGAGAAGAAGTAGTAGCATTAGCAGTAGAAGTAGTAGCAGAAGGAGTTGCAGCAATAGCAGTAGAGAAGAAGTAGTAGCATTAGCAGTAGAAATAGTAGTAGTAGTAGAAGGAGTTGTAGCAATAGCAGTAGAAAACGAGTAGTAGCATTAGCAGTAGAAGTAGTAGCAGAAGGAGTTGTAGCAATAGCAGTAGAGAAGGAGTTGTAGCATTAGCACTAGAAATAGTAGTAGTAGTAGAAGGAGTTGTAGCAATAGCAGTAGAGAACGAGTAGTAGCATTAGCAGTAGAGGTAGTAGCAGATGGAGTTGTAGCAATAGCAGTAGAGAAGAAGTAGTAGCATTAGCAGTAGAAATAGTAGTAGTAGTAGAAGGAGTTGTAGCAATAGCAGTAGAGAACGAGTAGTAGCATTAGCAGTAGAAGTAGTAGCAGAAGGAGTGGTAGCAATAGCAGTAGGGAAGGAGTAGTAGCATTAGCAGAAGAAATAGTGGTAGTAGTAGAAGGAGTTGTAGCAATAGAAGTAGAGAAGAACTAGTAGCATTGGTAGTAATAGCAATTATATTACTGAGCCAATAATAATCGACTACTAGCTGAAGTTCATAACAATAACATTTGCTGTATTTAAGGAGCTCTCGGACAATCCGCTACCTGCATATCTCGTTGCACATAAATTAGCTACCTCATTTATGCATTGCCAATTACGTGCCTCACGAGCAAGTCGCACGTACATCGCCAGTTCGATAAGCACACACTCGTGCAACCAATATGCCAAATCCACTTAATGCTCGAAACTGTAAGCAGCTTTTAGTTAGAAGTTTAATTTTCCCCTACTTTGATTTGCGCAAACTGAAAGGCACTTCACAATGCGCCTGCCCCGTTGCTCCTTGCCTCTGGCAGAAACCGACTTCTGCCCCATACCCTTGTGGCATCTAGGAACGTGGGCGAAATGCATCAACACACACACACACTCACACTCACTCACATAGACACACAAAAAACACACCTATAGGAAAAAGGCAACTGATGGCTTCTTATCTATCGCAATAGTATTTACACAGGTTTCACAGAGTTACCGTTAACTTGGGAATTGCTCGTTTACCGTTACTCTCCCCTCTCGTTTCCCTGCTTTCACCCAATCGCCCTTTGGTCCGTTGTTCGTTGGGAAGCTTGGAAAATATTTCTTGTACGAGCTTTTGGTCTGTTGTGCCAGCTGCTCGAGACTGAGAATGCAAGTTTTTGAACTGAAAAAGCGTTGATTGGAAGCATTTCCATTTTCCCCCTCCAATACCCCCTTCGATTCACCAACTGGCTGTTATGCAAAAATTGACTGAATATTAAAGTGATGCCGAAAATCAACTTGCATTTCTGCCCCAACCAGTCCAATCTGTAGTGCTCGAGAGAGTGCACATAACTAACACTAAAAGCAATTGAAAATGTCACTCTGTCTATCAGTCAGTCAGTCAGTTGGTCGGTTAGCCGGTTAGACGGTTAGTCGGTTGGATTATTGGATGACAGACCCCTAAAGGATGGCTAGGGACTGGCACAGCTGCGGCTTTGACTTGAGCTGACCATTTTATTTATTAAAATATTTATTTAAATGTATGCAGATGCTGTCGCAAATGTTTTCATGACGCTGCCAGCAATGAAAACAAAAGCGGGCAAATGGAAATAATAAAACTGAAAAGTTACTGTTATTCGGGCTGTTGTTATTGTTGTTGTTGCTGTGTGTTGCTCGTGTCGGTGATGCGCGGTCTGCATATAAAAATGTCTGACTCGGTGCAGAAACTAACACAAAACACACAAACAACAGCCAACAAATGGCAAGGCGAAGTCAAAATGAACACAAGAACAGCATCTGTAGTGACACGCCCACACACAGATACATGCACATAACAGTACACACTTATACATATATATATATATCTATATATGTATATATAGATGGCCATAAAAAATCACTCAAGTGGTATTAAACGTACCGCCAACTGCACCGGTCGATTGCCCAGCAGGGCGCAGCGAAACGGAAACGTACACCGAAAGAAACTTCACACACACACACACACACATAAACAGACACACACACACACGCACACATACATATAGCGACTCAAAAGGTTAAGACTGCCTACACTTGTGGCCGTCTTAACTGACTCAATGGGCACTCGCCTGAGAGTATTGGGTGACATTCCAACTAACTGACTGACTGACTGACTGACTGACTGACTGACTGACTGGCCAGCAGCAGCAACAATAGTGTAAACTAACAACGGTAAAATAAATGAAAATAAGTGAACGGAAAACAGAAAACAGAAAACAGAGTTTAACCAGGAGGAAACTTGACGATATAAAATACCCTTGCGGGAATATTATCAATTTGAAATATGATCATTTTTGCAGTCAAAAGTGGAGATACTTTTTTTTCTAATTTATGATTGTTATTTAATACTGTTAGATTCCACTATTTTGTGGCATAACTCATTGTTTGGTATCGATTCTAAAGTTGTGTCCCCACTCCATTGTTCTTAAAATTACTCGCAATTTGCTAATTGCTACTAATTTTAAGACTGTATTCATTTTTAAAATGAAGAATAAATTACAAATTTGTTGTAATTTTTAATTTTTATCAAAATAACTTTCCATATTTGATTTTATTAAAATCTTTTTTAGGAAACACATCTTTTAAAATGGTAAAAATTTTCCCATTAGAAAGAGTATAAAATAGTAGAACAAATCCTGTAAATTTGTATCGATTGCGAATTGACTTCTTCTTTCTGCATTGGCGCGAAATTGTTGATTGAAAATGAGTAGCTTTACCTTTTCTATATTATTTTGGTGTGTGTGTGTGTAGCTGCCCCAGCTTGTTTATGTGGAGTGTGCGGCTGTCCAGGACATTAAGGAATTTTTACACCTAACTGCCTGAAAAAAAAAACACAAAACGAAATAAAAAACAAGTAAGATGCTGTAGTCGAGTTGGCTCGACTACGATATACCCTTAACCCAGTTGTTAAATATATTCTAGTTTTATTGGATAATTTCCCTTTAAAATGATTTGCACTCAAATGTTCAGTTCTGCAAGTGCATTTCTTACAGTCTTTACTCACAAGCATATACATACATACATACAGACATACATGCGTACACGAAACAGTACTTATCGGGGCTCTGCAGAATACACACAAATATATTGACACTAGCGTCGATTATCATGCCATCTCTTTCTCACACATGCGCTCGCCTATTTATGCATACAGAAAATGCTTCCGGCTGCTGACAACAAGAAGATCAATATGAAAATATATTTTCGACTATAACTTTGGTGTTTCTTATCCGAACTTAATGAAATTTTGGCAACTGATCAATAATATGTATAAGCATATTATGTATAAATTAGAACCCTCTGCCTCTTAAATTGTGGAATTTATTGCTATCGGAAATCTAAATGTATCGATAATTCCGAAACTGAAGCAGTTATCGATAAAATAAAGCAAACTTGTTCTGCGCCTGGTATACGAGAACCTATATTTCAAATTTGAAGTCTCTAGCTCTTATAGTCTCTGAGATCCGCGTGTTCATACAGACGGACGGACGGACGGACAGACGGACGGACGGACGGACAGACGGACAGGGCTATATCGACTCGGCTGTTGATCCTGATCAAGAATATATATACTTTATGGGGTCGGAGATGCTTCCTTCTGCCTGTTACATACATTTGCACAAAACCATTATACCCTTTTTACCCATTTTTAATGGGTTAAGGGTATAATAAATGCCGAAAAGGTGGCCAGCTGTTGCTTCTGGCAAACGCGCTTTTGAGGCAGGCAACGTTTTATTGTGCACCGAACGGAAAAAAAAAATTAAGGTGGCCGCTGCAGCTCCATAAAAGTAATAAGCGAAAAGGGTTTTCATTGTGGGGCAGCTGGCAAAACGCTTACAAGAATTGAGACCAGGCCGAAATCGAAATGGAAACTCAAAGCGAAATCTGTGCAACATTTAAAGGGAAACAACAAATCATGGTACGCGGCAGACAAAAGAAATCAACTAATTTGGAGGCAGTTGTTGTTCACCTGCTCCGCAAAGCTGCAGTTGAAAAGTGGAAGCAAAAGTCAGAAGTGGCTGCTCGCTCTTGAAAATTTCCCTTTTGTGCAACTTTAAAGAGCGCATTGGATATTCACTTTGTGGCAGCAGGGGATGGGTGGCTTGCAGTATAAACTTTTGCCAGCTCAAAAATACACAAATATCGAACAACATCAAAATTGCACCAGGGGCCCCCGGCGGGGAGCGGTTTTGGGTGGAGAGCATTGATTGGAACTGTTGGTGGTTGAGTAGTTTGTATATTTGGACTCAGCTAAGGCACGGATTGATTTCGTGCGCCAGCAGCAAGGCAAATGTTGCAGCTGTGAAATGGTGAATCTTTGTGCTCTCAACTAAATGCTTATGTGTGTATAAGTGAGTGAGTGTGCGTGTGTGTGTGTGTGTGACCTTTGTAAGTGTAGAGTACTTTGTGCAAACAAATGAAAATCGTAACGCAAAAGCGATGAAAATCAAAAGTTACGGCTCTTTGACGGTGGCTGTAAACAGATTAAAGTTGCCAGTGTTTAGATGATGCCCCACCATGCCACATTTCCCACACACACCCCCCAGCTACACAGGGGACAGAGTGTGACGTCTCTGGCCGTTTAAGTTTTTGTAGCATACATTTGAGCGCACAATGTTTTATAATTTTTTATCACTTTGCAATTTGGTGAAGCAAATTGCGAGGTCATAAAACAAGCAACTGAAACAGCGTTTGTTGTTACTGTTGATGCAGAACGTGTTCCAATTAAACGCAACGCAGCGACACGCCCCTTCCCTTCTCGTACTGCAGACCACGCCCCCGCCCCCTCCCTCCCAGTAGTTAATTTAAATGAAATTCGCAACGTCGCACGTGATACATGCAAATATGGCAAATAAAAATTACAAGTCATAAAAAAATCGAATCGAGCGGAGTCGAGTTGTTGCTGGCAGCTACCACTGGGGCTGCTGCCAAAAAGCAGTAATTTATTTGCAGTAACCCAACTTATCGCTGCTTTCATTTGGCAACTGCCACGCCCTCAACTCACATGTGTAGCACATAAAAAAATAAAACCAAAAAAATAAATAAATT
This sequence comes from Drosophila mimica, assembly GCA_037043585.1. Taxonomy (NCBI): domain Eukaryota; kingdom Metazoa; phylum Arthropoda; class Insecta; order Diptera; family Drosophilidae; genus Drosophila; species Drosophila mimica. The sequence goes on from JBAMBE010000437.1 coordinate 828,949, forward strand.
AAAATACGAAAACAGGAAACTCGACGGCACTTTTGCCAAATTGTTGGCTTTAACAACTTAGCTGCCTCGCTGCCGATCTGTGGTCCCGTTATAATGTGAAAACTTGAATTAAAATGTTGCATTTGAGTTTCGCACACTCGAAATGTGCTAATTGAAAGGCGTTGCTGCCGCGTGACATGCAAAATGCTCGCATTTGATTCAATTAGATAAGCAATTGAATACACTGCGGAACAGCAGCACAGGGACTGGGAGGGGAAGGGGGATTGGGAGGAGGAATTGCAGTCATTTGGCCTGTAATTTGTAGGCTTTAACTTTCGCCAATCAAAGGTTAATTGCGACTGTTGCAAATCAACGAATTTTATTATGTAATCAGGCGTCAATGCGTTGGGCAGCATGTGAGAAGGGAACTGGATATAGAGGGCTATGGGGACTTTTAGACACAGAGAGAGAGAGAGAGAGGGGGGTGATGGGGCAAGTCATAAAGTTCTATTGCAAACGGCAGCACTCAACAGTCAACACTCAAAACACCCACACCCATTCATTCACACCCTCACATGCATTTTAATCACATAAAACTCACTTACACTGGCAACATTTTGTGTTCTTTGTAAGCGTGTGTGTGTGTGTGTGTGTGTGTGTGTGCGGATGCGAGTGTGTGAGTGTGGGAGTAGTTGTCGTAGAGGGTATTATAACTTGGAATAAAAGTTTGTAATGCAGGGATTGTTCGAGTAATTCCAGCTCAAATTTTAACTGTCTCTTTAGTCTTCCCATTAATATTAACTTAACCCTAAGATTGATGGCTCACTATCTTTATTTTTAATACTTTTTGGTTACAATTTGATAAAATTTGTCTTTTGTCTTTATTTATTTTTTTCATTAACCAAGAAATTTTCAATTTTCAATCCATAATTGATTTTTTAAAATTACTCCATAATTCAAAAGGAAATTAACGCATTTACTTTATTATGCCAAGCAAAACTGCTTATATTTATTGAATGAAACGAGCTGTTTTGTAAGTGAAGCACTTTTTTAAAGTGTATCAAGTTTTCGGCTTGTTTCAAAACTCAGGCTTGAAGCATTTTGGCTATTTGTTGTGGTTCTGAGTAGTGCTCCATGGCGAATGCGCAACATTTGCTGGCAAACAAATTTATGCGATTACACATAAATCTGCAGCTGCTTTCAGTGCTTGTTGCTTGTTGGATGATGTTGTATGTAGTTGTGCACACACACACACACACACACACACACACACACAAATACACTAATTTGCTAAACCATACAGTTTATGTGGAAGGGACCAAAAACTTTCATTTTGCAAACAGAAAACATCTTAATTTAATAAAGTGCCCGCAGGCAAAAAATGTGCCCAGTGCGCAAATTTGTAGGCCAGAAACGTAGATAAATCTCAATTAGGCCAGAACGGAGAGTGTAGTGAATTCATTACGTGGTCTAAATGATTGATGCAAATGCTTTTTTACTCCAACTCTGACGAGTTTTCGCTTCGTTTTTTTTTTTATTTAATATATTTCTTATTTGTTTCTACTAACAAGTTTTTCGATTTTTTTTATAATTTTTATGCTGTTTGAGTTTGCTACTTAAATGATTGGCACATTTCTAGGCCTAGAAATGAGGACATTAAATTTCGGCACTCAATGTTAAATAAGAGTCTTAAACGAAAACCAAAAATTAAAATCTTTTTAAATGAAAAGTTTGAATCATCAAAATAGTAATCCAAGTAATGCACTGGGTTTCGCTTTGGCGGCCTAGCGAATATGGGCGTACTAGTGTTGGTGGTAGTAGTAGTGGTGGGCGTGGCTTAGAACACCTGCACGCGATGATTCTCGCGATCGCATACCAAAATGTTGCCATTGGACATGATGGCCACACCCTCGAGTCCTTTGAACTCCGAGTCACCGGAGCCCCAAGAGCCGAATGTCTTCAGAAAACTGCCATCCGGATTGAAGATCTGTATGCGATTATTGCCCGAATCGGCCACAAATATGTAGCCCTGATCATCCACCGCGACGCCCCTGTAGAAGAACATGAACAAAATGGTTCGAACTCAATTACGAAATTGTAACGCAATTATTTACCGTGGAAATTTAAATTGGCCATCGTCAGAGCCCTCGCCGCCAACTGTGGACAGCACCTTGCCATTTACATCGAATATCTGTGACAGGCGGAAAAAAAAAAATAAATATAAATATAAATACAAATGTGTGTGTGTGTGTGTGTGTGTGTGTGTGTGATGCAATGTGTGAAATCTGTAACATATTTTAATTAAAAAGATACAGGTGGCCAGACAGGCGTGACTGGAAAGCTTCAGCTTACCTGAATTCTGTGGTTATTCGAATCGGAAACAATCACACGATTCGTATTCGATACGGCTATATAATGCGGATGCTCAAGTTGACCCTCGCCACGGCCGCAGGAACCGAATTTACCAACGAAGGAACCATCGGATTGGAAAACCTGACCAAATTGAAACCAGAAACGAAACGAAACGAAACGAATCGGAGCGTATTCATAAGTTTTTTAATTAAAGTGGACAAACAGAGAAGAAGAAAACGAAAATAAAAATAAAAATAAAAAGTAAAATTTGCCACAGATTGGCAGCTTTGTAAGTCCGGACCAGACAAATCCAGGACCAGAGTCCTGGACCCACAAATACAAACACATTGCAGTTAAGCGCATTCAAATTGCTGTGCCTGTGAAAAAGCTGGAGCCAAATGCAGAGCAGGAGCCGGAGCCGAAGGCAGAGCCAGAGACAGGTGCTGCCATCTGCCTGCCGTAGCTCAAGTGTGACAAATTGAGCAAGATGCCGAGCACTGGGCTCCGACTCTGGTTCCTTGGATCTGGGCCTGTGCTTGGGTGTGTGACCCTGACCGGCTTTATAGTGGGTGCTGCTGCTGCTGCTGAAGATGATTATAAATATTATGCAAATGGGAAAGCAGACGTTACCTGCACTCTGTGGTTCTCCTTATCGCAAACGTAAATGAAGCCGAGTGCATCGGTTGTTACGCCCCAAGGATAATTGAATTTGCCATCTGCGATGCCCTGCGAACCGAAGGCGCGCAGGAAGCGTCCTTGTGGATCGAGCACTTGTATGCGATGATTGTATCTGCAACGAAGTAGACAGTTTGAAAGGCATCTCACATTAAGCCACACCGACAATGTGACAGTGACACAAATTCCCGTAAAGTACGTGCTTTATTCTTATTTTGTACACAACTATTTTGTTACCAACTCTTTCACTTGAAGACTCGGCTGCATTTGAAGTTTATTTAGTTCCAGCTAAGTTTGGACATAATATGAATTTATATTTTGCATAAACAGTTTAAATTAAAACTGGTTACTTTTAATTTTTAATTATTTAATTATTATTGCCGGTGCTTGCAGCAGTTGATCAAAATGTGAAACTCTTCCACGCACTGTCATTAATTAGAAAATGTCCGAAGCCAAGTCATTACCACGCATCAACTTGAATGGTGGGCGTAGTCAATGGGCGTGGTCAGATGACGCGTTTGGCATTAAGGGTGTTGCTGTTGGGGCTATTGGGGCTATTGGGGCTGATGGGCGTTGGGCTTAGACTAAGCCGCTTAACGTGCAAAATCAAAGTTGAAACACACAATGAGGCTGGCCGAGCACAACGATGGTGCTTAACGAGATTTCAGCTGCAGACAATGACAGCCCGGATGAACCAGGAGGATACATACACATACGGCTATACACCAAATACCAGCGGAAAGAAAGGTTGGTGAACACGAGGCTTAAAGTGAGAGGTGGTCGGAGCGCACATGTTTCTCATTAACGCGGCTATTATGCGCTTAGCCGTGCCAATTACTCGGCTCAAGAGCAGGTCCTGCAGCCCATGAAGCTTAGCCCAAGAATTAATCATGGACTATTGTTTCGACTTAATTAAAATGCAGCCCAGAGAGCTGCTGTGCTATAAACCTGATTTAAGTTAACTGAAATTTAACCTAGAACTGGTAACTGGTAACTGGTAACTGGTACTGAAACTCACCTATCGGCTATGATGTATTGGCCAATGCGATTTACCGCCACGCCGGCGAGGCAATCGAATTCGCCCTCGCCGTTGCCATATTCGCCGAATTCCTTGACGAATATGCCGTTGGAGTCGAAGACCTGGACGCGATGATTGCTTGAGTCGGCGACGACGATGCTATTGTCCGGGCCGACGGCTAAGCCGCGCGGCCACGTAAAGGATCCGGGCTCGCTCCCCCGGCCCCCCAACTGGAACAGCTGCTGGCGCTTGCGCAGGTACACCTGTTTAGGGATAGTACCTGCCACTCCGGTTATACCGGCTGCTGCTGCTGCTACCGTAGGGGACGTAGGGGAGCCTAGCCCGTTTTTTGACCCGTCATCATCGGACGAGGGCAGCTCATTCGCTTGGCGCAGCGGCAGACCCAGACTCAACCGTCTGGATACATCGCTGGCCGTGCTCCGGCTGCCAGTAGCGCCGTGCGCATGCGACGACGCCCCCGTCGAACTGGAGGCGTGGCTGTCGCGTGCGCTGCCAACGCTGCTGCTGCTGGGCGCATCCTTAGAGCTCTTGTTGCCATACTTGTTCTTCAAATAACGCGCCCACGAGCTCAGCGCCTCCCCTTCCTTGTTGTCCGTCGAGCTGCCCACAGCGCTCCTCGACGATCCTGCACTGCGATCCGTAGTTGGCGAATTGTCGCGCGACTTCAGCGCATGAGAGGATCGACTCCTCGACAGATCGCCGCTGCCATAGCCACTGTACCTGCAACATATCGTTAGAGGATTAGCTAAAAGTTGCCCCCAGACGAGAGTTGAACGCTACATTTCGCATTTGCGCAGAACTTAACGTGGTGCAACCGCTTGAAATCAGTTGTGAATGTATCAAATAACAATACAAAAATATTATCAAAGAATTTGTAAACTAAATTTCAAACTTTTTACCAATCACAACTCTCACAATTGCGAAACACAACGAGCAACCCTCGCTTGCCAGGCTGGACTTGTGTGGTTTTTTGGACTGTTTTTAATGGATGTCAGCTGATTTGATCTTTTTTGATGAATGATTCGCGCTACGGAACTGAAATGGAAACTGCTTGATGAGTATGCATGAAATTTGTACAGAGTGTGTAACTTTCTTCTTTTATTTTTATTTTTTAGACAGATAGTAAAAAGAACTATACAAAATGGCTGTTTCCTGTTAATTTCGGTTAATTGAACGCGCAGAAAACATTGGTTTTTTTGTTGTTGACAACAAATTAAAAAAAAAGGTTTTAAAAACCAAAATAATATGAACTCAAAACGAAATCAAAAAGTTTAATTGAATAACTGGAATTAGTGTGTGTGTGTGTGTGTCTTGTGTGTGTATGTGTAGAATGCAACATAAACGAGAACGAAACGTGGCAAAAACGTGGCACGCACAGAAACTCATATAAAAGAATAAAAATAAAAATAAAATAAATTACAGAAGAAAACTCGGAGAAAAATAAAAAATAAATCAAAAAAACACTCTTCACTAATTGCGAGGGGGCAGCGCAGGCACAATGAAAGCGCCCAAACAGATCTGTGATAACTGTATTATATACATATAGAAATTGGATATTATTATATGTGTATGCCATATATACAACCGATAGCGTCCTATATACAACTGAGTTTCTGAGTGCCGGGATTCGTTTCTGATATTGTTGGTAAGTGGATTTCACATTGGTTGTTTGGTTGGTTGTTTGGTTGGTTGGTTGGTTACACTGCGCACCTTGAGGCCAAGTAAGCGGATGGCGAGACTGTTGTCGGTGAAACGGGCTCATCCAGATCGTCATCCTCGTTGTTAAACTGATGCGAGGAGCGGCTGCGAGCCAGCCGGGTGCGCCGCTCCTTCATCGCCAGATAGCGGGAACGGCCGGTGCCGTAGCGGCTGTCCGAGTCGTCGCCGGTGCCGTTGGCGTCCTCATCGAAGGAGGCGGTGGGCGTGGTCAGCGAGGGCTGCGCTACAATTGCGCTGCTCTTGCTCTTGTTTAGAAAGCGGCTTGTGTAGCTAGAAAAATGTTTTGTTTGGTTTTTTTTTTTTTTGTTATATATCCTTTTTAGCTATTTATTTGCGTTTTTCTGTTGCTTTTGTTGTATCTAAAATGTTGTGTGATGTTTTTAACTGTAGTTGTTTTTGTTGTTGTTGTTGCCTTTGCTGTTGTGCTGTTGTGCTGTTGTGTTCAGTGTGCCTCGCACCTGGCTCTAAAAAGCTTATAACCCCCGGCACACCTTTGGCAAATTCGCGACCGCCTAATGAACTAACTTTTAACTAGCTTAAATCTGTGCAACGAGTTCCCGTTCGAGTGGGTGTTCGCTTCTAGGTTCGTCAGTGTCAAGGGGCATCCACTCAATGGGTTGCCTTGGCTCATTTGTTAGGCAGCCAAATTCAATTAAAACACAAAACGTCGCAAAGAAAAAAGAAACCAACAATGCGCTCACAAAAGTTTCTAATTAAATTCGCATTTCACATTAGCGCAAAGTTAAACAGAAAGTAGACGAAAGTTGAGTACAAGAAATTATGGCACCAATTGGCACCACTTTGCAACAAGAACAAGCATAGGGATGGGGGTAGGCATTGCTAGGGATTTTATTGGGATGGGGTTGGGGATAGGAATGAGGCAAAGCAACAGCACAGAATTAAACAGCAACTACAGCAAACTACATGAAGAGAGCAACAACAAGGCACACACACTTCTGGTACTATTAAATACCAAGCAACTCAACAAAAACACTGAGGAAAACACAAAAAGCACATCAGTCCCGTTGTGTGCTCAGCAGAAGGGGCGGAAAGGCGTGGCAGGAAAAGCTGTAGTCTGCGGTTCTTTGCGCCTATGCAACAGCAGCTGCTTTCTCACCCCCAGTCCTGCTCTCACTTATCCTGTTGCCAGGTAGCACAAGAGTTGGCAAGGCAATGTTTTTCTTTTGAATTTATTTATTTTTAGTAGAGGCATAGTTTACATTCAATGCATGCAACAATGAGGCAATCGTATCAATTGAAAGATATGAATGAATGAATACATCAGCTTTTCAAGCGTCCTGTTTTTATGCGTTAATTGCGATGCACTTGTTTACAATCTATAAAAAACAAACTAAAATGAATGCAGCTGCAGCAAAAATTGTCATGAAAAAGCCACAAGAGAAAACTGAAGTTGTCCATAAATTCATATTTTATTGTGTGTCGTTTGAAAACATATTAAAATCTAACGAAAAAACATAAAACTGAACATCACTTTGTCTGTCTGGCTGACTGCTGACACTTAGTGTCCTCGAGTCTTAATTAAATTTTATAAAAAGTCTAACCAATATTCAATATTGTTGTCAATAAAATAAATTAAAGAATCTCAACACCCACACACAAAGTGACAACGACACCAGCTCGAGTTGTGCGGGGCACATTGAACCCTTTTTTTGTGTAGAGGTCATTGAAAGTGCTGTGAATCGAATTGAAATGGCTTTCCAGCTACTGAGTAGCTCCTTCGCAACCAGCCGCAGCATTCACAGCAGCATCCACAGCAGCAGCATCCACAGCAGCAACATCCACAGCAGCAGGAGCCGCATGTGCGTCAACTTATCTCAAGCTCTAGTTGGCTCTCTGCCCCCTTAACCCATTGACGTCAGCCCTACTATGTGCGACAGTCTGACATTTCGATAACATCGCCTGACATGAAAATATAAATCTCTAAGCTGAGTAGAGCTCCTGCTGCTCGAATGCTGACGAGTATCTATGAAACATCTGAAAGACTTCACGTCTAATAAAGTATTCTTTAAGCTGCCGTCCAAACTAGTTGAGTTGTCAATAGGAATAAAACAAGATGCGAGTTGAAATTTATAGTTGAAAAGACTAGAGGTAAATATCAATCAAGGAAATAATAAATGAGTTATATACTAAATTATATTTTCCCTTTACTTAGTCCCAACTTTAAATGAATACTCGCTTTGGGTTAAGCTATGAGCCCTTAAGGCTCTTAGAACTTGTCATTGTTTGACTTTTGATGGCAAGACAAAAGCAAAAATGAAGTAAAAAGCCGACTTGGACCAATTTGTGTGAGACGTATTTTTTAGTGAGTTAACTGCAAAATGCTTTTAATGAATGGCTAACTGAACAATGATATAATAATGGCTGACAGTAGACTTCAATTAAAAGGCAATTTATGAACGCTGCTCGACACATTTAATGCTTGTCCACCAAACACAACGATTTTATGACTAGAGGAGTTTTAAGGGATGTTTTTTGATAGACATCGCTGCATGTAGAGTATTATTTAATTTGACCCGAAACATCCGCAAGTCGCTTTCGGTAGCGGTCCCTGTAGGGTCTACTTATGTACGGTATGCTAAGGGGCAGTGCGCTGCAAAGACGAACACAGAAACACAGAAATACAGCAAATTGTGAGAGATACATACATATACTACTAATAGAGAGATGGAGGCTGTGGCTGGGTGGCTGGAGGCTGGAGGAGTGGGGATATTCGAAGGCTGGGCTTTTTACCTAGAGCTGGCTGAGCCTGCGGCGCTGCTGGCGACTCTTATGCAAATGTTATGAACTTGACAATTAGTCGCCACACGAGGCGAATAAGCATTAAAAAGGCCATTGCGATGCTAATGCCAATATCTCGCAATTGTATAAAGCTGCAGCAGAAAGAAATTACACACACACACATACATATACATATACATATACACATACACATAGATATACATATACAAAACAACATCAACATTAACAATAATAACAATGCAACTGCAACGTCGCTGATTGAGTCAAATCAGTTAATTTCATTGTGCGTATTAATTAAATATCATTGTTTTTAGGCATCACATTTCTGCCACTCGCAGCTAGTGTTTGTGTAAGTGTGTGTAAGTGTGTGTGTGTGTGAGTGTGAGTGTGTGAGTATACTGCTGCGACTAATTATAAATTTAAATTAATCGCACGCTGTTGTAAGCAAGCTGCAATTTGATTATTGCCATCGAATCAACAAAAAACAAACGGTACAAAATTAATTAAAATCTTCGGCTTGGCCGAATATCAAATGCCCTTTCAGATTGTAGTCTGTTATAATATAATCTGTCAGATAAACGAATCTAGACTCTGCTATAATATCAAAAATAATATAGATAAGAAATAAATCCACATCTAAAGTGTCTCGGTCTTCCCCTGATTTAAACTCAATAAATAATATTTATCACTAAAATAATAGAATTTTTGTTAACCCGTTTTTGAGAGAATACTTTACTAAGTTGTTACCCGATTTAAGTAAACTATTTCGATTCATTCGGAAACAATATAAATTAAAAAATATATTGATAAATATGCAATACTGATTAAGCCACATACAATTTCAGACGGACGGACAGACGGATAGATAATAATTAAGTAAATCCAGCCCATCTGCCTTGTTTGTCAAATATATATTTTTGTGTAGCCGGAAATTGTTAACAATTAAAATTGTCCATTACAAGGACAAAAGTATATTTCATGCTCACATTTAAATTTTAATTATGTAAGTGTATGTGTGTGTGTGTGTGTGTGTGTGTGAGTTTACATGTGTCTCTTATGTGACTAAAATTAGTTATTAAATGCAATCGTCATGGAAAATGCCATGCAAAAATTAGTTTCAAAAGTAGATTTTCATTTTGATTAGCATCTGATTTGGAAATTCGGATGGAAATACCTGCTGCTGCCGGTGCCGCTGCCGCTGCCGCTGCCGTAGCGATCCTCGTTCTCGGAGAGATGATGAGGAGCGGGCACTGCGCGGGTGCGTGTGGCGCTGCTGTAGCCGCTGCTGCTAGAGTTGGGCGTGGCATAGGTGCTGCGCGTTGTGGCAGCGGTATCATCCCTCGAGGCGCGACGCGCCTCCAATCGATCCCGATAGGAACTGCTGCCGCTCGAGGTGGCTGCCGTTGTGGAGCTGGCTGCGCTGCTGGGCGTCGATTTGGCAGCGCTGCTGCTGCTTGTCGCACTCGTTTTGGGCTTGGTCTCCGGCTCCGATTCGGACTCAGACTCTGAGCTGGTCTCCTCCTCGCTGCTCGACTCCGACTCTGGCTTCTTCTTCTCAGCGGCGCCATTGGCACTGCTCGGATTGCTGTGCTGCGGCAGGAAGCGGCTCACAAACGGTTTCTTCTCGGGCGTCGCAGTCGCTGCTGCTGTCGAGGATTCCCTAGCCGTGGAGTAACGTGCTGCGCTCGCAGCCTTCGGCTGGGCATTGCTGCTGCTGCTGGGTGCTGCTTGGGCAGCAGTTGCTGCTGCTGCGGCCGCTGAGCTGGCTGAGCTTTCAGTGGAGGCACTGCTATCGCTGCTGCCGGAGCGCTGTGTCTTCTTCACAGCGGCCACCTGGGCGGACACTGCCGGTTTGGACTGTTGGGTAGGAGTGGGAGTTGCATCAGAGTCTGTGGCGCTGTCTGCCTGTTAGTTGTTTGTTGTTGTTGTTGTTGTTGTTTGGGTTGCAAGCGAGCAAACGAAACGAAATGCGAATTGAAATATATCGATATGCATATGAAAGGCTAGATGAATGGCTGGATGGATAGATGGATGGACATGTGCAAGTGACCACGATGCAGGGATGCGAGTAGTTGACGCTCTGGGGATGAAACTTGGGGACAAGGCAATTGTCAAACTCAGGCACTCAATGCTTTTGACATACAGCAAACACACACACACACACACACATAGTTCACTCTTAGCGAGGTCAGCTCGAAATATTTGCGCAATTTCAGTGGAAAATTCTGTCGATATCAGATCAATGAAAATGGAGTAAATATTTTTATTTGGAGCACATTTCGTGAATGTTTTTGCTTTGTGTTTGGCCAAATTTCCGCAATGTATTGATTTACCTTTTTTTTTTGTGCACATTCAAAAATGCCAAAAATACTTGATAACAAAGCAAGACAAATATGCAGCGAGGGCGCATATATGTCATACACACACACTCACACACACACACACACACAGGCAAATACAGATCGGAAAATGGATGCGTTGTTACACTGACGGAAGCAGGAACGCTGACAGTCATGATTGAAATGCTCCCATTGAACCCGGCACGAGCTGGGCTTTGCTTAGGGGCAACAATGCAATGCTCCCTGCAATGGCGGAAAGGAGGCAGAAATGTGTGTACACTCACTCACACACTCACACACACACTCACACACACACAGATAGGAGCAATAAATACAGCAGACATCAGAAGCTTATGACAATGGAAACCAAACAAAAAATGAAAATAAAAAATAACAGTAAGAAATATTTCCTTTGTCTGTTCGCTTTGGCACATTGAGCTATTTGGCGGTTTTTTTCAGCTGTTTCTGTTGCCGGCCAAAATCGAATAGAGATATTTAGTAAGGTTTAAGCAAATTAACATCACTACCACATCGTTTGTCCACTTGCAAAACAAAAACAAAAAGAGAGAAACCATAAGGCAGACAGAGACAGAGAGAGAGAGAGAGAAATGTAGAAAAAAGAGAAAAGTAACGCAAAATAAACGTAACAAAAATTACTCGAGTTCTTTGTATTTTTTTGTTTTTTTTTTAAATTCACATAAAAAATTGTGTTTTATTTGTAACTTTTTTTGGAGTCTCTAACTAAGCATTAAACGACAAGGTAATCGATGTTAAATTACTATGAAATTAATTTGTACAATTCATAATTTCTGATGTCCCTGCCTTGGGTCAAAACTTTTTTCTTAAATCTTTTGTTTACTTTTTCAAGGAAGTCTTATCACAATACATTTTTTTGTGTGAAAGTGTATAATTTATTTTAGGCTTTTTGTTGCTGTTGATTTAGCGAACATTAGTCGATTAGTTGTTGATTGTTGAAAAGGTTGGACCCAAAACAGCATTAAAATAAAATGAAAGGCGCTCACAAGACAGAAATGTAAAAATAAAATGAAACTTAGCTTAACACATAAAAAACAAAACAATTCGTTGGGGCATTTGTTAGCGCTTTTGAAAGGGTCATGGGTAAAAGGGTAAATAAGTAAATAGGTAAACAGGTAACAGGTAAATAGTTAACGGTTAACAGTAAGTAATTCTTTTTTTTTTTGTTTTTTTTTTGTATTTCTTGCTTTTTGTGTTCATATACAAAAAGGTAACAGACTTACGGAGCGGGGGGAAGTGTGAACACTGAACACAAATAAAGAAGACTTTTTGAACAAATAAATAAAAACACTGGACAAAAATGGCGTATACATAATATAAAACAATACTGTGCAGATCCATTTAGTTAAAATTAAAGAGTGACAAAAGTGGCAGCCCGAGCGACTGATCCGATTAAGTGCCACATTAAGTTTATCGATTAATGGCACATCCCTAAGAACGAAAGGCTCATCTCTAAATTGAATTCCCCTTTGTTATTTACCCTAGATAAAATGTACGTCCGATATGTCATTATACCTAATCATTCTCATCATTTTCAGGCATTTCATAGACCTCATCCTCCTCTTCCACATCCTCTTCATCTTGCTGCTCTGGCTCGGCATCGCTCTCACTTTCGTATTCAGTTACCTCCTCCTCTTCTGTGGACTCCTCTTCAGCTTCAGCTTCGATTTCAACAGCTGTTTCTTGTTCCTTATGCCTATCACTGATTATATCTGCATTGCTTTCATTCCTATTTTCATCTTCTGGAGCCTTATCCGCCAGCTCCTCGTTCTCTGGAGCCACTTCGTTTATCACTGGCGCTGCCTGTGGCTCATGCTCCTGCTCCTGCTCCTCCTCCCCTTCGCTCTCACTCGCTGTCACCTCTTCATACTCATACTCTGAGGAGGAGCCGTCATCATGTTCGTCGTTGTCCACCTGATCTTCATTTATTGTCGCCTCACCTTGTGGTTGCAACTCTCGCTCTTGAACTGGTTCATGCTCTGAGTCTGTTTCGGTCTCAGTGTCGCTGCTGCCGCTGTCGTCACTGGCCACACCTACATCATCTACTGCAGCTGCTGCCACTTCTTCTTCTTCATTTGTCTCATTCACACTTACCTCGGCTCGTGCTGTCGCCGTCGTTGCTGTACGCACTGAAGATGTTGCCGTTGTCGTTTGGTTGCTGCTGCTTCCGTCGCTCTCCTCTGCACTGGCTCCTTGGCCGCCACGTTTCAGTGCTGCCACACGATCCGCTCCGGGACGCTGTTCGCTGCTCGACTCTCCGCTGGGGGCTGCCGTTGAGCTTGCTGCACCACTCTTTCGCTTCTGACGCGCCAACTCATCCTCGTCGGCTGCTGCTGCTGCTTGTTGGCTCTTCTGCTGCTGTCTCTGCATGGCCGCCTTTTGCGTCTGGATGGCTGCCTGGACGGCCGCCTGAGCCGCGACAGCAGCATCCGATTTCTTCTCCTTCTTCTCCTTGCCAATGTCCGCCAGACGTTGGACGACACGCGAACAGTCGCTCAGTCGTATAATGCCACTTAGCTGTCCCCGAGAGACATCCTCGCTGTCGAGGACGCGATCCTTGCGCTTATCGATCTCCTGCTGGCGCTGCTGCTGCTGCTCACTGTCCGAGTCCTCGTTCTGATGCGAGCGCACGAATCGCGATCGGAATCGTGACGATTTCCCAGCACGACTCGCCGGCTCGTTCTCATATTCGTTGTCGTAATCGTACTCGGAGCGTCCGTAGCGATTGTCACTATAGCGATCGCTGTTGTTGTTGGTGCGCTGCGGACGTTCGCCGAACTTGCGGCCACCGAGGACGGGTTCGTCATTGTAACCGCTGCGCTCCTCCTGCTGGCGGAATTGTGTGGCCAGACGATGATCGCTCTTGGAGCGCATCAGACCGGGTTGCAGGGCGCTGGGTGGTGCCAGATGTGAGCTGCTCACCGAACTGCCGGGCGTCGAGTGGGGGGCAATGTTCAGATCACCGAAGGTGGCCAAATTCATGACCAGCTGATTGGGATCGATGGAGACGATGAAGCGCACACGGCGACTGTAATCATTATTCTCGTACTCAAAGTGACGCAGAAACTCGACGGTCTTCATAAAGATCTCCTTGGTGTCCATGAGTTCGCAGTCATCCCATTCGACGGTCTCGTTCATGTACTTGTCCACAATGTCGCAGTTGCTGCCGATGTTTGCTATCTCCAAGTCCAGATTTTCCTTGAGCGTTGTCAGGTTGCGGAGCTCCACGGCCAAATAGCGATCAATTTCGCCCTTCAGCCCGTCCGATCTATCCTTGATGGCCTTCGTAATGCGTCGGTAGATCTCATCGATCTCATCCGTCACGCTAATCGCGTTCGTTTGCAGGCTCGTCGTGTTCTTCTCAATGATGGCCAGCGAGTCCTGCAATCGATGCAAGCTGCGTCGAATCTGTAAAAGCAAAAGATTTGCGTTAGGCTCTAAAATGGAGGGGTCAGTGTTCGCTGATTACCTGTGAGTTGAAACGGGTAATCTCGCGCCGAAGGATGTCCATGTGGGCGCTCTTGCAGTCCTCGCAGATCTTCTTCTCGCAGTGCGCACAGTGGGACAGGTAGGCCTTCTCGGAACAAACTCCGCAACGTTCCATAATTTGACCTGAACAGGGAAATATTGGCATGGTGAGTCACAAAGTTAAGGTAAGTGTTATTGTAAAGTAGAGAGTGTGGAGAACAGGCACATAACATTGATATCGATATCGTTTCTGTGGTCACAAAGAAGAGATCAATCGTTTTTAATAAAGTAAAGTAAACTTGTGAAAGAAATATAATTTAGTTTTGACTGCTACAAGTGTAGCTGTTGAAATTAAACATATTTACAAGTGGCTCAACAAACTGAATATATATAGAAGTTTAACATGCTGGAGCAAGGATAGCTCAGACGGAATAACTCGTACGTGGAATGGCACAAAGTCAAGTGCCAATTCCAAACACGACTCTGCAGTGTCGGAATGAGCAGCTGCCACTGTTGAACGTACGATCAAATCGCATTAGATTTCAACTTGTTGAGCTTTGTCAAAAAGGAGATAACAGAGTCCGAGTCAAGCATCCACTAACTGTCTCTCGTACAGTTGCAAGACTCGGCAATCAATTGTCATCAACCAGCTGGGAAACCAGCAACGCTGAAAGGCAGCCAATCCATTAATTTGCCCTGTTGGCAGCAACAAGGCGACTGCCTTCCCATCTTTTGACTGCGATTGCACTTGAAAGCGCAAAACACACCAAATGCTCGAATTGAGAAGGATGGGTTTGAAAGAGAGACAGGAAGGGATCCATCTTCTGGCGCTTCTGTGGGGGTCTAATGCGATTTGAAGAGTGTCATCAAATGCTCGAAATCAACTGCATCTAAGCACTGAGCTCTATGTGTTCTAGATGCTTATGCGTCGTTGGCAGGCACATCCTGAACGCCATGTCATGCCTCTGTAAAATGCAAATAACGAGCTGCCCTCTGCCACCACCAACTCGCTCTCCACTTGGCAACAATGCAAACATTTCACAGTACCAGTCCCAGTCCCAGTCCTAGTCACACTCACAGTCGCAGTCGTAGTTGCACAGGCGAGGAAAGTAAACTTTTCTGCATCAATTGTTGCCACACCCATGCCGTGTCTCCCCTCAACTATATCCCCTAACATTGGCATTGCCTTATGAACTCGATTCGACTTCCAGTCTCTCGGCAGTCTCTCCCACTCCGACGAGCACGACAATAAACTCACCCAACACCCATTCGCATGCAGAGAAGTTGGGCATCCCTAACAAATCCCGTGCTCTGGGAAAAGTATGCAATGCTGCTTGCTCTGTGCCAATAGTTGCCTGTATTTTCTTGTGTAATCATATGGAAAAGTGAATTTGCAAATACTACATGCGATTGCGAGTCCTTGTATCATGACATCCAGTTATCCAAAGCAGC
Organism: Drosophila mimica; assembly: GCA_037043585.1. Taxonomy (NCBI): domain Eukaryota; kingdom Metazoa; phylum Arthropoda; class Insecta; order Diptera; family Drosophilidae; genus Drosophila; species Drosophila mimica. The sequence continues at coordinate 844,768 of JBAMBE010000437.1, forward strand.
GCGGCTTCAAAGGATTTGCTCTCAAGCAGGAGCAACTTTTACTCCTTGTCTTTTCCACACACACACACACACACACACACACACTCACACACACACACGTCTATATAGATTTGCATATCAATTATGAAAAATAGTTGAAAATTGTCAAAAAATACTCAGCTTTGTCTGCTTATTAACCGTCTGACGCTGATTGCAGGCAATGTGAATAATACCCAAAGCACTCAAAGTATTCAAAGCATTTTCTTCCGACACTTATTTGCATTTGCTGATGAGTGTCGCTTGTCGTTTGTCGGTTGTCGGTTGTGATTGTCGTTTGCAATTTGCTGCTGCCAAGTTTCAAGTTATTTGCATAGTCATGGTTACAACCTGATCCACCAGTACAGTGGCAAAAATATTATGTGACAAAAAAAAAACCCACACAAAAACATCGAAAATCAATTTTGCCTTTCTTAGTTTTAATTGCTAGCTGCAAACGATGCCTAGTTGGGTGGAGTGACAAAACACACAAAGCGCCTGATTTTTAATTGGAAACCAAATATTATGGCCATGGAATTTATTTTGAAATTGGTTTGTGCTTAGCTCTATTTTTTGTAGTTGCATTTTTTGTGGTATTTCAAGAATTTAATTAAAATTAGACAAAGCAAAAATGTATTAATAAAGTTTTTCTTGCTAAGATACAAACGACCTTTAACAATATTATTACAAATATTTTGTGCATTGTGCAATTTGCGATTTTGGAAAAATCAACGCAGCGGAAATAAATTCAAATAAGCAAAGGGAAAATTGCAAATTTTCTATTGCGAATGCACAACAATTTTAATTTATGAAAGATGGACGGACGGATGCACTGTGCTGAAATGCTGTATTCGTGAATGAAATTTAATGTTGGCTCAATATGGATTTACTGGGGGCAACTTACCTGAGGTGGGATCCGGCAACTCGCCGGTGATTTCGATGTGCAGCTCCAGAAAACGCTGCAGCGTCACATTCGTGGGAAAAGCCTGGACGCCATTGTAGGGTATACGATGTTCGGCGCGGCACTCGGGGCATTTGACCTGCAAGTGCAATCAGACGTAAGTAAATGCAATTACGAGTCTATCAACCGATGCAGTCAATTGACGCAGCCAATTTCTGGTAAACATGATTTATTCATTTTTGTAACACGCTTTAAAAACCTTCACAGTTTATGGAACTTTTCGGTGCAGGCATCTTTAGCGAGTTTTTGCGCTGTTTATTCTCTGTCTCAGTTTTTCGTGGCCTGGCCTAAAAGTGTAGACAAATCTCTTGGGCTTGGCCGGCATTGGACAGTTATTGGTTGGTGTTGAACCAACTTTCACGATACGCCTATTTGGCCAGCACTATTTGGCAAAGAATGAAAAATGCTTACCAATTATTTGCGTGGCGCTGGCGCAAAGCCAAAAAGAATTTATAAATACACGCACACACACACAGAGACACACACACACACTCACACACAGATTGCGTCTATAAGTAGCGCAGTAGACACATTTTCATTGTATATATGTACATATACGTATATACATATATATAGATAAGTATGCCTGCTCTATATGTAAATTTTATAATTTTTCAGCAGCAGCCAACGCGAAAAAAATAATAACAACAAAAATCAACGCAAATGCGCCGCAAGCAACAAGAGAAAATATATATATACAAAAAAAAAAAATAAAAAAAATATCACGTTGATGAAAAACAAAAAGAAAACTCAACTCATTTCCACAATGTTGAGACGCCTTTTGGACAAGGCAAACGCTGTTTTCATTTGCCTACATGCGATTTTTTGGGGCTTTTGTCGAGCGATTTATTAAGCAGCTTTTGGCATGTGACGTAGTTGCTGAATAAATACGCCGCATTTACCAAAATTGCTTCAGACACACGCACAACCACACACACACACACACACACTCGCACACACACACACACACGCACACGCACCAGTTGGCTTATGCATTTGGCTGTGATTATGATTTATGGGCTTCTGTGTACAGATGACAAATAATCTTACCTGACGTCGCACATAGTCGACCAATCCCTCCATGCACGGCTCCATACAGAAGGAGTGCTGGCATGGCAGCAGCTTGGGTATGCGATACCTGTCCAGGCATACGCAGCACGTCAGCAACTGTTCGAATTGTTCCATGGCTCACTGTAACAGATAGACGAGGGGGGAGAAAACGCAATCAGATATCATTAGACTTGATTTGATTAGAGGGCTGCAGAGACAAAGTCCTGTCAATTTGATATTCATATCATTATAAATTCACGTATTCCTCCTGCCGCAAAGCTCATCATAAGTCGCCCCCCAAATCGGATTGCCACATTCCGAGTCCTCCTCACATTTAAATAAGCAGCATCAACGGGCAGGCACCCCAAATTCAGGAGCATCCTCGCCAGCTGCCGTGGGATGACCATTTCTGGTGCCATTGTCGTAAATCGCGGGCTCTTTTGCCCCTCACTAGTTGCCCTTGGCTTCATTTGGCCTTCGCAAATATTCTAAGCCACAAATCTGCTTATAGCTGGGCTTCATTAAAAGCGGTTTATTTAAAAGAACTCAATACGGCTCTCACACAACAAAAACAACAAAACAAAAAAAAGGACGAAAAATGGGCCCACAAAATGTAAATAGACTCAACTGACAGATAAAGTCAGTTTCAGTTGTGTGTTGCACAGAGTTACTCAGCTTAATTATAAGCACTCTCGAATGCCGGCCGAATGAGTGTACTCATGAGTACACTCAAATTGCCACACTCCATTGATGTGACCACAATATCGTTTTGGGTGCTGTCTGGCCACAAAGTGGAGTTTAATATTCACATGGAATCAGCTAGTGAAATATTACACATATTGAATTGTGTCGATATCTGACCACAAAGTTGAGATTACAATAAAAACAAGTGCAATTGCAGAACTTACAACTTGGAAATAATATTGAGTTGCTTTATGATAAACATAAAGAAGTTGAAAATTACTATAAATGTAATCTGAGAGGAAGATATTAAATTAATAGTGCTTGATTGATAACATTGATAACATTCTAATAATAATTTGAATATTAAATTTTCCATTCAAGTGTCACTTGATGCACTTGAACTGTTCTCTAAAAAGAGAAGAAAAATTGGAAACTTCAAACTTTTGCATATGTGTAACATGTCTGGCAGTTTGACGCATGCTCATTGAAATTCTCATTTCTGGCCAAAAATAAGCGAAAAGTGAGCAGCTTTTAATAATAAAAATGACACAGATTTCCTCCCATGAAACCCACGAAAATATTTGCGCTCTATGCGATACTACTATATAAATAAATGCAATTTCGCGTTGCAGACTCGTATGTTGCGTATACGCCACGTCAGCATTAAAGCAAGTCTGGTGCTGCCACGCCCCCTTCACTCCCCATTGTGAGAGAGTGCGGATGACGGTGGATGATGGAGGGTGGAGGCAGGCACTGTGAGCACTTCCTGCACCAATAAATAAACATCGAGGTGCACCACAAATTGTCGTCCGCCTGTTGGCAATTATTGTGCGGCATATTTAAAGCGCTTGCCGTAATGCGGCCAAAAGTTCATATTATGTGCATCAAGCTCCTGCAATCCATATCCCTGCAACCGTTACACATCGCTGCCCCGCGACTCCCGGTCCCGCCTTGGCTCTGGCCGCTTTTCAGTTGCTCAAAAGCTTATGCGAGTGGTGTTCAATTAACTGGAAAATACGCTTAAAATCAAATTGAATAGAAATTTTGTCACCCGTTCAAATTGTGCGTGATAAAAGGGAGGAATGGGATCGGGTGCGGCATCGTGGATGCTGAGCCACATGTGTGTGGCGAAACTAATTTTGCTAGTGCATCTCTGAATTGGCGCCAAAAAGGATTAAAATAAAAGGCATGCGCTGGCATAATAGGAACTGCTTTACATTGCTCCTGCCCCCAACTACTCCTGCCTCATGTAGCAAGAGCTCTGCGGCTGTAGCCTTGGCCACTTCAATTCACAACTTGAATGGTTTTGTGTGCAGCAGAGGGTAACAGTTTCAGAATGTATACAAGTCCCTGGGCGCAATGGTCAGGGCTTTAATTTCGGCGATTCCATAAACAAATGCATTAAAAGCATATGCGAAGCAATCGCAGCTCAATGAAAACTAAATGATTCGAGAGTTTCAAATGGAATTCAATTAAAATCTCTTAAGCCAAGAACATCTATAAGATCTTTAATTCAGATGACTGGCATTATTTTTCCTATTGCTACACAGCTGGCAAAAGATGGGAATAAGTCTTTCGAAAGAATCAATAATTCTGCACAATTCATAATTTTTTTCTTGCATCTGTTATCAAATAAATTTGAAATAATAAACATAATTCGATTTCTGATCCACAGCCAATGAATGCTCAGCTGGTTAAGGATCCAACAATAATATTTATTATTTATATTATGAGCAATCTTTGCGATACTTTTTCTTTTGTTTATTCGCATGCCAAGATTGATGGGGACAGTTGCTCAATGTCTTGTTTTTCTTGAGAGAGAACATATATACTATATATTCTATAGAAAAAGCATTAGCCTTGATAATTAAATTTAGCCAATTATGTGACAGGCGACAATGGCAAGCGGAAACGGAAATGCGAATATTTTGAGTTCATTACAAATGAGTTCAAAGACTTGCAGCCATCTAATGACCCTGGACGAGTGCCAGCTTCAGTTGTAGATACTTCAATGCATTCTCAATTCGGCAGTTTTAGCAATACGTCAATTCGAAAATAGGTCAAAACTTTTGGCCAGCTGTCAAAGTGACAAAATTCGACGGATAGATGTGAAGTGATTGGCTGTCACAATGCGAAAAAAAACTAAACTAAAACCGCACGCAAAAAGATTGAAAACAAATAAAAATACAAAAACAATTACGAAACTGAATCTGAATCTGAAATGCAACAAATTTGGGTCACACATTTGGCAGAGCCAGCGAAATGCAAACCGCAGACCCAAAAACCAAAAGCCGAAATAAACAAGAAAAACTCACCCACAGATAACGGAAAATGTTTCACGTAGTTGGAGCTGCTCGTATTGTTGTTGTTGTTGTTGTTGCCGCTGCTGCTGTTGCTGCTGTGTCAAAGCGGCACTCAGGGGCAATCATAAAATGCAATTGGTTTGAACTCGACTCGTCGGAAACGTTAACGTTTGATGCACGTTCGATAATTTAATTCAATTTTGCGCGTTGCATCAATTGTGTTGAAGACAATTCAAGATTATATGGAAGATATTTTGTTGCACACACTTAACTACCGATTATTCCTCTTCTTTTGTTGCATGTATGCATGCATGCATGTGTGTATTGCAGTAGGTACTATTTTTAATATTTGATCGAATTTTTGGTATTACTATAATTCTAAATTTGTATTTAAATTAAAGCGCTGCTAGATTTTTGCAACGCGCCTCGTAGAATTCGATTGGAAATGTGGGAACCGACTGAAGGCAAGTGAAAATTGCCAAGCACATGAAGCAACGGCATAAAAGCGAAAAGTGAAAAAGAAAAAAAACAGGAGCACTGTATAATATTTTAAATATATACAAATCAACACGATGACTGTGTGTGTGTGTGTATCTATATATATGTACATTTATATATATGCATACAGAGAGCAGCGACGTTGAGATACAAACAAACAAACGCGCGATCGAAATACGAACGCAAAAAGATATTCTTGGCATCAACTGATGTGTGCATGCGAGTGTGCGAGTGTGTGTGTGTGTGTGTGTGTGTGTGTGTGTGCTTGTGATTTAGTTTTGTATCTATGCATTGTATCTATAGCTCTGTACAGCAGCTCATTAATGAGTTACATTTGTTGCACGTGTGTGAATTGAAATGAAGTTTTCACATTATTTGTTTTGACTTCAGACCACAAGAAAGCGACGCTAATTGCTGCTCACAGCAACCAAGTAATTTGCTTAACACACACACACACACACACACACACACTAAAGAGAGAGAGAGAGAGAGAGAGGGAGACCCATGAAGAGAGAGACCTTCCGTTGACGTCATCAAATGACTGACTATTAATAAAGCTGCCGGCATTTTCCGCCAGCATCTAAAGTATCTAAGTGTGTGTGCGTGTCTTTTGGGCCGCAATAAGCCTAAAAATAAACTCCATTGAAAACTGGAACGCGCATTCAGCTATTTGAATTACGCCCCAGTTGTAACATCTTCTACATACACAGAAACTTCATCTACAATTTCACTTGCAACTGCCAAACTTTCGCCTCCGAATTGACCTCGTCGGGATTGTCCCAATTGCTTGGCGCTGTGGCGCTGCAATATTCCGTGAATCTTCGTGAAAATGATTTTATTCATTAAGCCACGCGAATAAAGGGAAATTACTGGAACGCATGGGGTCCATTAGCTGCCTGCCCGTCATGTGGCGCAGTTCGGCTGCTGCTCGAACAAAGCCAACGGGGATAGATCCACATTGCCACGCTGAATAGTCAGCATTTGGACAGCTCGGCTCAAGGTCGTATCCATGTTTGAGACCCTCGGGACGGGAGACAGGCGCTAAAAATAAGTAATGCCGTTGCCCGGAATTTGGCGAAAGAGTTCAGACTCCTAAAGATAGAACTGCAAATACGAAGGCTATAAATAAGAGGCAGACACAAGATGCAAGACGCAACCGAAACTTCCCAGAGCGAATTAAGTTTCTAGCGATGCCAAACTCAAGTGAAACCAAAAACTTTATATTCCGTTACAGTTAGAGCTTTAAAAGCTTATAGCAGCCTCATAATGGCAACAATGTTGCATGTTACTCAGGTCTTATTTCTCAGAGCAAGCTTTAAGAGGCAATCATTTTTAATTTGTTGAAGTCTGCAAATCATGCAGAATTTAAATTTCAAGAACTTTCCGCTCAAATTTAAAGGTTGCTTATTCTAGTATAAGAAAATGCTCCTCTACTTACATCTTCTTCTTATTCTTTTTGGGTTGCTTCCTGACTTCCTGTTCCTGTTGCGTATCCGAGGCGCCCCTTGGGGCCCTCCTGCGTTGCTGTTAACTGCGCTGGCTGCAAATGTAAAAGAGAGAAAAGCATTAAACGCACTGTTGCATGCCAAGTTGCATGATTAATCATTTCGAGTTTTTGGCTGCCAATCAACTAGTTACGTGCAACCATAGTCCGTACCTCAATCAGACCTTGCATAGCGACCACACATCGATTAATTGCATTTAACATATGCCAAAAAGCGTACAGCACGAGGCATGTGGCATGTGGCAGGTGGGGGAACAGTATTGTTTACCTGCTCATTATCATTATGTATTTCATTTCAATGCAACAAAAGAACAGCAGCAGAATAATGTTGCAGTTCTGCCACTGCGAAGCGAAAAGCATATTAACAATACTTAAGGCATTTCATGCCACATGCTGCAGGCCTGCTGATAAGCAATATGCGTACTTCGGCCTGATTACACATTGTCGAGCTTAATAAACGAGCTGCAGCTGCAACTGCACCTGCAACGTTGCACCTGCATTTACAAGCGACAGTTAAATATTGCAGGCGTTGCTTCATTAATAATCCCCAGCTGTGCCTCAGACAGCTAAAAAAATACATTTCAGTGCAATTTTTATTTGAAATTACAATAATAACTTGAGATAAGTCCTAGATATGCCACTGATTTCGCAGTTGTTGATGATAAAAATTCAATGATGATCATGAAATAGTCTCAACTGCCAAATATTGTTTAACTTGAGTGCTAAATGCGTATGGAATTTACTGCCACAGAACTCAAAACTTATTGTTAAAAATTGAATATTTAATTTGAATTGATTTAAGATGAAAGGAAAAACAATTGAAGGTATCTGATCAAACTTCAAGTGCAACTACATTAAATTCGCTGTTATCTTTTGTGGCACTACAGCCTACAAACTGAGCAAATTGTGCCTTGTGTTTGTGTTGTTCAACAATTACGCAGAGTGTGACCTTGAACTTCAAATAAAATGCGCATACGCCGTGTGGCAGAAGGGAACTGCGGCATGCAGCCATGTAGCGCACATGGATCGAATCTGTCGCGGCTGTTGCATACTTTTGGGCGGCCGCCTAACGAACCAAAAATGCAAAAGTGCTTTACATAAATTGTGGCGCGATGCCGCCTAACGGGAATTTAATCGCGTTATTCTTGCAGTTTGCGCAAACAATGAACAGAAATTGCAAATAATATTAAAAATAAAATCAAAGCCAAACATAAACAATCAGGTGTGAATAAAAAAAATTGCAAAATGGAAAAGAGAAAAGTGAAAAGTGAAAAGTGAAAAGAGAAAAGAGAACAATACATGTTTAAGACAAATAAAGAGACAGCAAAATGTGCGAGGAGAGAAACAAAAGAACTTTCGTTGCGCGAAATTGGCAACAAAAGCAAAACGCAAAATTAAATAAAATAAACGCTCACGAAAACACCGAGCGAAAGGCAAACATTATAAAAAAAAGCTCAGAAAAGGCAAATTGAAAATGAAAAGAAAAACACGGAAAATTGAGTAAAAATGTCGCTGATTGAATAGAACTAAAAATAAAACGCGTCCGAACAATCCACCTAACTAAAATACACACTCAAAAAATAAATAAATAAAAATAAAATACAACTTATGTAGATGTTTGTAGTGTGATGTGATTATGTTAAAATGCGTTAATAAAAACGAGATACAGCAACAATAACAACGGGGAAAGCGTTGAATATGAAAATAATTTTGACAGCTTTTTACGATGTGGGCGACCAATGGGTCGAGGAGGGGGGATCGGGGTGCCTGTGGGTAGCTGTCAGCGCCAATTCGCTGTCCACCCAGCCAGGTGACAATATCAGCTTTTTAGCTTGTAGCAATTTTCGCCATTTTTCTTTCTTTCAATATATATTTTACATAATCAGCGCGCAGCATTTTGAAGTAATTGAATTGCTCGTAAACTCGTCTACGACACTCACTTGGGGGCCGCACTGCAATTTGATAATTTGAATTTTGATAACTTGGGCACACTTATTCGCATGCCTCGGCGGCACGTTGCGTACTCCAGTAAGTTGCACTGCAATTACTGACTGACACTTTTCACACACACGTCCTGCGTCGAGTTGCACGCACTACGCGCAGCGCGGTCAGGTGTAAGATCTACAGGCACCAAATATATAGATATATGTATATACTATATATATATATGTATATATAAATATATTGTATATGTATATATTTGTGCTATATATCGAAACTGGGTACTGCGACACGTCCACTCGCGAACGTGCTACAAATGAAAATGAATTTTGCCTCGTCGGCTCTCACTATATCGCCAGTGGCAATATCTTTGATGATCAGCCGTTCTGAGGTGAGTTTTATAAATATAACGTGCAAAACAACAACACCCATAAGCACAACAACAAGAAGAACAACAAATTAATAGAAAGGAATTTCATTGCTTTTCCACTTTCACAGAGAAAAGAACGAGAGAGGGATAAACAAAAAAGAGACAGCAGCATTTTCACGCTCGATGAACCCTGATGAGTGTGGAAATCACTTAAATCTTCATCTTTATTTTGTTTTTAATCGATTTACAATGGACATATGCAAGTATCTGTTCTTCTTAATTGTTGTTAAGTACATTGAGCAATTATAATTTCATATCTCTTTTTACCTCTACTTATTTCGCAGTTGCTTTTGGCATCCCACATCATTCGATGTGTCCAGCAACCCACGCAATTAACAAAAAATGAATGAATCATTTTGTGTTCAATGTATATTTATAAAAGAGTATCTGTAAATACTGATGTAGCAGCATCGACAAGTTTATACATTTGTATGCACAAATGATGTGTTTTCAGAAAATTCATTTTCAATTTACAAACATTTTCAACTTAAAAAACATTCACAATGAAGAATGCGAATTGAGTGAAAGGATTTTGAGGAAAATGTGTTTTTGATCGCCGCTGTTGTACCCCGTTTAAACCGCATATCAAGTGAAATAATTGAATAATTAAAATTATATATATATATAATAAATATAATTAAGTCGATAATTTTGCACCCCGTTTAAGCCGCATATCAAGTGAAATAATTGAATAATTAAAATTATATATATATATATATAATAAATATAATTAAGTCGATAATTTTGTACCCCGTTTAAGCCGTATATCAAGTGAAATAATTGAATAATTAAAATTATAATATGCCATAAATATAATTAAGTCGATAATTTTGTACCCCGTTTAAGCCGTATATCAAGTGAAATAATTGAATAATTAAAATTATAATATACTATAAATATAATTAAGTCGATAATTTTCTTAAATGAAGTGTAATTTAAAATAAATCGGTAGGCAATGCAAACATTTCCCCACCTTACGGAAATAGAAAATGATTTAAATGTTTTAAAAGTTACGGTTAAGATAGACGGAAGCAGACCTCTTTGTAGACCTACAACTATCTAAGTCTACTTACGAAGTATCTGTTCAAAATTTGCACTTTAAGACGCTTTCCCAACGCTAGAGACAAGTTGTATTTTTGTTTAATTATCTGTGGGGTACGTCTCATTTGCACAGCTGGGGATAAGCAGTGCTTCTTGTGTTGCACCACAGAGCGACACATCCATAACATATCCATAAACACACTGAGTACAACCGCTTCAACAGTGGCAGAGGCAGCGGCAGAGGCAGAGGCAGAGGCAGCGGCAGTGGAATTGCTTGCTGCTGCAAGTGTAAAGCGGAACACATGCAATGCCAATAACACTGCTTTGCGTATATCTGGTTGTGTGTGTGTGTGTGTGTGTGTGTGTGTGTGTGTGTGTGTGTGTTGGTGCATGGCAATGGCCTCTGTCTGTGGTCGGACTTCATTTGCGTTGCTCTTAGACTGTTTGTCTTTTGTTGAACACTGGCGGCAACATCAAGTGCAACAACAACAAATGCGTCTGTGGCCAGCTGACAGGCTATTGTCAATCGGCGTTGATGAATTTATGTTGTGATTTCTGCGCCTCCGACACACACACACACACACACACACACACCCACAACAGCCTCAAGTGCTGCCATTTCGTTATTACTGTTGTTGTTGTTGTCGCAATTTATGACAGACGCTGCTATCTTTTCATGCTCATCAGCAGATGTCGCCGCGACGCAAATGATGTCCGTCTTGCACCAATGCACCCGAGTCTGTTATGATGTACAAGGTCACCTTTATACACATTCGAGCCTCCTCTCACTCTTCTTCCTTCTTCTCGCTAATTGATTTCTACAGTTAGCTTAGACATTTTCAATAAGCATGAATATTTTCCTAAGGACATAGTGGACATCTTGCAATCAAGTAACAATATCTCAATAGTCTTCGATTCCACACAGCTTCCCAAGCAGTATACGGTGTTGCATAGCCGGTGCATGCAACAGGAAAACAAATTTCTCTGCTGCATTGGCTAACTTGCCCACAAGCATAATTTAAAGTGAAACTAAGGCAAGTAAGAGTTTCAACATATGAGAGTTTCTCACATGGTTTAGCCAGGCTAATAGTGGCATCTATTTTGTTGCATATTTGAAGTGGAGCCCTTAGGCCGAAGCATGATTAATTACAACTGATGGATGGCCAATTGGTCGACGCGACTGGCATAACGAGCACCACAAACAGGCATTATTAATGGATGGCTATCGACACACACAAACACACACACCCACACACACACACATATATGTGTGTGTATACCGATAGATAACTTGGCTAATTGCTGCAGAAGCTGCCGCTACGGGAGATCCTTGTTGTGGCAATAGTTCAACTAACTGTTAGACTCGAGTGGCAATAATAATGAATTAGCAAACAATTTCAAGCATCCCCCGCTTACAACAGTAATTAGCGAGAGTTGCTTAACAACTTTTCCCTTTTTTACTAACAACTAACTGTTATTTTTAATATTTATGATAGCATTTAATTATATACACATATTCATTATGCTTGTGCTTCTCAATTATATTTTACTTATTATTATTTTTTCAAGTTGAATTAAATGCATTCGTAATTTTCATTTCTTAAATTAAATATTTCTAAAAACTTGAAGCAAGTTGAATTCAATCTTCCATCTGAGAAAGTTACTCCTCCGAGATACATTTGTCGAGCAACCCATTCACTTGGCTTAGGCTAAAGCTCTGGCAAATACAAACTATTTTAGTCAGACAAATGGCGTTAGGCACATAATAACCAATTTCTCTAAATACGGCCATAATTATGAACGCCTAAACCTAAACACATGCATACATATTTGTGTGTGTGTGTGTGTGTGTGCGTGTGTGTGTGTGTGTTTTCGGTGAGTGTTTGTGTATTTGTTTGCTGCCTGCTTCATTTGAGCGTGCTTGTTCTCGCGCTGGCTGCTGGTCTGGGCCACTGCTGCTCGGAGATGGGCTCAGGTTTGGCGAGGGTGAGGATTGGGTGGCAAGGATTTGTTGTAATTAGGCATGCATAAGCATATGCTGTCGTCTGCGCTCAAAGCAGCCCAAGCAGCACCGTAGCCTGAGATGAAAACAGCGCTTGTGCTGGTCTGAGCAAACACAGCCACTAACCAAGTAAGGGTGCTCTAAACACAAGTGATTGACTAGGGGATACCTTCAACCCGGCACTTATATAAGATCCCACTTATACAGGGAATTCATGTAAATATATGCACATAGATATCATAGAGATATAGAAATCACATTTAAAAATTTGTATTGTAAGGAAAATCAACAAAAGTACACGGTTGCATTTTGTTCCTATTGCACCAAGATATCGATAATAAACAAGTTTTGCATAAATCAGTCGGAACATGGATATGGAATTATTGATAAAATTAACAAGATTTGGTCCGCCACAGTATCAAGATCAATCCGAATAATGGAAGATGTCTAACGATATATTTGTATCTGGTTGAGTCATCGACCAACTTTATTCTGCGCAACAATACGTTCTTCGATATTGGAATATCTGTACTCACATACATATATTCTATATCTGTTACATACATTTGCAACAGCTCATGCTACCCTTCCAATCACCTGCAGTAGTCACGTGGTATGAAGGAGCAGCAAGCAGCTTGAAGCGCGGCTACAAGGGACCCTCCCAGGACATAATTGATTGTGCTTGTTGCTGTGCCAGCTTTTTGTCGTTGTTGTTGTTGTTGTTGTTTTCAATAGGCAGAAGCACGCTTTTTGGCAACCAAACTTAGCTCAACTCGATGGCCGTGTTGAGTGTCGAGGATGGGTTTAGGTTTGGGGTTGGGGTTGATGTCGCCTTGCTCCTTGACTGCCATAATTGATTGCTTTGCACACGTCACAGGCCACATGAGCAGCCCATAGGCGACACAGCAGCAGCCTGCCCCAAACTGTGTCCGCGTGTGCTCATCGTTTGTAAGATATTTTTAAGCGAATATTTCTTTAATTAGTTGAGGCAGCTCAAAAAATTAATTCGCTTCAGGCAGCAGCTGCAAAAATAAAAGGATCAGCCGCAGGCGTCGTCTTCGTGGTACATTGACCACAAATAATATTGCACAAATGTTGCCATAGCCACAACACACACACACACACACACACACACACACACACACACACACACACACACACACACACACACACACGCACACACACACATATGCATTGGCATTTGCAAAATGTATTTTCTTAAATTAACATTAGCAGCATTTGCAGGCGCCATTAAGACGAACCCCATTCGGCAGGCCACAGTTTGCGCCTTGGCGTTGCCTTTTTTGCTTAATGGCCAACAACAAGCGTAAATATATTTTCAGTTATTCTGTGTGTGACAGTGTGTGTACTTGTGTTTGCTTTTGAGGCATTTCGCTTGTGGCCGCAGCTCGGGGCAAGAACATTTTCGGTTGGCCACCGTGTGTCAACAGTGGCTGCAACTTGTTCTGTTGCTTCTTTAAATTATGTACCAACTTTTGTGGTGTTTGCCTAGGCGAACTACAAAATATATTGCGGGCACCCAAAGGGTGGCAAGTTAGAAAGCTCCCAAAAATACGCACCATTAGGCGTTGTCCTTGCACCTGCTCATAACCCATTCGCAGACAGAGCCTGGTTGTAAAACAAATGCCAAATGCGCTGTAATGGGTGGACATTAACTTTTAACCTTTAGGCACAAATTACCAAATTTTTTGTCGCCCCCCAGTGACACACACGGCCTCACACACACACACACACACACACACACACACCCAGAGACCAAAACTTGTTTTGCCACAAGGCCTCGCAGCGGAAAGTTTAGCCCGGATGAAGCAGGCAAAACAGCAAACCTATAAAATGTCACCCAGATGGGTAACACGTATACGAGAATGCGGTAGGACTTCGATGAGGTAGCTGTTGCTACCACCACCCCCTCGCTGCGCGTCAAGCTGATTATGATGGTGATGATGATGATGATGATGATGCCGCCGCTGATAAGAGTCATGACGTTGCTGGCGGCTGACTTCGCTGCCGCTGATAAATTTGTAGCACAATTTTAAACAGCAATCACAAGATATACATATGTATGTATGTGTGTGTGTATGTGTTGCATATGTAGATTTATGACACACACATTTATAACATCCGATAAGTCGCTGCTGCCGGCAGCCGAAAGCCAAAATCCAAAATCCGTCGCCTGTGAAAATAAAGCAAGCGGCATTTTCAAATGGAAATTGATTTTGAATATAGATGGTTTACAAAGTGTATGATTGAATCTCAAATTTTAATGACAGTTCAATATAATGAATAAGATTTCAATTTCTTTTTCAAATCAAATTTATGCATTTTAAACGTATTTCATTTCTCCCAAGAAATCAATATGCCTCTGATATAGTTAAATGATTTTATAGGGGAGCTATTATTAATTACAAAGTTGAACTTTAGCAGAATAATGTTGTCTATAAAACTCATACATTATCTTTCAATTGGAATTTGTCCTTCAATGTCCTTAAATTTAAAATCTATTCACGAGTTTCTCTAACTTTTATAGGTTAGTACAACTATTAAAGTGAAGTAATAAAATTGTACCATTTCGCAGTTAGATTTTTTTCACTTTTATAGTGAATTTGATGAAGGTTTATTTATTTTCCTGCTTATCAAATTCGATTTGCGATAACATTGAGCCAGAAGATTGACCGGATTAAACATTGTCAGCACGCCCCTGCCTGGAGGAACATTATCATTGTGACAAGTGCAACTTTTAAGTGCTGACTGCTGTTGCTGCTGCAACTGCTGCTGCTGCTGCAACTGCGTGCAACATGTCCGATGTCCTTGTTGTTTCAGCTGCAACGCCTGCACGCATTTTATGACTATGGATGAAGTACTTTGCGAATACAGCAAGCCCGCCAAACCACTGTGATTTTCTGCTTTTTTTTCTTTTCTTGCAACATTTGGCATTTGAAAGTTTTCCATTAGCTTTGGCTGGGAAATGGGTTTTTGAAGTTGTATTTGGGCGCCGTTGGGCAGTGCGTAAATTGTGTCATCGGTGCTTCTCTGTTAAGTTTTGATTGAGCATTTAAAGGATGCCGCGATTGGGTTTCGCACGCTGCGCAATTGAGGACGTGGCTGCCACAATATATCCATGGCAATTTCCTTGATGTTGCCAGGCGTTGGTTGTCTCTATCTGCTTGTTGTAAGCAGCTTATATTTGCAATGCCAGAGGGGGAAGTGAGAGAGAGTGGTGGATGTGAGAGAACCTCAACAATTTCAACATCCGGCTTCCGTTGCAATGTAATGGAAACCGAGCTGAGAACGTGCCACGCTGTGCCGCAACGTCACAGTTGGCAAATGGCAACAAGACTCAAACTCAACTGCAAAAGTGTCGCAAACGGAAATCTAAACAGAAATGAAAGTGACACAAGCCCAGCAGGGGAGTGCGGGGGAGACACAGCAGGATATCGACTGCTGTTACTCCAGCTGCTGCTACACCAACTGCTGCTACTCCAACTGCTGCTACTCCAACTGCTGCTACTCCAACTGCTGCTGCCGCGAAAGGTCGCGTTTAGAATTTAGGTGAAAAAATGTCAGGACATAAATTAAATCAGGTAAGCGAAAACGTTGCCGTAGGCACCACATCAGCCTTCATTAGTGTTAAACGACTACCAGAATGTGGTTACCCAGCACCACCATCCACCCACCCGCCCAATCACTCACACATTCATGCTCATACACACACACATACATGCAACATAATTGCCGAACCGCCTTTCCGCATATCATTGTGGCTTTTGATTAATTGCCCGCTGCGGCAAATGTGGCAATTATTTTAATTTTGTTTTTTTTTCTGCCTCTCGCGCACAATTTAAGATAAGCCCAGAAATGCTGCCGCATTAAACATTTATGCGCCATAACTCCGGCACTGCCCCAAACCCACCCCCAGCACGGGGCTCGTGAATATCACATATAAAATTCTATGCCTCTTAGATATGCTCATAGTTCGCACAATATATGCAATATCCAGCCTATAACTATATATCACTGTGTACAACAGAGTTGTCAGCTTCATTTTCATAAAATTACCATAAAAGCGATGATTATTGCATCTGTTGGCATCTCTTGGCATCAATTGCCCGCCCAGCTGATTTATGCAGGCCCACTAAAGGCCATGGAGTGAAACGGTGCTTAATATCTGGCTCGTTTAATTCTGTCGCTGTAATTTGCAACTCAAACTTAAATCTGGACAACTTTTCTTGGCTTCGCAATCACCACACCCAGCAGCCTCAATTGCACCTCAATCCTCGCAGCCCTCCACTTGCCAATCCTTCGCACGCCTGCAGCTGCAACTAAAATGCACCGAAAACTTCTTCCTGACCAAAAAGTAGAATAAAAGAAAATAAACTATGTTCCAGTGTTGCAAATCTAAGATACCCTTTAACTACGTATTTTCTAGAACTCTAATCCTAGTTCAATAAAAGCTGGAAACAGGCGGAAGAGAGCCTTCTTCGGGGCATCCCTCAACTAAACTTCCTTTTAGCAGTTTTTCCTACTTCCGCACAACTTTCCATGAATCCTAACTACCAAGCTTTTCTTTTGCCGGTTTGGTGCAGGGTATTGAGCAAAAAATAAAGAAAGAAAGTTTGAAGCGTTTCGCTTTTATTTCGCAGGCTACCAAAACTTGGCGCTTGGCGCTTGGCGTGTCTGTCAATTGGATGACTGGTCGAGTCAGCAAGTCAAACAGAAAGTTTTTCGTCAACATTACGCAAATTAGTTTGCCAGCCGAGCAGCAAATGCATTCCTGGCCCTAATGACATTTATCCCGCGGCTAAGTTTCAGAGCCGGCTCCGGCTGTGTACAAATTGCATGCATTGGATGTCAAATGACTCTGATTTCGTGGCATCCAGGAAAAGAGCAAAAATCATATAAAATGGTTGGTAAGGTTTTACCTACACTTGAGTTAATAGCAGATCTTCTGCAGCTTTGTTCTTTGGCATGCATTGAAACCTCACTTTGTACCTGAAAAATCATAAAATCAAATATGCATTGAATTACATTGTGTACCCGGGACAATTATATTATCCCCTTTTTTTCTTAACTCAATTTGCTGCCCATAAATTTGCTACCACAAGCGACCTTTCTTTCTTTCCCCAACACTCTAAAAAACCGATGTGGCCGCATTTTCATTCAACATTTTGTTGCCGCTTCTGCTGCTGCTGTTGTTGTTGTTTCAATTTCACTTCGGCTCCTGCTTATGCGCAAAAGTGCGTGTAATTCAATTTTTCATGCGCCGCCAGGCGAGGGACTTGGCGAGGGGGGTGCGGGTGGCACTGCGCTTGGCTACCTCTGCAGCGGTGGTTGGGAATTGTGGAGCACGGTTGGCATTAAGACAAAGGACTGCAGAAAATATGCGTCAAAGGCATATTTGGCACGCAATTTCGATGGCATGTCCTTATTGATGAGCGATCCTTTTTCAGATACCCGTTAACTGTTCACGGCCATCAATATTTGATGGCAGCCAAACCTTTTAAAACTGGGCCTCTTTCGGTTTTTTTTCTTTGTTATTCAACTTCAAATTTGTTAAGCTCCTTTTTTTATTATTTATTATAGATGTGCATAATCATAATACACAAGAGGCAGACAAAAGCAACGCGGCACGTGCCCAAATTTCGCGTGTAACTGTGTGTGTGAGTGAGTGAGTGAGTGTGTATGAGTGTATGTCAGTGTGTGTGTGCCTGATTGTGTCTCTCAGGCTTAGTTCTTCAAGCTCCAAACTTCTGCCTAAGTCGACCATATCTCCTGACGATTTGCGTCAGCAGTGGCAAGTTGAGACGCCTTGGATCGGCAGCAGCGAGTCGAGGAAATGGCAGAGCATTCTCCACGCTGGTTGCCGCCTCTTGAGCCTCCTGCGCTTTGGTTTTCGCATCCATTCCGTTATTCAAAACGGTCAGATCATCGGCGCTGGCATCCTTATCGTGCAACAGACTATAGAACGCTTCGCTCACGTCCTCATCCTCATCCACACGCTTCGAGAACTCCACAAAGTTGTGGATATGAGCGCCATCCACAGCCAACTCGCTGCGATACTTCACGTTGAATTCATAACTGGTTGCATCCACATAGGGCGAGCGTGCATAGTTAATGAGCTCTTGTACAAAGTGATTGGTCCTCGATCCCAGATACGGCGACAGTGCGATACGAAACTCCAAGCTCTTCATGCTAATCCGAAAGAGCAAGTTGGGCATGATTACATCACGGACATTCGCCAACTCCGTTTGCTTGTGGAATAGCAGCACGGACAGATCCCGGTTTGCGAACTCCAGCACACGAAGCATTTCATCCGAATCGCGGCTATCGAATGCGGTTATTAAATATATCTGCAGATTTGCCAATTATATACACAGATCTCACCTGACACGCAACGGTTTCAAATTACGAAAACCATGGGAGCTGCCATTCGGCTGCGAGTACAATTTGTTGACATAAACATAAGCACGCCAGTGGATCAAATAGCGGGATTTCGAGTTTAACATAACGGCGTCCATTTTTCAACTTGTTCAACTTCCAATTACTTAACTTACTGCGAACAAAGATCGTTGGCTTATTTTTCTAGTTTGTACGACTCGCAGGTTGAAATTTTCAATGCTCAGCCGAAACGTCCTGGACGAATAAGTTAAATGACTTGACAATAAATGACAGTTCGAAAGCTTGGCCACCTCGGTTGCTTTTTAACTGGAATCGATAACGATAGCAGACTGGGCTATTCACACCACATGAATTGCAAAATGTCAAACGAAGTAAGCCGAATATTGCCAAAACACAACAGTTTTCATGAGCTGAAAATATTATGCCTAAGTCAGTTTGAAATACCGGTCATCAGAAATACAAAACGATTAGAAGTCTGCCGGAGACAGTAGAAACATGATTTATACTTACAAAGATTAATGAAGTATAAAGTGGATACACAGCAATAAGGCAAATAAGACCAGTCTGGAGATACCCTGTTAAATATTTGGTAATCGATTGCTAACTATATTTTCAAAACTGGAACAGTTATCGATTTGATATATGAGAACTTATATTCGAAATTTAAAGTGACTAGATCAACTCGGCTGTTTTTCCATTTTTAATTGGTTCAGAGTGTAATAAAAATCGAAATAACGCAACTACAACAACAAGAGAGAACATTGCAGTCGGACGTAACCGACAGCAAAATACTATGATACCATAATTTGTGTGCAACCAAGAAATATTGCCAAGTTTGTTTTCAGATTTAGGTGGATATAAGATAGCAACCCTTTTTCGAAGTTTGGCTGTAGCTCTTATATTACGGAAGATATGAGCTTTTCGAGATTTTGGGTGGGAAAGTGGGCGTGGTGAGAAAAAATTAAAGAGAATATTCCTAATAATCTTCCTTTCAAGTTTGGTAACTGTAGCTATTAAATTGCGGTAGATATGGCAATTTATCGGTTTTGGGGGCGGGAGTGGGCGTGGCATACACAATTTTTGGAGTTCGCTTTTAGTAATATACCTTCCAAGTTCGGTCGCTACAGCTCTTAAATTGCGGGAGATATGGGCATTTATCGGTTTTTGGGGGCGGGAGTGGGCGTGTCCAACATTGTTTTTTCCAGATTTTTACAGGGTGTTACTAATAATACACCTTTAAGATTTGGTGACTTACGCTTTCAAATTGCGTGAGATATACGGTGTTATCGATCACCAACTGGTATATCGACTTAGGAGTGGGCGTGGCCATATAATTTTTTATCGATCTCTTGGGGGAGTTATCAGTAACATACTGTCAAAATTTGGTGACTCTAGCTTACAAATGATGGAAGCTATGCGCATTGTAAATTTCTGGAGGCGGCGGTTGTGGGCGTGGTCCAAAAAATGATATGCCAATCCTTGGAGGAGGTTACCCGCAAATTACCTTCCATGTTTGGTTAGTCTATCTTTAAAAATGTGGGAGATATACGGAATTATAGATTTACACTTTCCGAAATATCGGCATTGTCGATTATGGGCGCAGATGTGGGCGTGTATCCATAAAATTGTAGGAGAAATGTGGCCTTATCGAATTTATCGGTTTTCTAGCTCCCTAGTGGACGTAGGTCCAAAACCTTGACACTAACTTTTGCGGGTACTTTCCAGTATTTGTGCCAAGTGTCAAGTCTATCTCTAAGGGTGTCGGAGAAACGCGCGTTCATACAGACAGACAGACAGACGGACACGAAACCAATATACTAATATACCTCCGGTATCATAGTATAAAAATGCAATAATGCAGGTCACAAAACTGGTCTGAATAAAAGATAAATGCAAACAAACGCTTTTATTGACTCCAGGCTTAGAAATGAACTTCTTTTTTGGCGATTTCTATATTCGGAAGAAACCTAACTCGAGAATTAATCGTACCAACCAAATGCGTGTTTTGAATTAAAAGTGCGGTTAAGTTGCTTAAATTGCTACATTTATTGCATTGTTGCAGTACTATTCGATAACCGATAACATCGCTGATGCGACCTTTGGATATGCCCAGCAATTAGCATCGGATGTGAATTTTGCTGAAGCGGTGACATATGCAGATATAGTTCATAAACTATCCTTACATCGACTGCGTTATACATTTATATATATTTTCATATTTGTGTGTATGGTATATGAATATTATTAATAGATAGATATATATATATATATATATATAAATATGTTTATATATATTATGTTTATATGATAACTTAAACAATTACAAACATTTACAATTCAATTCATGCTTGGGAGAATATTACTTGGTGTTTCTCCATGGGTTTAATGAATGTGATTTTTGGGTGGGAAATAATGCAAATTTTGGGATGAGTTTTTGGGGAATTCGTCTTAAAGAATTCGATATTAGTTATATGTAGGAGTATGTGTATGTATGTACAACTTAAAAGCGTAACCCTAGGGCTGCAATATAATCGATTTTTGGATCTGCGATACGTGATTCAAGTGGATAACATTCAAAGCTACTTTTGAATGGATTTCTCTTAATATAGTCAACAAGATCTGGTCACTCTATATTGAAGATAAAACTATGTCGTTCGAATAGTAAAAAACAGCTAATAAAAAAATTTAAAAATAAAGCGGCAATGCGTCTTAATAGGCATCCGTTGCATCCTGATCCGAGTCACTGTTTTCGGTTTCGGGAGCCACCGAATCTTCAGCATCGTCGGTCGCATTATTGTGCTCCCCCTCCTCCTCTGCCTCTGCCTCTGCCTCATCCTTGTCCTCGTCGTCGTCGTCGTCGTCGTCGTCCTCATCGTCAACATCGACATCGACGTTTTCACTTTGGTGCTCAACGGTTTCATCTTGCTCCACTTCCAGCTCCGCCGTCTGGGTATCTTCATTGGCATCAGCAGACTCTCCGCCTTGGGCGTCACTTACCGCATCCGTGACAACATCAAAAATGTTATTAGCATTATCCGATTCATCCATGTAAATGCCTAGCTGTGCATCCTCATCCTGGGCATGCTGCGTGCTGGCACTGGCGCTGGCGCTGCCACTTGGCAACGAATTACGCAAATAACTGAGCACATCACCAACGCCATAATTGAATAACTGATCGCTGGTCGCACCAGCCACACTGACCGTAGACAGCTCAATCAGCGAGTTGGCTATTTCATGCACCACGGACGACGGAGGCGCATTGGCATCGGGGTTCGTCAATGATTCGCTCAGTGGCGAGCAACTGGACATGGTGGTGCAGTGACTGGCCAGGGTGCTAAACACACTACTGCTCTGGCTGGACATATTGCTGTTGCTATTGTTGCTGCTGCAGCTTGGCCGACGCTTAGGAGCGCTGCCTTCGCGCTGCTCCTGCGCCTCCGCCACCTCTTGTGTCAATGGTTCCTCCTCCATTGGCAATTCACGCTTGAACGGCTTCCTATCCTTGATGGTGCTGGGCTCCGCTTTGAGCTTAGCGCGCAATTTGCTCAGCATTACATTTTCAGTGCTGTCATTATCGCTGCTGCTGCTGTTATTGCCGCTTTGCTCAATCTTGGTGTTGTTCTTGTGGTTGTTGTTGCTGCTCTTGTTGCTGTTGTTGTTGTGGCCTGCTTAAGAAATAATATTGAGTGAAAAAAATTTAAATGAAATTGGCGTCCACACAGACCAATCGCCTGCTTAGCATCGCTGCTGTCGCCCCCGCTGCTCTCGTCAGCGCTGCTGCTGCTCTTACTGCCATTGCTGTCACTGCTGCTCTCCACGCGCAAGTCTTGAGCAACATCCACCGGCTCGGGTGTCTGCTTTTTCCGCCGTTTGGTCTTGAGCTGCACGGCCGCCTTGACGTTAGCGGGTCGCTTGCGCGTCTTGGGTTTGCGTGCCGCACGTCGTTTTCGGCGCATGGTCGCCACGTTGGAGTCGTCGCTGCTGCTGCTGTCGGCGCTGCTGGTTGTCCAGTTGGTGGCGCTGCTGCTGCTACTGCTGCTCGTCTCCGCTGGCAGGCAGCGATGTAGGGCGCGTGTCACATTGCGTTTGGGATGACGGGTTCGCAGCCGGATGGCGTCCTGGCGACGCGCCTCCTCGAGCACCGTCTTCCAGTGCTTGCCCGAGGAGGAGCAGACGCCGGTGCTGGTACTGGGTCCCATAAACATATCACTGGATACCAAACCGACTGATGCTGCATCCTCAGTTGCCGCCTGCTCCATGTTGGTCGCATCACCGACAGCCGCTTTCGGCGGAGTGCTGCTTGGCTTCTGCTCATCCACAAAGACGACATCCGAGTCACTGTTGGAGTCCAGGCTGACCAGTTCGGGTGTGCGCAAATGTGGCGGCTTACGCTCTAGCACAAAGACGCACTCGTCCTCGTCACTGCTATTGCTGCACTCGCTGCTCTGGAGCTCAATGTGAGCGCTAATCGGCAGACTGGCGCCAGCCTGGCGGCGTCCCGTCTGATTGCTGCCATCATTGATGGCGGCCACTTCGGCATTGGCCGCAGCATCGCCGTCATCGATCTCGATCACCTCGTTGGCGGAGCGACGCATGCTCAGATTGATGGCCACTGTTTGAGAGCCCACATTCGAGGTGGTCGTCCGGCGGATGGAAATGCCCGGCAGCTCGCTGCCATCGGTGGCCATGGTGACGCTGAAGGAATGTGTTGAGCTCGGATTGGTCACAATCACACTTGTCGATGGTCGTGGCAAGCGGCCCCAATCGCTCGATGATTCGCCGCTCCCAGTCAAATCTGCAACATTGCCACTGTTTCCACCGCTGCTGCTACTGCTGCCGTTGCCATTACCATTGGTGTTGGCATTGCCATTGGCATTTGCGGGTGCATCCGCTGGCTGTAGGGCGCTACCATCATTATTGGACACCAGATCGAGCAGATCCACTTCCACCTCCTCGGCGAGGCGGGCCGAGTACTGCACGACACGATCGTAGCCAATCATATCGTAGGGCGAACGTGCAAAGTTGAACAGCTCGTGGATGAAGTGATTGGTGCGCTCGCCCAGAAACGGCGACAGTCGCCGCCGGAATGTCCGCGTCGGTATATTGATCATCGGCAGAATGTCGTGCATCAGCTGCATCACCTCGCTCACATTCTGCGTCGAGTTGCGCAACAGGCACACAATATCCCGATTTATCCACGGTATCAGTCGATGCATCTGGGCGGGATTATCTCTGCAAAAGGAATTGAATGCAATTCAGTTACTACGATTCCATTGGCATTATGCTGGGAAACTAGTCTATTATTTGACCTAAGTTCTGAACAAATCTATAATCTATAGACTCCTCAAATATTCATTAATTTTTGATTTCTTTGAATACAAAAAAATCTAAATCAAAAATGTTTATTTGAAAATGTTGTTACCATTGTTTTGTAGCGCCTTGAAGAAGACACTCTTTGTAAATATATATACATATATATACATATATTCTTGATCATCAGTCAATATAGCCATGTTCGTCTGCCCGTCCGACTGTCTTTTTCTATGCAAACTAAACCCACATTTTTAAAGCTATCTTCATGTAACTTGGTAAATATCATCTCTTGGTCTCACTCATAAAGTCAGAGGCGATTGGAGCAGCTTACTATATTATATAGCAGCCATATGCACAATTGGTAAAAAGATTTGTTCACTTTTTAAAGAATTAAATTTAAACAAGATATCCTGTTTAATGTCACAAAATATGAATGTGCTTTAGTTGCTCATATCTGCCAAAAATATAATCGTCATCGGTAAAATTTAAATTAATTTAATTTAAAATCAGCATCTCGACTGTGGTCTAAAAGGGTATGCAATCTTCGGTGTGTGTTAAAATTAAGTATTTTATAATATTCAATTTTGAATCGTTGTATTTTTCTGCACAGATAAATATGAATTACTGCAAAATATATGATATACTCGTATGTGGATGCGTATATCTGTTATCTGAGATCTGCTGCCACTCACCTGTAGAAGCGTGCGCTCCACTCGCGATAGTGTCCGGTGAGGCTGTCGCTGACGGGCAGCGCGTACAGCTTCCGATCGTAGACGTAGCGACGCCAGAGCTGGCTGAGCGAACCGGGGCCGGTGCCGGCGCGACCGCTGTCCTGGTCGTGGCGATATAGATTAAGGAGCTCCATGCGATACGGCTCAAAGCGATTGAACGGGCCGTGCATACGATGCGGCAGTGCATTAAGATTGACGCCATCCTGCGAATCATCGGTGGCAGCAGCATCCAAGTCGTTGGTCAGAATCGGCTGGTTCTGCAGCATGAAGCGCTGTCGTCGAATGTTCACAATGTGAAAGCTAAGCGCCGAATGCTCCGGCGTGCTGCTCGGCACCGGGTACCGGTCATAATCCTGCAGTGTGCGCACATTGTGGATGATCGTCTTGAACGGCTGCTTACACAGCGGGCATTCAGGTTTGATCTATTCAAGCGAATCGGAGATTAACAGATGTTACTTCAACTGGATGTTTGTCCACCACTCACCTTGCTCCATTCGCAGAGGCACTTGAAGCAGAACTGGTGCATGCACGAATCAGTGAAACATTTTCGCCTGCAGCGCGACAAGCAAATGGCACAGTTTGGCGGCGGCGAGGAGCGTGCAGCGGGCGTTGTGCTTTGTCCAGCGCCGACGCCGCCACCACCCGCGGAGGAGGAGCCATTCTCCTGTGACTGCTGCTGCTGCTGTTGCTGATCCTGCTGTGCCTGTTGCGGCATGGTGCTAACCTCATCGCTTTCGCTGCCGCTCTCTGTGAGATCGGCAAACTGTATGGCAGCTGGTGGCAACGGGCCACCTGCACCCCCACCAACGCCTCCGCCCACTGCTGTGGGTTCAACAATAACAGAGGCTGCCACATCCTCCAGAAAGGGAGGCACCTCGGCATAAAACACCGAATTTTCCATATTTGTGTGGAGGAGTCAAAAATTCTCCGCGCAGTGGAACCAACTTGGATTCGGATTTGGGATAGGATTCGGAATTGGACAGTCGGAAGGAAGTTTGGGTTTCAATTCGCTCTCGCTCTCGTTCTCACTCTCACTCACTCTCTGTCCCACTCTTGCTCTCTCTCAGTTATCATCTGGTTTTGTCCGCAGCAATATTAGCAAGAATTGGACATGCGTCAATTTTTTCCATGGCATTTAATATGTCAATGTGCACATTTTTGGCTTGCCGCTGTAGCGCATTCGCTGGCCACTTATATGGCCAGCTGTTTGTCACTTGCGGTATGTTTCTATTTCACAATAATGTAATTATTTATTCGTTCGAAGTTGACGGAAAATAAATTTTGCTGTATTCGCTTTATGGTTTGGTCTGTTGATGGGTAGCACTGGCATACTATCGTTGGGCAGCACTCTCAACTATCCACCAAAACGAACTCAACTATAATGTGATTGCGTGTGATGGATATCGGTAAGTTGGCACCAGACAACTTCTAATTTTACAAAATACACAGGCACAAGTTAAGCCGTATTTTTTTATTCCTGCAAAAGTAGTGAAAATAACCAAAACACAGGCATAACATATTTATTTAATGAGAGCAGCGTACTGGCCACGACGGGAACGCAAGCTGACCCAACGTAACGCAAAATTGAGCCAATTTATCGATAGGTCGCGACGAGCAGCCATGTCCACCGCTTAAGAGAATTGCACTAAAAAACGCGTAGCGCGTAAAAATTGTTTGCATTTTGTGGCGTCGATTTTAGTTTTACATATTTTGAGTGCAATTTTTACCGACAAAATCCAAATTTTGGTCAACAGATTGTGCAATTGGAAGCAAGCGAGAGATGGACAGACGCAAAAAGCGCACTTCCTCCGAGCAGTACCAAATGTACATTGAGTTAATGGAGAGCGACCCAATTTTTGCCAGTGGACGCGTGCCGCGCGATTACGATCTAAATTATTTGACTCGCAAGTGGAAGGAGCTCTCCGACAGGCTCAACAAATGCGGCTCGGGGCCCACGCTAACCGCCGAGGAGTGGCGGAAGGTGAGTTTTCTACAAATCCCAACTTTATATGTTGTGCTCGAAAGTACTATGGCGGGGGAAAGGGGGTCTTCAATTATTGGCGGCAAATGACACGCAGAATAAATATTGTTGTTGCAGCGATTAAATGATTGGAAGAACACGACACGTTGCAAGTACAGACGCAGCCTGACGCACAACGAGAAGGACATTTCGATGTCGTCGCTGGAGACGCGCGCCCTCAATTTGTTTGGCAAGGTGCCGCTGACCGGGGAGCCACTGATGAACCTCAAATCGGAGAAAGACGATCAGGAGGATGAAATGGAGGATTTGGGTCAACGTACGTCGGCATCGTTCCAAAAGGAACTGCAAGCGGCCGTCGATGAGGCCATCAACGATGAAGTCGACGACGATGACATGGTCGAGGAGCATGTCGATCAGGAGGATCTCACCGATGAGAATTTGCACGAACCCGTTGGCGGCATCGATGGGCCAAGTGTGGGCGCCGCAACGGCAGTGAATACTGGCGGCGGCGGTTATCGGACCATTGTCGTTGACAATTCCACGTATGTGGAGGAGGAACAGGATCCCCCAGAACCACCAGTCGAGCCGGTAAAGTTCGTCTGCACGCAGAGCGGTTCAAGCGGCACCAAGCTTATCAACGGCGAGCTACCCGTCAAGCGATTACGACGAGATCAAGTGATCTACGAGGGTGAGTTCTCAACTGACCAACTCTCCAAATTGATATGCTCATCTTTGTCCCTTTTCGATTTGCAGTTAAGAATGCGCCGCGCTCTTACGCGACCATCCAGTCGAGCGGATCGCTGCCAACGCTGCACAACACAAAGATGCACCATGAGGCGCAGAGCACATCGCTGAGTGCCGCATTGAGTGGCCTGGATGCGCAGGAGATAGCGCATCAGCTAAAGCGTCTTGCGGACATCAACTACGAGTCGTTGCAATTTGAGATCGCGCGCTTCAAATTTAATAATCCGGGCTTTCATTACGAAGCGCCGCCCTTATAGTCAGCGCCCCCGAGCAGCAGCCGCAACCAACAACAACAGCAACAGCAGCAACCACTGCAACAACAACAGCACGAGACGAGACAGCTGCAACGGGAGATGAAGGAGCAGGAGCACGACAAGGAGAAGGAACGGGCAGTTGAGCCGAAGAAGAAGTAATAGTTTTAGATTTTATTGACACACAACACAACACACAAACAAAGTAAACAGTTTGAATTGTACATTTCGAGTGCTGCAGTTAATCAATCGATGACCAGCCGCCATTCTACATGTTAAAAAAACAAAACAAAAAGTTTCACATATACTAAAAAGTAGCCAGTTTAGTTTAAAATGTACGTAGTTCTTATTAATGCAAATCATTTCTTTACAAACAGTTTCAATTACGAGTATCGTAAACAAAACACACACCGCAGGCATATATATATATATATATATATATATATATATATATATATCTGTCTATATACATATTTGTATTGTCATGCTTAAAGGTATTTAGTCGACACATCGAACCCTCGCCTGGTGATGTTGACGGTGATCTTCAGATCGATCTCTTAAATCGGCATCTCCATCATGATCATCATCATCATCATCTTGCGGGTTATTTCGATTTATCGCATTGCTACCTTTACTCTCCATGTCGCATCGGACACATAATTTTTAACAAACTATATGTAAAATGTAAAGAATAAAGTTTACCAATGATAAATACGCAACAGTCTCCTCCAATTCTTATTTATGACTTTTTCTGACCATGCCTTAAACACCAACAAAAAAATCCATTAATCATCGATGGCGACAGCGTTGGCGTTGTAAAACTAAAAAAAAATGTGCACTTTTTGGCTGACCGCGAACTAGACACCCTTGCGGGGGATGGGGTATGGGGGATGTGGGATTGGTGGAGATGTGGAGATGTGGAGATGTGTTTGCCCCCTGGCATCCTTAGCAACGTCCACGTCTGCCACATGCGATGCGAAAATTATTTTAACTGTTATGCGATGTGATGCAACAAGTGCTGATGACGCAGCCGATAGTTGGGATAGATGTTGCTGCAAAACAATAACGCAAACGAGACAATAACGAAAACGAGCCCGGCACGCCGCCTCGCAAGAAAATGACTTTGACTTGGCTCGGCGACTGCGCCAATAGATCATTTGGACGCCGTGCGCTGCGAATCATAAATTACAATTGCCGCCAGTGGAAGTGCTAGTGCTAGTGCCAGTGCCAGTGCCAGTGCCAGTGCCAGTGCCAGAGACTGGAGAGGTCTCGAAAGTCTCGTCGTCAACGCATCGGTTGCCGATCCGTTAGTTGACCATTATTGTGTATGGCTGCCATTTTTGGGGCTCGACTGCAACGATAACTGCACAACACGTCGTATGCTTAATCTTTGTTCGGTTCGGTTCGGTTCGGTTCGGTTCTGTTCTGTTTCAGTTTTGGTTTCGGTTTTGTGGCCCACTGCGCGCATTTTGGATGCCGCCTGCGCTTTTGATGAAAGGCCTGCAAGCCAAAGCTGATTAACGGGCACACACACACACACACACACACACACACACACACACACACAGACAAACTCCGATAGATGATTGTAGATGGCATACTATACTAGTCCGGGGCCGAGCCAGATGTCTTCTTCTCACATGGCTACCCGTCTGGGCATGCCAAGCCCATTAAATAGTTCGTGTTGCACTCGTTCTGCCATTGACTGCGACGGGGATTGGAGCTGGGAGTGGGACTGGGTCTGCGACTGGGTCTGGGACTGGGACTGGGACTGGGACTGGGACTGGCCTGTTGCATGGATCAGGGCACACACATGACAGCGTGTAAAATTTGACCCTTAGGCGGGCGTTTTAAAAGCTGAAAAAAAGAGCACTAAAAAATCTGCGCAGGCCACAAAATATATTCTACAACATGTGAAATAAGCAATCGTTGCGCTACTTAAACTTGGCTGGGGTATATGGGTGCCAGCATTTATATATTTTATTTAATTAAGTTTTCCAACTCTACAAATATTTAGCTTTAACTGAAGACACTAAAGTGGTAATCCTTAATACAGACTAATTGTTAAAGTGAATTATTAAAATCGGGAGTGCTTCTAAATAATATCTGTGCATATTTCCATTAGATCATAATGAAATACATATATAGTTATGGCATAGATACATTCGACTGATAGTCTTATCGCTTAGGATCGTCGAGTGTTTGTAGTGTATTTATTGTGTTTGGATCAGTTTGCAATCAGTATTGCAATGGCCTTATGGATTATAGTTGTCAGCAGGAAGCATCGCTGGCGGCCCAATTGAAATCTCCATATGCATATGTGTGTAGGTGTATGTGTATAAGATATATGCTTAAATTAATGTTTTATTAAACGCGCTGAGACTCTGGCGATTCATCTTCATTCCTTGCCATTGCCATTGGCTATTGGCTGCTCAGACCAACAGAGACAGCGGCAGAGACAGCGGCAGAGGCAGAGGCAGAGGCAGAGGCAGAGGCGGAGTGATATAGGCACATGTGCTGGGAATAGGCTGGATGGAATCTCAGCTTTAGCTACTCTCAGTTACAGGCCAAGTTAAGCATGTTAAGGTCCCTTGCCTGGGCCAGCAACGTTCGCTTGTTGTTGCTGTTGTTGTTGTTGTTGTTGCCGATGTTGTTGTCGCTGTTGTTGCTGTTGTTGCTGTGCTGTTCCGTTCTGGGCGCAAGAGTGCAAAGCGTTTTTATGCTAGCGATTATTACGCTTGATCCTAAAGCACCAAAGGGTCAATTGATGTTTGTGATGTTGCTGAATGTTGCTGTTTTGCCGACAACAACAACAACAACAACAGCAACAGCAACCACCACAAATAGGCAACAATATTTGCTGGTGTTGTTGCCCGCAATTTGCTTTGGAATTTTAAGCAGCGCGACGGTCGCATCGCTATTACCATTTTACATTTTTACAATTTTACCAGAGTCGACGTCGACGTCGACGTCATCGTCATCGTCATCGTCATCATCCTCGTAGGCGAATATCATTTTGCAGATTTTTTCCTAGCCATGTTTTCTATGTATTCGCTTGCCCAAAATTGCATTTCTTTTTGGCCGCTGGCAGCGATAAAGCTTCAGCACTCAACGATTTTAATGCGGGGGGTTTTCGGTTTCTGTTGGCCGTTTTCGGTTTTTCGGCTTTTCCAGTCGTTTTTTCTTTTCATGTCCAGTGCTTTTAGACAGTTGATATATCACTGCTGATATTCTTTCAACTACATTGCTTATCAGCGCTTGTTTCTTTCTTCGCCATTTTTGTTGCTTTGGGGCGCTCTTGGCCAGAAAATTGCTGTCAAAAATGTGCAAGTTGTTCTCATGCTCGTTTAATATAGAAATTATTTAAGGTTTTTTTTTTGTTTTTTGTTTTTTGTTGCTGGGAAAATGGCAAAGTCGTGAACGCTTTGTTACCGGCTGCGTCAAACATTTCATCCAGTGACGCTGACGACCATTTAATGACCTACATTCATGGCATGCAAATTAAAAAAAAAAAATGAAAAAAACAAAAAAAAAACGAAATTCTGTAGTTTACTTTCGACTCTCTAATCTCTCATCGGTGATTTTAAAGTTTAGCCTCTGCTCGATTACATAATTCTATAATTCTATAATTCTATAATGCTGGTCGATTATTTGTTCTCTTTTACATTTGATGATACGATATGGGAGCATTTGTTGGCGGCTCCTATATAATTATATTAGCATGATCTATGTCATTAAGCAAGTGTACATGTATGTGTATGTTGTACATGGATAGCGCAATTAGTGCAAAGGCATCGGCATCGGCAACAGCAGCGGCAGTAAAAACAACTATCGACTGATGCGGTTAACAATATGGCCGGCGGGCGTTTATGGCCATCAGAGAGCGGAGGCAAACGACAGGCCATTATTGACGCCATTGGACACTGGACACTGGACACGGCTTCAGTTGCCGCTGCTGCCGCTGCTGCTCCTGCTGCTGTTGCTGCTGTTGCTGCTGTTGCTGGTGCCGCCATCATCAGTGGACATTGTTGCCGACATCGCATGCAAATTGTGCGGTGCGCTAAACATGCAAAAATCGCCGAACAGGCAGCTTAAAAGTACAAAAATATTGAGCGCTGAAATGGTTCTGGCTATTTGCCAGTCACTTCATTCGACAGGGCGCCTGCTATATTCCTCCACCATCCCGCTTACCCAACACTCCAGTCCCGCTGGCAGGCAGTCATAAACACGCACTAATTGCAGCCATGATTTGTTACACACTGCATTAATGGCGTTCGCAGGACCGCAGCAACATCAGCATCCGCAGCACCAGCAGCACCAGCAGCAGCAACCATTCAAACAGCAACTAAAATCAAAGCCTAATTGCCTATAAATGGCAGTTTTGTACCAGCAACAATGACAAGGACACAGCAACGACAGCAACAACAAACAACGCTGCACAAAATGTGACGGCATTTAGCGTAGCGCAAACATGAAGAACCGTAACAGCAACAGCAACAGCAACTGCAACAGTCAGCAACATGTTGGCGACATGGCAACAACAACAACAACAACAACAACAACATGTGCGTCCGTAACGATTTACCAAGCGTTATGCCTTTTGATTTATAAACAAAATTTAACAACAATGCATTAAACTTGCTGCTGCAGTTGATGTTCTGCTGCTGCTGTTGCTGCTGCTGCTGCTGCTAATGCTGCTGCTGGCAATGCAATTAGGAGCTTGATGGATGTCTGGCAGGTACAGTGGGGTGGTCCTCTATGTCGCCAGCATGTCCGACGCATAATCGAACGATCGTTCGATATACAAATCATTTGCTTGATCTCTCACTTGCAGCAACAGCAAAAGGCACCATCAGCAGCAGCACCAGCAGCAGCAGCAGCAGCAGCAGCATAGATGTTGCTCGCGTGGTCAGCGCCAATTACTTAGAGCATATCAATTATATGACTGCGGCAGCGCGTTGCAAAAAAAAAGGCATCAAATGATACGCAGTACGATGATTCGCAGACGAAGGAGTTGCTGCTGCAGTTGTTGCTGTTGCTGCTGCTGTTGCTGTTGCTGCTGCTGCTGCTGCTGCTGTAATTGAACTGCGCGTATTGCAAATTATTATTTTGTGCATTTGCAATGCAATTGCAACTGCCTACTGAAATGTGGCAAGCCATGCCCCCAGTGCGTGCAGGGCCATACCGATCAACTTTAGTCAACTGCCCTCCTTCATCTCCCTCCCTTTCCCCTCTCCTCGACCAGCGTCTGTTCGTATGTTTTCATTACATTTGCCCATTATGCGTGTACGTGACGCACAATTTGAAATTGGCAGCTTATAAGCCGGATACCGGCGACCAATGTGCACAATTGCAACATCACTGAACCTAACCCCTTCCCCCACCCGCCATTCGTCCAGCTCCAGCTTGTTCTTATGCTTTTGGGCCATGTGGCTTGCGGCAATGTGCTGGCCAATCGAGCATACCAGTCGCCGCTCAGAACCCAAGCCAACCCGGCCCAGACCGAACCAAAAATCCAACACAACAGGCTCCACACAAATCCAGGCGAGCGACCATTCGAGCCAAAGAGCGAGCGTCTGTTTGTGGCTTTTGTTTGTTGTTCAAGTTAACAATTTTAATGCACTGCCACTTGACTGTTGACAGTGCAACACACCGAGTATCTGCGTGTTTGTGTGTGTGTGTGTGTGACTCTGTATCCGCATGTCAATCTGTCTGTGTGTGTGTTTGTGTTTGTGGACTATTGATTTTATGCACCCTGGTCCATAGTTGTCGTCAACGGATCTGCCTTTAACTCATTTCGCACATGCACTAAATGAATTTTCAACAGTTAAATCATTCGTGAAAACACTGAAACAAACAATAAATAAAAAATATTAAACAAAGAAGAGAAACTGTCGAAGATTATATACTCTTTTTTATGGCACATTTAAAGAACTAACCAATTATTGGAAATTCACTAATGACAAAGTAATCGATTGGCAAATCTTTGTGATAGACCAAGAAGAAGTTTATACAACATCTTATATTTTGACCCATGGCTTTATAAAAAAACGATCCGATCCGACTAAATAAATTCGCTTATGCCTTATGGATTTGCCTGAGTTAATGTGTTACACATTTCATGAAACAATCAAACTACCCTCGGCAGTAATGTAAAAATGCTGATTCATTGAGCTCTTTAAAGCAGAAAAAGGAACTGGATTTCATATTTCTCGCAATTTTTATATTAAGAGACAAGGTTAACCAATGAAATAACTCGAAAATTTGCATTGCGAAATACGGGTGCATATTGATAATAAGAAGAGATTTGGAAACGCAATGAGAATTATTAATAAAGATGACTAAGAATGCTCTTCAAGAGAATAGTTGGGAACAGACTAGGAGATATCCAATGTCCAGGTCTGAAAAATATTTCAAAATATAGCCTAAGAGCGATGATATAAATAAAAATAAAGAGAGAGACAGAGAGAGATAGAGAGATATTTTACAAAGTATCTCTCCGCTTTTAAATAAAATAGTTTTAGAATCAGTTCATGAGAATCATATGGAACGATCAACATTTCAACCGGTTTTCCTATTGTGTGTTAAAACTATTTTCACAAGTTTGTTTCAGCCGTTTTCAGCCCATTTCATGTATGCAGGAAGTCAAATGGTTTTTTGGCATTGTGTGTGTGTCATTTTCGGATATAACTTTAGATGAGGCTCATAAGGCTAACAAATTTATAGACTTGCTGTGTCACTGGCTTTAACTAAAAAAATCAAGTTTCAATCACATGTAAATTCACAAACTAACGGTTAGCTTATGCCTCTAAAAAGAAAACTTATAATTGGTTTCAGTATAATCCTTAACAGTTGCTCAGTGGCCTGGTTTAACTACAAATATACATCGACTCTGCCCTGTGCCAACAGTTTTAATGGGACAGTTCCTTGTGGCCAGCGGACCCAAATCTCATTGTCAGGGCTTTGGCTGTCGCTGTTGCTGCTGTTGCTGCTGTTGCTGTTGCAGCTCCTAACTGAATATGATTGAAGTACTCGTTGCAGCAGTCGTAACGAGCTGGCATCTATCATGGCCATATCAAACTGGCATCAAACAATTTCAAATGGATCGAATGAAAAATCAACTGGCGTTGAAAATGGCCAGGCCAATTGCAATTGCGAAACAGGCAACAGCAACAGGCAACAGGCAACAGCAGCAGACTGTTTTGTATGCATGCGGCGAATGTGATCGGTTGGCTAACAGCAGTTTTTAGCTGCTAGATATCGCTCCAGAACAAAGTGGCCAACGCGCAGCGACAATGTTGCAGCATCGAGCGACGCACAGAAGCAGCAGCAGCAGCAACAACAAACAAATCAACAAAGCAACAGTTGCTGCTGCAGCTGAGCAGCTGCCTTCGAATCCGAATCATCATCGGTGCATTTCACTTTGGCCAAAGTCAATGATTGAAATTCTAAGTTCCAACTTGCGGCTGCTGTTGTTGTTGTTGTTGTTGTTGTTGCTGTTGACCTTTTCGCATGAGAATCGCATGCTGATGATGGATACACTACTGCTGCTAAGGCTGTGACTGTAGCAGTGGCTGTGGCTGCGGCTGCGGCAGTGGAGTGCACTGAATCTGTATATAGACTTGGGCACACTGTCAGCCAGACAGTTGCTCAACTGCTGCCACAGCTGTCAGTGCGCACAGCTCGTCATGGGCAATTTAAGTGGAAGTGGAAGAAAGGTTTGGGCTCAAACACACACAAACACACACACACACACACACACACACACACAAGCACACATTCACATTCGACATGTACATCGATGGCAGAATGCCAAAGTCAAAGCCAAAGCAAATACGCGACGGATAATTGCGCTCAGAGCCAAAAAAAAAAACAGCTAAAAAAAGCAGGCCTTAGAACCAGCCTTGGCAACAAACAGCAACAACAACATGCTGCAACATGGAAACAACTTCGTCCGCTGTGCAACGCGATATTTCACAGCAGCATGGAAATTTGTTCGATGCCTTGTCGCTGTGTTGTTGTTGTTGTTGTTGTTGTTGTTGTTGTTGTAGTTGCTGTTACTCGTCTGCTCCTCGGTGTCTCTTTTGCTGGCAGTTTGTTTTGTTTGATTTGGATTTGATTTGATTTCTGCTGCAACTTCAATTCCAACTGCAGCTTGCAGTTGCAGCTCCTCCAACTTATTTAAATGCCGCCAACAGTTTTTTGACCTCTCCGCGTGCCGTGTGACGCAGTCGCTGTTGTTGTACTCGTAACTGCACATGCGCGACCAGTCGCCCACCCCACCCCACTGCACCACCTAAAACCCCGTCCGCACACCCGCACACCACTCCCCCACCCCTCTTGGTGCAAGGCATCTTCATTGCAGTTGGAAGTTTTGCAGCTTAGTAGTAAGTTTGCAGAAAGGTTGGCAACAACGTCGCCGACTCGACGTTTGCGGAAAATGCGATTGACGGTAATTGGTTGACGTTTGTCTTATTTAAATTTGTTTTCTTTGCGATTTTCTTGCAACGCCGCGCCGCGCCGCACCCGCCACTACCTGCACGCTGCAGCTCCCATAAGCTGAGCTGGCATCGGATCTGGTGGGATTCCCATGCAGCATGATACATCCCATTGAAATCAATTGCTAATGACAACTACAAGTTATCTGAGAGCCTTGCAAAGAGTATTGAAAACTTCGCTGTGCTTTCCTCGTTGCTGTGTGGAGTGTGGAGTTTTCTCTGCTTGCAGTCGGCGTGCAACTTTAATTGAAATGAAATGAGTTTCGTCGATTTGTGTTCTAGGAATTTCTTTTTGATTGTTTTCTTTGTAAATTTGAATGATTATCGAGGCAGTTGCAACTCGCAACAGTTGTGCAATTGGCAAGACAACAACAACAGCAACAGCAACAACAACAACAACAACAAAATAAACATCAGCAAGCAGAAGTCGACGACCCGCGTAATTGCATCACTGAACCCAGACCCTGGCCATGTTCAATAGGGTAAGAGTGTGGTCTGTACTTAGTCGCTGCTTCTCCCTCTCCCTCCCTCTTTCTCTCACCCTCGCTCCATCGCTCCGGGTAATTGAACTGTGCGCACTTTTAATTGTGTGCATGTGACGCGGAAGCGGCTTAGAACTGGGCCAGGATTTCTACCAAGACCCGGGCGGTATGGAAGGTGGGAAGGCAGGCTGGCAGGCCAATTTGTTACCGCTACATCGCATATCGCGTATATCGCGATAAAGTTGCAGGCACGCTAAACGAAACCACTTCCTCAAATAAACATATTGAGCGATGCACGGATCGGGGAGCAAACTGCGAGGGGAGCAAACTGCGAGGGAAGCATCGCCAGCAAGTTCAAGATTGAAACCGAAACTGATGCGTAGTTTAGGGCGATTTACACAGTTTAAACAGACGGCGATACAAATCGCTGGCACATGAGCCAAGAGCTGAGTCTAAAGCTGTGCTTGGCTGAGAGCTAAGCGGACGGATGCAGCTGTTCCAGCCAGTTCTGCTGTCTTCCTGTGTGCCATAACTGTAGCAAATGGCCAAGCAACATGCAGGCAAACAGGCTGCGACTGGGACTGGAGCAGAGGCAGAGACTGGCTCGCAGTGCCTGAGATTATGTATATACCCTTTCTGGAGGTCTTATCTGTTCTTGTATGAATTATTCTCTGGTTTTTCGAAAGAGGAGCATTTTAACTGTCACCTCTGAAATTATGAATTGCCTACCTTGAAAGCAAACCTTTTTTTTACCATATTCTGTTTGCACCTTCTGTTAATATAATTATACATTTTTATAAGAAATTCTCAAAGTTAGTTTTCGAGATTTCTGGAAATTTTTACTGATTTGAATTATACTTTAATTACTTTCGTTGTGTTAACCAAAATCCATCTTCATTAGATTACTCTATTGAGTAGTTTTCATTAAAACAAACCGTTAATTTTCTTTATTTAGTTGGTAAATTTAAATATTACCCGTTGGACTTCGGTCTGCAAGGGTATCCAATCTTCGGAGTGCCGAATTAGCTGTCTTTTCTTGTGTTTTTTTTTTGGCGTAGGCGTCTGGAGTTTGGCTTTAGTTCCGCGGTTGCCGCATAGGAAAATGTTATAAATTGCACATTTGATGAGCAAGGAAATGTTTATGGTTCTTAAGACCAAATCCTAAGCCAGCTGTTTATATCTTTCCCCCTTGCGTCTGCCCGTCCGACCACCTGTCTTCCGCTTGCTGCTCTCGGCCAGTTGGCCAGTTGGAGCCTGCCTCTTAGCGCTTGCATGTTGGCTGATTAATTGTGCCAGCGTCATAAACGTGATGATATCGCAATGTAAGCGCATTTTTCATGTTATTCAATTCGTTGCCGGCAGCTTCAGCTCCAGCTCCAGCTCTAGCTCAGCTCCAGCTCCAGCTATGGCCAATCTATTTGCATAGCATCCATAAGCCATAATACAAAAGACTTGGGCAAAACTTGATCGTCTCGCACCGTTTTTGGACCGGCTCGCAAATTAAATCTTTCGATATTGCCAACTAATTACGAACATTAACGCAATTGAGCCTCCTCTATCTATCAACCTGTACGTATATTTATATGAAAAGTATATTTTCCTCTCACAAGTCTGTTCCGCACTCGGTCTAGGCAAAAGTAACGCAATTGTGGACTTAATTCTTTCCACAAATGAGCGCAATTGAGTTCGCTTTTAGCCAGGTGTCGGCGCTTTGGCAGGTGTTTCTGCCACATTGTCTCTGGCCCCTCAACTTAGCAGGAAGCATTTGGCATGTGTCCATAAATTATTAAGTGTTGCTCTATTACAATTCGAAAAAATTAATAAAACTACAGCAATTGCGCACTTTTCACCTGCTGCAGCTCCCAATTTGGTAAAAGCATGTTTAATGTTTTTCTGCTTCCAGTGTTTTACTGAATTGCTGCTGTTAGTTTGATTGTTGTTGCTGTTGTCGATTAATGTTTATCGATTACGGGCGCTAAAGGAATGCTCAAACTATAAAGATACAGATACAGAGGAAATGTAACACTCTTAAACCTATATTCATTAATTAATTATTGATGATATTAGCATTCATCACATAAACTCGCTAGTATTAATCAAATTTGTGACACACAATTAAACAATTGGAACAGTTGAAACTTTAACTTTACAAAGCCTTCACTTTATTTTTTACTACCCGATTATGCTGCAAATGAGTATAATTATTAATGGCAAAACTTTCTTTCCTATATCAAATTGAAATAATTGAAAAATTCAGTAATTAATTTAATTTTTTGTGATGTGTATATATATAAGATATACTTATGGGTGTTGAACTGCCGTCTTTCCATTTTGGATTCACACATTTGTATCAGAATTGAGGCCGACTGCTTTCCATACAACCTTTGACCACTTTTCCACTCACATAAATGGAGATATTCCTGCGCAATTTCCACTAGCTGTTTTCATTTATAGCTCGATCAACATTTAGTTAAGCAATTTTGTTGTTGTTGTTGTTGTTGTTGTTGTTGTTGTGTTTCTCCCCACAACAGTTGCAGGTGCAGCTGATGACGCATATGTGTGTATCCCAATAGATACAGATTCAATTTGAATTGCTTTCGTTTGATTTACACGCCCACGTTCGAAAATCCCATTCGAAATGAAGTCAACTGTTGTTTTTGCATATACAATTTATATATTTCTGAGACATTTATTAGACACAAATAGAATGTAGTTATAGTATAATGTACTCTATATGCTCGTATGCCATATAAGCGATATAATTGTAATAACTAAAATGTACACACTAAACGACTAAGACAATGCATTGCGAGAGCCAGAGCGAGAGAGAGAGAGAGAGAGAGGGAGACTCTGCAAGTGTCTCTCTCGCTCTCCATCTTTCGCTTAGCTTAGCTCTGTGCAGCTAAAGACTAACAAGAGAATAGTTAATTGTAGTCGTAATTAAATTGCATAATTATAAACAATTACAAATACAGCTACGAATACAGTTGACAACAAACGAACAACATTTAAATTATGAGGAGAAATTAATAAATTCATTTCAACTAAATTGGTTGATAATATTAATGTATGCAAAGTGTAGTTGTAGCTGTTGTTTGCCTGTGTATCAGTGTTGTTGTTGTTGTTGTTGTTGTTGCAACCGTTGCATAACTTTTGTCTAGGTAAATAATGTTCGATATTTGTAGTATTGCTTATCGATAATATATGTATATATATAAATACTAATATGCATATACATATTTATGTATATATGTATATTGTTATTTTTATATGTGTATTTTGATATTGCTGCCGGCTCTTTTCCTCTTCTCTGCTCTGCTTCCTCTTCTTCGATCGCCGGTTGCAGCTTTATGCGTTTTGTAATTATCATTAACTTTTGTTAACTTTGTCGTTATTTAATTTTAAATGTGACTCAAGCTGAAAGCGACTGCAAAATGAAAAAATGGCTTTTTATTGTGTTGTAATGTTTTTGTTGTTTTTCGTTAAGTTTTTCCCTTGCATCATCGCCTCATTTTTAAATATGAACTAAAAGTGTCGCATAACATTAAATTAATCATAAAATTAAAATCACAATTTTATAGACTTGATGTGTGGTGTGTGTGTGTGTTGTTTGTGTTTGTCAGTGTGTGCGGGTGTGTCTGAGTGTGAGTGTGTGTGTGTGTGTGTGTAGTCAGCGCTTCATGTGATTGGTTTTGGTTGGTTCTTCTGCTTTTCTTTCTCTATTTCTCTCCATCTTTCGTTCTCTTCGTCCATCCAGGCAAAATATTCTTGAAAATATTTCATTGGAATTTTAAAGCATAGTTCTGGGCGCAGGGGAAGGCACAATTCAATGTTAATTAAAATTGCTGCTGCAAGCTGTAATGGTGAAAGCTACAAAACAAAAAAGAGACAGACAGAAAGAGACAGACAGAGAGAGAGAGAGAGAGAGAGAGAGGGAGAGACAGAGACGGGTAGAGGAAATTAGTTAGTTTAGTTAGCTGCACGAATTTAATAAGCAAAACAATCACAAGACAGCACGATTTGCATTGCCACGCCCCCACTCCATCAGCCGCCCCCTTAAGCCCATCTTCTGCTCACCTGCAGGAACACACACAGCGCTAAATATTGGTGTTGCTTGTTCTTGTTGTTGGTGTCATTGTTGTCGTTCTTGTTATTATAGTTGTTGTGGTTGTTGTTGTGGTTGTTGTTGTGGTTGTTGTTGTTGTTGTTGTCTGTGGGGTTTTGTCGTTGATGGCAGCGAAACGATTTGGCAACGAATCTAAACTTCACTCCACTCCTAGCTTAGCTCTTAGGTACATCCTACAGATAGAGCGTCGCCTGCTGACGCTGATCAAAGTGGTGTATATAGAGCTTCTTCTTCGATTTCTCCTTGGATGGCCGCAGATCCCACACCAGATTCGAGAGGCTGCGCGGCCGCGACAAGCGTCGCGTCTTCTTCTCCGGCAGCTTCTGCGAATCGCCCGAAGTGCGTCCCCCGCTGCGCGACGAGTCCAGTGTGCCCTCTCGCGGATTATGATGATTGTTGCTGCTCGAGCTGCGGCTGTGACTGTGACTGTGACTCTGACTATGCGCCAGATATCCGTGCGAATTCAGTATGCTGCTGCTGCACTTCAGCAGCACGTCGGGCGGCGTCTGAGAGCCGACCGATGCAGATGCAGCTGCTGCCGCTGCCGCTGCCGCTGCCTTGCTTTGGGCTGAGATCGTCGGCGGCGTCATTGCCGCAGTGTTGCTGTCCGGCGTCAGCTGCAGGCTGCTGAGACTCTTGTATCTGTGATCAAATAGACAGTGATTGGGTTAGGTCAAGTAATTACAGCATTTGTTAATTACAACTGGCGCTCAATAATTATTATCCCTCTAGATATTAATAACACTGCACCGATTGTGGCTCAAGAAGTTGTTTGAAACTTCACTTCAGACAGATTTGCACTTTAATGTTGAATTTAATTTAAATGAATTATGATAGTCTTCTTCATCTGGGAACTTATTTTTTCCGTCTCAACACTTGTCATTTACCTAATATGAAACAGCGGCGACTGCGGCTCCAGGGATTCCTTCACAGGCAAATGGTTGTTCGGCGTCAGCACCTTGCCGTGGTGTTGCTGGTGTTGGTGTTGGTGTTGGTGTTGGTGTGCGTGTGCATGTGCATTTCCGTGTGCGTGGTGTGTGTGGGCGTGCGAGTGGGCGTGGTGAGCAGAGGCAGCTGCTGCTGCAGCGGCGCTGGCGACAATTGCTGCCGTATTGCTGCTTATGTTGTTGCTATTGTTGTTGTTGCTACCGGGAGTTAGCGGCAACTGTTGCTGCTGCTGTGAATGGCTGTGACTGTGACTGTGACTATGGCTGTGACTGTGACTGTGACTGGTGCCGCCAGTGGAGTTGCCATTGCTGCTGCTGCCGGCGCTATGTGCATTCGCATTCTTGATGTAAAGCTTTGGTAATGTGGGACGCTGTCGCTTCTCAGCCGGCTTCTTGCCCGGTATTGTCTCAATGGGCGGTGGCACCGGCTTAATGTCTTCCTGTATATGGCTGTGATGATAGTGGTTCACCAGCAGCACCGAAGGATGATTGTGATGATGATGCGACTGCTGCTGCTGTTGCGGTTGCTGCTGCTGCTGCTGCTGCTGCTGCTGATAAAGATGATGATGGCCACCATTGCTGCTGCTGTGCTTATTCGACTCCAGACTGCTATAATTGTTGTTGTTGTTGTTGTTGTTGCTGGTGCTGCTGGGCTGATGTTGTTGCTGTTGTGGCGCTGCTGCCGCGGGTGCGCGAATGAGGCTGCAATAGTTGCCATTGCCACTGCTGTCCGTGTGATGCGATTTGAGCGTGGGTGACTCACAGATGGGCTCGAACCGGGCCAAACCCTTGGAGAGCGGCGTCAGCCCACGCACATAATCGTAGATGTGATCGATCTCGTTATACTCCTCAGCGATTTCGGAGCTGTTGAGAGCCTGCTGCTGCTGCTTGGACCAGGAATCGCAGCTGGCGCTCTTGCGCAGGACATAACCGCTCTCGGCTAGTCCGCTCGCAACGCCAGCGGCGGAGGGCAGCATGACGACGGGTAGCTTGTTGCGACTGCTGAACTTGGAGTCCTTCTTCTCCTTCTCGCTCAGCTTGAGATCAACGATCTGCAGACGATCGCGTGCATCCGCCAGCAATCGCTGCGCCTTGTCTAGGAAGCGTGTATACTCAATGAAATGCTCCAGCTGCTCCATGTTCTTGGCACGCTGCAGCTTGATCTTCGCATTCAGCGGCACCGGCACCAGATCCGTGTCCTTCTGCAGCGGCAGCGCAAACATCCGATCTATCTCCACGCAGCCCAATAGACGCAACTCCGGCACAAATGGCTGCTTCAGCCCCTTTGGCGCGCTGCCATGGACGAGTCTGGGAAAACACATAGGAAAGCATTTCATTGATGGTTCCACCTATTAGCACTACTTATTACTCCTAATTGCATTCTAAATCTTGTGTGATTACTAATTAAATAATATTGTAATTTAATTTAAACGGGAACTCACCTCACGATGACGGGCATCCGCTTGAGCAGCAGGTTCTTAACGGTGTGCACTCCGCTGATGCTGTCCTCTCGCGCAATCGGCGAGAATTTGGCTTTGGTATCTAGTGGCAGATTGATGATCTCGTCCTTGATGTTGCGGCACTGTAGGTACTTGCCATTGTCGTTCATCGTGGTCAACAGTTCGCCGGCATGGATGGTGCGATTCAGCTGCTGGCAGCGAAATGTTTCCCGCACAAGGACGCGACAGTTGCGTCGTCTCGCCAACTCCAGGACGGAGTCAATGCAGCGCGTGGAGCGTCCATCTTCGCTGAGCAGCTCAAAGTAGCCGCCGTAGGTCTCCGGTATGAGCACCTTGGCGCCCACATTTGTGGGCTTGCGTCCCTCCTTGATCTTGATGGGCTGAGCCAGTATCTGATATTTTTTGCCAGCGCTCAGAAATAGCGCAGTGCTCTGCAACGAGGGCGCTGATAGTGTGGGCACGCCCAGTGCCTGATGTTGTCCTTTAAGGATTTTGGCCACCGCCGGCAGCGGCTGCTTGGAGAAGTCGCGCAAATAAACGGGCGTCGCATCCCCAAAACGGGAGGCGGCCAATATGATTTGGCCATCGGTGGCGGCCATGTCGCGATTGAAAAACGATAGCAGCTTGCTGCGCGCCAGTTGCACATTAAATGAGAGTAAATTTCATTGGACTGGATGCGGCGCCGACTGGCTGGAGTACTCTTCCTGCTCCCCCCGCTCCTGCTGTCCACCCACAGCGCCTTCCTCAAGCTCCTCGCTGCACGCGTCGCTATCAGCGCTGCCAACGTTGGCGTTCAGCTGATCCTCAAGCTCGAGAGCACGTCGCTTGGCCAGCTCCTGTTGGCGCAGTCGCAGCAATTGGGCACCTCGACTGCAGCAGGCGTGCGCAATTTGGTCCTCAATGGGCGTGGCTGCCAATGTAGCCGCTGCTTGTGGCTGGTGGCTACTCTGGCTCTGGCTATGGCTCTGATTCTGACTCTGACTCTGACTCTGACTCTGACTGTGGCTCTGGCTGGTCAGCAGTCGCGTGGATGTCTGCAGTGCGTAGTTGAGATACTGCATTCGGATACTGCTGCTCGTCTCCCGCTGGCCACAGTGTGCGAATTGTTGTTGTTTTTGTTGTTGTTGTTGTTATTGTTGTTGTGCCTTTTGTGTGCAGCTCAGTTCAGCTCAGTTCGTCCTGTGTCCTGCAAGAAAGTTGCGCAAAATTAGTCAAAGGGTCAATTTTACGACTCTTCGGAAAAGCGACTTATTCATAGCCCCAATCAAGCGAGGTCTTCATTCCTGCAGATAGCGCTTAACTAAGCGAGGGTTACTTAAAACTACTATTTTTATACTTTAAAAAATCATTGTAAATCGCACGTAGTTTATATTTTTTTTTCGTTCTTTTATACTTTCAATATGTAGTTTTAATTTTATAAATTGACTACAGTTCTGGTTAAAAATATATTTATATTTTTCACAAGAAATTTTATTGGGAATAGGCAT
Source organism: Drosophila mimica (assembly GCA_037043585.1). NCBI lineage: Eukaryota > Metazoa > Arthropoda > Insecta > Diptera > Drosophilidae > Drosophila > Drosophila mimica. The sequence continues at coordinate 889,634 of JBAMBE010000437.1, forward strand.
AGAGCAAGAGCAACTCGGGACTGCTAATAAAAATGGGAAAAAATCATTTGTGTATGCGAGGCACAACTTCTCACACAACCCAAGACGCACATTGGGATGCATCTATACGTCTATAGGTGTTATTTATGAGCTGCATAAAGTTGAAAAGAAATGGCAAAGTGCACAAAACGAAAAAGGCTGCAACACGATGCATGTAAATAGCCAAGATGATGGCGACAATGTCAAACATGCCATTAAGACCATTAGGCATAAAACGAAGAAGTGAGATATGCTGGAGGAGCAACTGCAGATGCAACAGCAGGAGTAGGAGTAGTGGACCCAGTCATTGGCTATAAGCCAGACCCCAACAAATGGCCAGACATTAAAAGTACTTAAAGGATATTTGCATATTTATGAGCCCACATAAATGTGGCTGATTACAAAAGGAGACAAGCGGAGATGCCGAGGCTGAAGCCCTGCATTGATCTGGCCAACAGCTGTGTGTGTGTGTGTGTGTGTGTGTGTGTGTGTGTGTGTGTGTGTGAGAGTACCTCAGTTGAGGTGCATCTGTGTGGATGGAAACGACTTACTAAATTAGTTTGTTATTAAAAGGTGCATGTTATGTCAGCACCACTTTGCAAACGATGCATGTGCATTTGTGGAATGAATCTGCAAATGTTGCTCATAAACCGTTTATGAACCTGGCTTAAAATGCATTTCGCTGGCACCCAAACAAACAACAACAAGAAATGCCGTGGCGAAAACCAGATAAGTTATAAAACTTTTCGTGCTGTACTTTGACTAAGAATTAATTGAAATTTTAATGTGTTGACAGCGTTGAAGAAGCCATTGTAATTAGTTTCTAATAAAAACATAGCTCAATTTCTACGGCTTTTGTTTTTGTTTGTCACTTTTTGTGGTATTTTGTTGTGCACTGCTTTCCAATTAATTTGCCAGACTGTGTCTTAGACGACGATAACACGGCCAGCAATTAATTTTCACCATGGAAAGTACCTTTTCCTCCTAGTCGGCGCGGAAAACTAACAGCAATTCTCACGGTTTGTAACTTATGTGGCGAAACGTGACATTTTCTCGGCTACTGGACAAAAATTGATGCCACAGTCTGGAGGATTGGCCAACTGACTAACCGGCATTGGGATGCGGCTTCCTGGCGCGTACGTGTCTCGAGTTAAAGTCGCCTGTTTGCTTTGTTAGCCTTTTAATTTCTTCTCCTCATTTTCTTCTTTTTTTTTTTTTTTTTTTTGTATATCGCATGGCATGACACAGTTTCGGTTGCGCCTCGCATTTTACTTGATTTCATTGAGAATGGCTTAATTAATTTAGTGGCGCCCGTAAGCCGAACGGGCTGTGGCAAGTAAATAAGTGGCACAGGCTTAGGCAAAGGCACTCAGACAGCTGATGGTGCTGCTGCTGTTGCTGCCGCTGCTGCCACTGCTGCTGCTGCTGCAACCAGGGCAACACTTAACAACTTCCTGTGAAACAGCACAACAAAAAATAAAAAAGGAGAAACTCATTTAACTTGTGGCCGACACGTTGCAGCCTCAAAGAAGCCCCACACAGACATTTTTTTCATATATATTTTTTTTAAACTTATTTGTTGTGGTTTTTAATAAGCAGGCATGAAGAAGAAAGAAAAAAAAAACAGAACAGAAAACACAAGTTGTGATAATCACGAAATCCTTACAACCAACTGCCACCAGGCTTGTTGCCCATGACGATGACGTTGGCCAATGATGAATCCTACCACTTGAGCCTGCTGCTGCTATTGCTGTATCTGTTTCCTGTCCTAGGGGCAAAACAAAAGCCCCCGGCAAAAAACACTTGAGCAAACGAAGCAGCCAAGTTCCAATAAGTGTGGTGCTGAGCCACAGGAAAAGTGACAACGTCTTCCTTCCTGAATGCGGTTCTGACTCTGAAATATGAAATATGTAATCCAAGACGCAGGCAGCAGCAACAACCGACTGCCAGAAGAAGCCTGACGCATAATGAGATCCACAACAACAACAACAACAACAACAACAACAAGCACATGGCTAAAAGAAACGAAACGGAAACAAGAAACAAGCCGAAAAAGGAATATTTTGTAATGATGCAACGCCGCTTAAATACACTTCCTGAAGATATCATATATTTGTATATAACTAGATGCTGGAAATGACCCCTAAAACTGTATTTTCTAGTTCAAGAAAATCAGTTTCTTACATTGTTTACCTTTCTGAGATATATATACATATATATATGTATATATACTCGTATATAATAAACAATAGATAAAATATTAAATATTATGCAACAAACAAACGTTGGATGATTGTTTTTATGAAAACAAAACTAAAGCAACAGGATGATCGGCAATTGCTCTATTTTAACTATGAGTAGGTTTTAGTAAAGGAGTGTATATGTCAGATAAGCCCGTTATTTCAATTTGCATAATATACACCATTAACTGTTCCTAATGACCAAGTATTACAACCTCGGAGAGTGTATAAGTAGAAGTAAGCGCGATGAAAGCAGCATTCAAAGGGATTACGTAGCGCTGTGTACATATGTGTGTGTGTGTGTGTGTGAGTGTGTGTGAGTGTGTGAGTGTGTGCCAGCAAACAGATTCTGTGCATAGGTGTGTAGGGGTGTGGATATTGTGTGTGGGTGGCTTTTGTTTTGCTAACAAAAGCAACACACAGACTCGCAAAGCCAACCCCCCCTCTCAAAATAAAAGAGAAAACGAAAAGAAAAAGGAAAAGTGTAAGGAGCACGTCCCGGTCGCAGGTCAGAGGCAGCCGCAGTCGCAGCTCATGAAAGGGAGCAAACACACATGTGTTTGCATAGTTTGTGTGTGTGTGTGTGTGTGTGTGTGTGTGTGTGTGTTTGTAGTTGTGTCTGAGCACATTAATCACACTAAAGAGTTTTTACAAAATGCAACTCAACTCGCAGCCAGAGCAGAGCCATAGTCACTGTTGATGTTGTTGTTGTTGTTGTTGCTGTTGTTGTTGTTGTTGTTGTCACCACTTTAAGCTGCGGCTTAAAAATTGTGGGCCCCGTCTTAGCGGCAAGCTGCTTATGGGTATACTCAGAATTCTCGCTGTTGCCGCCTCAACGCCAACGCACCACTTGACGGCTAGGGCATTTATATAATGCAATATAATACGAGTTGCATGCCACACTCTACTCTGGAACTGAAACTCCTTCACGCTTTTTCTCCTTTTATTTAATTTCATTTCCGTTTTGTCAAGCAGCTGCTGAGAACACCTTCAACTTCGTCTTCGTCTTCGTCTTCGTTTTTGGCTTTGGCTGTGCCTTTAGCCTTAGCAGCAGCGGCAGCAACAGCAGCAGCAACAGCAGCAGCAGCAGCAGCAGCAGCAGCGGCAGCAACAGCATCTGCAGCATCATCTTTTGTAGCTTCAGATAGTCCTGCGCTCAGTTGCCTTATTATGTCGTTCTTAGAGCTTTTGATTACTTTTTATCCGCTTTTGCACGCGGATCTGTTGATGTTGTGGTTCTTATTCTGGTCTTTCATATCTACCCCTTGGTGTGACTAATGACGTGCCGGCCAAACGGACAACGCAGCTCGCCACTTGCCACTTGCCACTTGTCTCACGCTGCTCCCAGCTCCCAGCTCCCAGCTCGCAGCTCGCCGCTCGTTTGTTTAGTCTCCATGATGTAAATAATGAAATAATATGGTTTTTCTCTTGTCCACCATGAAAAATTAACGCGCTGCCCGAGCTTCCATTTTTTTCTCGGCTCTTTTTTGCACGCTTTTGGTTTTTATATCAGTGGACAGTTGGTTTTTGCTTTCATTTGTCAAGTTGACTTTTGGTGTGAGAAGGGCGTTGAGATTGTTTGGGTTCCGTTTTGGACTTTGGGGTGCAACCATAAGTTTGTCTATGGGCATTACGTATAAAGAAGGTTATTGCACTGAAATCCAAACTTACTGTCGGTTACAATAAGCAGTAGATGAGGAATTTATTTGGATTAAATTCTGCTTTCAGCTTTGGGTAAAACTTGGAACGTTTGTCTTTAAGGGAACACTATAATATCATTATTTACTTTGATGCTAATGGGAAATATACTCTATTCTATTATATTCTGCCTAAGACTCACAGTTAAGATGACCCTTTGTAACTATTTTAAACTTTTATTACGCTCAGAACAGAGTATTATAGAGTCCGACACTCTTGTTTCTATAAAAATACCGCAATATAATATCATGGTAAGACGAAATAATACTCAAGAAATCTCTATTCATAATTATTAAACTGTTTCCGTATTATAAGCCCAGCTGAGCCCAGAAATATATATCAACAACTCACATCAATACGGTAACTTTAAAATAATCCAGCTGTCAAAGGCTTTTCATGACGACATAAAAGCACTTTGGGCCTTTTTGCTCTGGCCATGTCATAAATTTAAATCCGAGAATCGTGTTTGTGTGTGTGAGTGTGTGTGTGTGTGTGTTTACCCATCCATCTGGTATGTGAATAGATATGGCGATGAGCCATATAAGTATATCTTTGATCTATATGCATTGTAGTACGGAATGTAACGTAGTATTTTTCCGTTGTATTCAAAAGTTGAATTTAGCAGTCGGAACGCACCCAATTCCAATTCCAATTTCAATTCATAAATGGCGGGGGCAGCAAATCAAAAGCAATTAAAATGCACAGCCGGAGAACGACACTGAGGGGAAATAATATTATTGTTGTTGTTGTTGTTGTTGTTGTTGTGACGTTGATGAGGTTGTCTGCGCCAATGATTTGTATTTTTTTTTTTAATATTTTTATTGAAATGTTGACGTGCTTACTAATCAACGAAGCGGTCAGAATGGGAAACACAGATTTCTGGCTCTTTATTAATCATGCGGTGCATGTAGTAACACAAAAGGTTTGGAGGGGGGGTAGAGAGAGGTAGGGGTGAGAATGTGAATAGTTCTAGCAAAGTGACAGGAAATCGAAATCGAAATGCAGCCGGTGACATATGCTACATCGTATTTGATGTGAGGAGGCTCTTCGTCGGTGGCACATAAAATGAAAGAAGCAGAAAGAACCGTTGTTGGCTGCCTTTTGAAGTGAAACAGCGAAGCGTTAATGGCTGCGGCTGTAGTTCATTGAGCAGACCCGGCCCAACTTTAATTGATGTATGCCTCACGAGTGCTTATTGTTGTCGAGTTCTAGAGCTGGAGCTGGAGCTGGAGATGGAGATGGAGATGGAGCTGGAGCTGACTGACACTTTGTAACCGTAAGTTCTGTTTACCTTACCAGACGAAACGAAAGTTTTCTTTTTCACTTTGATTGAGCTGAGTGTGAGTGTGTGTGTGTGAGTGTGTGTGTGTGTGTTGATTTTAAAAGGGAAATCCCTTTTTGGGCAACTACGCCGCCATTTATAAACAAATGCAGCAACTTAGAGACAAATAGACAAGGGGCTGGGCCTGGCACTGGTACTGGTACTGTCACTGGCAGTGGAACTGCAGCTGAGTCTGGGGCTGGGGCTGGGTCTGGGTCTTCTGGCCCAGGGCTTGGCAATGCCGAGGATGGGCATTGTTGCTTTGCTTTTGACCCAGAAAATGAGGAATACAATAAGAAAATGTTGCGCCCGCCTTTTGTAAGTGAAATTTTCAGCCATCTACTGCATGTCTTTGTTGTCAAAAATGAAAATAACAAAAAATATCCAATACAAATCGAGCTCGAATGGAGAGTGTTGCCAGCAATCGAAGATGCCTCGCCAGCACTGCTGAGATGTGCGTTGGTGTCAACTCTGCGACAGACCATTAACTTGTCATCCAACCTCGCAACGGATAGTGGGCAGCAATAGACATATAATCGAGCTGATAAAATGTTTTTTATTGTTGATTTTCCATTTGTTGTAAGTAGTGAAAGGCTTATAGAAAAGGTTAGAACTTTTATGGAAAAAAACACCTTTCAAAATGCCATATTTCGTTTGGAGGTAACTAAAACGGTTAAAGCATATTTTAAGGCATGTTGTGAGGGGCGAAATTGGATAAAATTTAAGTGACTTCGCTGTCAAATTGAATTGAAACTTCTCTGAATAAATCACGAATGGGATTATGTCAATATAATTACATATTACTCAAATACTCGATGTCGTTTAACCTAACCAGTTGAAAAGATTAATATTTTAAATGACTATTCTTTGCTCGCTTAATTTATGTTTGTATATTTTAAGCCGTTTACTTGATAAGTTTTTAGACCATTAAATTAAATTAGCAGCTCAATCTTTTTTATTTTTAATAATTTGACTGATGACTATGTTTAATTATAGATATTTTTGAAATACAAACATGTGTATATATTTGAATAATTATTCATTTTTTAAGTCCCACAGTCTTTTATTTATTCATATTTATTATGTTAATGTTGTTTGTTTTAATTATGTTTGTATGTATGTATTACTAATTATCAATTTCAAACAATTTAATTTTATTTTTAACATTTTTCCGCAGTGTGTGTAGCACAATTTTATCCATTCTTGACAAGTCAAATGACTAGTTATTAGCTGTTTAAATTTTCACACTATCCAGACACAATAATAATTTTCACATTTAACCCAATTTCTAGAGCATGACGCTAATTACTTTTAAATGATATATGTATATACATATATATATACATATATTTATGAATATTTTTTGTACCTTATATATTTATATATTTTTTATGAATTGCGCTCACCTAATATATTCAACAACCACTGTGGTGGCTGCTCCAAAAAATGCCGTTAAATATGTACAATAAAGATTTACACCTTTTGGCAATCAATTAACAACACAGCCACAAAAAACACACACTTGGACACTTGGACACTTGGACAGACTTGTATTTGTTGGGAAAGAGCATAAACTCTCATTACTCATTGGTGGTGATTTCTTGGCTTGAATTTTGTTTTCTATTTGCCTTGTTTTTGTTTTTCTCTTTGTTGTTGTTGTTGTTGTTGGTTGTTTTGTTATTTGTTTAACTTGTTGATTGTTGGTTACGCGAGTTTTATGATCATTTCGTAATATACGTAATGCTCGCATTCACAGCGAAATCTCTTTTGTTCAACTCGCAACTAACTGTGAATTTCACAATACCAAATGAGGCACAAAGAATTTTTACTTTCACGCCAAAGTGACTTAAGATCTGTTCTGTTTCTGTTTCTGTTTCTGTTGCTTCTGCTTCTGCTTCTTTCTTTCCAAAGTAAGTTAAGTCGCGCGATCAGATTTGCATAAAAAACGAAACGAACTGCCGGAGTATGCGAAATCTCAATCTCTTTGAATACTTATTATGTATATTCGTACTCGTATTCGTATTCGTATTCGTATTCACTGGCTGAAGTTCGCTTACGAGTATCTCGTATCTCGACTCTCGAGTGTCTCGCGTGGGTTGCAGCCGCGCACGCGCACAGATCTCGCTGGGAGCGACGACGATAGTGGAATGAACCGGTCGCTGGATGCGGACCTAATGAAATGCGAGCTACGGTTCTGAGAGCTGTCGAGTTGAGTGCCCAGAACAACGCAGTTCGCGTCGCAGTCGCTGTCGCCGTCGCCGTCGCTGCTGCAGTCGCAGTGAGCGTCGGCTCTCTGTTATGTCGCTTAACAGCGGGCTCAACAGTGCGCTGTTAAACCGGTCTAAAGATCTACTGCGGGTTCGGCCTTTCTTCTGCTCAAAACAAAAAATAGAAGGAAAAAAAATACTTTTGGGGCATTTGTTTTGGGCTCTAATTTCTAAGCAAACGCTTCGCAAGAGATTCTCTGAGATAAGCGGCGGACAGTTGTTTAATAGTTTTCTTTCGAATTTGAGACTTCTTTTTGTTGTTTTTGTCTTTTTATGTTTTTTTGCTGTCTGATTTGTTTGCTGAGAAAAATGCGACTCCCAGCGCCCAGATCCCAGTTACCTAGCTTACCTATCCCCAGCTGTTGATTTATTTTGTTAGCGTCTCTTTAAATTTCATTAACATTTCCATTTGGCTGAACCGACAACTGAACCTCTACCCCTCCCACTGTGTGTCAACCTTCTGGAATCGTAATATGTTTGTGGCTGGCCATCATCATCATTGTGCGTGTGAATTTTTATGGTTCATTAAATTAAAAGCAAGCGCTGCTTTTGGCATTTTATTTATAGCGACCGATTGGCATTTAGAATGTGAGTTCATTTGTTGGGTTGACTGAACCAAACGGTATCAAACTGTGGGACTCTTTTGGGACTAAATAGCTTTTCTGTGCCATTCGGATGACAAAGACGACTAAACAATGTCAAACTGATGTAATAATACTAGTGTTCACAGTCCGACAACATATGCATATCTTCATGCAGTGTGGCGGCTGGCCAAAATACGAAGGAAAGGGTTCAAGAACTCAGTGGAACCAAGAACTGGCTAGCTGTCTGTGCCGATGATTTACGACAAGTTACTTTAGAATATTCAATCAGAAAACCTTTCAAAATTGCCGCAAGGCCAAAGTTCTACTCGTAAAAGCTGGACCACAAAAAAGGCAAACAAAAAATGGCATCATGCATAGCACATGAAATATGAGCGCAAATTATGAACAGACGTCACGTCAAAGGATTAACAAGCACTTCCCTCCACCCAGCCCAAGTCACAGCCCCAATCCAATCCCAATCCCAGCCGCAAGCTCAGTCCGAAAAAAAAAAACAAAAACAAAATGAATCAAACGTCGAGTCGCGTCGACTTTGATTTCAAGGAAGTCATCGTCGTCGTCGTCAGCGTCGTCAACGTCGTCATCGTCCGATCCGCTGATTTCATTTTTATGGCTTTGCTCCAACCAACTAACCTGAACCTTTTTTGTATCTTTTCTCTTTGTGTTTTATTCGAGCGAAACGCAGCAAAAGCGATTAAAATCTAACAAATTTTTCTCGCGTAAACGAATCGGCGCGTTAAATGGTCAACACCCAACGCGCCCGCGGCTTCAGCTCAATTTTAGAATGCAGATTATGTGCGTTGATTAAATATTGTTTTTTAATTTCTATCAGCGTCGCAGTTGCAAATTAAAAATGCACAACCAAATGCAGCCAAAGGAATTGCCACCACTTGAGCCTGCAGCTCTGCTCGTATTTTTTCTCATTCTTTTCGTTTTCGTTTTTGTTGTTTTTTGTTGTGCATGCCACGCACGTCGTGCTCAATAATAAAAAAGAGGGAAAAACAAAAACATATACAAAATTGAAAAAGAACTACGCGGCCTGGGCTTGGGCTTGGGTCGGTGGTTGGTGGTTGGTGGTTGGTGATGTCGGAGCGGTCAAGGCGTAGCCAAAGCAGCGCCGCCTATCGAAAGGTTTATGACGGCGACGTTCGGCTTTTGACTTTGGCTTTGACCGGCAGCAGAGAAGACAAGAAGACAGGAACACATCAAGCAAGCGTCATATGCTCAACAGTTCCACTCAAGAGCTCCGGTAATTTTCCTCTTCATATGTTCCCGCTCCGTCAGCCTTTTTTCAAAGGGTATTCTGCTAGCGCTGCATTTCTGGTTCGTTCCACTCTCGCCTTATCATACGCAAGTTTGTTGCCTAAGTCTTTTGTTTCGCCGGCGTCGCTTTATCAAATTTGTGGAAATCGCTCTTATAACGGTGTGTCAACTGTCTGTGTAAGAGTGCATTTATCAGGAAATTGTTTGTCGGCTTAAAGATTTGCATAAGACACACACACAGACACAGACACGAAAAATAAGTATCAAAATAAATCGCAGTCTTTTGTGCGTGTGCCAATTCTTGGCCTGCAGCCCACGCCGTCTCAGCTTATTCATAACTCAACGTTGTATGCAAATGAGCTGCAATTGGAGCTGAGGCTGACGGTTCAAAATTAGCTGCAACTTTTGTTAGGCTCGCACTTTTTTGTTTCGTTAATTTTTTTTATTTTTTTTTTTTGTGTTTTGTTGCCTTTCTTTGGAAAGCGCGCGCTGCTCCGTTGATTGATTGCCTTGGACAAGAAGTACTGGTTGGGTATACATATGTTGAATATAATATATATGCGGGCTCTGCTTCCCTGTTGCGGGCCTAACCTATTGCACTGCATCTTTCCTATGTTAGTGTGTGTGTGTGTGTGTGTGTGTGTGTCTCTCGTATTGTGTTGCTTTTTGTTGTGCTGTTGTGTCTTGAGTTTGACGCTTCGTTTCCTGCACAGCATTTTACGCTTAATTTGGCTTTGATTGATGTTTCTGGCTTGTTCGGCGGGGTCTGGGCAGTATTGACTCATGCTCTTACGAAAATTAGTTTATTTTAAAGCCTGCTGGAGTTCACTGAACTTTGAGTGAAGCAGCTGCAAGTTGCAGCCACAACAAAGTCAAAAAATATAAATTGTTTTTGTCAGCCCTCAGCCTTAACTAATAATTTTCATATCATACACATACAAATCATTGAGCCTGACAACTTTTGTTGCAACCTCGCATTTTGACTCAAGAGATTTGACCCACTTTGAAGTGCGGGTTCTTTGGCTGCTGTTGCCACATTGTGATTTGGACACTTTCCAGCAGCACACACACACACACACACACACACACACACACATAGTTTGCCAGCCAAAGCAATTAATTACATTGCCAACCTGTACGTGGTGGCCACAAAAAGATTGTTAACAGCTCAAAGAGCGCGTCAATCAATCAGTCACTCACTCACTCACTCAATTCAAACAGTCAATGGCCTTTCAGGCACTGGGTAGTTCCCAGTTCCCAGTTCCCAGTTCTCAAAAGCATTCAAAGTTCTCATTTCTCAGTCGAGTTCTAAATGTCATGTTGGCGCTCCAGGTGCCATTATTTATTATTTTTTGGCGCGACAAACGTCGGTCCACCAATTAGGACACAGAACCCAAACATTTTTCATTCAAAAATCAAAAAGAAAAAAAAAATCACGGAAAGTTGCCAATTTGGCTTTCATTTTCATAGTTTGCGGCCCTTTGGTTGGAAAGTTCTCATGTTAGAGATACCCTTAATGGGTGCCCAGGCCAGAGCCTCGACTGTCGTCGTCTGCTGTTGTCTAGGCAGCTCTGGCTAACAATGCCAGGCACCTTAACAAGGACAGCTCCATGCAACAGCAAAAGCATTCAAATGCGAGCAAAGTCACTGCCACTGCCACTGCCACTGCCACTGCCATTGGCAATGGCAAATGGCACTGGCACTGGCACTGGCACTGGCAGCATCCGCATCCTAAAAACAATAAGCAAGGGCAGGCAAAATCGAGGGAATCCAAGCAAATAAACAAACATAGCAAAAACACACAAAAAGCGAACGACTTGCAGCATCACGTTTCACGAATTCGCGGCAGAACACGTCCCTGTTCCTGGTCGCATTAAATGCAAACAGCCAAAACCGACGGCGACAACAACAACAACAACAACAGCAGACAGACCCTAACCCCAACCCAAGCCAAAAGCAAAAGCATTGCAAACCAAAATTGAAATAAACAACGTTGCGGACAATAAGTAAAAGTTTGCTACAGTTGCAACGACTCCAGTTGGAGCTCGGCGACTCCGCACTAATCTTGGCAGCGTATGCGCAGAGATGCGGCATCATTTTCATTGTGTTTGCCTCCTGCCCAAAACCAAGCAACAACAACAACAACAACCACTACCCCTGCCACTGCTCCTGTAACAACATCGACACCAACACAAGCAACCCACTTCGGCATTGCTGCAGCATCCGCCGCACGCTGCTATTGCAACGTTTTGGTGCGCACGTTCGCAAAAGCTAGAAATATGGAGAGAAAATTAAAATGGACTCTCCTCGCACATTGTACATCGATTTCCAGTGCTATTGGCCCCAACACCAAACGAAGGGTATCTTCAGTCCAGTTAACTGTTTGTCAACGCAAAGCTCCGATGAGATCCAAACACGAAAAGCATTTCCTAAATTTCCGATTGTTCAAATTAAGCTCGTTGAGATGATTTGGTATTCAAATATTTTTCGTATTTTTAAAAAGCTAATGCTACAAAATGTATAGTTCTAAATATTGCCAGATTTTATATCTTTTTCAATGAGTTATGGACCATAGTCAAGGACCATTTTATATTCCTCCAAAAGCCGCTATTATTATCTTAAGTCATTAACTTAACATTATTCAATTGCAACTGTTTGGGTTTGATCCACTTTTGTTAAGTCCTCGATGAATGTCAGTATTAATAGGGTATGTCAAAAGCCTAGACACATCCTTGGTTTAGCATTTTTAATTTTGTTCCTTGTGTTGACTGCCACATAAAGTGAAGTTGTGATTTGGTTTCCTTATTTCGCAATATACTTTTGTGGTTTCGTTGCCTTATTTTATTATTGTGTTGGGATCTTTCTTTTTTTATTATTTGGCTGACATTTGGCATTCTCACAGTGATTCACTTCCTTTTGGCCCTGCGCTAATATATCACTTGCCCTGCCATTTTGGCCACGTGATGCATGTGGGTTGCTGCGAGCTGCATTTCGGCTCATTGCTACTGTTGCTGTTGTTGGCTTGGCTGCTGTTGCAGTTGCATTACACTTATCGAAACCGCACAATCAGCAAAGAGGCACAAAAAGCACAATCACTGAAAAGCGACTGAAAGCAATGATGATTCTCAGGTTGTCGATGCTGCTGCGGATGCGAATGACTGCAGAGTTACAATTTCAAAACAAATAAATTCATGCTCCGGGCTAAAAAGGGCAGCCCAATGGTCTGAGAACTGCAAACTGCAAACTGCAAACTGAAACTGAGGCTGAGCACAGCAGAGCTGAGCCCAAAGCAAACAAATCAAGGAGCAGCCAAAACAACGCGATGAGCAAACATGGAACAACAAAAAAATGCATCGAGGTTTGACTTCAATTGTTCCCATTGCTGCTGCTGCTGCTGCTGCTGCTGCTCCTGTTGCCATTTAACAAACAAAAAAAAAACAGCAGCAATTATTGCTAGATACACACACACACACACACACACACTGGAGGGTGCCGGCGGTGCTAGTTTCTTGTGCTCATTCCAGAAAACGGCGTATACAATAATAATCCTCACAACGCCCACCGTTTTTCTGTGTCCCGGCAATAAAGGGGCTGGACCTCATTTGCATGCAACCATGGCCGTGGCAATGTCGTGTCCAAAGTGCGGCTTCAGCAGCTGCTGCACAGAGCACTCAGCTCTCAGCTCTTGATTTCAGTTCCACGTACGAAAGCTGTATCCATCCATATGGATGTGCTTTGATTTTGTTTTCGATTTCAATTTCATTTCTAGGACTGTGCACTGTTGCTCCTGTTGTTGCTGCTCCTGATGTTGCTGCTGTTGCTGTTGCTGTTGCATTGTTGCAGCTTCCATGAAAGTTAAGAGCTTCTTTTGCATGTTGCCCCCAAGCTACTGTTTTCTGTTTCTTGTTCCTGTCGTAGTTTCTGTTGAGTGTCTTTTGTTCTGGCAGCGGCATTGTCAACATTTTGGCATTTGGTGCAGTTCTGTCTTTTAAGTCATGCCCACATTTCATCTGCACTTTACCTGCTTTGTTTATCTTGGAAAACTTTCGTTGTTCGCATAAGTTTTGCCAGTCCCTTAGACCCGACTTGGCATATTGTTTGTTGGTCTGCTGTCAACTTGTTTAACTTGTCATAAGATGCTTGTGGTTGTTATTTTGCTTACAGCTGTTGCTGCCACCAATTTAAACTAAAAGAAAACTTAAATGAATGCTAATAGCAAAGATTGCAACAAAATATTTCAAGCTCATCAATTTCACCTTGAATCTCCTTTGGCATCTGGGCAAGGTCATGGCTTATAGCCAAAGCTAACAAACAAATAAAGCAACGGCCATTTGGGCCAACAATGATGCAAGAAATTCGATTGGCTTGCCTCTGCGCCGCACTAACGTAATTTAATAAAACGTTTAAGCGATTAGATACGTTTGTATGCACTAAAATGTAACTATTAGATACGCTATCTACACACAAACACACAAACAACAACAACCACACACACACACACAGACACAACACAAGAAAACAAGTGCAGCCAAAGCGACTACAGCTCCCATTTGGCAGCAGCTGCTGCACTTGCCGGGCCAAAACGCTAACGAGCCTTTGGCCACGCTCTCTGCCCCCCCTCCTCACCCCCCCAGGCCAATACCATCAGTGCGCTGCTTTCTAGCCATGCAATGCAGTCATGGAGACGACGACGACGACGACGACGACGACGTCTATAACGACGCTCCCTTTTACTTGATGCTGGTTTTACTTTTGCTGGCTGAATGCTGGTCCATGGTCCAGGTCCAGGTCCAGGTCCAGGTCCAGGTCCATTGGGTTCTCCTTCGGCATGGTAAATCTGCGCTGCCAATCGCTGAAATTATTGCGCTCAATCTTTGTTATTAGATTAACTTCTATTTTGTTTTCCTATTTGACTTTGCCATAAAAACGAATCGCGCTCAGCATTTAATACACTTGTCCAACGGGGCAGCTCGATTGCTGCAAATTGTATGTGCCCCAAAATTGTACAATTTTAGATGCTTTGTGGATATTTGAGCACTTTTTTAATGAGTGAGAAAAACCATCAGATTTTACACAGGTTTCAAAAGTGAACATTATTTGAATTTGTTAATAAGCGGCAGAAGTAAGATTCACTTTTGGTGTTGTTGCCACAAGGGCATCCAAATTTCGGCATGCTTAATTTATGCCAATTTACTTGTTATCTGTTGCAGCCGCTTCTGCTGTTACAGTTGTTGTTGTTGTTGTTGTTGTTGTTATTGTTGCTGACTCTTGGCCATTTGAAAACTGAAAGTGCGCCTGGTCAGCTCGGGCTTAGTCAATGGCATTAGGCAATGTTGCATTAGCTATGCTCGCCTGGCATTCAGTTTTGGCTTCATTTGTTTTTACGGCCTGCACTTTGTGTGGACGGGGTTTGCTGCATCTTCTGCATCTGACTGTGGCTGTTTTATCTGGCCATGCAACTGCCGCCTGAGTGCGCGCTGACTTTTGCCTGTTTTTGGGGTTGCTAAATTGGTTTTGTGTTGCCTGCCATGTTACTGGCGCATCAATTGAACAGCAACCAGCAAACTGCAATGGACAACAGCAGTTAAGACCTGCAACCTGCAACCTGCAACCTGCAACCTGCAACTTGGCATGCTGTAACTTGGCCATTGTCGGCGCATGGAGCCTATTCTACATAACTGACTTTTAGAAAGGCACAACAACTTTCCTTGGTTCCATGATGCGGTCATAGACCGACTTGCCAACTTGGCAAACTTTCGCCCAGCCAAAGTCGATAATAAAGATGTTGTCTGTGGCTGCTGCAACCAATTGCTGCCGCTACATTGTGTGTTATGCAATTAGGGAGCAGCTTGCCAATATTATTCTAATTAAGAGAGCATCGCCCTCGCTCTCTCACACTTATCTTTTAATTTCTTTTAATTACTTGATTCTGTTGCTGCCAACAAAAATCGTTTAATAAGTTGCTTAGGTTAGTTGCCCCCTCACATAGTTAGTAAGCCCTAGTGCAGGTTTTAGTAGAGCGACCTTCTGGGTATTTGTGCATGCAATATTAATGAGGGAATTTCACAGGCTGCCCCATAGTGAAACTTGCCCCTACCCACTTCCGACCATTGTCGTTTTATGTTATAGGGTTCTGTGACAATTGTGGCGTAATTGAAAGAAATTAAAAAGGAAGAACACAAAGCTGAAATAGTTGAAAGACACCAGCAGCAGCAGCAACAACAACAACAACAACTGCAACTTCGACAACAGCAACATCTACAGACATACAAAATGATGATGATTATGTGCCACGGAAATGGGTTAAGCTGCTTAAATGTTCTGCACCGCTCCTCCCCTCCCTGCCGTCCCCCTCTCCCAGTCCAGTCGGCTCTTTACAAAATTGTTTCTGTACGTGAGTTGGCCTCAAGTTTTTGCCAAGCCGTACCGAAATTGTCGTTGTTATTGTTGTTGCTGCTGCTGTTGCTGCTGCTGCTGCTGCTGCTGCTGCTGCTGCTGCTGCTGCTGCTGTTATTGCTGCTCTTTAAGTGCATTTAAATGCGCAGGCATTAAAATCAAGCCGCCGCAATTAAATAACGGGAGAAAGTGAATTCTCTGGCTTCAAAGATACATCTCAGCATACGCGACACTTACACAGATACAGATGCGCACATACATATGTATGGATGTATCTTCAGCTACATTAAATGCCACAGTGAGTGGCTTGTAAATGACAGCTATTTGAAGCTTTTACTCACGTGCCGCAATTCTATTTTTGAGGTTTATGGGGTCGCTCTTACCTGCAAACAGATTAAAAAATAAAAAAGTTTAGATAAGCTTCGGCCACATTTATCTGCAATTTGCTTACTCAGTTTAAAAACATAACAATTAAATTAATAATTATCATTATTTTTATGCATGAGTTTTATATTTTTATTAAGTGACAATTCAGCAACTGGTTTGGCCATTATACTCTTGATTTGTTTCGGCCAACCATGCTAACTGGGCCATTGCGTGTGCGAGGCTTGTGTCTTACAAGTGCTACACTGTGCAGCAGTAAACAGGTTTCTAGATTAACGTAGAACTAAATTTAAAAAAAAGCAAACTAAAAGTTGATACAAAAATCATTCCTCTCTCTCTCTCTCTTTTACATTCACAAATGTATCTGAAAATCCCAAGTTTAGTTTTTAAATTCCATTCTTGAGTGCAAAACTTTAGTTTAAATGAATTTAATTAAATTTCATATAAATAGCCGATACAAGAGCTAAAACCCCAATTAAGTTGTTCGCGAATAAATCAAATCAGTGTCTTCCTCAGCTAATGTCAACAGGAGCCACCAGGTGCTGCATACCAATGATCAATTTGCAATTTCCATTCGGCAGCAGTCGACAAACAACACAAAATAAAAATAAAAATAAAAATAAAGTGAGTGAAGCGAGTTCCACAGCTATTTAATTTGTATGAAAATAGACTTGGCCTGCTGACTGCGCATCTTTCAGGCCTAGACATTGGCCATGTTGTCTGCGGCTTAATGAAAATGTGGCGCCTGCAGCAGCAACACCCCTCAGAGTGTTGTCATCATCTGCGAGGCAAGCTTGCGTCAAGTGTTTTAAATTGAAAATTTAATTAAAGAACTTGGTTGTTGGTTGGCGGCTCAGTTGTCCGCTGGCATAAATTAGCCAAACAAAAGCTTATTGGACTCAAGGCACCGCAGATCAGCATTTGGGCCCCGCTTCATGGTCAGAAACACCGCAAATCGCTGTCAATAATAGCCAAAAGTAAAAATAAAAATGCCAAAGCCCAAGCAAAGGCAAAAGGCTTAATTTGTTGGCAAGTTTAGTTTATATTCACACGCTATTTTTGATACCAATTCCAAACAATTGCCCTACGTCAACACGTTTGCTGGTGTTGGCCAAGTCACGCTTATAGACAGCCCCCAAATGGCAGTTTGTCAAAAATGGCAAAGCGGGCAAGAAAACAACACACACACACACACACACAGACAAGGCTGATAGTGTGCTGTAGCGGCTAATAATGAGATTAAGTTGGTAATGAAGCTTGGCATGGTTTACAACCAGCCTGGACCTGTTGGGTGTGGCAAGTCTATAAAGGACTGGCTAAGTGCATGTTCTAAAGCATAATTAAAAACATAGTTAAGGCACACAACACAGTTGGCTCTTTTGCGGGCCATTACGAAAATGCCCAATAAACTATCAACAGTTGTCGGTTGCTGTTGCTTTTGGGGCTTTGGCTTATTTGCTGGTTGGCCTCAAGTGTTTGGAGCTTGGCTTTGGAGCGGGCCAACCGTTTGTTTGTTGACTTGTTGCCATTAAGTTAAATGACATAAGCATAAAGATTTACGCCGCCGAAAACGGCCTGAAATCAAACGCCTGTCAGCCAAAGTGTCAAATTTGTAATGAGGCAACACACAACACAAAACGTGGCACATGAAACAGAGAACTCGAACGTTGCCGCCACGCCCCGATTGCTGAAATCGCTTTTGATTAAAGAAGTTGTCACCCGGCAACAAAAGCCGCTTGATAATTGCGCGTGGGCGCCTCCGTCCCTCCGTCTCTTATTTTGTTTCTCTGTTTTGAGTATTATTATTGAACTCAGCTACATCTCGATCGCATTTATTGCTCAGCTGTGGCAATTTGCATAGACCCAGTGCTGAACGGAGCCCGGACGGTGGCAGCCTTGAGTTCTGCTTGAGACTCGTGTATTATTGTTGTAAACTCTTTTAAGTCTCTTATTAAAGATACAACACAACACAACAAAGGAACGGCATCGGCAACGACCTTGCCAGCAACCCATAGAAAAATAGCAATTTGGATTCACACACACACACACACTATTGAACCCGCACAATACACTGAAAACAATTGCTTAAGCAAATTGCAGCGACATTATTAATAATTTCTCTTCGAGCACTCGCACCGAGGTGGGAGCAGCCCACGTGCTGAGACCGCTGTGTGCTTGTTATTAACAGGGAAGCAATTATATTGATGTCGCCAAAAGCCATAGCCATCAAATTGTCATCAGCATCATTCACATCTTCATCATCACTTGCACAATGCACTTCCACTTAATGAGACTCAACGCACACACATCGCGCACACTTCGCACACACATCGCACACACATCGCTTCGAACAACAACAAAAATCAACTTTCATTTGTTTTCGCTCACTCAACATAATGAAAAGCTGCAGAGCAAAAAGAAAAACCAGCAGCAACAAACAATGTTTGCCCCGTGTGGCATACCCTGTGTACATGTAAAAAAAGGGAGATTTTCTTGGATGATATGTGATACATAACATGAGGTGGTAATAAATTTCTTAACTCTTTTTTTAATGTTCTCTTTTGCATCACACTAATTAAATTCCCTTTCAACTTGCCAAACTAACTGTGCATTTTAAAACACTCTCTCTTCAAACAGTTAGGGTATAATGAACGTTTAATATGTATATGTGTAGGTTGCGGCTGATTTTGCGCTTGTCGCTTGAGTGTGGGCTGTGTGGCAACTTTTGATGCTTACCGCTTGTTGCAACGTTGCGCTTGCACCCTTGCGTGCTGTTGTGTGCAGCCCTGCCTGGCACTGCTGCTGCCTGCCCTGCGTAGGTGTTAAGCCTGAGCTGCATTTGTGATTAGCCAGCCTGATAAGCAGGCCGCAGCCAGAGCCGTGCCCAGGCTCAGTTTCTGACTGCCTGCCACAGTTCGTCTATCGTATGCAAGTGGGTTGGCTGGCTGTTAATGCTGGGCTCAGATTTCCGCTTTGCTTTTAGCCGATTGGCAGCTGCAACAGTTTTCGGGCAAATGATGAAGACAAATGTTAAGTGTGCGACATTTCCACTGTCAATTAGCGCCTGGGCTGAAGCTAAATGGCTGCCGCTGCTGTTCCTGATGTTGCTGACAGTTAAATAATGCAAACGTGCCAAGTTGCAGTTGCTTGTTGCTGCTGCTGGTTTCTGCTACTTTCTGTTGTTGTGCCGCCAAGCACGTAACTCAATAACGCGCACATTCTAACAGCAACAGCAACAGCAACAGCAACAGAAGCAGCAACAAGAACAACAACAATTAAGCTAACAATGTACCACACACAAGTAAAAGTTGTTGTTGGTGTCGACTGGAGTCGACCCGACATAATGAAAATTTGCTCGATTGCCCTGCCCCACGCCCATCCTCACCACAGCGCTTCGCTCCACATCCCGTCCTCTTTGCTGTGCTGCAACAATGTGCAAATGCC
This sequence comes from Drosophila mimica, assembly GCA_037043585.1. NCBI lineage: Eukaryota > Metazoa > Arthropoda > Insecta > Diptera > Drosophilidae > Drosophila > Drosophila mimica. The sequence continues at coordinate 909,267 of JBAMBE010000437.1, forward strand.
CACTGCGCACCTCCCTCCCGTACCCCCCTCTCCCTCCTTATCCCCTGGGGAAATTGTCTAATGAAAAGCTGCTGTCGACACAAACGAAGCATGGCTGAAGTGTAAAAAAAAGCATTGCAGGTTAGTCGGCAAGCGGGAATTGGTAAGGCTAGAATGGCAGCCGGGGAGAGTGGTGGGGACAGTGGTCCGGCTGGGAAGGGCTGGGTAATAAAAGCGCCATCGATTAAGCCTTAAACACTTTGATGATGCTACTCGAGAGCTGCAGCAGCTGCTGAAAGCAGCAAAATATATTTATAAGAATAAACGTATTTAGACCAAAAAAAAAGTGTTATGAAAGGACAGATTCAAACATGAGTTACAATTATTTTCGATAATAGAAGGATAATTGTTAGCTCAAAGTTACTGTTTGTGTTTGGTTTTTCTGCAAGTATATTTAATTGCTTGCATTAAGGGTATTCCCAGTTCGATGTGCAGAAGAAAGCTTTCGATTTCCTTGATTTTTGCTATCACACAGCTGATGGCTTCATTATGACAGCTTAAATTATTGGTGTTGCTGCCGTTGGAGCTACCAATAATGTTGATGATCGCAATAATGATGATGGAGAGGCAACGTTTGAGTAACTGAAACCCGCAAAGGGTCGTCGCAAAAATAGAAAGAAAGAAAAAACCAAAATGAAAAGAGAAAAAAAAACGTGGCTTAAAACGCTTAATGGCTGTTTGGCTGTTTGGCTGGCAGCTGCCAAGTGTTAATTATATGGCGAGGCACTTCAATTGCAGTCCAATTGCTGCTGCGCCCCAAAATGCTACGCTATTTATTTGCATGTGTCGACCTGCTCAGCCCCCTCCCTCTCCTCGTCGCAAATTGGTCAACTTGACGCAATCACGACAAATTCTTGGCGTGAAATTATTTTGGCAAACTGCAAATGAAATTATGTTCATATTTAAGCGAGCAGCTAACTTATGGCCATGTTTTCTGTTTTGGCCTCAACCGAGCCACATACTTACAGCTGCTGCCAACTCTGCTATGCCCCGTTGTCTATTGTCAATGAGTTATGGGGCATTACGGCGCAAGTTTCTGCAAATTGCATTTCGAGCTGTGGTTGCAAATTCTCCACAAAAATGAACTGAGTCAGGTTTTAGATTTGCTATTTATTTTATTTTTATTTTTCTTATTTTTTATTTTTTATTTTTTGCTCTTTCTTTCTGTGTTTTATGGGTGCTTGTGGGAGGAGGCAGCAGCGAATCAGGAACTAAAACTAGCTGCGATTGTGAAGGTGAAGTTCGTTGCACCCGCTGGGCAAGATTACAACTGCCATTTGCCAGTAGAAATTTGCTAGTTGCCAGTTGCCACAGTCGTCATCGTCATCGTCTTCAACCACTGCTGCTGCTGCTGCTCTGTAGCAAAGTAGACGGGGCAAATAAATTGATTGATTTATGCCATGAGCCCAGCAGACAGCAGGGCAATCTGCAGCTGGTCATGGCTTTTCTTTTTAATGCTTTTGGTTTTGTTGCTGCTTTTAATTATGGGCGTGCAGTCTTTCTCCCTCCCTCTCTCTCTCTCTCTCTCTCTCTGTTTCTCAAAAAGACTCACTGCGCCATCCATTAGCAATTTTAATTTATTTATGTATGCGCCGCAGTTCGACTGTTGAGTTGTAGACTGCAGAACCAAAGAGCAGAGGCAGCAACAGCTCCTCATGTCTTCAGTCATGTCTTGAGTTGTCTTGAAGCGTACGAATGTTTGCATAAATTAATTTCAAATGCACAAACATGGACTAGAACACCACACGGATTGCATGTAATAACAACAGGCAGTACATGCCGCACAGACTAACAACTTTGAGTTTGAGTTTGAGTTTGAGTTGTCATCTCTGATTTTATTTTATTTAATTTTAATTTAAAGTGCAATTTATGTGACATTTTGCCTAATTAAGTGAAGGCAAATTGCAGTTAACATGCACTTGACCATCACTTCATTTGCAGCAATGGCATTTTAGACTCGGTTGTAATCGCCCATAAATCAGAGTCAAAAGCCAAATTACAAATTGCTCATACAACGTTTTGCCAAATGTTATTTGGCTAACACATAAGCGTTTACTGAAGTCATTATACACTAACATTGGGCAATTTAGTTAAGGCTAAATGGATTTCATTTAGTTAATCGCCTTAAGAATTTTAGTTTATATAGAGAACAAGTTTAAATAAAATATAAATTATTTTGTATTTATATATTTAATTGTGTCAAATTATTTACCAGGGTATTTAAAATTCAGCAAGCCTAATTTGAACTCAACTTTCTTGTTTTGTGTGGCTTTTATTGCGGTGTCTTCACTTTTTAACACCTTTCGTAATTTTTATTGATAATTAAAATATGAATTAAGCAAGACGTTTATGTAAACAAAGCGACGCTTTTGTTGTTGCTTTAAGCCAAACAAATTTGGCCAACCTTGAACTGAAGCTAGTTTTAAGCATCCACTAAATATGTGATGAGCGCTTCTAAGAGGAAATATGATATGGGCAGGTTCTGGCCATATTTAATGAGGTTTGGATACTTAAAACGGTTTTATTGGCTAATTTGCATTTTGATTGCATTTAACAACATCGATTTGATTTTTATTGTTGACAACGCTTCGGTCACGATTCAATTAAATTGTAATTTTTGTTGCAGTTGGCCGAAAAGTGCAGGTGCGCACACGTGTGGCTAACAGCATTTTAATTCATTCGTAATTCCAATTCGCAACTGTAATTTGTAAATGTAGCATTCAATTAAAAACGCATTCATTGCTCACAAAGCCCAATTGCTCAATTTGAATTGAATGCGGGGTGTCATTTCTATTGTGCATATTTCCTGGAGCCACAAACAACTTTCCAATTGGCTTTTCTTTTGTTTTCGACTGGATTAATTGCGACACTTCGGCATAATCAATTATGTTGCTGTTGCTTCGAGTGCTCAATCTTTATTGCATTTGTTACCACTGACAGTGTCGAGTGGCTCTCAGACACATTCCACATTGCCACGCCCCAAGCTTATGCCAAGTGCATTGACAATGCTATTAACTGATTGCCTCACGTTTTGTTTATTTTTTTTTTTGTTTTCTTTTTATTTTTCTTTATACACCCGTCAGCTGTCTGCAAAGAATGTGATTGTGATTACGATCTTCAGACAGCATTTGAATAGTTATTATTAGCCACGATTATGTAGTTAGATGTAGTCTTTAGCAATAGCACCGATGAGTCTACAAACACAAACACATTGATGACCTCATTGACCTTGTGTATGCTTTTTACCTTGGCATTGGCCAACCAACTAAGTTTACTACAATTGCCTTTTTAGATACATGTGTACTTACAACATTACCTATAAAAACTTTATAAACAAAAAAGCACAAACACTCTGACTTGTTGGGGAGTTTGTTTTGATGGCTATTTGAAAATTATATAGCGCCAGCTTGCAACAACAACAACAGCAACAACAACAGCAACAGCAAATTAATGGTGTGTGTGTGTGTGTGTGTGTGTATGTATGTGTGTGTGTCTCTGGTAATTAAGTGCCAAGTGCTCGATTAGATGATTGCCTTCTGCCTGAAAGTACTTACAGCGATCTTAGCAATCTTCGCATTCTATCCTCTTTCTATGTTCAGCGTTTAAAAACCTGGTCTGAAGGTACTCTTAAACATGTTTACTCCAATGAGTTGCCTCTTGTTTTTTTTTTTCTGTTTTTTTTTTCTGTTTTTCGTAGGCGCACACATTAATCTAAGCTTAGAATGAGCACACTTATTTATAGCTATGCGCCAATCATCAGATGAGCTAGTCAGCCAATAGCCAATATATATATATATGTATATATGTATATATTTGTATACAAATAGTTAGCCAAGACTTTGGCTGCTTGATTAACTGTTGTACAAACAGCAAACATATTTTTAAAAAATAACAGCAAACATATTTTTAAAAAATAATTTTTCTACCCTTGAAAGGTTGGCATAATAAGTTAATCATTAAGTTTGTCGATATATATTATTTAACCATATTCTAATTTTCCAAGTGATCTTTATTGACTATTCTTTGAGATCTCTTAGGAAAGGTTTTTTATTTTTTATTTTGTATTTATTATAAAAGATCTATGATAAAATTATACTTCCAATAATATTTTTAATACTGCTCACATTTCAACAAAGTAGAGTATTTCTAACTTCGTTGGCATTTTCTCTTGACTACTTCTTCTTCCTTCTTTTTCTGTTCTCATAGTTTGACCGATTTGTTGGCTGCTTAAAAGTCAATTAATGGCCAGATATGGGCTTTTCTTTCCGGCTCTTCGGGCAAGGTCATTGCGCAATTATTGAAAACTGAAAATCATGAGCAAAATCATGTGCGGAACAGCAAAGGCAAAATTGATTTCAGCTCGGACTTTGGCACTAGCCAAATGAAATGCACGTGTCATCTGGTCTTGGCCACGCCCACTGGCTAACTGGGTCAGTTAGTTGTTTGATGTATGGGGAGGGGGAGGGGGAGGGGGAGGGGCAGCTACTGGGTACTTCCACAATTACACGGCATCATCAATTTCATATTTACCATTGTGTCGCATGTGTGGAAGAGTTGCTTGGTGGCGACTCGATCTTTTCGACTCAAGTCATTGCCGTTAGCCATAATTGACCATAATAACAAAAGTTAAGCGCAATGGCATTCGCTGTTGTTGTTGTTGTTATTGTTTTTGGTCCCCACCATCCATGAGGTTGCACAGTTTTCTCAGCTGTATACAGTATGTTGCTGTTGCTGCTGCTGCTGCTGTTGTGGTTGTTGTTGCTGTGACATTAACCCACAGCAGCCTCACATCGCATACCTCGCACGAAAAGTGCCGCAAATAAAACGTACGAAAAATTTAATTCAATTTAATAAGCGAATATGTTGCGTGCCACGGCTGCAGTTCGGATAAGAGTTGGGTGCTACACACACACACACACACACACACACACACACATACATACACATAGATGTGATACCTTTCTCTGTCTGTCTCAGTCAGTCTCTATCTACATCTCTCCGCTCGCTGTGTAATGTGGCGCACTCGTGCATTCTCCAGAGCTTGAGCTCCACAGATGCTTGAGCACTCAGATGGCGATGAGGACAACGACGCCGTTGCCTTTGCGCTCCCTGTGTTTAGTCATGCGTGCGCTTAAGTGTGTGGCAGCACTTGGAGCAGCAGCAACACCACCAGCAACAACAACAACAACAACAACAATAACACAAACATCACCAGACCTGGTCTTGGGGCTTGAACTGTCGTCGGGCGTCGCTCGTCCAAATGTGAAAATAATCGTAAAAGGCAATTAGCGCAAAATAGCTTTGACACTCATTCAAGTTAGCTGGCCATGTAGGTTACTGGTTACTCTTGGTCTGAAGGCACTACAACCCCCCATCGTCCCGCTGTGTGCCTATGCCACACCACACAGGGTTAGGCAATTTTCGTTCACATTTGCTTTTGGGGCGTTTTGTTTTTGAGACTCTTTACATTAGCCAAATTAATCAGATGTAGGTCAGTGGGAACATGTAATTGCCCGAATGCTTGGCTGACTGTCGTAATAGAGCTGCAGGGAATTCTCCAACTCGGTCTCTCCAGAACAAACATAGCACACTTAATAATTGAATATCTAATTATTAAGCCCACAATTTGGTAGCTTACCATTTTTAGGTAGACATAAAATAGAGAAAATTGCTTATTGCTTAGTGTAACGAAATACTGCAAAGCATATTAAAAATACAAAAATAAATAATAATAAATAATAAATAAATAAATAAGTAATAAATTTGTCTGAATAAATTCATAGATGTAAAAAGCTGGATTACGAAATGATGATATTACAATGCATTGATTTATGTGTACTTAGAGACGCTACATCTTTGACTTAATTTCAAAGAATAATTATTATTTTTATTTTTATGTGTTATGTATTATAATAATTTTTTTTATTATAATTTAAGTTAAATTATGAACCACCTTTGATTTAAATTCAAAGATTACTTATTATTTTTATTATTATTTGTTATGTATTATAATTTAATTTTTTATTTTAATTTAAGTTAAAATATGAACCATCTTTGATTTAATTTCAAAGACTACTTATTATTATTATTATTATTTGTATGTATTATAATTTTTTAATATAATTTAAGTTAAATTATGAACCACCTTTGATTTAAATTCAAAGATTACTTATTATTTTTATTATTATTTGCTATGTATTATAATTTAATTTTTTATTTTAATTTAAGTTAAATTATGAACCATCTTTGATTTAATTTCAAAGATTACCTATTCTTTTTATTATTATTTGTTATGTATTATAATTTATTTTTTTATTGTAACTTAATTTTTATTATAATTAAAGTTAAGTTATGAACCACCTTTGATTTAAATTCAAAGATTACTTATTATTTTTATTATTATTTGCTATGTATTATAATTTAATTTTTTAATTTAATTTAAGTTAAATTATGAACCACGTACAACAGTTTTACTTTTCTAGGTACAAAGGCAGGAAAAGATAATATTTAATCAACTAGCCTTTGTTCATTTGTGTTTTACTCTTTTTTTTTAAATTTGTAGAGCTCCCCTGTGCCAGTTTATCGCATCCATATGCTCTCTGCAGCGTGGCTGTTGCATTTTTAATAAAGCTGTCGCAGAATCACCAGGAGTGGAGTTTTACTTTTACTACTCAAATTTTAATAAACGGCAACCATTTGATTTTATACATGTTTTGTGTGTTTTGTGTGTCAGCGCGCCAAAAGTCATGCGGCCAACTTGAACCTGAGTCATGCATGGCGGCTGGGCTGCCGTGAGCCCCAGTTAGCCGTAGTTAGGGGCGCCACCGGCACTGGGCCACCTTCAACGGTGTCATGCCACAGAATGGGGCTCTGCTCCGCCTGTGTCTGCATATGATCAACATTGTGTGTCTCAGTAGCAGCAGCTGCTGCCGCTGCCGCTGCTGCTGCTGCGTCAGCTTTGCACACCTGGGCACACTCGATGGCAATGGACCTATTGGCGATATGACTCTGAATTGTTGGATACCTGGTCGATGTCGCTGTCGATTACTCAACCCCCGTGGCTTCAAAACGAGCGCAAGTACTCAAATATGTATGGCAACCATACGCTGCGCCAATTTGTAGGCTATTGACAATACGTTCCCAACCCCCCTGCACTTACAACCCCCTGGCCATAACAGCCACCAGATTGGCCCCCTCGCTGTACTCAATTCTCCCCACTGAACCCTCTGCCAAAAAAACAACAACAAAACATGCGGCAACTCTGCGAAACAAAGGCGCATAAAAGTTGATAGCGTCCGGCGCAAATTTTATCTATCGAAAGGGTATTTGTGATTTTGTGTTAGTTTATTTAACAGCTCCTAAAGGTTTAAAGGGATATGCAAGGAATACCATAGTCATAAACAAAGAGATCGTCACAGATTAGTGCCAAAAAAAATCGTAGATAAATTGATTACTCAAAATATGTAACAATAGCTGTATCACAAAAAGCGTAAAAATAATTTAATGAATAAATAACAAACAAAATGAAGTTCAGCTCTAATAAAAAACAAATTTAAAAATAATCACTCATTTTTCATCCTTTGTCCGGTTAGAGTATTTTCTAGTTGTGGTGATCAGTTGGCATTTTTTGTATTGTAAACTTTTGCTTTTGGTTTTTATTAAAATGTTCAGTTGGTTGTTATTGCTGCAGTTGTGTGTCTGGCTGTTTATATTGACATATTTATGGCTGTGACCGTTCGAGTACCCGTAGCCCCTTCCTTCTCACCCCCACCACCACCGAAAAAGTCTGATTTCGCATTCATAACATAAATCAGAGGGTGCGCCACCGCTGCAAAGGCAACAATAATTGACACTCCTTAATTTGCAAATTTAAAATTTTGAGTGAGGGCAGCAGTTAGTTTTGAAGGACTCACATATGTCCTGTGTGGCTGGCTTCTAATTGCTGGGCAGCGGGTGGGCACTGCTCACCACATGTGGCATCTGCTCGTGTGCGATTGTGTGTCGTGCGAGATGCTTGCCACATGTCCTGAGGACCAAGCCAACAAATCATCATTTTTATGGCGTCTTAGAAACTAGGCGCTGACATGCAATCAAAGCAAAGGCAAATGCCAAAAAGGCCAACAGCCTCTGCAGCGGCTAACTTAAAGTTATAAGCCAAGAGGCAGGCGCAGGCGCAGCGTCTCAATTAATTACAGATTTCTTGTTTATAGCACTTGGTGGCAATGTGGCCAGCAAATTGGTATAAATCAATGGCAATGCCAGGCTGCATGCAACAAGAAAAAAAAAATTGAAAAATTGAAAGAGAACAAAAATAATTGCCCAATAGTCGGAAAAGTCGGAAATTTGTAGATGGTCGAGTTGACAATTTTGCGCGTTGCAGGCAAAAATATGTTTTGTGCGGCAAACAAATTTATGTTTCTGGCTATAAATTTGTGGCACATGCATAACACAGACACACGCACACATACACCCACCTGGGCAGGCACCTAGTTTATGGCCAAAAGCGGCAGCGAATAATGAAAATGTTTTCCATTTCGATTGGCAATTTCCGCAATTTCTTGTTACTGCTGTCGGGCTGTCCAGTCCAGCAACAAATTATTGAAAGCAACGGCTCAAATGTGCCGCACAGCCAGTTGCAGCTTTAGCTTAAGCTGACTCCCATTTGCGGCTGTGGCCGCATTTGTAAACAAACAGCAAATTGGGACAAAATTTGTTTGTCTGTGGTCAGTGCGTCAGAGTTAGCTGCATTTGGCCAATACACGTGTATGAGTGCTCATTATGATGTACGTTGCAAGTTCATTATTAAGTAAAAGAGTGCCCGTCTAGTGAAAAGTTGTAATGTTCTGTTATCAGCCTAAAATGTGTTTTTTTAAATAAACATTAAAGTTGATATCTCTCACTTTTATAAGCGAACGAGCGTAAAAAATCGATGATTTTAAATAACAATTACAATTTTTTTAAAAGATATTTTTTATTGATGACAGGAGAAACTCCAATAAAACTGTGTGCTGTGTGTTTTTAACAGTTTGCTGATAAGATATCAACATAGGAACATCAGCGGTGGCTGTGGCATCAATAACTGTCTAAAGCATAAAACCAAAAACTAAAACCGCAGTCTGAAAGCAACAAAAAGGTGGTATTGTAAAAAATGGCCAACAGGCTTGTGAAATTTTCTAGCTCTCTGTTGCTGTTGCTGTTGCTGCTGGTTGTTGTTGTTGTTGTTGCTGTTGCTGTGTGTTGTTTGTCTGTTGTAAAATTGAACAATGCCACTCAAAAAGTTAAAGTTCTGTGGGTCAGTAGAATTTTCTCAGGCCAGCAACGACTTCGACTTCGACAACGGCCAACAACTTGGCTTTACGCATGCTCAGCCAACGAATGGAACTGCCAACATGCACCAACCACCAGCCACCATCCACCAGCCAACATGTAGCGATGTAGCCATGTAACAGCCATCCACCATGCATGTGGAGTACTAATGAAACCATAAAAATCAACCGCAGACGCAGACGCAGACGAAGCACCACCAGGCAGATGAGAACCGAGGTCCGCTTGGGTTACAAGCCATGGCAAGTTGAAGTATTTTATATACGCTAGCAGAGGCTATAATAATTTTAGCATTGGATTTGTAAGTCATCGAAGTATTAAACATATTCTTGATTGTAAAATTCTCTCATCTCGATGATTAATTTGCCACAAATGTCTTTTAGCTACAGTCAGTGGATGTATTACAATTATTTATTGCGTAGATTATTTCGATTTAACTATCAAATTTACATTTCTTTATTATTTTGATTTTAGTTTTAATTAAAAAATGTAGCTGTGTTGAGCTTGGCAAGGGTAAATAATCTTCGGTGTTCGGCAGTTGGTTTTGTTTTGGGCTTCTTTTACATCTTCTTGTGTTATTAACGTGTTGCTCTTCTTGCTGTTGCTCTTTTTCGGTCAGAATGCTGCTTGGGGTAATTTCAGTTTTGACCGGGGCACGGCCTTAATGTTGACCACAAAATGACAGACACGACTTGCCAGACGCTGAAGTTGCATGCAAATAATTACCAAAAGGAAATCCAGCAACAGCAACAGCAACTACAACAACAACAACAGTGCGTTGTCTGTCAGTCAGTCTGTTATTTTGTCAGTTAGTTAGTCGGCTAGTTGCTACAATAATGGAAATGAAGCATGCGTTGTTGAGATTCAACATTTCCTGCGTATGCCACACACACACACACACACACACACACACACAAGCACACACACAGTGAAATCTGTCAAAATAAGCCAACTTTGCCTCCTCAGCCTCTCAGTTTCAGCTTTAACTCTAAACTTCATCTCCGACCGCTGTTGACATGGGCAATTATGCTTAATTACGCCATGAGAACCGAATCTTGACAGCGAAAAATGTGCGTCTCACACAACCAAACATACATATACATATATATACATATGTATATGTGTTTTTGTCACACTTGAAATGAGGCTAATATGCGTATTTATGACTCCATATCTGAACTTTCACACAACAACAGCAGCAGCAGCAACAACAACAGCAACAACAACAGCAACACCAACAACAGCAGCAACCACAACAAAAACGTGTCAAAATTTTCACTTTTTTTCGGGGCTGTTGTCACAATTCTCGTTTAAACTTTTGCTTTCCGTAGCTGACATAATTTTTGTTGTTGTTTTGTTGTTTATTTCTTTTGGTTAACAGCACGCAACAACAACCACAACTGCAACAATAAAATTGATTACTTTTTTGTTTTGTTTGTGGCCTGCAGCAGCAGCTGAAATTTGCATGCCTCGACTGAGTATCTGTGTATTTCCAGTATATCTGTATCTCAATCTATGTGCACCGCACGTGGGTGTGGTGTCTGCCAAGTCGTATAGCTTTGTTATTTTCTTTTGTTTTGTTTGTTTTTTGTTTTTTTGTTTTTTGCTTTTTGTGAATTTTTTGTCGCCTGTGCAATTATCATTTTAAAAGAAATCGTTTTGCGACTTGAACCGACTCAGTCCTGCTGCGGCTGCTGTTGTTCATCCTGTCGCCATCGCTTTGGGTCCTTGCCCCCGTTCGTTGCGTTTGCCACATCAATGGATAATTTACAAGTCACGTGTGTATGAAATTGAAACAAAATGCGCATAAATTTTTGTGCGAGACGCAGCCCCAACTCTGTTGAGTGTGTGTATTTCTGGCTAAGGGGCTTGTCTTGCCAGCAGCATTTAATATTAATGAGTTATAGCACATAGCCTATATGTTTGACGATGCGTCTGTTGTTGCTGTTACTGTTGCTGTTGCTGTTGTTGCCATTGCTGTTGCTGTCGTGTCTTGTGGCCCGTCTAGGCAGTGCTCACTTCTCGGTCCTTGCCAAGTTGCCGTGTTGAGAGTTGCATTTAGTTGGGGGCTCTTAAAATGCGCGACGATGACTGCACTACATGTTCAAGTGGGCAACAACAACAACAACAACAACGGTTGCTGATGTTGTTGCTGTTGCTGTTGCTGTTGGCCTCGCTTCACTGAATGACTGACGCAGTAGGCGCGACAGGCGGGCGGCAGGCAGACAGACAGACGAACGACGAACACAGACTGCCATTAAAGGATGTGCCTTGACTTGTGTTGTTTTTGGTTTTTGGTTTTTTGTTGTTGTTGTTGCTGTTTATCTTGGCAATGCCCATGTGAGGCAGAGATTGCTGCAGGGCCTCCTTCGCATGGTTGCTTCAGCTCAGCTCAGCTCAGTTCGTTTCGATTTCTATTTTGCTGTTTACTAATGCAGATACTTATATTTATATTCAACTATTCACCAACCACACCACCTTACAAGCACACCCTCGATTGCGCCCCCGGCCTCTGCACCCCTCCTCTCCATTGACGCCTTGCAGCCGCACGCATTTTAACTAAGTCATTTCAGTGACATACTTTGTCCGCAAAACTTTTACTTGTACAACATAGGTGTATAGGTTGGAAACGTATTTGCCACACTATATGGCCAACGGCAACGGATGACATTAAACCAGGCCCAGACCCAGACCCAGACCCAGTCCGAGACCCAGGTCCAAGTCCAGGCCACAGCCAATTGGCCATTAATAAAGCAATTCGCAATCGAGCTCAGCGAAATCGAGCAGACAAATCTATAAGCCAATTAGAACAGATCGCTGCTAGCCACAGGTCGGTTAATGCCTGACATTAAAATGAAAAAAACTGCGTTCATAAATAATATATGTATGTGAGGCACAGACCGAGGGCAGTCACATAAATTGTGAATGCAAAAAACAAAAACATAAACGTATAATGATTTTATTTAATTAGTAAGGAATAAATAATTTTAAAAAATACTGGCTTCACTTGAGTCAGCTGAATTTGAACACCCCAACAAGAATTAGCCCTAGATAATAATTTAGAATTATATAGGGTTGATATAGGGCTTAAAAACAAAAAATATTTGATTAAATATTCAATATAGTTTAAAATCGACTCCTTAATTAAAACCAATAAGCAGGGAATCTTTTAAGCATATAATTTAAACTTTATATTTGTCTCAAAATATGCAAATGGTAGACAAAACTTTAAAATTAAGAAAAACTGCTGCTGGCTTCTGGCTACTGGCTACTGGTCTAATGAAGTAAAGATTTAAATATTTGATTTGCTAAGTGGTCAAAGCAACTCTCGCTGCACATGGGCCACAAATAAAAGGAAACCGCAAAAATGAAACTGGAAATCGATGTATGTTTGTAGAGTTTCCCCCCACTGACAACTCTCGACAAGTTTGGTCTTTGCAGACATGTCAGGCTATGCCAGAGTCGAAATGGAAACCGATGTAGTTGCTGTATTTGTTGCTGTTGCTGTTGTTGTTGTTGTCGCTGCAGGTTTGTCAGGCTGAACAGCTCCAAGTGCAACTGCTGCAACTCCAACTGCCGGGGCAGTTTGTCAGTGGCTGTCGTCGATAAGCAGCCGCAGCGATGTAATTGACACAATTTGAATTTATATTTGAAGCCAAATGCGACGGCGACGGCGACGGCGACAAATGCCGACCAGGTGACTCAAGCTGAGCCCAAAATCCTGCCACGCCACGCCATGCCAGTCAGGCTTGTCCTTGGTTTGTCGCGGCGCATTAATCATCCATCCATCCCCCAAAGCCAAGTCGCGTACTCACGTACACTGGCGAAGGGGTGTGGTACTGTTTGGTTTATTTTTTGGGGCCAATTGCCGCATATATTTGCATGCGGCATTGCCACACGCCAAGTGCCGCGCCACACGACTCTCTGGGCCACGGTTGATTAGGCTACGTAATTTGTATATTAATTAGCAGGCGTGGGACAACAAACACTTTGTCATCTACGACTAAATCTAAAACATAAATTGAAATTGCCAAACAGACGAATAGTGAAATAGTGAAATAGTCTGACAGTCAGTCAGTTAGGCGGTTAGGCGGTTAGCCAGGTAGGCAGTTAGTTGGCCACCTTTCACTTGGCCAAGCTATAAATTTCATGGAAGAGATGCCAAACAATGCGGATGTAAATGAGCGCGAGGAGGAGCAGGCAAGACGAAGCCCCATTCGGCAATGTCGGTGGCAAAGGGCACTGTGTCATTGTTTTTATTTTTATTTTTGTATTATTTTTATTTTTGGTACTAGCTGCCACGGCGTCTGCCTTCATTGTGCCCCCAAGTTGCAGATAAAAATCCAGAGTCAAGCATCAATATCGATACTTGAGGTGAGACTGAGAGTTGAGACTGCGGTCGAGCTGCGGCTAAGCAAGCGTGAAACATTAGTGAGGCCAGAAAATTTGTAACAATTGAATTTTAACGGCCAAAAGGCAGACGCCCGAGTCTGTCCGTTTTGGCCCGGTCATATGTTTGGCCGAGAGCGAGGTAAAAGGCCGCACAGTCAGACGCAGAATAGAAAGGTGTTAAATTGGCAAAGCGAGCGCGTGGAGTGGGCGTGCAACACAGCTATGGGGCGTGCCACTCAAAAACAAAAAAGCACGCTACAAAAAGGTCATTAACTCTTTTGGCCATATTCATGTTCTGTTCGAGAGTTGGCCAACTGTAACGAAATCAAATCAATAGCTGCTCAGCTGGGCAGCTGCCTGTGATTGTTATTGACGATATTGCAGTCAACTGTCCATCAACATTTTTTTCGGGGCAGTGAAAGTGTCAAATTACTGACAGCCAACTGTCACATGGCTCAAAGTATTGCAGGCCACAATGGGTTAAGTGTTGCCCCCACAAGCGTCCGTGTTGGCGGTCACTTTCCAGCAGTTCGAATCCATAAAATCATTAGGTTTCTGTACATAATGTTATGATAGATTGAAGTACCTCGAGTGCTGCAGACAGATCTCGAGCCAGCTACTTCTCGACAACTTGTTTCAAGCGGGAAATATTGTATTTAGAGCAACCAATTACAGTCTATTATTTTATTCTGTTTTAATTGGAGTCCATTATTTCGCAGCTTTCGCATACTGGCTTAATTGTTATTAATTATTTCGCAATACATTGTTTCAAGCCAATTGATTTGTGGATTGGTTCCGCGGGCTCCATTAGGCAAATTGCCAAAAATTCCATTCAACTAAATCGAACCATAGATGGCGATTTCACATTGCTTTTTTATGGCCACGCCCTGCATTGCATTTGTACTGTCTTTTTTTTGGGGTTTATTTATGCGCATTTTAAAGCATGTTATTTTTTTAATCTCGCGCCCTTTTTTATGTTACCCCATGTTGCACACCCCCGCAATCGCTCGCAATTATTTGTTTTTGGAGCCGTCGCTTGTGTGCGAATTTCCGCGTCCCTTTTTTTTTATGATGTTGTTACTGCTGTATTTGCCATGTATTTTTAATGAGTATCTGAGTATGACTGCAAATATATCTCTCAGATACATATTAATCAACGCTCGTTCGCACTGTGCGACCCAGTTTTCAATTAAATATTGAGCTCCGTTTCCGCTTTTTTTCGCTGTTGTTGTTTTTCGCTTTGGGGTTTAATTAAAAATTGATAAATAATAAGCCGCGTGCTGTTTGTGCCACTGCCTGCAGCAACTGTTAGTTAGCCAGGGCCTAAATTAGGCTTAGAATTAGGTAAGTTAATTTCAATTGATTAATGACAAACACTCTATTATTTAATTGGGTCAACGCTCAGTTTAAGTTTTCAGCTGTCAATTCAATTTCGGCCCGAAAAGCTCAAGTGACAAGTTTTGCCAGCGGCTGCTTGTTGCTTGTTGGTTGCTGCTTGTTGGTTGCTGCTTGCCGCCTATCGACTGCTTTTTAGCATATAAATCAATGCATTGTAAATGTTGGTGCTGCCTGCAGGCAAAAGAGGCTTATAATAAAGACATGCCAATCGAGTAACGCCCGCGCGTCATGTCAGCATCGTTGATGCGAAGTCTGGAAACCAATCAGCTCTCACAAACTAAATCAAAAATCATAAAACCAACAGCAACAAAAAAGGAAAGAGGAAAAAACAAGAAATAATGCCTGGCAAAATGTGAATTGCACACATGAGCAGGCAGCTCATGGCCCAGAGAGGCGTAGGATTTTGGGCATATATTGGATGAACTGCAGCAGCCAGGGACAGCGACAAGCGACGAGCTCAAGTCGAGGCTGTGTCTGCGCCTGGGGCTGCAGCTGGGCTTCATCCTCCGGTAACATCCGATTGCCAGAGTGCCTAGCCTGGCTGTCGTTTATAAATAAAATTTGCATAAATTTAATAAACCCTGCTCGTTGTCAGTGCCCACAAAAGGCAGCTTTTTCGGGGCACTTGTTAGTTTCCCCGTTGCAGCAGCAGCAGCAGCAGCAGCAGCAACAGCGGTTGCAGTTGCAGTTGCAGCAGTGGTTGCAGTTGTCTAGCTCGAAGGTAGATTTGTGATTTACCGATTTACCGGTAAAGCGGTTTGTCACAAAAACGCCGTTGTCTCACCCAAAGACCCATAAATAACCCAATGCCACTGGCACAAATAATGATGACAGTACTATTCCTATTCCTATTCCTATTCCTATTCCTACTCCTATTCCTACTCCTATTCCTGGCTATCCCAGCGCATTCGCATCATTTTGCACGCATAAACCGCATTGCCTACGAGCTTGTTAGCCGCAATGCCACTGACAATGGGCTCAAAAAGAAGCAGCAAGCCGCAGCTGGCAAGTGCTGATGGGGCATATGCAACATGCATGTGTTTTGGCTTACAGCCTGTACCTTATTTTGGGATTATAAACTCAAACAGAAGCTATATATACTTTCATGTTCTAGAATTTTAAAATGTGGAAATATGTTTGCAGATCAAGTTAAACCACGACACATTTTTTGTGTCTATTTTAGTTGGTTAGGAATATTTAGCAGTTCTTGTTTGAACTGAATACAGAGTAACACTTAGTCGATAACCCTTGAGTGGATCACTGTTACGCGCTTAATACACATTTTGGCCCTCTTCAATTGACGGCGAGTGCATTGCTCTCTAAATCATCGCAATGTATAAATATTTGCGCTATGCCAGCAACTTCCTGGTTAAGGCAAAGTGCGGCAACAAATTAATGTCAAAGTCAAATGAAAATGGCATTTGGCAAGCTAGTCGCAGTCAGAGTTAGAGCCAAAGTCGCGCCATAAATTTAGCGCTGTGAAAAAAATGACAGAAATGCGTTTATTGACCAAATGCGCAGCAGCTCATCGATTACGAGGCCGAAACGAAGATGGAGGCAGCAACAGTCTGAAGCCGAGACTGAGGGGAGGTGCATTGGTGGTGCAACAACGGTGGCTGCCTTGACCATTGGCGCATTGGTGCATTGGCGCATTTGCGCATGCGTTTTCTGTTGCTGTTGCAGTTGCTGTTGCTGTTGCTGTTGCAGTTGCTGTTGCCTTCGGTTATGCCATTTGGGAAATGCCTTTGTGGCACACACTACTGCATACACAAACGAGTCGTATACGTAATAGCATTGCCTATGTTTGTCATTTGCTGTGTATTTTCTTCTTCTTCTTCTTGTTTTTTTCTTTCTGTGTGTGGCAGTTGCAATGTGTTGCGGCGCATAACTACATGAAATGAAATATCAAATAAATCGCTTGCAATTTAGCTATAAGCATTTGCCTGTTCTGCAAAATGTAGCCGTAAAGTAGAGAATATTTCGTTATTTGCCACAACTGTGCTTTGATGATTTCAACCTAATGTTTGCCAGTTTTACTAAATTAAGAGACATTCTACAATTTTGAACTAAGTGGCTATTTCTTCTGATTTCTTTTTCTCGAAATCTACAGTTAACACATAAATATTGTGTCCGTGCTTGAATAAATTTGTTATTTTTAACAACTAAACTAGAATTTTAGGTTATTCTTTGGTTTCATTCCTAATTATTTTTTTTTAGCTTTAAAGTCAATCAAACTAATTATTTTTATTATATGTGAAATAGCTAAATTTTGTTTCGCTATTTTTAGCTAATTTTCTCAGCACTGACTGCAGCTCATGTAAAAAGTGTCCTCTACGACTGCCTGCCTGCTCCACTCCTGCTCCACTCCTGCTCCACTCCGGCTCCACTCTGCTGATCCACTCTCTGCTCCCAACTAGCAACTAACACTCGGGCTGACTGTCTAAGTGGCTGCTCTTTAGCGAATATTTTTGGATGCTCGAGCGCTAAATTTGTGTTACTTCCGAGCATTGGCAAAAGTCGTGAGGCAGCCTCGTTGCCGCTGCTGTCTTCAGCTACGCCCCACTCCTCGTGCGGCACAACGCTGACAGCGCTGTTGATGTGGCTGGCAACATGTGACAGGGAACAAGGCAGGCAACCAGCCCGCTGCCTAACTCTAATGCATGATTTATAGTAAAATATTTATTTTACTGTTAAGTAAATGCTGCGAAGCGACACGAGTCGCAGTCACAGTCGCAGTCGCAGTCGCATCTCTCAACTCTCAACACCAAAAAACGCCAAGGGGGGTTGGGGTTCAGCGACTGCTGGGTGGGTGCCACATACGGACTGCGACTGTGCCTGGGACAGGTTGCTGTAGCTGTAGTTGCTGCTGCTGCTTCTGCTGCTGCTGCTTCTGCTGCTGTCACAGTTGCTTATTGTTGTGGCCTTATCAGTGCTTATGCAAAAGACTAACTGTTTTTCATTTTATTTCTGCTCATAGTTAAGCGCTGGCAGCAGCTTGTTAGTTGGCTTAGGTTTTGGCTAATGTCACTCATACGACACGTTGCAGGCAGCAGATAAAATATTTATGTCAAATGCGGTTCGTATAAATCAAATGCTATCAGCTGATGACCCCATTCAACGTAATATACTCCCTAGCTGCTGCCTTTTGTTGTTTTTTTTTTTTTTTGTATTTTTTATTTTTTATGGCTTTTCAATAAGCGTGTCAAGCATAAATCAACTAAGCAGCAACCGCAGCAACACAACTTATCTCAATCTACAGTGGGTAGCTCAAAAATCTTTCACTCGCGAGCGCACAGCAGAATTGAACCAAGTGCTCTTCACAAAAATTATGACAAGCTGCCAGCCAACCAATCGAGTGCCTGAAAGCTGTACAAAAATCCAGCCAACCATTCCGATAAGCATCGTTCCATCGATTTTGCATGAGTGAGCGAGCGAGGAGAACGAGGAGCTCGAGGTCCTCGGTCTCAGTCTCAGTCTCTCGGGGCTGGGGCTGGGGCGTTGAAAAGCTTTTGCTTTTGGCTTAAACAAAAGTGTCATAAATCTTGCAGGTCGACACAAAAGAACTTGACACAGTGAAATAAATACGCAACATATACACACACACACACACACACACACACACAAGGGCAATATACAAAGCCAGCCAGTCAGCTAGTCAGGCTAGGCATTGAGACGCTGCTCGAGCAGAAGGATACTAATGCACGTAATACGTTCCACTTGAATTGATAACAAAGGAGCCCCGGCAATATGGCCCTATGTGAGCCAGAACAAGCCCCACCCCAAAAAGATACAATGATACACCAGAGAAGAGCTGCATCATCGACCCACGCTGGGGCCATGGAAAATGTTGTTGGAGGTTTCGCATAGAGCCCGAGCCTGCATCGAGCTGTTGGCCCTGTGTTGCAAGTGCGTCAGCTTTTGGCTTTAGCTCTGGTTTGGCTTTGCTGCCTATTAGCCAGAGCAGAAGGCGTTAAGCCAAAGTCTTTTGTCAACTGCTTTCAGGGCAGCGTGAAATTCCTCTTTTGTGATAAATTTGTTTTGGCGCTGGCAACGACTTGTGATTTCCTGCGATAATAAAAGAGCAGCCGCAACAACAACAACCACTACCGCTGTTGTGGCAGTAGGCAACTCATGTTACCACTTTAATATATAAAATGCCAAAAACTGTGCTGGCCTAAAATCAGTTTTGGCCAACGTGGCCAAATGAAAATGAAAACAGAAGATTAATGGCAAACGACAAATTGCGCTCAATGTCGCATTAATTGAGGCAATGAGCGCATGAATAAATGCATTAATTTACACACCAACAGCAACAACAACAACAACAACAACAACAATGCAACCCAAAAATCAACAATGACAAGCCAAATGGTTTCTTTAAACTGAGCATTATAGCCAACCAAATCAGCGACGAAGGTCGCTTACAAGATTTTCGATTGTGATCTGCTGCTGAAATGACAATCATAATGCTAATGACAGACCCAAAAACAAATTTGCGAGAATTACTTAGAGAATTATTTATAAGAAAAAAAATTGCATAAATCTTCTGATGCTGGGATTATTTAGAAATCCAAAATAAAGTAAACAAAAAAACAAACTAGATAGAACGTTACAGTCGGACATAACCGCCAGCGAAATACTATTATACCATACAATTTTGCGACTCTAGCTTGCAAATTACGGCAGATATGCGCATTTTAAATTTGTAGGGACGAAGTTCCTGGGGGCGGCGGATGTGGGCGTGGTCCAAAAATTTATATGACAATCCTTGGAGGAGGTTACCAGAAAATTACCTTCCAAGTTTGGTAACTTTATCTTTAAAATTTTCGGAGATATACGGAGTTATCGATTTAATATCGGAATTGTCGATTATAGGCGCAGGTGTGGGCGTGGCACCACAAATTTGTTATCGGTTCTCAAAGGCGACTACCAGTAATATACCTACCAAATTTGACGTTCCCTACTCAAAAACTGCGAAAGATATAGCCATTTGAAAATTTTAGGGGCGGGGGTGATGGGGGCGTCGGAGGTGGGCGTGGTACATGCCAATCTTTCAAGGACCTCGCCAACAACCTACCAACCAAAATTGGTGACCGTATCCATTAAATTGTGAGAGATATGTGGATTTATCGATTTTCTAAAATCGAATTTCGCGGTTTTCTAGCTCCCTAGTGGACGTAGGTCCAAACCCAAGACACTTTAACTTTTGAGGGTATTTTCCAATATACGTTCCAAGTTTCAAGTCTCTATCTCTAAGGGTGTCGGAGGAACGCGCGTTCATACGGACGGACAGACGGACAGACAGCATGACGGACATTGCACAAAACCAATATACTATTATACCATTTTGGTAAAATAGTATAAAAACAAGCAGACGCAGAAACTATTTGAAACCACAAAAACAAAATAAAGCGAAAAATATTTTAAATAAAATAAACTTTGTGAAACCCCAATCTGAAAACCAAAACTAGACGGAAAAGTTTCAAAGAACCCACAAAAAATGCTACATTGGTAAAGAAAGACTTGTCTATATCGAGAAGGATATTTATTGTGGTCAGGATTATCTAACATATGAGGTTACGGATTTCATGAAAATGGAGGGTGAAAACTGATCTGATATGACTGGGCCTAAAACCCTCTAGCAGATCGTATCTAAAACTGATGAATTCAGCACCGGCGACGACTTATGGGTTAAGCTCTCTTTACTTGATAGATATATATAAATATATATATATATCTCATATATTTCGTAGATATATATGTAGATAGAGTTGGATGGAGATATTGGCGCTCCTTCAAATGCTGCGGCTGTGGCGCGTGTTACGGTCAACGGCAGCAACTTGTCTGAATTGGCACCACAACAGCAGCAACACACTCCACAAACACACTATTCAGACACACACAGACACACACACACACACACACACCATCTGAAAGCACACTCGTTGCTGTCTATTAGCGCATTTATGAGCAAATTACGGGAGCGTCATGGCAACAGCGGCATTGCTTTAAAAATGCTGCCACCCGCCGTTAGGTTGGCCACAAAATATGAGCAGGCCACCAGCTAATTGCACCACAACGACGTCGACAACGGTCCGGATTGGCAGCCCACGTAGCCAGCGGCTCTGCGGTTGCCCGCTTTTTTTATTTCTTATTTTTTATTTTTTACTTTTGTTTTGTAATATGCAACAAATCAACGCGCAAATTGTAACATAAAATATTTACACTGCACTCATTTTACTCTGCCCCCCGCCCACGGCGGTTGCATGCCTGTTTGCAGCATTTAGTTTATTGCATTTAATTTGCGCATTGTTTGTGCAGCTTTAGATAATTGCGAGCATCAATTGCAGGCGGCTTAGTGGGCGTGGCAGGCAGGCAAATCGCCCACACACAGTGGCAATCAAATTGCCAGGCGCTGACACAGTAGGCGGCTAGCAGTTGTGGGCGTGTCGGGTCAGTGCACATCAAAAAATCAAAAACCCCAAAAAAAAAGAAGGAAAAAAAGAGAAGCCAAATGAAAAGCCACAGAAATTCGCTGGCTTTCATTAAGTTTTCAGCGCTCGCCGGCAAATGCGATCTGTTGTGTATAATCAACGTCCAGCTGTCCAGGGCGTCCAAGCTGTCCATCAGTCCAGTCTGTCCGGTCTGTCCAGCCATGCTGTCCAACTGTTCGTTTGTTTGCATTTCACGCTTCAGCCTATGGCCCCGTGTGATTAATCTCCCACACGGCAACGGCGGCTCCAGCGGAGCACAAATCAGACGGATAAACTGATAGGGCAATGGAAACGGGGGAGAAAGAGACACACACACATACATACATATAGACAGACATACATTATGTGTTTGGTAGAACAAATGATTTCCCACTGTTATTGATGATGTGTTGATTAGGTTCTGAAACACAACACAGTCAACAAATTGCGGCCATGTGAATTTCAAGTCGCTGCGTTTCATTATGAATTTCACTTTGAACTCGTGCCGCACGCACACACACACACACACACACACACACACAGGTCGCTTATAGGACGCCCAGCTGAGTCTCTTAGAGTTCTGTTGCACATGTCCAACAACAACAGCAGCAAATGAAAAGGGTGGTAAATTGGGTCATGTTTGCTCAAAATATGTGTGTATTTTGCTGCAAATTGCAAGAATCATGCAAAACAGCGTGTGTCTAATAATTTGCCCAGCCAAAGACGAATGTGTGCGTATTAGTGTGTGTGTGTGTGTGTGTGTGTGGTGTGTGTGTGTATCTCTTGTTTCAAATTACCCAGCAAGCTAATGACTAGACAGCGCTGCACGTTTCCATGTTGCAAATGCCGCAGTTACGCAAAATGCAAACGTCAATTTATTAGAAGTTTTCTGCAGCTGCCGCCGCCTGTCAAATCCAAGTACAAAATTGTCAGTGGGGTGGGGTAGCTATCCCCTTGCAACACCAGGTGGAAGTATTCCTGTTCAAGCAATTAACGACAACTTTGTAATAAAGTTAGTTGCACTTTTGCATGCTTTCGAGTAAATTAAATATTCATACCTTGTGCAGGTGACTCTCGAATATTTCACTTAATTAGTGGCATGACAAATTGATGTGATGTTTGTGTACAAAAAGGAAAATTTATGTGTTTAATGATGTTAAATTATTCAGTTTTTGAATCATAATTACTAATGATTTGTAGTATTTTAATTGGCCAAGTATCAAGCACAGATCAGGTAAGGATTTATTTCATAAATAAATTAAATAATTAGTTGCATTTAATTTTTTCATGCAATCCCATTCATTTAGGTATTTTCAAGTATTTTTAGCTATTTCAAAATATGGATCTTAAACAATTTGATGATATACTTAAAAATATACATACATATATAATTATATTTAATTCAGTAAATATTAAATAATACACCAAAAAGCGAACAAAATGAATGTCAAATTTGTAAAAATTAATAATTAAATGAATAAGGAAGCAAAAGAGAACTTTGGATTTCCTATAATTTAGCAAAATTAATCACATAATTTGTTGGAAAATACACTCCGCATGCTTTGCTAAATGTTTGTCGTCGAGTCAGCGTTCCGTTTACCAAATCATAATTTTACGCCTGAATTCCTGAATAAATTGTTGAGTACGAGTGGAGGGGAATTGCTTGTGCCACGCCCACAATTACAGGTCGGTCAGTCAGTCAGTTAGTCAATCAGTCAGTTTGGCTAATGGTCAGACCAATTGTCGCACACGCATTTAACGTACACACACACACACACACACACACACACATGCACACACACAGGTGAAGTATGGCAGGCGTGGATCTGAGGTAAATGGCCAAGTATTTTGCAGCAACACTTTAGGCCAATCACATGCACTGCGAACTAACGGTAAACACCAGATGCAAGGGGCAGCAATGAAAATATACAGCTACAAAGTTTACTGCTACAATTGGCAAATTGAAAATTGTGCGCTGGTGGCGGTGGCGGTGGTGCCGGTGCTGGTTGTTGGTTGTTGGTTGTGGTGCAACCACAGCAATGCCAGCCACAGTCAGACCCAGACCGCATGAGCAGCAATTGTTGGTGGGGGAGGGGAGGGGAGGGGAGGAGACCTTGGCATCGCCCAGAGCCAAGAGCGCGTTCATGATGCGTTGGCTGCCAGATCAAGCTCTGGAGTCAAGTTGATGATGATGCAGACGAAGATGCATTTGCAGCAGACACAAGCAGTCGCAACATACGACGTTTCAATTTCAAAAACCATTTGGGCCCAGCTAGACATTTTAATGAAGCGCTGCCGGCTCTAGCTCGAGACGCATAACGGTGATGTATCAGGCCAGACCAGACCAGACCAGACCAGACCTGGCCAAGACAGACCCGACCAAGCTAGACCAGGCCAAGCCGGGCTAGACGTCCACGCACTGCAATAACAAATACAGCAAGAACAACAGCAACAGCAACAACAACAATAACAACAACAACCACGACAGCAGCAGCAGCAACAACAGCAGCAACAACAGCAGCAGCAGCAGCAACTCGTCACAGTCATAGCTTGATAAGGTCGCAGTCAGTCAGTCAGTTGGTATGCAAAACGAATGACTTAAGCAACGAACTGGCTGGTTGCAACTACAACAACAACAACAACAACAACTGCAACTGCAACTGCAAGGTAAGGCATACATTTCATTGCCAGTCTTGAGCACAGTTAGTTCTTGAGTGCAGCGGAATTTGAGTTATTGGCTTATGGAATTATTCAAATTCTGAATCATGTGCATTCGTAATCACAATAATCACTATTCAGTAACAAAGTGTGTATAATGAAAAAATATGAAATCTTAAGTTATGAGTATTAAATTGAATATATGTGATTGTCGAGCCCATTACTCCAATTGCAACAATGAGTGTCCTGCTGTCCGTCAGTCAATCAAATCTTCTAGACGTTTATAAAGTATACTTAGATAAAGAGTTCATGAATCTTTTCTATGCAATTCATAGAATCGTATAACTAAGTTGATAATATAATCAAGTTAAGTTTATTTTCAATTTTAATTTTTTGGGGTTTTTCCGTTGTCACTTTTAACTTTCGCTGTGTGGCTTTTGCTCTCGTTTTTATGAGGCACGCACACCCACAAGTTCGTGTGTTCTGCTTCGTGAGCTTCGCAACTTGACCCGGTTCGAACTACAGGCCATGCCTCATATATTGTAATTAAAACGAAATGTGGGGACCACTCCCCCCGCACCCTATCATAGCACTTGATTGCCATAATAAAGCTGAGGAGCTGAGCCGGCGTGGTTTAGGCGTTAATTTTGGGTTCTACTTGCCGCATGCCGCCAGCAAATTAAAAGTTTTCTAAGTGCACTTTCTCCCTGCTGCTGAAAAGTGAGTTGCGTCTTTTTGTTGTTGTTCTTCTTCTTGTTATTTGTGAGTTGTGGGCGTTCACTTAATTGCCATTTAATGCCAAAATCGATTGCTGCTTACCTTTTGCTTGGCGTCTTCTTGATGGCTCTTAAACTTTGCTCACATCTCACACTGCAAAGAGGGAGAAAAGAGAGAATCGCAAATTAGTTTATGAAAATACTTGAAACGCTTCAGAGTTTCGCTGTTAGCCGCACAAATTGTTGCAGTTCTAAACTGTTTTGGGCCAAAGTTAATTTATTGGCTGGCATGCAATTGACTGACAATTGACTGCAATTGACTGAACGTGGCCAAAAGTGAAAACGCAGCCCACTTTTGCTTTCCTTCAAAACTTTCAATTGGTGACTTAATTTCATTGGCAACAAAAGTGCTGCAATAAAAGCTAATGAAATCGAACGGCAACGAACAGCTTATTGTTAACGCGAAATGACTAGCGGCTAACAACAACAACAACAACAATAGCAACAACAACAACAGCCAACTTTAGAGATCGTCAACAAAAGCTTGCCCAAGAAATTATCAAGTGCAGTTCGCTTTGGGTTGGCACTTTTACTTTCATTGTTGTGGCCCGACTTATTTCATTGTTGCCATTGGGCTTTTGTGATGTTGCAAACGCTAACGAACATTTTTTGGGCGCCAACAACAACAACAACAACAGCCACAACGAGAAGAAACAGCTTTGACACAGCCGTAACAAAATTTTCACCAAACGGTCACATTTTACACATTTTGGGCCATTTTCCTTTTAGCAGCAGCTAATGAGTAAAACGCTTTTGGCACTGCAACAAGCAGCAACCACAGGGAAAAGCAGCAGCAGCAGCAGCAGCAGCAGCAGCAACAACAACAGAGGCTTAAAATTACAAAACAATTTGTCTTAAACGCTTAAGCTTCGATTTGTATGGGAAAATGTTGCTGCATCTTTGTGGCATGTGATGAGAAAATAACACCAATATCAACACCAACAAACCACACAAACAACAACAAAATCATTCGCTGTTTCTTTGTGTCTTATATAAGCAGATTAAACATACACCAAATTGTCAGCTACACCAACAGCAACAACAACAACAACAGCAACAGCAACAACAACAGTTTTAGCCAGGCAAAGACAGCAAATCAAATGCACTTTGGACGCAGTCACTTAATTAAATATAAACACAACAGCAACAAGTTAGAATCGTGTATGCTTCACTTAAATATACCCTGTAAACTGATAAATATATAATAATATTAATAATATATTGACACTGTTGATCAGCCTAACCATAAATATAGATATCTGATTGGTGCTTCTTCTTCTACCTTTGTTTCGCATGGGACATTTATTATAAATTTCAGGAAATATAAATAAAATAAATTTATTTTTAATTGATTATTATTGATTTTTACAAAAGTTCTCTAGTTATGTGTGAGATGTAAACTCTGCTTTGTTTGCACCTCTCCCAGTCTCCTCCACCGTAAGTGATTTTATACATGCTCTGAACACAACATGGACAACCCTCTTACAAACAAAAGTCGAGTTTCCCATTGAGAGAACAAAGCGTAAATTGCAGGCTTGAGTCTTGTTCAGTGTAGCGTTGCACAGACTTGAGATGTGGGCGTTGCTCAGTTTGTGACGCGGAGGGTGTACTTTGTGTGAGACGGGGTTGGGGGGTGCAGGGGACAGCATGCAAACTTGAAATTATCGTTGTTGATCTAAGTTTTGGAGCTTGAGTTAGCCGCTACTCGTTTTAAGTGCAACCTCAACAAACACAAACACAGAAATAAACAAACACCAGCAACAACAACAACAACAACAACAACAATAACCAGGCAAACGTATCAATTAGTAGGCAACACAATTCAGCAGGCCTGGCAACATTTTGAGTCTACGGCAAATAAAAGTGGAGTCGAAATTTTGTTCAGCTGCTCGGCGGCTTCAAAATGGCCAAGGCATTCTTTTGTAGTGAGGAGATGGAGCTGTGCCAGCTTCTCCTACATGTGGACAACGCCTTCAATTGCCTCGTCGAGTTGGCCCACAATGGGGGGCTGCAGTTCAATAATGTGTACGATGAGGATCGCATTCTCAACGGCATCTACACGAGGCGTGTCCAATTGTGCTACGAACTGTTGCGCATTGTCGAATATCTGGAGGATCAGCTGATCAGCTTGTCGATTACAGAGGTATACTATAACGATGTCGATACCGAGAATCGTCCACGAGAGTCCTATATACCACAATACGAGGCGATTCTGCGCCGCATACATAAGGAGGTCATCTCCGTTATGGAGCACTTCCAAACGCTGAAGAAGCGTCAAAACTATATGATGGAGAAGCGCTTCGCCTTGGAGAAGGCTCAAAAGTTTCTCTCCTCGGATGGGAACCGTGGCGCTCAGTTGCTGTACTCCGAGAGCCTTATTGTCAAGCTGCTGCAGGATCAGTCTGACAAGAATCCAGTCAGCACCCACCTCAACTACATACTGGGCAGCATCAATGCGGAGAAGTTTCCAGCCTTTGAGCTAATGATATATCGACTGTTTGGTCGCAATCTGTTAGTTCGACACGCCGAGATGCCCATGAAAATGATGGAGTTTGTGGGCCAACAGCATAATTTGGTGCACAAGTTCGTCATACTCCTGATGACCATCTCGCAGAGCTATCGACCCAAGTTGTTGAAGTGCTGTCAGGCATTTCATGTGACCATTTTCGAGTGCCCAGAAAAGCCCAGCCAGCGCCTGGAGATGATGAAGCAGCTGGGCCAGGACATTCGCGACTTAGATTTGGTGCTAAATGAGACGCGTGCTGTGCGCAAACGAATCCTGCTCTTCGCATCCACCGATCTGTACATAATGCGCATCAATCTGCACAAATCATTGAAGATCTACGATCTGCTCAATCGCCTGATTCAGCTGGGTGGACAGGATCATCAGAAATACTTGCAGGCAGAGTGCTTTGTGCCCAAGACACAGATTGATGAGGTGCGTGACGCACTCAATCGTAGCACTGAGAAGAATGCCCCACCGCCAATCCTGATGAAGCGCACTCGAAAGTTGCGACACATGCCACCCACATACTTTCGGTTGAATAAGTTCACGCAGGGATTTCAGAATCTCATCGATTCGTATGGAATGGCGGACTACAGGGAACTGAATCCGGCACCCTACACAATCATAACATTCCCATTTCTGTTTGCCATCATGTTTGGTGACATTGGACATGGCCTCATCCTCACATTTTTCGCTTGCGTCCTCATCTTCCAGGAGAAACGAATCGAGAACATGAATCGCTCGACTATGAGTGAGAATGAGATACTCAATATACTATATGCCGGCAGATATATCATACTCCTCATGGGAATATTCTCTATATATATTGGCATTATCTACAACGATGTCGTCTCCGTGGCAGTGAATATTTTTGGCTCCAGTTGGTCGGTCGTCTACAATGAGACGACAATTCTCACATTGTCCTCCAACCTAGGTTTGAACCCAAATGATCCGAAATTTTATTCAGGGGATCCGTATCCACTTGGCGTGGATCCCATATGGAAAATGAGTGGCGAAGATTCCATAACTACCTTCAACTCACTCAAAATGAAACTGGCAATCATACTGGGCATAGTACATATGATGTTCGGCCTAATGTTGTCAGCCATCAATTGCATTCATCTGGGTCACACAGCCGATTTGTTGCTGGTGGTGATTCCACAGTTCATCTTCATGATCTGTCTGTTCTGTTATCTTGTCTTTCTCATATTCTTTAAATGGATATTTTATGGCGGGTTAAAGAAGTCACCGCAGAGCTCGGCCTGTGCTCCGTCCGTGCTGATTATCTTCATCGACATGATGCTGATGAAGAATAGCGAAGTAGCTATAAGTGAATGTGATCTCGAAATGTTTCCATTTGAGCGCACTCTCGAATATATTCTGGTGATGGTAGCCTTTGCTGCTGTGCCCATTCTTCTGGCTGGAAAGCCGATCTACTTGACTCGTCGCCAGAAGCAGTTGACCAAGGAGCGCGAGCAACGGGATATGAACGATTTAAAGAAGAGCGGACGGGACACTATACAGGAGATGCGATCCTCGCTGCGCTATTCTGTCGAATTCCAGGACGTTGGGCAAGATAGACCGGGTTCGGGACCCAAGCTACAAACAGTCGAAGATGCTGTAGAGTTCGATATGACCGAGATCTGGATACATTCGGGAATCCACACCATTGAGACCGTTTTGGGATCTGTATCGCACACTGCTTCATATTTGCGTCTTTGGGCGCTTTCGCTGGCCCATAGTCAGCTTTCGGATGTCCTGTGGAATATGATCCTGGAGAAGGCTCTCGAAAATAGCTTACCCATCTATATGGGAGCACCGGTACTGATGGCAGCCTTCTTTGTCTGGGCCGTACTCACTGTGGCTATTCTGGTCATGATGGAGGGTCTGTCGGCCTTTTTGCACACCCTGCGTCTGCACTGGGTTGAGTTTCAATCAAAGTTCTTCAATGGCGCCGGGGAACCCTTTCGACCTTTCTATTTTCCACCCTCAACCATACGCGGTTAGCTTGGCGATGCTATATATAATAATATATTTGTTAATATTAAAATGACTACAAACAATTTACCTATTTTCATTGTTATGAAATAGTAACAGAAGATCAAATCAGGACAAGTTGCAGCTTAGTGTAAATTGTTATTAAAGAAAATAATAATAATTTACGAAGCCTGGCAACCCTGGCTAAAGATTATCATTAATAACAATTAAAATTTGTTGAAAAAATGGGATCTGTCAAAACCAACTGCAACCAGATAGTACGTTATATATAGGTACTATCAATTAAGAGCGAAGTAATCCTGGCTAATGCCAATAATTAGCAACAAGATGCAACCACGTTGCACGTTGCAACCCACGCAAATGACCGGCATCTGCATTTTGTGGACATTCCAATGCAATTAGCATTGGCAGTTGCAGTTGCAGCGCGTCTAAGGCCATAAACCAAAGCAAACTTTAAACAATTTCCATTTATTTGGTTTATGCCAAGCCAGGCGGCCATTGCCAGCTGCAAATGCTGCACGTTGTACGTTGTACGTTGTACGTTGCACGCGGCACATTGTTGGGTGCCAATGCGGGCGAAAAAGTCGTCGACCCTTTTGAAGCAGTTGTTGTTGTTGTTATTGTTGCTTTTGTTGTTAATGTGGCTGCTGCTGCTGCTGCTGGTGCGGCTGCTGCTGCTGCTGTTCTTGTCGTAGTTGTTTAGCTTGTTTTCTATACTGCAACACACACAGCTGAGTATTTGCTGGCGTGACTGTTCAACATGTTGCCGTTTGCAGTTTGCTGTTTGTTGCCGCGCCGCCATTAACACCCACGCCAAAAGCGACAACGTTGCCGGGGCGAGTCTTGGCATAAATTATGTACCACAAGCGATGACGCATGCAGGCCTAAGTAGACTTGTTGCATGCATAAATAACTTTCGTTAGCCACAGCAACAGCAACAGCACACGGCAAAAAATAAATAAATAAATAAAATTGTCTTATTAGATCTTTTGCGCTCCCTAAACAAAAGACACAAAGCTCAAGCTCAATGCATTTTCATGACCAGAGCAGGTTTCAAATGCTACGCAATGGCTAACAAAAAACAGGCTTTGGCTTTGACTCTGTCTATAGCTATTACTGTTGTTGTTGCTGTTGTTGTTGTTGTTGCTGTTGTTGTTGCTTTTAGCCATAGCACGCGCCATTCTCTGGTTCAGCTGAACGCAAGAAGTTCGTTGCCCAAGTCTTTTGTTTATATTTGGTAAGTTGTGTTCTAATGCGAAACGCTAGTTGCTAGTTGCTAGTTGCCCATAGTTGTGGCAGCTGCTGTGTTTATCTGTGTGCTTTGTGCCCACAATGGGCAGCTGCTTAGCGCGTTTATGGCCAGCAATTGTCAAGTCCCTCGGGTGGGCAGCCTGCAACTGCAACAAAAGCAAGGTCAGCGTTGTTGTCTTCGCTGCTGCTGCTGCTGCTGCTGCTGTTGTTGTTGCTGCTGCTATTTTAGCTGGCCACATTGTAGTAGTCGCATGGGGAAAATCAATTTCAAACTAAAACGTCGCATTGCTTTGCTTCCTCTTCCTCGCTGCTCTCTACCCTCCTCCCAGCTTCACGTCACGTCACGTTGGGTCATCAATTTTTTGAGTGCACTCCGACGGACCTTTAAGGGCGCTCAGCGGCTACTGCTCTGGCTGTTAATGTTGCTGTTGCTGTTGCTGTTGCTGTTGCTGTTGTCATTGTTGCCGAGTCTCATATGCTCTGATCCCAAGGGGAAAGGAGCATATTGAGACTTGAAACTTCAAATAAATGCCCGTATAGATAGAATTTCTTAAAACGCCCAAAAGTGGGCAAAAAAATCAATAAAATCCCATCCTACAGCTTAAATCGATCAAATCTAAATGTTTTTGAAATTTGTCAAATTATGGATTGCAACTCCAACAGATTTAAAGAAACTAAGCTCATTATCAAGAAATTCCATTTTGATGTGTTTTAAGGTATTACCAAGCCAAGATCAGAGTATTATGCAGTCGGTTAAGTACGACTGCAACTTGGTTCATTTTTTATTTTCGTTTGTATTTTTTGCTATTGTCTGTCTGGGCTGGCGAGCTGGATAGCTCTGCTTTTGGGCTTTACATGCCGAGCATAACAAAAAAGGTGTTAAATTCAACTCACAGCCAGCAGTGGGGCAGCAGCGGGAGTGAAGGGAGCACGGGATTGGGGGTAGAGGCAACGGGCAACGGGCAACGGTGGCAACAGCCACTCGAAAAGCACAAGCAATGTCAATGGACGCTGAAGAATTTCTGCCACAACAGAAGGACATTTCAGCTACGACTGCGACTGTCCACCGACCTGAAGCACCTCAAGTGCTTACCTCACTTCACAATAAATATATATATTTATATATGTATATACTAAATACATATTTTGTTGGGGCTGGCTGAATCTCAGGCAAAGTATTCAAATGAAGTCAAGAGTTCGACGGCAACAACAACATCAATAGAAGCGGCTACCTGATGGAAACATCAAGAAAGCAAATGGGCAACAAATCAGCAGCAACAACAACAACAACAACAACCATAACAAAAACATAACTGTAAACAGCAAGTTATTAACTAAATTAATTAACTTGCCACACACCTTTGCACACGTTGGCAAGTGGAAAAATGTCGCAAATTGTGCATTGTTTTCGTTTAAAGTGTTGTTTGCTGCTGTCCGCAGCTTGCTTTGGCTTTGTTTGCTTATTTTAATTAAATTTAATGGCAACAGAGTTTTGCAGTTATTTGTTTAGCAGATTCTTAACGCGGCGGAAATCAACAATTGGCCCCATTAAAACCAAGCTGGCCAATTTCTGGACTAACCCAGCAGCGACTTTCACTCAACAAAACGCTTTAATTAAAATTGCAAAAAGAAAAATTAATTTAACTATGTCGGAATTTGCCAGCTAATTTAACCAGTTTCTGTTTAGTTTTGTTTTTATTTTAAGTAGCCGCCGCCACAGCCCGAAAAGTGAAATTTGTCTAGCTGAGAATCCATTTTTGGCATTTAGCAGTTTATTAGCAAAGTTGTAGAATATAATAAACAATGGCCAAATACAGCTGACCAAAAGAGAAATGGGAAAGAAACCGATTTAATAAATGCAAATTACCGGGAATATCTCTAAAATAAATCAACCTGGGGAACATACTATTCCAAGATATTCCCATCCCAGAAAGCTTTTAATGTGATATACTTAAAATACCTCATCAAATTAATGAGCACATTAAAACCACATTAACATTCCACACCCCAATCAAAAATTAATCTAGTTTTAAGAGGTTTTCCTCTTGGAAATCGATCAACTTTTGACCAAGTTATTGGAGTCAACAAATAATCTTAACTTTGTTCACTTAAAGGTATTCGCTTTGTCATATAAACTTAAGCCTTGTAACAATAATATTTTCCTAGCTGCCGAATAATGAATATGGAAATTACTTTGCAATTGAATGTGAAATATGGTTATGTTAATTTGTGGCACCGATTTACGTATTCTCGATTGTATCATTCTTACATATTTTACATGATCTTGGCAAGTTCGCTGTCTCAGTCTTTTGTTTTGCCACCGCATGCATAATGAGAAGCCGAACCAGATATGATACATATATATATATATATATTTGAACGAAACTGTATAATGCGATCGTATATATGTCAATTACAGCACGATTTTTGGCAAATTTGCTTGTCTCTGACACATTTCCAACTGGCTGCGAATTGTGGGTCAGGTCTGATACCGATTTATGTCGTCGGCGACAATAAATTTGTCAGCCTTTTGAGCACCGTTAAGTAAACGCAATGCATGATTTGTGCTTTATAATGAGGGCGAGCAAAGACGACGACGACGACGACGACGGCGACGGCGACGGCGATGACGACGCCGATGACGATGAATGTTGAACGTTGAATGTTGAACGTTGAACGATGAAGACATCGACAAAGGCATAAAGCGCTCACGTCGGACTTATAAAATATTCATTATATGTGTTTGTGTGTTTGTTGACTTGAAGCTGTCAAATAACAGTTTACGTACAATTTGTATGTAAGAGCCCACATAGTTGGTTAAGTCATAAAAATGCAGTTCTGTCAATCGCATTACCAAAGTTGGCTAAGGTGTCGTTTAACTAAACTTCACATCAATTTATTGGCATGGCCAAGTGACGATCCAAAAGTCGCTTTACGATCAGTAAAAAACACAAATTAAAATAAAATTACCACGTTGCGATCTTTGCAAGAACACCACATTACTGACACTGATGATCATCATCACTGCAAACCAAAAGAAAACAATCCCTAAATAAATTTTCTTATTATTTACATTTATACTTAAATACAGTCGTCTGTTAACATTTTATATACATTAAACTCCAAGTCTCGACATTGAGAAAATCAAATGAACTAGACATTGAGAAAACACTCCTGAGACAGTGGAGAGAAATTAACCAATTGTATTTGGTGGTACATAAAAGTATCTGTATCTGCATCTGCATCTGCATCTGCATCTGCATATGTGTATCTGTTTCCATGTATTTGTATCCGTGCCCTGCACAGCATCAGAGCTGTGTGTGCGAGTGTGTGTGCGAGTGTGTGTGCGAGTGTGTGTTCGCTCTGGTTGCTCGAACGAATCAAAACATCACGAAATCTCGTTAAAAACCACAACACAAAGCAAATATAAATAAAAAATACACGAATATGTACCGTTAGCTTTGTTTTAACGCTGCCCGCCGCTGCTGGTACTTTTTACGCGCATTCACAAAATAGAAGAAACCTCAAAAAAAAAAACAACGAAAAAGTATATAAATTTAAAAATAAAAATAAGAGGCAAACAAAAGTGGCAAACGGCATTGACCAGCCAAGTGGGCAAGTGGCCAAGCAGCAGCGGCTTTTGGCCCGGTCAATTGTTGGTAATATGATGTTGTAGCAACTGCTATTCATAATTTGCTACATTTAATTTGTGTGGGGGGAGAGTGAGCAGCTGACAAACTGATTTAATCACTTGTCAGAATGCAGCGCAGGTGGAAAGACAACAACAACAACAACAACAATTGTTGGTAACAACAGCATTTTGACCTTCGCCTGAGACAACGCAAGCCCAAAATGCAGCTCAAGAGTTAAAACTTCACAGCTCTCGGCTGGCAAACACTTGAGCACGAAGTTCGTTGGCTGTCTGCCATTTGAATGACGTGCAACGACAACAGCAACATCAGCAGCAACAGCAACAGCAGCAACAACAGCGGCAACAGCAACAATAGCGTGCAATCACAACAACAATTGGTGTCAAATGCTACCGTTGCACGCCACATCAAATCGCTGCTGCCAGAATTTATTGGCGCAACTTGAGAAATTAGCCAAAATATGGAAGCGCATAAAAGAAACAAAAAAAACCAACAAAAGTCATATTTTTTGTTACGTCGAATCTTTCATGCCCTTGCAGACTACTAAAATTACTAAACTAAACACGAAATGAGTGTTGCGGCTATTGTTGGTAGCTGAATGGCCAACAATAATGGCTGATAGATTGATAATTGAGCAACAAAAAAGTTGCTCATTATTTTATTTGTCTTGCCCAAATTGTTAGGCGCTTTACGACACTCGTCTCTAATGACTTGTTTAAAATATATTTTGAGCAAAACCAAAAAACATTCCATAGAATATAGGTAGATATATACTCGTACATATGTATGTATATACCTAATGGGCTTGCAGGTGTTTCATTCAATGCGATACATAGTTAATGCATAAATTATAATGCCGTTTTGCAGGGGCACAACAAATAAGCATACACAAATGAATATATTGTGGCAACTAATTTCACTAAAGCGAAATGTGTTGTTGACGCCTCCGCACGCCAAACTTTCCAACTGGGCAGGCAGGCAATTAGAGAAACCAACAGAGAGATGGATGTGGAGAGACATCAAGTCTCTGTGGAGCTTCCAAATGCTGCGCAATTTGCAACCGTTTGCTGCCGAAAAAAAAAATCAGAAATAAAAGAGACACTGGCAGCTCCGCGCCGCCCACGCAGCCCATAAATAAGCCAGCATCGGGCAAAAAGCAAGCGAGTCGCTTAGCGGACCAGTTGACGGCAATAAATCGGAGCGTGTGGGCCGTGGCCAACAGCGTCGTGCGACAAATGTCAGAGGCAAATGAGGCCACGCCCTAAAAAAAGAAGTGAACTGCGTCATCACTAGGCACTAGAACTAGACACATTCATCTGACCACCAAGTGCGTATTAAGTGGCACTTCAACTTCAACAAGCCCAACCTTGTGACTCAACCAAGGAGCAGCAAAACCAGCAAAATACTTATAAAGAAAGCTATTAGCGAAAAGTGAGCGCGCATTTTGATAATCTTTTTATGGTCACAGAACTAGGCCTCATTACCATATGTGACAGCCGAGGGCAATCCAAGTGGGCATCTACGTATGGGTTTTATTTTTGCAGATGCTCTTTGTGCCTGGCTCCACTTGGCCTGGCCAATGAATTGGCACATTTGGCACAAGCCCGGCAAACATTTTTGGATTATTTTTAGCCAAAGGAACACATAAATTCTCAACTGACAGCAATTACAGTTGTAAGTGTTTTAAAGCTGCCAAGTGAGTCCAGAGAAGAACTTTAATGTTAACTGAAAGTTAAGGTGATTTTAGCAGATTAATAATTATATTGATTGTAGTTGCATTTGCCTCCATTTATTTGCATATCAGCTGCAGTAAACAAAAAAAAAATTAAGCGTATTCCTATTTTGTTGCAAAATGTTTTTTTTATAAATTAAATTCGGATGACTTTTAGCTGCCAAAAATTTGTATAATTGTTATTTATTTATTCTTTTTGTGCTTTTTCGAAATTAGCATATAAATTTTGTGTTTTCTGCTCAATTTTGATAACAAAAATTTCACCAGTTTAAAATACACAGCTGCCATTAAGTTATTTATTCCAATTTATTTTTATAATTTTTATGCTTAACAAATTAACTGATAGGCATTTGTATTATTTATTGTTTGTTGACCGCGTTCAACAATTTAAATGCGCCTCAAAACATATTTAATTTAAATAAATTCTTAACTCACCCGTGAGAATTGAATGCTTCGATGCCGCTTTTATCAATTGACACCTGAAATGGGAAAATTAAAGCATATTTATTATAGAGCATGTGTAGATAAAATGCCACAACATAGATATAGACATACATAAATCAGCATATGTAGTAAATAATTTGTAAACTTAAATTATGAACAATTTGTCTGGTCAGTTGTTGACTAAAATTATCTCATGAAACTAATCTATGAGCAATTTGAACATACACTTTCTATGACAAATTTGCGGCTACCAAATGCGAGAGCAACGCTCAAATTAGACTCAAAATCATGTATGTACATACACTTCAAGAGGCAGCCACACTAGCAGCAACAGCAGCAACAACAACAACAACAACAACACCACGTACTGCGATTCGCTTGTTAACTCATCCAAAAAGTAAACCACATTCTTTAGAGCATTTGAAAAAGCAGCAGCAGCAGCAGCAGAAGAGTACACAAAAAAAAAAGCGAAGCAAAAAAAGATACACAAAACAACATGCGAGGCAAACAACAACAAACAGCAGCAGCAGCAGCAGCGGCAACAACAACAAAAACGATGGAATAAAAAACACGTTCAGCGCGTGTAGCAGCAAGAGGCAAGCATGGGCGGCCATTTGGCGTGGCGTGGCATGGCTTTGGCTTTGGCTTTGGCTGTAGCTGCTGTGGCTGTGGCTGTTGCTGTTGCTGTTGCTGTTGCGGCTGCAAATGCTAAACAACATTGAAAGACGAGAAATCTGGCTACTGTAATTTGTCTGCCCCGCCATAGACACGGACACGCGCTCGGGCGGCCGATTTCAATTCGGTGTCCAAGTGCGATTCCAACTTGAACGCCAGTTGCAACCCAGAGTACATATGCTGGTGTATGGGGAAGTGGCAAGTGTGTGTGGGGGTAGGGGGAAATATGCTTAGCCGACAGTCTGCAATTGCTGCTCCACTTTTGAGTGAGTCTCGTTGTGCGCCTCCCTGTCTCCAACTATTCGGCTCCACAAAAAACATCGTCTAACAACGTTGACGTCGTCGTTGCTTTTTGGCCGCCATTGTCGCTGAGGTCAATTTTTATGTTGCAGCCATTTTTCAACCACAAACGTTGAAAAAACTTCGTTGGGCTTTTAACATTTTTTAGTTTTCGGGCATCAAGATTTTTTTATATTGTCTCTCGCACTTAAAGTTACTTATGTGAGTGTGTGTGCTTCGTGTGTGTGTGTGTGTGTGAGTGTGTAGGTTTTGTTGCAGCTTGGCACTTGGCTGGCAAACACTTCAACTTCAACTACAGCTAAAACAACTAGTGCTATAACTACAAAACTGCCTCAATTGCTTGACACTTCAGTTGTAATTAGTTTTGTAGCATGCATGAAAATTTCATTTATTTTTTAATAGCTTGTTGCACTCACTACAATAGCCACGTGCTCAAAATGTAGTTTTTGAACTGCTTATAAAAAAAGGATTACTTGAAAATGCATTTGTTATTTTTAGTTATTACATAAGAAATGCAATTAATTCAGCCTAAATCATAATAGATCAAATTCATTAAGTATAGCAATAGTAAATAAACAAAGTAATATCATTAAGAAAAATGAATGTAAGCATTCTTAAAGTAAGTGATGATTTTTCTTTTACAACTGTGATTCCAATTTAAATGTCAACTTAATTGAGCTCTCGTTGACTTTAAGTATAATTCAGTGGCAATAAATGAAGGTGTATCCAATAATATAACAAACTAACGACATTATTTACATGCAACCTTGAATTATAGTTTGAAAGAAGCTTTCGACAAGCAGCCAATTTTGCATGTGCACCTGGTAAACAAGCCTTGGAAATAAACTGTAATAAATTGTTTGTGTATGAATCCTGTGCTTACCGCCTCCCCGTTGCTTGCACCCGGCGCCTGTGGCACTTTCAAGTGTCTGCCAATCTAGGCAAATCATGTTGAAATTATTGACAATAACAATAATGGCAAATAATGTTCAGCTGCTGTTGCTGTTGCTGTTGCTGCTGTTGTTGCTCTTGTCTTTTGCATGTGGCATGCAACATTGTCTGCCAAGGGCTAAACAACAGCAACAACAATGCTAGAAGGAAAAGTGAAAATTCTGGTTGCTGTTACCAAGTGAAACTGCCAGGCAGGTGAAATACTATTGTATCTGATACTTTTACTTGCTATTAAGCAGGGCTTTCATATATGAAGTAGCTGCCACTGCAACTGCAACCACAACAACTACTGGCAACATATTCCCAGTTTGCCGGCATGAGTTTTTCATACATTTTGTTGCTACTGTTGTGTGTTGCATTACATTTGATTACAAACTGTGCAGTCGACATGTGCCACTTTTTGTTGCAGCTGAAAGTAAAAATGAAACAGCCACAAAAACAACTGTAACTGAGCGTGCCGCATGTGGCATGAGTAGCATAAATACGTATAAAACCTAAAATTCAATGAGAAATGCATGTGCATTTACTAACAATAAGTAGAACACATGGCAGCAGCAGCAACAACAGCAACAACAGCAGCAACAACATCAGCAGCAACAACAACAACTGTTGCTTGCATGTTGTAAAACTTTCAAAGGCATAAAAAATGCAGCAAAAATATGAAAAGTTTAAATATACAGGTAATTACCGGGGCACAGCTTGTTGCTAGTTTGTTGTTTCTGTTGTTGTTGTTGTTGTTGTTGTTCATGCTGCTGCTGCTACCTGCATTAACATTAAGTCTCTTTAGTAAAAGTAACTGACAGTCAAAGCTAATAAGGTGCCCCCTTAAAACAAGATCAAACAAATGCTAGACCTGCTCTAATTAAATTCCACAGACATCATATTATGCTACTTATAGACACGCTGCACAAACATATATATATATATATATATATATATATATATAGGAATGGAGGCAGAGAAAGAGAGAGGGATGAAAGAACAGTCCAGCTGCTGGTCCAAGTCTTCAGCAAACACTTTTCAAATGTTGTTGCTGCCACACTTTGTGCTCCTGCGTGAAAAGTTACCACAAACTCTGACAAGAAAGGGCGCATTTTGATACCAGCATATACGAAACTTGGTAAAAGCACTTTTCCATCTAAATAAGTCAGGATAATTTTATCACACAGATAGATGCAGAAACTTAGTTACTCATTAGCTTACTTAAATTAATATAAAATAACTTAAATCTCATTTACTAACTTCTCTTTGAATTTTTATTAAAGCGCAACAATCATTATTAAGTAAACAACATGGCTTATGCCCCATGCCCCATGCCCTGCTCGCAGTGCATTAAAAAATAATAGAAACTACAATTTTTTTTTGGCTGGAGCAAAGTTCATCAAAACGTCATAACCGGAGTTGGCAACGAGCAAGAAATGAAGCTATCAAAAGCAAAGCCACGCCACACCAGCCACTCAACCACCCAACCACCCAACCACCCTCTCGGCCACCCACTTGTGTCGCTGGCGGTGCAGTGAAAATGGGACGCTGAAGCTGCTACAGATTGAGATTGGGAACGGGCCACTTGTGCGCAATTTTGTGGCAAACAATGCATATGACAAACTTTTGTCAATTTATTAAAAACTTTTGCGCGCTCAAGTTAACCTGATTCCCAGAAAGCACGGGATGAGGGGTGGGGGATAAGTAGGAGTTGTTGCAACGACTGAAACTGGTCAGTCAACGGCGTAAGAGAAGAGCCAGAACCAGAGAACAGCAGCAGCAACAAATCCCAGTTGTGCATCGGACTCATCAACAACAACAATAACAACAACAACAACAACAACAAGAACAACAACAAGAACAACATCAAGCAACTTTCGTTGTTGTCGTTTATGAAACGAGCGCATAAATTTATGATAACAACGCACAAAGGCAAACGGGCAATTGGCCAAGTGATTGCACATCCAGATGCCGGTCAATAGTTGCAACTGGAGCTGTTGCTGCTTGTTGTTGTTGTGGATGCTGCTGCTGCTGCTGCTGCTGCTGTTGCTCTTGTTGATGGCACGATTGGAGTGCATCCGCGTTGCAGTGGCAGTTGCCCAACTGGTCGCTGGCCAGTGCCAGCAATTGCAGTTATGAATTATGTCAAATGGCATAATTGCCAACTCTCAGCAAACGGTTTCAGGTCTCGACCATCGGACGGCGTCATCATCATCATCGTCGTCATCATTGTTTTGTCGCTGGTGGTTTTTCGGTTTTTTTTTTTATTTTTTTTTTTTCGCGTAAAGCAGGAAGCAATAAATTCTATGCATTGCACTCGATACAATTTGTAACTGATAGATAGCTGGATACACTAGATACTAGCTAGATAGATGGCCACCGATGGACGGAAATGCCGTACAGCTGTTTGCAACTGGCCGATTGTAGGCCTGCAAAGCACACATACAATCCTCCCCTCTTCCCCTCCACGTACCCCCTGTCTGTTCCTGCTCCTCTAATTTTTTCTCTCTCTCCCCATTTACAAGCTAATGAACGTGTTGCCAGGCCGCATGTAGTTTAATTAAATTTTTGTTTAGCTTCTTTTTTTTCATTTTGTTGTTGCCGGCGACTGCCTGCTTAACGGTACTTGGCTAAATTGTTGGCAATTTGTTCTGCGAGTCGTGGCTATAAATTTGCATTTATCTGTTACAGTTAGAAGCACGCACACGAGACCAGCCACAATCATGCCACCAATAGCTCCGGTCTTGGCCATGTTTTGTTTGTGTTACTTTCGCTGGCAGTGAAGCGACGCCGACGCAACAAATTTGTACTCTAATTATCAGGCCCAGTTAGACTTGGGCTAACATTTCACACTCACTTTTCCTGACGAGGGTCTCTCGCTGTTGTCATAATGCTTCACCTGCTGATTTTCTAAAAACCCACCCACCGCTCACACACTCTCTCTCCCTCTCTCTCACTCTCTCTCTCTCTCCCGCTTACTCGTTTTCCCCGCTGGCCATGCATCTGAGAATCTGAGAACGCGTTAGTGGAAAGTGAAAAGTCATTAAAAAGGCAAAGAAAAGCGAAAACTGGCAAACAGCAGGCGAAATATGAGCACAAAACTTTTCACTTGCCACACGCCCGCTCCACCATCCAACTGAAATTGCAGCAACTTTGACATTGATATGACGAGGGAGCCCACAATATCACTTTCTTTGATGTGTTAAGCAGCAGGAAAGCTATTTATATTGAAAACTTATATTTTTATGCGCATCGATTAAGTTCCCCTTTTTGCCCCAACACATATCAAAAGAAATAAAAACGAAACTTAAAGAACTTAAAGACTATAAAAACAAGGAAGCTATCAATTTTAACTTATAATCGCCAAGCACTTCACAATATAAATTATAAAGAAGGTTTGTTAACCCCGATCCCTGCTCCCTAAAGTGTCATCCGTTTATTGAGAACCCTTTTAACGCACCCCGCGTTATGTGTGGCCAATGAAGGGTGGCTGCCTCAACGGCGAACCGCAATATGTGGCAGCCCTGCTCAGAGTTGCCATATTGTTTTCCAACTCAGATCAAAAACCCACACGTGCACCGCAAGTATCTACTTATGAGAAAGTATGTGTGTGTATGTGTGTGTATGTGTATGTGTGTGTGTACTCTTTTCAAATTGAGGTTATTAGTAACAAGGCCGAAACTGCATTACATTTTGGCCGAGGGCTGAGCTTGTGGGTGCCGCAGGGGAGGCGTTCCAAAGTTTGCGGAAAGCGAAAACTTTTTGCGCACATTTTCAATGATAATTTATGTCTAATATTTGAATACAATTGCAACAGCAGCAGCAACGGCAACAAAAGGCAGCAACAGCTGCTCATTTTCGTAGCGAGTGCTTTAAATTTTCCAGCTGGAGGCAAAAACAATGCCAATGTGTGTAAATGATGTCGAACTCATGAACAAAAGTCGGAAACTCATAACTTTGCCAGCTCTTTGTTGTCTATATTGCAGGTTTTTCGATCTCTATGGATACCGGCAAATGTATCTATGTATCTTTTCATATTGAGTCGCGTGCGTAAAATATTTACGCGCCACAGCCTAAAACTTTTCAGCGACAATTATTTAATGTGTACTGCAAAAAGCTTATTATTTTAATGTGTCCTATCTGACGCTGCCTATTAAGAGCACCTGAAGCCAAAGTAATTACCTTTGA
Organism: Drosophila mimica; assembly: GCA_037043585.1. Taxonomy (NCBI): domain Eukaryota; kingdom Metazoa; phylum Arthropoda; class Insecta; order Diptera; family Drosophilidae; genus Drosophila; species Drosophila mimica. The sequence continues at coordinate 952,004 of JBAMBE010000437.1, forward strand.
TAAATGAGCACCGATTTGGAACTCAAATAGAAACTAACGCAACCAATAACCGCTGTGGCAGCAACAAAACTAATAGTAATAGCCACAGCAGCTGTCAGCTGTACATTTATGAGTTTCATATAAAAACAGCTAGCAGCAGTCTACTATGGAATACTAGACTACTAGATACTCTGTCTACACTTGTAACAAGATGTAGTTTGATTTATTCCAATTTTAGGCAAACTATTCTAAGAGTATTTTTATACTCAAAGAAAATGATCTTCTTTTCCATTTCGCAAAATTCTTTGCCTGCTTCGTGTGAAAGAATCAAAGAATCAAGGTCAGCAATCTTTATGAATCTTTATGAGCTCACACACATTATGACGTCACAAATTCGAATTATTATTTATACGCATTGATTCTGTTCAACACAAACAACAACAAGAATTAGAGGAGAATTCTTTGGTCTATGACATTCAAATGGCTATAATTAAGCTAAATTAGCGGCCTTTGTGAGCTTGCCACGAATTTCAAATTTTATACCTTATAAAAACATTGGCATTCGCATTTGAATGTAAACAATACAAAGTCGAATTTAATTTGCATGATTCCGAAACATTTCGTAAGAAAAAAATCAACAACTACAAAAAAAAAACACACAGAATGAAAAATGCCAAATAAATTATGTGCGCATTTCAAAAGAATGTTTTTGCAACACCAGCCACGCCCCTTCGAGCATGCCTCAAACAGCAAGGCCAATAGCCTGAAAAAAGTGTATTTTTTTGAAAAATGAAATTGATGCGGCTTGCTGCGCATTTGCTTGCTGCATTTGCTTGCCCCAAAATATGTTTTTGTTGTTCTCGTATCGAATAAAATGCTGCTATCAAGTGATGAATAATAAGCACTGACCAAAAACTGGCCAAACATTTAATTACAAAAACGTCGCGACGTGCAATAAATTTTGTTTGCCTTTACCCCGCCCCAAGCCAAATGAATAAGCCTGGCCAAAAAAAAAAATAAAAATGAAAAATGAAAATATCTATATAGTTTGAGGCAAAAACAAAGTACAATTTGCCCGTTTGTTGGGCAGCCTTTGTTTATCAAAGTGCGCTCAGAGGTTGGACACTCAACCTTATCCTTATAGCAGCCGGGTCCTTAGCCTTGTATAAATATGTTTTTATTTATAAGTTCGCCAGACCCAGAATTCAAACCCTAAAAAACCCAAAACCCGAACCCGGGACCCAACACAAAACTTTTTCAAAGCCAAAATTTGTAGCCCTGGTCCGCTAAAAACTGCAGCTACTGCTCTGGGCCAAAAGAGAGCAGCTTACAAAAAAAAAAAAAAGGGAAGGAAGAAATACGAAGCAGAAACAACTTTTTTGTTGCCGCTTGGCTGCGCTGTTGCAGGCATCTACTGCGGCAAAGTGTTTGCCAGAACTGCCATTACCCTGCCCCTCTTTGGCTTGCCCCGACCTGCTCAGCTCTGGAGCTGCCTTCTTTACTTTTTACTGCATTTATTTCAAATGGAATATACTTGTAAGCCCCTACCGAGCGCATTAAAACTTTCCCACTACCTATTACAATACACTCAAAAAAAAGTAGCTTTTGCCACGACGATAAACTGAGTATTGCCACAAAAGTAGTATTTGCATTCCATCATTAAACTCAATTTAACATTCAGATTTTTCAACATTTGCCTAGTTAATGTGGAATTTAGTAATAATATTTATAATAAGACAAACCATTTAATAAACCAGTTGAGGAACCTAAGCTTTGGTAATCAATAGTGATTTGTTGTAAAGAGCTTTACTAAATTAAAATATTATTATTGATAAAAAAAAGCCAATTCGATTCAGTTTTGTCACAACGTGTATTGCATTTAAATCGTGTTTTAAAATTAAATGCAATATTAATTAAAAATATATCTATTTAATATTAAATTGTACATCCCTTTAACAACTTTCCGAATGCACTTTAAGCGAAACTCGTATCTTTTATGCCATTGTTCAATCAAATTGTGAGGACACATTCTTCAGCAATTCTTTCGTGGATCTGTGGCAATTGCAACAGCGTCGCCAACAGCTGAATGGCCGCAGGGTGCAGGTATTTCCTTTGGCATATGTGTAGCTTATTAAAATGCATATTAAAGGGGCAGACATTCCATTGAAAGTGGAAAGTGGAAAGTGCAGCAGCAGCAAACAGCGACCGCAACTTAATTTCATTTTAATTAAAACTGCAAATGTGAAATGGCATTTTGTTCCCCAGAGTATTCGAGTGGTGGACATAAATATGTCGAATGAATGTGCTAGTCCCAAAGGAGAGCTGCAAATGTGCTATCTTGCTATCCAGCTACCTATCTGCCACATACATCTATCTAACTATCTATCTATCTGTATCTGTATCTGTATATGTGTTGAGAGTTGCGTATGTTTAACGTCGCCTAATGACTTCAGCAGCCGCAGCAGCTGGCCGAAATTGTCGAATAAAGTAAAGAGAGACACGCCCAGCAATGCCTGGCGGGGCACGTGCTACATGAAGGTTGCAAAACGAGTACACACACACAAACGCACACACACACACTCGTCACACTATTCACGGGCATTCACGATTATTCACACACTTCCATGCGAATACTTTGGTTACTGTAATCAAGTGCGCGCCTAGCACGCAGAGTGCTCCGCCAATAAATTTGAGACGAGTCGGCTTTATCAGCTACGTCACCATGTTGTGTGCATGTTTATGGCCAGAACGAAATAACAAAAAAGAAACAAAAGGCGAATGTAGTAAAAATGCTTTGCATGCCAGCTAACCACCACGAGAGAGACAGAGACAAAGAGAGACAGAGAGAGAGAGAGAGACCTGCCCTAGCTTTAGCCTGATGTCAGCCAAAGTTTCATATGTCATAATTTTATCAGGCAACAAAAAAGGCAAGTGATGTCTATCTGTGTGTATGTGTGTGTGTGTATGTGTGTGTGTGTGTGTGTGTGTGTCTGCGTGTGCTTGGCAGCCCTAAAGTGGAAACACTGCACTGTGCGCGGTGCGCTGCCATTCATGACACACAGGCATTAAGAGCAGCGACAGGAATGGAGGAAACCAGACCCCGCCAGCTAACAGCTCTCCGCATTGGCCACAATCCTCGAGCAGGTGCATCAGCCAAGACACAGTTGTTGTTTGTGCTCCCTTTGTTGGACATGCTAACAGGTACATTCGCAGCGTTGACTTTGATTACAAGTTCAGGCCAAAAGCGAGTGCAACAAATTTAGTGTTATGTTTTGGTGTGCGGGGCAAGGGCTGGGATATAATTCACTTAAAGCCCAAGCGATTTGTGAACTATTTTCCAAGGGAGCAGAGGCAACAAACCAGAGCGCAATTTTATTACTCTCTTAAGCGCTTGCAACATATTTCTTCAATTTGCTGCCGCAGTAGCAGCAAAAAACAACTATGAAAAATATGATGTTATTTTTAACACACTGAAAGCGTGTGGAAAAGCTATTTTTAGACGGCAAAAGAAGCGATCGAGAAAAGCAAAGCAAAAAAAAAAAAAAAAATGTGTACAGAAAAACTTGTGGTTAAAGGCAGCAAGTTGGAATAGCAGCAGCAGCACCAGCAGCAGCAGGGGCAGCAACACTTGCTACTTGCCACAACCAGTAAGGAAAACGACTTTGGTTATTTGTGACGACGCTGGCTGTTGTGCTGCTGTGTACTGCATGTTTCTTTATAAATATGGCCAATAAATTGCAACTGTTTAAGTGTCGCTTCTACCGCAAAGCAAAAAGGGCGTTTCAAAATTAAAATAAAAATTACAAATATTTTTTCGCACGCAGCCAAAGCGATTTTCAGCGATTTACCTGGGCATATGAAAATCATTTTTCTTTTTTTGTGTGTTAGCTAAATCAAACAGTTGAAATTGGAAACAGTCAGTAACACACACACACACACCACACACACACAAACACACACGTTTACATAGCGGCTGTTAAAGCTGAGCAAACAGCGCCGCAAACACGTTGCACAAATATTCAGATGCGGGGGCAGGAACGAGATGTGGGGACGCTGGGGACAATTGGACATGGTACATGGTACATGGGACATGGCAATAACTGCACATGCCACATGGCACAACAGAATACCAAAAACGCAGCGAAAGAAATGCAAAACAACAACAGCAAAAACAACAAAAATAGTGACAAACGCAGCTAACAACAAAAACAAGAACAAACCACAAAAGTATTTGCAAAAGTTTTCACCATGAAATTTAAAACACTGTGTTGATCGCAGTGGGTTGGGTTAATGCATTGCCATGTTGTATGCAACGATAAAACGCTAAACGCATATTAAAACAGCACAACACACACACATTTGACAAAGAGGGGAGGTGGGTGGGCGTTGGTGGGACTGTTTGCCTTTTTTCTTGTTTGCTGATTTTGTTGGCCATGTGGCGTGGTGAAATGCAAAAAACAAACAACCGACTCCACCCCCTCCCACGTAGCACGTAATGTGCAAGGAAAAAAAAAAGAAAAGAAATTGCAATTGAAAGATTGAAAGATTGAAGCTTAAACAAATCTAAAAAGCAGTACAAAAAACATACAAGTTTCGTGAAAAAGGGATTTACGAGTGTGTGCATATTAAATCAATGAAAATGAAAATGAAAAATTAAAACAAATAACGGCACGCACACACTGCAAAAATCTGTGCAGCAGTAGTGGGAGAGGGGGAGGGAGTTGGAGGGGTGGGAAATGGGAAATCAGCATTGGCAGAAATGCGCATCAAATATGCAGCAATTTAAGGAAAGCGAGAGAAAAACTTTCAACTGCATTAAAAAATGCCAACAGGCAAATCATTTATTTAACTAATATTAAAAATTTGCATACGGAAATGCTTTGGAACTAAAAGCGAATTAATTTATACCGTTTATTTCGAAAGATCCGAAATTCATAGTAAAATAACAAAATTGAATAGATTTTGCCAACAATTGAGGTGTGGAAAGTAATATAATAATTTAATAATAATATATGTTCAGTTTTCCTTCACTTTCAATTTGGTTTGGTTTGGTTTTTAAAAGAGCAGAAATTTAATTAATATGTATTAAGTGCTCAATAACGTTTTTTTTTCTTGTAAATCTCAATGATGCTTTAGTTATTATTATTATTGTTATGGTTATTGTTATTGTTGGGGTTATAACAAGGCCGACTCACAAATTAATTGTTAAAGGCAAGTCAAACGAACTTAAAAAAGAAAAAATGAAAAAATAGTAATTCACACATAATTGCTAACACAGAATTTATAAAAAATTACCCAACACCGCTGCGCAGTGATGAATTAATGAATCTGAACTGCAACCGTTAAGCTTAGGATTTTGAGATTGAGACCGCAAAGCGAGTCGAACCGACTTAAATTGCCCAACTGCCCAAACGGGTTTCCGGCACATATTCAGAGCTCGATATATATACGAATATATATATGTATATATATATATATAGATGGATAGATTTGCAGCCGTGCGCCGATCAACAAACATGTTTCGAGTAATTTAAAATACTCAAATATTTAAGGCATGTGGCGTTCAGATTGCATTTATTTTTTATTTATTATCAGTTTTCCAAAATGTATATTTTTTTGTTTACCTCCGTCCAGTTGGGGTAGGTCGGTTGTTCGTTCGGTTGGTTCTGTGGTATGGAAATTTTTAAATTTTAGTGATATATACAGATATGTATTTGTGGAGTGAACTGCAGTTAGACGAGTTTTAGCACCACCAAAAATGATTAAAATTGAATTCATAAAAATTTGTTAGCAAATTTACGCTTAGTCTGAAACCACTTTAAAAAACCAAATTGTTTTACATTAACAAATTGAACAAGTCATTACAGTCTTTACTGCGATTTCTTTTTATAGTAATTAACCCAAAATATACATTTTTTTAAATTTTTTAGAATTATTACTCACATAAAAACTCGACCTGCTGAGTCAAATTTTTGATCTTTGAACTTATCCAATAGTCTCTTAACAAACTAACAAAATAGTTTACTTTTTGTTTAACTTATTGAGTTTACGCAAGTTTCCTATTCTCCCTGTACTTAAAACAGTCTTGTTGCACTTCAACGACTTCGCAGTGTTTACATTTGTGCCCAGTTAATCTTGGTTATTCTGTTAGTTGACTATGACTAAGCTATTTTTAGTATAATGTGTCTTCTTAACGCTTCACATTTTTAAGACTTCATTTCTTAGGTGTTTGCAACTATGGCTTCAATGAGGTTTAAGACCGCCTTGACTCTCCCACTTTAGTTCTATGGAAAGTAATTAAGTTTCTTTCAAATTATCATTTGTCAATTAGGAAAGATTTTACCTAATGACATGTCCGAAATGACAGCTTTCCCATCATTTACAAATTGCATAATGCAATTTAAATTGCAGACGCATAAATGTCACAAATGCTACAAATTGCAATACCAAATGATCATCAATAAAAGCACTTTATGTCGCAAGTCACTTATACCAAACACACACACACACACACACACACGCACACACACACACGCACACATACAGCTGCAGTTAAGTAGCTGGCCCAGCGGCGGCGGGCCACTAAACAAACATGGCAACATGTCTATTCCTGCAAAACGCCAAACATTGTCGTTGTGTGTGTGTGTGTGTGTGTGTGTGTGTGTGTGTGTGGAGAGTTTATGGCAGAGTATAAAAAATAAACAACAATGTGAGGGCGACGCACAGCATGAAAGGCAAATGGGGAAACAGACCCAACCGGCCTTTGGCAAAGTCCTAACGAATCCAAATTCAATCAACGATCAATGAATCGAGTCGAGTCGAGTCGAGTCGGTTCGATTCGATTCGATTCGATTCGAGAGGAAGAGTGAGTGGAGGAGGTGGCGAGGCTAACAGGGCTCAGGGCATTCGAATGCGTCGCTGGCGGCGGTGGCGACTCTCGGCGGCATTTAACATTTCCGTTGCCATTGTCGCATCTCCATCAGCGCAGTCCCTTGGCTACCTGTGCAAACGTGGCAACAGCTGCGCTGGCTTCGCTGGCTGCCTCGCATCCTGCGACGTCGCCTGCGGATGCTGCGCTTAGTGCCACTACGGATGTCAGTGCTGCCACCAGCCAACCCACCAACCAACCCACGACTCCCCTCCCGACTCCTTCTCACACAGAGACACGTCTCCCTTAATTCAGTTTGCCAGTTTTCGGTTTTGGCTCCCAGGCATTTTGTTTGTTCTTTATTCGCATTCTGGTGCATAAATGTCGCTTGAATATTTTTATTGGGATTGCTTGCTTGCTGGTTGCCGGTGGGTGATGAGTGCATCATCACAGCAGCCGCTCTGCACCACTGCACCACTGCACCACAATCATCAGCGTCCCCATCGCACGAACTAATCGCTTCTGCGAATTTGCATTTTAAATGCCAGCAATGAGTTGCAGTGGCAACTAAACACATACAGACACATAAAATATTGCAGTTGCAGATACAGATACAGATGCAGATGCAGATGCAGATGCAGATAGAAGAGTGCATTTGACGCTTAATTTGCTTTGGCCATTGGATGGCTGATTAGCCATCTAGCTGGGCATTAAGTGAACTGATTGTGACCAGACTGTAAGTCATATACATAAGTAATTAATGGCATTTCTCAGCAGCACTATCAACATCAACATTCACATCCTCATCCAGAGCCACATCGTCAAGAGCATCGTTTGTCGATTGCCAACTTCCTGCATTGAGGAGCCACACAAATTGCAAATGAGTGCTAAGCTCGGGTATCAACAGAAGCTGATGGCTGGGAAAGCTGGCCAAACTGGGTAAGCACTGGTGCACTCTGGGAACACCAGCAACTGGGCAACTGGGCAACTGGCATCTAGTTAGACAACTGACAGGCAAATTATGAAAACCAACCAGCTGCCTTCGCTCCCCCCCAATCTGCCCCTGGGGAGCGCTTTGACAAACAATGCAGCTACTGGCTGACAAATGACGAATGCAATTTGTATTGCAAAAATTGAGAGTGCTTTTCATCTGATGCTGATGCTGATGTTGATGCTGATGCTGATGCTTCTGTTTTTGCATTTGAGTAGTGGCAAAATATTTGCAAATTAAGTCGCTGGGGAGTTGCGAAATAAGCGAAACAAATGCGTTTCTACCAACAACTGCCAAAGAGAAATGTCTAAAATTTCATTAGTTTTAGTGTGCGTTATTTTATGCACTGATACCCCTCATATCCGGCTCAAAAAATAAAAAATAAACAAAATATATCTATGTATGTATATATGTACATGTGTACATATGTATGCAAATGTCGAAATGCGAGTGCTGCTGCTCAGTCAATACATTTTTTATTAAAAACTACATGTCAAGAATTTTTGCGAGGGCTGCTCGAGTAACAAATTTGCAACTCGATAAATATTTTACACATTAATCTTTCTGCATTTACAGATGAAATCGTGGGAAATACTAATCACTTAGCGATTGTCGATTACTTTTCAGATACAACTGAGATCACCGATATTTGCAGTGATTGCGATTTAAGTTCGGCATCGATGTGTACATGAATCAGGTAGTGACGCATGTTGGTTTCATGCAGCAAAACATGACTTAGCAAAGCACATTTTTGCTAAATATTCAAAAGAATACAAATTGGAAAAATGTAAAGTTTGAATATGATTTTTCCTGAATAGAGGTCGTCTTGAGTTGTATTGGTTTCAATATGTTTAGTTTATGACGCACACTCACAAGCTTAGAGGAATTGTTATACATGGTTGCAAGTGCCACAGTTTAGTTTGCTTAGGTAGCTTGTGTGGCATACTTTTCGCTGCACACTCGCTGAGCAATTTGGCAGCCCTTTGCCTGTCCATTCAATTGAACACACTTTACACACACGACACACATGGGTCTGAGGTAAAATCCTGAGTGCGCTGTCAGCAAAGTACAATTTTTAGGCAGCTGTTGCCAGTTACGAAGGGGTGTTGAATTAGGGGCCAAATGGAGGGGGTTGAAGGGCATCGCCTAAGCTGATTTCGCAACTTGCAACTAGCAAAATGGACAGCTGCCACAGCTGCCGTTGTAAGTATTACTTTTGCTGTTTTAATAGGGAAACTCGAATTGAAACAATCTAAAAGCGAATTTCCACCAGAGCTGACATTAACAGCCTGCACTTGAACCTGCGGCACAAGACCATCAAATGTGGCCACATAAATACATACCTACATACCTACATACATACATACATATTTAATGTTGACAGTTCAGTGACTGTGCGTGTGTGTTTGCGTGTCCACACACTCATGACCTTAAACTTCAACATGTTTTGTGGCAAACCGCCGCCTCGCAAAACGCTGCCGCTGCTGCTGCTGTTGAAGACACGCAAAAAAAAAGCGAATCAGCCAAAAGCAAACAGCCGCCAGCCCAAAGGCAGGTGGCTCAGGTCGATAATGCTGTTGTGCACTGAGCGAAACTAGGCATTACTTACAAAAATTTATTTATAATGTATAAAATCAATTCTCTGACTCCATCATTGAAAATATTGTTGATCAGCTTGTTGGGAATCTCATAAAAACAATGGAAAAGAGAGCGAAAACTTAATTCTACTTTATTGCTGCTTTTTTTAATAAACTTGTTGTGAATAACAAAAAACAATAGCAAAAATTATATTCTACTTAATTTATTCAACTGTTTTTGTTTGGTTTTTTTTTCTTCTTTTTTGTCAGACAAACAAATCTTTGGAGAAACGTTTGTCAATTTATAAACACATTTCTCCCTCGCACTTTTTGTGGCAGTGCAACTTGGGCCTCAACACGTTGATCGGACGCGCAAACGACATGAGCAATTAAAAATTTGTTAAATTAATTTTTGCAAATTTTGTTGCTGTCGGAAAGGCAAAGAAGCAGAACCAGAAACATAACCAGTAAGCGAAACCCATGCCCAAACCAGACACAGAGACAGAGACAGACAACCGGCTGATGACGACCCATCCCGCATTTTGTGTAATTCATTAAGAATGCTTGCCAGCTTTAGTTCAGCAAACGTTGCCCCAGCCCCTGCCCCAGCCCCTGCCCCTGCCCCTGCCTCGCCTGCCACATGCCGCACGATTCTTTGCCTTCAAGTCTGTGTCGTCCCTTTTCAGTTCTTGCGTTTTATTGCTACACTTGACATTTTGTCAGCAGTTGCGTATTTTAATTTAATTCATTTTTATGAAATGCGGGCTCAGCGCTGTAGCAGAGTTTGAGTGCGCCGCCCAGACACGATGCCACTCCCCCCTCCCCCCCCCTGGCTCCACAAATCGCCTGCCCCAAAGCCAATGTCATCTAAGTTGACATTTATTTCGTACATATTGCGCATACGCCGCGTCTCTTGGCTTAAACAGGCACCCCGCTACTGCAATGGCTGCAATGGTTAGCCAAGTTTGTCAGAACTTTTGTCCACAGCCAGTGCCAACTAGATGCGTCTTGTCTGTCTGTCCGTGCGTCTGTCTGTCTGTCTGCCTGTTTGTCTGTCTGTCCGTGTGTCAGCTCACGACATAGACGAACCATCAGAGCTTCGGTCATGTGTGACTTTCATTTGGACTTTGGCAAGAGTTGCGGACAGCAGAGGAGCTGAGCGGACTGAGTTTATACGTCATTGCAAATGGTCTTAGCCATGGCCAATGGATTTGAGCGCAGATTGGATTTTCGACTTTTGCGCTTAGATACATGCGCCAAGCCGAGGGAAATGCTCGACTTACTAAACGGTTGGCAATTCAATTAAAATACAATCCCAGAAAAGAAGCTCAAACTTTAACGGTGTCGAAGCGTGGCAAATGTATTTGGTTTAAAGGCAAGTCTCCCTGTGTGTATATGTGTGTGTGTGTGTGTAATTTAATTAAAAGTTTTTACTACTAAATAGAAAACAGCTGGGTCACACAGGAAATGGAATGGCAGAGCTGAGCACAGCAAAAGCTGCTGCTGGCCAACCCACCTACAATATAATCAACCGACAAATGGCTCAAGGAGCTGCCAGCAAATTGACGAACCTTTTAAAACGCAAAAAGCAAGAAATAATAAAAATGGGCTCGACCCGACCACGAACTCGAACCACTGGCAGGCAAATCAATTGACCGAAAGGGCCACGACAAACTTGGCCCACAAAAACAATCATAATATAAACAATATGCAGCTGCATTCGTTGACAGTTGTGCAAATCAGTTTTGGCCAATTTCTAGCCGGCGGCGCAACAACAACTAAAAACAAAGAGCCAAATCCAAATCCAAATCCAAAGACATGATCGCATTCCAAGAAGCGGCCAAAAGCTAAAAACAATAAGCATTGCCGTTTTTTGAGCAAAGCCGGCGTTTTGTTGATTTTTTCCTAGTTTTTTTTTTTGTTTTTTTTTTTGGTGGCCGCATCGATCACGATCGCTGACTGACGACTGACATCACCCGGTTGCCTGGGGCACTGTGTCAGTCGGCAAGTTGGGGGCAGCTCTCTCTCTCTCCCGTCCCCTGTCTCTTTAGTCCCTTTCCCCCACATCCATCATAAATACATAATGGCAAAACGATATCGCACAGAAACAAACGAAGCAATCTTTTGTTTAGCCAGATGTCATAGGTTGGCCCAAAAAGCAAACAACAACAAGAAATAACAGTTATTTTAGGCACGCCGAAGATTACATACCCTTACAGACCAGAGCTAATCTGCTGACACATAAATGATAGTTTTCAGATACAAATATATTATTTATTTATATTTTCTGTTTCTTAAAGTTCATCTTTATCTATCTATATTCACATTCATATTCAAAAAATTGCTTTATGAAATGAGGACTGCTTGCTGATCAGGAATAGATAAGTCTTATGTGGCTGAAGATATCTCCTTCAATGCGTTACACGTGGCATGACAAATTTATTATACCCTTTACAAGGGTATAGAAAAAAGCCATAAGCCCAGTTAAGGTCGCTGGCTAAGTGTTGATTGCAACGAATGGCGCTTGCATAAGCCAACTTGAACTTCGGGCCGAACGGGAAAAAACAACGAAAGAAAAAACCGGCCAAAGCGAGACAATTGCACAATTAAAAGCAAAAAACAAACAAACTGTTTCAAATTAATTCGACCTATGAGCCACACAATTGACAATAATTTTCAGCAGCAATGCGAATGCAGCCAAAAGTTGAGTCACTTTTAAGCCGATTATCAGCCACAACAACAACCACAAAAGTGCTTTCAAACTGCAAGCCAACAATTAAACAATTGCAGCCGGCAGCCAAACAATTTATGATCATTTTTCTCTGTGGCCAGATAAAAAGAGTTTTCCAGCTGCGCACATATGAAACCCAAAATGCATAGCTCCACAACACAACAGCGAATTAGGCGCAGCCCAAGCAACAACAGCAACAACAACAAACAACAAACAACAAAAACATAAAAATTTCCTATCATACAATTAAGTTCATTGTGAGCCCAAAATAAAAATCCGCATAACATGTCAAATGTCATTTGTCGAACAATCACGATCTAACGATGTTAGATAAGTTGTACCAGCAAACCAGCAGCAAATAGAGAAAGACTTAGAGGGGGACAGACAGACAGAGAGAGAGGGAGAGATAGTGAGGGAGAGAGAGGCAAGCAGAGCGAAGGCGAAGCGGAGATCAGTCAGCTGGTAGCCATCTGGCATCGACTGTCGCACTTAAGCCCAATTCAATCAGTCGTCTGACAAAAATCAATTAAACATGCAACAGCGTTCATATTCCATATCCCCTCTGAAAATCAGCTAAGTTATGACAACAAATTTAGAGCGAGACAGAGAGAAAGTGCGAAGGAGAGAGAAAAAGTTATTTGGTAGAAGGCTCTACAGACACTAGTCTGTGGTAAACGATGTCAAATCAATATTTTGTTGAGCACAACTAACATAAGATGTATTGGCAGATAGAGTTAAGTCTGATGGATTAGCTTTACGTTCAGTGGGGATCACTATAAATCTCCCTAATAATAAATGGTTACTCAAATGCTTCCAAATCTTGTCCAGCTGTTTAGCGAACTAATAAAATGCAATACTAGCATCTATGAAAATTATGTTGTGAAGTGTTCATCCATCGAAGATGTCGTATAGATGAAGGAAATAACGTCCAAATCATGGCTTTACTGGATCGATGGGTGGGGGTTTCTCCCCACTTGCCAACGACCGCCTTAACCTCATCCAATATGCCATAAAACTTAATTGATACGCTTTAATCTAGTTCCTAACTCCACAAAGCTGTGAACCAACTTCAAAACACATTAGCACATAAACAAGAACAAGCTGTTATTATCATCAGCATCTCAATCATGTGCCCTGATTAGCTTACCTTATGGCATTTGACATCTCAACTACCCGACACTCCGCACTCCACACTACACACCCCACACTCCCAACCCGACCCATCCACTCTGTCGACCTGTCGGGCCAATAAGTTATTGCCGCTGCCCGCTCAACGGCGCTGCCAAATCGATATGCAAAGCATGGTGTGAACTGAAATTGCAATCGAGTACCTTTTGCACCCTTTTGCACCCTCTTGCACCCTTTTTCACACCTCGACACCATCGGCTCCGTCGCATTGTCACCCCATCAACAATTGCTGACAAATCATTTGCCATTTGGCTGCGCTCGCTTTTTGGCATTTTTCCGCTGCGGTGCGGTTGCCATCGGCATGTGCCAAAAATGTTAAGCGCAACATGCAGCAGTCTGCAGCTCTCTTGCAGTCTATCTATCTATCTATCTATCTATCTATATGTCTGTCTGTCTGTCTGTCTGTCTATTGGTTTTTGAATACTGCTTCGATTTCGTAACCGCAACAAAGAATTTACCTGACACATTGTGTATCGAGGTATTTGTCACTTTGCTCTGAATTGCTGCCGGCAATGTAATTGGACAGTTTTCGCACAACATATTCTGGCCATATGCACATACATATACAAGTATATAAATATATATAAACATATATATATGTGTGTATATATGACTGCTGTAGGCGCGTGCCCCAAATTTTTGGCTGTGTCCGGTGCAACAAACAAATAAATAACAAAAACCGGTCCTACCCCCAAAAATTATTGCAGCTAAAAGCCAAAGCGTTACCAGGAAATTGTTACCAAAAAGAAGCTTAAATACTCTAAAGCAAACTTTTGGGAGAGATTAGAGTGGGGAAAAGTAATTTCCCAGCTGCAGGATATTATTTGGAAACGTAGCAAATAAATTTTAACAGAGCTTTCAACTAAGTTGAAAATGAAATACATATTTGGCCAATGTTGTAATGTAGTTAAGAATAAAGTATTAGATTTTTAACTAACTTTAGTAAATAAAATGGAGATCTGAGAGGGATTTGAAAGTACATTTTTAATGTATTACAAAATACGAAATTACTTTAGGTAATTAGAAATGCTCTGTGAGATTTTAAAAAAAATGTTATCGGAAACTTATTGCTATAAATTGTAATCCAACTTTGGAAATTCTATTCAAAATATGGCAACATTTTTTTGAATGGGTGCCAAACACAATAAGAAAATGAAAATACCGAGTGGAAGCGTACAAAGTGCATAAATGAATAAATTAAATAAATATTTGGTAGACACAGCGCCAGCAGCTAATTAAATTATTTACTTTAGTTTTCGAAATGAAATTTGCAGCAGGTTGCCAGCCAGTTTTTGTGCTCGTTTCGATGTTGTTGCTGTTGTTGTTGTTGCCCCAACTACTCAAAGCTGTTGATGTTGCCTGTCTTTTTGCAGCCTGTGCACTGGGCAAACAAAAATATGTTTATCTTTTAACGTGGGCAGCCGCCTGACCTGACCGACCGGTCAACATGTTGTGAGTCCGCTTTTTTCAGTGTAAATAAAATGCACTTTTTATCCATTTGTTTGCAGAAATTGCGCAAATGCCGCGTGGGCAGCGACCAAACAATCAAATTGCGATGAGCAGCAAATAAAACAATTGCAAATAGCAACCGATGACAAGAACAACAACAACAGCCAAAGGCAACAACAACAACAACAGCAATGTGCAATTGTAAAGCCTTTAAGCAATTACAATATTTGCATAGCAGCAAATAACACTAACAAAAGCAATTTCTATTGCATTTTCCGGACCACGTTTTTAACAAATTGCAAATATTACGAAATGATTTCAATAGATTTTTCCTTTTGCTGCCGTTGCAATCTCTGCAGATGGCTAAGAAATTAAATTGAGTTGTTTTATTTTATTTGGTTTTTCGGTACACAAAATTCAACAAGACAGCCCCTAAATGGATGAGTTCGAGGTGCATTCAAATTGGACAAAATGCTTTCAGCAAAACTAAAGAAAATTATGTGAAATTGTTGTTTTCTTCAATGAAAAATCAAACAATACCAACATAAACATTTGATTTGAAGATAAGTTTTTGAGTGTCGTCGACCAAAACGTGCACAAGTAATTTTTACACTATAGAAAGGGTATTCCAAATGTGCAGAGCATTGAGTAACACATGGAGAAAACATGAGATTATTTAGAGTAACTATCTCTGCTAAATAAGTTTTCCAAACTATTTTTTTTATTTATTTTTTTAAGTAAAATTTATTAATGTTTGCCATGCAAGAGTATCCAAACAATGTCAGCAATGAAAAATATACGAATTTCGCTTGTTTTTATTTCTTTATTAATTTTCTTTTCATCATTATTGTCATCAGTTGTTTGCATTGTTTGGTTTTTGTATGTATCTTTTTGTACATTACGTATCGATGATTATGTAATTAGGAAAATGATGTCTGATCTCTGGAACTGCTTTCAATTTGTTAAAATTTCATCTGTCTACATCTCCTCTCCCACTGAAGCCCTTTAGCTGATTTAAGCTGGCCAGGTATAAAGCTACATACATACATACATAAATACATACATACGAGTACATACAAGTAATTGGAGCTCTGAAATCTTGATAAAGCAGCTCCATAATTGAATATAATTTCTACAGAAGTTAGCAACGTTCTATGTTGACCTGAATTCGTGCTTCCATTTTACAATTTGCCAATTTCTCAGTAGTGGCCCGGAATAGGGCACTGAATATACAACCAAGTGTATTCCAACTAAATGTGGCATATTCAATCTGCTGCACTCAGAGCAGATGATGTGAGCTCTGAAATTCATTAACGTGAGGGGCAAGCAAATATGATGCTGATGCGAGGATGAGAGCTTCAACAAAGACACATTGCTTTGCTTGGCTTGCCGCATGCAACATGTTATTTAAACGTAAATCATTTCGCTGCCAGACGCAGCTCGAATTGGAATTTCGATTTTTCACAAGTTCACATGTTCCCAAGTGTGTTGCGCCCCCTCCAAAAAGCGAAGTCGTGTCTGCAGCATATGTTAAAGCTATAGCTGGGGCTGGGGCTGGAGCTGGAGCTGGAGCTGGAGCTCCAGCTAAAATTGAAGTCCAAGTCCAAGTCGCGCTTAACGGAGCGCAACGTTGCCGCCAACGCCGCCGACGACGACGACGACGAGTTTGTGGCATTTCCATTTTCATTTTCACACGCGGTCATTAGAGTTGAACCCCACTTAAGAAGAGAGTGAGACTTGGACTTGGACTTGGCCAACTCCTTTAACCATTTTTCACACACACACACACACACACTTACACACACAAACATGCACAGCTGGTAGACAAGCGCAGCAATCGCAGCAGAAATAAATTAAATTTAACTTGCATTTTTGCCAGGCCATGGGGCATGGGCAAGTCCAACTTGCCAACATTGTTTTTGTTGCAGTTTTGATGCTCTGATGCCGCAGCAAACGGAGTATTTTGCTTAAGGCCAAAATAATGGTTCCAACTGGCAATATATACTAGTGCAAATCTATGTCGGACGTGGGCTGCGTAGGATTTTGCCAGATCGCTAATTCCGAGGACTATAAAGATACCTCTGCATCGATATGATAATCCCTATGCATATATACATATATCTAGCAACTCCATGGCTAAAATAGATTAACTTTGATCCACAAATGATCAACAATATTAAAACTAAACAAAATAAATATAAATATATATCATATAATTTCAAGCTAGATGAACTAGTTTTAAATATAGAGTAACATGCAGTCGGTCATTGTTGTTGCTGCTTCTGCTGCTGTTTGTGGTTTTTTTTGTTTTTTTATTTTTCCACAAGTTGGCACTTGAAATTGCAAAGGGCCGGCGCACTCTCTAAGTACTTGCTGCGATGCATGTATCTAGCAGATACTTACTTAATACTTTGTATCTGTGTGCGGTGTTTGTGGTGGTGTTGGTGTTGCTGTTCAGACCGCCGTTGTGCCTGCTCGAGCGCGTTCTGCCATATGCAAATTAAAATTAAAAGCCTTTTTGTACTGCTTAAGTTTAACTTTGGCTGCAGCCAAAGAACAGGGCCAAGTCTTTAGACTTGGTCTTCAACTTGGTCGCTGATGGCTATTGCTGTTGCTGTTGCTGTTTTCTGCTCACCGTCTTGCCTATGACTTTACAATTTGTTTGGCTTTTTTTTTTGCAACCGCCGATAGGCTCTGAAGTGTGAAACATGCCTTCGCACATACACACACACACACACACACAGGTACACACACACAAATAGATAAAGACTGCCACAACTCAGCAGAAAAAAAATGAGTTGGTCTTCGTTTCTTGACTGTCATTCGTCTTGGTTGTGTGTTTTGAACTTCTTTAAGCGGAAGTTCAAGGCGTTCACTCAATTGTATCGTGTAATGAAATGTTTTATAAGTCGGACAACAGACAACAGACAACAGGGAACAGGCAACAAGCAAACAAGCAAACAGACAAACAGACAAAGTCGCAGCTCGAGTTGAGTTCGCATTAATAATTGCTCGTTTATTTAACAGTTGCGTTTGGGTCATTGGCTCCATTGGCTGTGAGTCCGTCCCAGTCCCCGCCGGCTACTTGTCATATCAGAATGATGCCCCCCGCTCTCATTAGCATACAACAACAACACGCAGCACACCACAAATCGATAGTGTGTGTTATGTAATATTTATGCTAATATTTACACACATTTTTGCTGCGGTCAGTTAGTGCACGGATTCTGGGGCTCATCTTTCACATCATTTGTCATTTGGCAAAGGGCAAGTTGGCTTACAGCATCGACTTAATTAATGGCAATAATCAAAGCAAAGCCAGCAGCCCTCAGCCACTTGACAGTGACAGCCAACTCCGACATCAACTTGGACTTAAACTTCTACTTGAGAACTGTTCTCCAAGGTTGTAGACCTTTTCAAAAACAAAAAAAAAAAACAAAAAAGAAAAACAAAACAAAAAAAAAATGTATCCCAAAAGCCAAGCCAACAAAACAGCAAATTGACGTAACTTATTCGCGTTTATATCACTCTCAACTGTAAGACGGGCACACAGCCATAGATACCATCATCAGCCAAACCAAAACACACGCAACACAATTACAACAACAACAACAACAGCAACAACAACAGCAACAACAACAACAACAGCAGCAGCAGCAACTCGAAAACTGGCGCGTCAAAATTAATACGTTTTTAAATGCCAAGCGACGCAGCTTCCTGTTGAGAGCTCCTCACCCAGCACACCAAGCCCCCAAAGAGCCAACTGGCCAAGTTAACAAAGACTTACGCACATGCGCGTAATTGTTGGAGCACAGCCAGACTATGAGCCATAAGTTCTTGGTACGCATTTCGGGGCCAATCAAACTGCGCAAGACAACTTCGGGAGAGGGTAATTCGATCAGTTACAATTTTTAGTCTTTAAGAAACTAGTTTATTATATTATATATATAAATTAGTGATTCTTATTGATTTATGTATTAAGTTGGCAACTAAAGTTCAGCAGAGATACAAATAATAATAATTATAATTTATACAATTTATTCTCTTAGTGAGATCTAAATAAAACAAACAAACAACATATAATCAGTAGCAGAATCTGCCTATTTTGTGACAATGAGGGGGAATCCTTAATATACAAAAAAATAAATAATATAAAATAGAAACATAAATTTTCCAATGCACAGATTTTGCAACTTCTCGCGCACACCTCGCAGCATATATATATTAATGATGGGCCTGGGCCAAGACCAAAACCGAAATGTAAATTGAATTTTAAAAGGCAATTGAACAAGCGCGTTCTGCTGCCATAATTAAAAATTAACTTAAATTTAACACTAGGCACACAAAACTTCAATTTGTAATAACGCAACTTCAGCAATAAGCGATGCTGCGTTTTTAATTAACCCAACAATAACTCATATGATTTATGACCACGTTTGCGAGTTGCAATTGAAAAAAATTGAATAAAAGTGCATAAAGCAAATGTTTGTTGATTTATGCCAATTGAAATTGCATTCAAATTAATACAAAATTAATTAACAACATCAAATGGAAAAAAAAGAATATTACGTAATAACATTATATTTTAATGAATCGCATTGAAAATTGACGGTATTCCTTTGACGCGCAATTATGAAAGGTGTTGTTCTCCAATTAAAAAATAAATAAATAAATAATTAAATAAAATGCACAAATTACACATTCCCATAAAATAATAATACTTTTCATAATATCTATTATTTATCTAAATTTAAAATCATTTTGCAATATTTGCATTTCCCATGCTCAGCAATAAAAGGCCAAATATCTCGATTGTATTTATGCAATAAAGTTGGCATTCTTCAGATACTATTTTCATTATCATTTCAGCGCTAAAATAGGAATGTAATTTGAGTTTCCAATAATAATAAATTGGCAGAGTTTAACGAAAATATTTTCCCATTTCTCTCGAAATGGTGCATAGAATTTGGGCATTTGTGATCAATTCGCTGGCCATTTAATTGCCACATTCGTTACGTAGCCAAAACAAAGCCAAACTAAACAACAATTTGAAATGCAAAAATTGAGTCGTTTTGCGTTTTGAATTTAAAACCCCCGAAAAATGAGAAGCGCTCAGCTTATGCAAATTTTGAATGCTTGTTAACATTTATTGCCGTCGGCTGTCTGCTCTGCCCCCTTAGTAGTACGCCCACGTGGGCGTGGCGCAAGAAGAAGGGGCAGGGTCGGAGTTATTGGAGGCTTGGCGCACACGTGCAAATATTTAAAGCCAAACATCGCAAATCTGAAAACCCCACAGACGCAGCAGAGCAAAAGATTTTTAATTAAAATGTTGTTGCCTTCGAAATGGCGGCATTCAACGTGCTTTTGTTATGCAGATACTTTATTTTGTGGAGTCAAAAGGGTAAATGGCGGGCAGGACTCAGGCGAGAGTTAGCCATCAGCATAAACATAAACATAAACATAAACATAAACATAAACATAAATATAAACAATAACTACTGATATGCAGATACATCGGATAGTTGAGGGCGTGATAGAGTCAGACCAAAAATATATATTTGAATTTGCATTTGCATTTCCCACATTTTTGGGCAGCATTTTAAACATTCAATGCACGTACCGTTAGTTGGTTTTAGCCAAATTTGCGACCCCTAAACGGTTGTCTGCTGCCTACATGATAATCAAATGATAAAACACCTGACTTGTGATTATTACATTTAATGTGTTTGGATTTTGTTAATTTATGCCACTAAACAATGCTAAACAATTCAATTTGATTAAATTGCTCGGGGAATTGAAATCGAATCGCTTTCGTTTGTGACAGATGCAAAAACACAAAACAATAATTGTAATGAATGCAATTTGTCTAATTAATTTGCTGTGAATCGAATTAGGTATTCAAGGGAGTACTCAGCACTTCGGTAAGGTGGGCCCAAATTGTATTTTTTTCAATCAATTTTCTTTTTTCTATTTAAAGCTTAGATGTAGGGGGAGAATAGGGGGTGAGGGCAACTTGCTCGCTGCCCCTGGCTGTATACGCCCTTACAGATATTTATGTGGCATGTGGAGGATTATGCGCAACTTAACATAATTTGTTAATCTTTAATAAATTAATTTTTGCAAGCAACTACTATAAAATTGTAAATAAAATAGATTATTACTTACAAAATATTATTTAGCATATTAGGTACTCTTAAGTACTATTAAACGGTATTTTTCACTCTAAGCTAAAAAGTATGAATTAATAATAATAAATTTTTAGGGAATATCTACTAAAAAAAACTTTAAAATTTCTCGTTTTGTTTTTTACAATTTTTAACTACTGTTTAAATTTATAGCTTCGCTGATAAACTGACAACAAAGTAATTTGAGTGAATGTAAAATTAATATAATTTTCAATTTATGCCAAATTATTAATAAATATTATTTTAAGCGAATGTTTACCACAAAAGTGTAACTGTTAATCAATTTTCTCAACTAATATTTTTAGATACTGATCAGATTTAAGACAAATAACTAATTTCTGTGCATTTCATTTATAGGGTATAAACCTACAAATTATTGCCAATTTTGTGCCATCGGCTGCAGTTGTCAAACAATCAGTGCAAATTGGCACAGATGGTATTTGCCAGGTAAGCTGCGGTGACTTAAGACACCCCCCAATTCAATAGAACCCCCCGTTCGGCACTCACTTAAATATTTGGTTAAGATGGAAATTGTCGCAAATTAACAACTCACCTGTGATTAATGAAAATTCAATTGGTTAAGCAGACACCTGTCTTATATCTCGACGTTTGAATCGATTTTGATATTGGATATTGAATTTGGATTTCGATGTTGATTTTATGGAGGGGCGCCTTCAGCGGTTGTTGCGGCTTTCAAATGTGGCGCGTTGCGACTGACTTTTCGGCCATAAATTACAATCAATAATGCAAAACGTTGTTAGAAACAAAGCCACAAATCAAATTACACAATAAATTTAAATCAAAATCATTTTTCCTTTCTTGCTACATTCAACAACAACTTTTTTGTTTTCTTTCGCTTTGCACAAAATACACGAGTCACAGAGAAACACAAGCACAACAAAAAAGCTAAGAAAGATGAGCAGCGAGAAAAGCAAATTATGGAATTCTCTTAGCGAATCTTATTTTCTTTTGACCTCCAGCTTTTTTGTTTGTTTTTCTTTTTTGTGCTGCAAAAAGATGTATATGAAAAATGAAAAGAAATGCAAAATGGTAAATGAATTATAGACAAACAAAGAGCAAGGGCCACAAAGCAAACAAATAAAACGAAGACGACACAAAAGTTGAGCAAATTATCAGTGTGCATATATACATACATATATATACATATATATAGTACTCTATGCGCTTTAGATTTATGTTGCAAATATGCAGAAACCCACAATATAACCCCGAAAAAAAAGTATATAAAAGAAATAACGATAAAAGGCTGCCGGCCAGTGGCTGCCACTAAAACTGTCTCAAGTTAATCGCATTTATTTATTTTCGCCACAGCCAAGCGCAGCAACAAACAAACAAAAAAACCTTAGCTGCAACCGGTTTTTCCACATATAAATATATATAAATATATATATATAAATATATATATCTGCACACATATGCGCTTGAAGAAATTTTGCGCGCCTTTTAGCTATTTTCATCGCTTGTATTTGTTAAAGTTCTGCGGCAACTGTTGCAGCATTTTCTTCTTCTTTTTTTGTATATTATGGAAAAGCTCATCAAAAACAAAAGCGAATTTCGCATGCATTTTTTTCATATAAATAGTTGTTCCCCCCTTTTTTTGTGTATTTACTAAACACAAGCAGCTCGCCTGAGAGAGTGTGTGTGTGTACGCTTAGGTTGCAGTTGCAAGCAGGCAACAACAGCAACAGATAGACACAACACACACACACACAAATACACCAGGTTTCACGTCTAGCCAGGTAGCTGTTGCTGGTTGCTGCTTTCGTCTCTACTCTTGGCCAGGTTAACACGCCAAACTGGCGACGTCATAAAGTCAGCTGCGCGTCTTCTTCCTAGCATCTTTAGCTTTGGCTGCTGTTGCTTTTGTTGTGACTTGTGGAACGCTTTGTTGTTGTGGTTGTTGTTGCTACTCTGTTGACAGGGGCTGCTGCTGCTGCTGCTGCTGTTGCTGCTGGCTGCGAGGCAGCTTTCAAGGCTGTTTAGAAGGCAGTCAGCGCAAAACACACACACACACTCTACACACACACACACACACACACACACACAAACTGCACACACACTGCACACACACGCTTGCAGTTTTGTTTTTGTCAAGCACGAGCTGCCCTTTTGTTTAAGTTTAATGCAATTTAGATGCGCCTAAAGTACATGCATCTTTGCATATACATATGTGCAACAAATATTCTGCCTTTTATTTATTTTTTTTTTTTTAATTGCTCAAACTGGTTTTCTTGCTGAAACTCTTACTTTGCCTAATTAGCAAGTTCGTTTTTCTTTAAATTTTTTGTTATTTTAGTTTATTTGTTTGCAACTAAATTTACCGTTTGCTATTTTTCTTTGTGTTTTTGTTTTTGTCTTGGAATTTTGTTGTAATTCTTGTTTATTTGTTTGTTTATTTTTTTGTGTTGTGTGTGTTTTTTTGGTAAACGCGACGCGAACTCGTCGAATGAGCTATAATCGAGTTGCACCCAACGCAGCGTCGTCGTCGTTGTTGTCGTTTTGGCTGGCAAAGCTCAACTGAAACCAAGCGCGTTTTGGCCAAGACTTCGAACTGAAATGCTGCCAACAACGCCAACGCCAAGAGCCAAAGCAGTTAACTGGTTTTGCTGTTTTTGTTGTTGTTGTTCCTGTTGTTGTTGCTTTTGCGTTTTGTCTTTTCGCATTGTCTGCCCGAAGCCAAAGTCGACCGAGTCGTTGCCACTCGCTGGCGTCGCCGTTTCTCTTTCTCTCTCTCTCTCTCCTCTCGCTCTCTCTTACACACTCTCTCTCAGTCTATTTGGGTGCTGGTGCTTCCGCTAGGGCAAAATGTGTAGTAGCAGCAACAGCAGCTGTTAAAACAGTAGTAGATCTGCTCACAATAGTAGTAGACTTCTGCAGCAAGGCAGCACTCGTATCCGCTCTCTGCGCTCTCTCTCTCTCTTCACACAGCAAGCTCTCTCAAGCTCTTAAACGGAAGTGAAAAACTGCAACACCAGCAGCAGCAGCAGCAGCAGCAACAACAACAACAGCCGGTTTGCGTTTCTTGTTTACTTTTTGTGCTCTCTGGCTGAGGCGGCTGTTATACGTCTGTTATACTTCTGTTATACACAGTAAACAGCTGTTCACAGTCGCTCCCCCACGCTTGCAATGGGCAGTTGGACGACTGCCGGATGGGGGAGGAGTGGGTCAGTCTTGTGGGTGGTTGCCATGGCGCATTTGATAAATAAGCAAGCAAATAAGTAAACAGCTTCAAGTGCGGTCACAAATTGAGTCCAATTTTTACTTTTACTTGCTCAAATAAATGAAATGATGCAACGCAATCAACCGCAATGGGATAATTTATATTTTCCCCGCAAATGAAGCATTAATTAGATCACTTAAACGTGAAATTTATCAAGTGTCATAACTTAATTGAATTCCAAAGGTTGCAATTAGCTATTATTATACGAAATACACAAATATTATTGCTTTTTTGATGGGTGTATGTTACAAGGTAGAAATATGGCAATTAGTTGGAAATATTTATTTATAAGGCATTATTTTCGTTGACGTAAATAAATTAATGGTATTCAATTATTGGAATGCTCTGTGATTACTGGTTTTTAAAGTCATTTTAAATTTCGCTTAACACATTTAATTTATAATACTATTGTCAAGCTATTGTTACTCTCTTTTACCCCCACCCTACCCCTGCCCCAATTTGCTGCGCACAATTGCAAAATTTCATAACTTTATTAATACATTTGTCCATTGTCTGTTTTATCGAGCCGCATTCAGGCGCGACAAAAAAGACAAAAACCCAACCCACAAAAAAACAACAAAAAACTGAGGGGCTACCGGTGTTCAGAGGCTACTTGCGGTTGTTGCTCTTGTTGTTGCTCTTGTTGTTGCTGTTGTTGTTGTTGTTGGCCTAGCTGTGGCAAAGTTCCCCCCGCAGGAGTCGAAAACCAAAGAAATTCCAATTAATGAAAATGTGAATAACAAGACAAAAGGGGGCATTCAATTGCCTGTTGGTTGCCGAGTGTCAGGACGGGAGGGGGGAAGGGGCGGTTTGGGGTTAGGGGCTTGTTGAAGACAAAGTTTTGGGAATTATGCAAACAGCAGGTGTTTTATTTGTATTTTTTGCCTTTGTTCACATCTACTTATTTTTATTCAGTTGTTATTGACTCATTTGGCCGCTTGATGACTTTTCACTGCAGTCGCCAATTTGGGTCATTAACAGGTGTGTTTCGGGGTGATATATTATTAACCCGGCCCACCCGCTACGTCTCACAGTTCGTTGAGTGGGCCAAAACGAGGAGAAAATTTAATTAACAGCTAAATGAAATGCGCACAGACAGCAGCACAATGCGTGGCAAGAACAACAGCAGCAGCAGCAGCCAGTTTCAACCAATTTGCAAATCAGTCAACATCCCCCCGCCCCCTCCACCAACCCACTAACTCCACTCAACACAATTTTACAGTGGCAGCGCAACGATTGAAGCCACCCGCAACGACGCGTCCAGTTGTTGATTGTGGTTGTTGTTGCTGTTGTTGTTGTTGTTGGCTGTTGGCCTTTTTTTTAGTTAGTGCGTCGGAAGTTGTCGCCGGCAGTCAACAAACCATAACGCACAACAAACGGTACTTTTGAGAACTGCAGAACATTTAACGCCGCTTTGAATGCCAGCGACTCTTTGTTGTTCCTGTTTTTGTTGTTGTTGATATGAACATTGGTGCTGTTTGCATACTAATATAATTTTCAAAAATAAATTCATTAAAATTATGCTGTTGAGCACCCAACAAATTAGCCAAAAGCCAGACAAGTCGAAAGAAGTGGGCAACACTGTAACCAATTATTCATAAGGCTGGCCTGCAACATTTTTGTGGTTTCTTTGTGAGCCATTAGAAATGCACAATTTGAAGTTTACATTTCAAATTGCTGAGCAACAACAACAATTTGGCTCTGGAATAAAGAGCTTCGTTAAAAATCGCAATTTTAATTATATACTTTTCACAGAACTCTTAAGAAAAGTATTGTCTTTGGTAATATTTAAATTTAGCAAATATTTGTATATGCTTAATTTTTATTTGACAAATAAAAATGTATAACAATAAAAATATATTCATTAGAAATCACTATTTCGAATTTTTCTAGCTATTAAAACCTGGTATTAATTAAACTTGCTTGGCAATAATTTAATCCACTCTGAGATCAAATCAAGTCATAAACAAGTAAAATTCTGTAGTCGAGTTAACTCGACTACGATATACCCTTAACCCAGTTGTTAAATATATTCTAGGTTTCTTGGAAAATTTCCCTTTAAGATGATTTGCACTTAAATACCCGAACTGAATGTCTACAATGTGCATATACATACGTAAATACACACATATACATGTACACGAAAGAGTAGATATCGGGGCTCTGCAAAATACACACAAATATATACGACGCTAGCGTCGATTATCATGCCATCTCTTTCTCACACATGCGCTCGCCTATTTATGCATACAGAAATTGCTTGCGGCTGGTGACAGCAAGAAGATCAATATGAAAATATATTTTCGACTATAACTTTGGTGTTTCTTATCCGATCTTAATGAAATTGGCAATTTATCAATAATATGTATAAGGATATTATGTATAAATTAGAAGCCTCTTCCCCTTAAATTGTGCAATTTATTGCTATCGGAAATCGAAATGTATCGATAATTCCGAAACTGAGGCAGTCATCGATTAAATAAAGCTTGATCTGCGCCTGGTACACGAGAGCTTATTTTCCAAATTTGAAGTCTCTAGCTCTTATAGTCTCTGAGATCCGCGTGTTCATACGGACAGACGGACAGGGCTATATCGACTCGGCTGTTGATACTGATCAGGAATATATATATTTTATGGGGTCGGAGGTGCTTTCTTCTGCCTGTTACATATATTTGCACAAAACCATTATACCCTTTTTACCCATTTTTATTGGGTTAAGCGTATAATAACCAAAGTATCTTTTCGGATCACTATTTGAAACATATTTATTAAAATAACTATAAATACAGTTCAAATTAAAATCATTCAACCAATGATATATAAAGTGAAAATCATAGTAGATATAGAAATCGCTACCTAAGAGATGGGAACAATTTTAAGGACTTTGAACCTTATTGTATTAATAATGCTCAGTTTGGTGAAACCGATCATTTTTGCTATTTATGAGTAGCAATAAATGTCACCTATAAGGTGTTTTATAGGCCATAATAAATTTTAGACAAGATTTAAGCTGTTTGTTACTTTTTATAACCCTTCTTGGGGAAAATGCTGCAGATCCCCACGCATGCATCGAGTTAGTTTTCCACATAAATCATTTTCATTGTGGTCAGCTTATATACAGTTAGTTAGCCCCATTTCTTTATTAACGTAACTAGTTTGCTTCTCCGGCGATAGTCTCATTACCCAATCAGTTGATTTAATCGATCATTACGATTTCCAGTTTATCGACGATGATCTTGCAATGGATAAGCTTGCATAGAAAACATGGCCGTTTTTCAATTTCCTAGCCCATAAGCTGTCAATTTTATGGCCAAAAACGGCGCTTGGTTTTATGAGTTTCAACACCCAAGAGAACGCCGCTCATAGAATCCTGCCTGCTGTGGGGCATTTATATATCTATTGCTATATATATATGTATATATGTATATGTGGCAAGAGGCACAGAGCGACGCACTAAAAGAAGAATTTATGTTGATGATTTTGTGTGGCCGCCGTCGCCAGACGCAGCAACAGCAGCAGCAACAGCAGCAGCAACAGCAGCAGCAGCGAAACCAAAATCGTGGCCAGCACTCGGGCTGTAGCCGGGAGGCGCACGCAGACACACTCAAAAGTGCAGACAATGCCGGCCACAAGTTGCAACAGCAACATCAGCAAACGGCTGCAACATCGGCTGCGGTCATCGCACTGCCCACCCAAAAAGGCGG
Organism: Drosophila mimica; assembly: GCA_037043585.1. Taxonomy (NCBI): domain Eukaryota; kingdom Metazoa; phylum Arthropoda; class Insecta; order Diptera; family Drosophilidae; genus Drosophila; species Drosophila mimica. The sequence continues at coordinate 979,917 of JBAMBE010000437.1, forward strand.
GTCTAAATTGCCGGATGCCGTTAGAACAATAATTGCGCACACACTACCATACCAAAAAAAAAATAATAATAATAAAAATAAACAAAATAAAACAGATGACAGTGGCAGGGGCTAAGAGGAGAAGGTTGGAGGTTGGAGGGAGGTCCAAGCTACATTGATTGCTGCTCGCAGATAGAAGCGCTGCCAATTTATTGAGTTGTAAAATTGCAAGTGGCTGTCTAAAGGGGACGTCGCGGAACCATATTAAAAATAAATAAATTTCAAAAAAATACTTGTACATGTCCACCTGCCCCATCCCCCTGCCCCGTGTCTAACGCTCATTAGTTGCAAGCAGCCCCCTCGCCGGCTGTCTAGACTAATTGCCATACATAAATAAGCTGAATTCACACGAAAATTTTTAACTCTAATGCGGATGCTGCTGCTGCTGCTGCTGCTGCTGCTGTTCTGGACAGTGACGAATGCCGCTTCCTTATTGCAAGGTCAGTTTTGTCCTCGTCTTTGGCTCAACTTCTTTGCCCCGGCACAGAGCGATTGATTGATGCACTGCCAGCTGCCGTTAGCGGACTGCAACCAATGTTCTCCAGTCTGCGGCCAAAAGCACTTCACACCAAATTGGCTCCTAATCTGCAAACGGCTCTGCCCAAAAATGGCCAAGCCACTGGCCAAGTTTGTTTTTGTTTGTTTTTTTTTTTTGTTTTTTATTTTTGTCAATAATCGTAAACTAATAAAATGCAACAACGAAGCCACACGCTGAGCAAACAAACAAATGCCGCCAACAACATCTGAAATAGTTGAAAATAATTTCTGAACAACAACCGACTTTATACACTTAAAAAAAGTTTGTCAACAAAAAGAGAGAAAGATGCAAACAAATAACGGTTACCTTAGATAAGTGCAATAATTAATTTGAAAATCAAATTAAAATATAATCAGTATTTATCTGAAGGATGCATATTGAATGTTGCTCTCAAGTTCTCAACTCTTAACAATTTTAAAAGATGCAACATTTGTAAAGGCACAACGCAAACAAGGCCAATAGCTAAGTGCAGCAACCCACCGTGGCTAAGTCTGATAAGCACCACTGCAACAACAACCGCAACATGCGATTTTAAAGCCATATTTATGGGTCCTTAACATTGGCATTGTTATTGTTATCGCTATTTGTTTGTTGTCGCCGTTGTTCCTTGTTGTTGTCACTGTTATGTGTTGTTGTTGTTGTTGTTGCTTTATTTGTTCTTTGTCGGTTTTGTCGCAAGTGTCTGTCGTACATTTTGGGTCACCAATTTAGATAATTTGTTGGATTTGCATTTAACCAACCAAAATACTAATGTCAACTCTGCAAGCCATTAAATAATTAAAATATTCGTTAGCACAATGAAATTTTAATGACTCAATAATACACAACAAACACTAAACGGCATTAAACACTAAAAAAAAAAAAAAAAAAAAAAGAAAAAGAGACGAAATAATAAAAGTGCTAAGCCAGAAACGATTTGAATGCTGCCAAACGGTAGTCGCCAGTTAGCAGTTGGTACTCATCATTTTGCTGTGATTAACTTAAGTACACAGGCCATAAATATTTAAACGCTTGCAGCGAAAGCCTGACAAAATGAAGCGTGCTAAGGGGCACTAGTAAGGGAGCAGGAGAAGAGACAGTGGCTGGCGCAGGGGCGGGGGCACGAACAGTTGCTGGCGGGTAACGGCACTGCATAGTGGCAGCCAAACGTCAGCGACGCGTCAGTCAACAAGTGCTGTCCAGAAAACGACGACGATGACGACGACAATGCTGGTAATGGCCAACTAAAGCAGACGCACGCAGAACTTAAGCTTAAAGCTACACTGCTACAAAATATTCTCTTAATTTTGCATAGTTAATTTTTTCATTAAAAATTACCAAACAATTTCTATTATATTCTCTGAGAATTTTAATTAAAGTTTAAAAAGGAAGTGTCAGAGAGAGTGAACAGTTTTTAATAATAAATATTATATATTATATTTAATAATAAGAATTAAAATCAAAAACTGAATTAAAAAATTAAAGATTCATTACTAAAGTTTAAATGGAGATAGAGAATAATTAAAGTTTATTTTTAAATGAATATTTGAATACCATACTTTTTGTAGTTGCTTGTTATTATTATACCATTAAAATTAATTATAAAATTGACTTGATTTTTATTAATTACAAATAATAAAACTTAATGTTGGCTATTAAATAAAATCTGTATAAGCAAAAATAATTTCATCAACCCAAGAGATTTCAGTGCAACTTCAACTGCTCATAGTGTGTTGCAGTTGCAGGCAGCATTAAGCACAAAAGTGAGCAGTGGCAACGACTTGAAACAACTGAAGGCGTTCCATGCTGGGCAGCTTTTTGTTTGTATGCAAATATCTTGACCACCACCAGCTGGGGCCCATTGGCCGGCCGATTGTGGCACCTAGTTGATCAATAATTGCCATACGACAGCTAAATGGGCTTTAATGCCATGTTAGCCATGATGCGACGCCGCGTCGTCCAAGGAAATGCAAATCAAATTCTAATGATGTTGTAATACAGACACCAGGCACCAAGCACCAGACGTAGCAAAACGGTCATGTCGATAGATAGCTTGGGACACACTGGACACAATGCCCAGGCACGCAAATAGCCTTTACCACAGCAGCAACAGCAACAACAGCAACAACAGCAACAGCAGCAGCAGCAGCAACAAGCAAGCAAAAAAGAAAAAACTTTGAATATTAGAATTGAACATGCAATCTGACAAGTGTTTGGGCCAAAAACATTTCCTGGTTTGGGCCGAGATGGCCACTGACCAGGCTAATTGCCACACAGCATAAATATTGCAACTATATAGCCGCAGCAATGACCATCAGCGCGATTTATGATTGCGTTTCCTGTGACTCTCTCGACTCTACAACATCCAGCCCAAAAGCTGCTTAGAAGAAATCCGTTCTTTTGACGGCTGTGTTGCATTGTCGCTTTGGGCCAACAATTAAGCGGAAATGCAATTGTCGTCTGTGTTAAGCCAAAACACTCCCATCAACCGTGTGGCCACAAACACTCACACACCACTCAATGCACAAAGAACTCATTGATATTCCACACTCCGCTCCCACAGCTCGTTCTTAGATGCCTTTCCTTGGCTTTGGCGCTGTCATCGACCACATTGACGACCCTTCTAATAAGGTATTAATAACTTTTGCCAAACACATCTGACGCCGCATTCTTGCCCGGTTATTGATCACCGTTTGTTGACGTTCTTTTATTTTTTTATTCTTTTTTTTATTGTTAATCGTGTCTTTGCATTTTAAATCACAAACACGTTCAACAAGAATTAGACATGCAATTGCTTTGATTGTCAACAGCAATTGGCTAAGGCTGTCAATTGCCAGACTTTTTCAACAACTAAAAATCTTTAAATACATCCCAATAATTGAATATTAATGAACACTTTAACTTGTTAACAATAACTCCAGCAATTAAAGTTGAAAACTAAATGTTTCTAGAAGCTCAATCTGATGATGCAACTTGCGAGTACTTTAAATACCCAAATAGATACGAAATGCATGTATGTTGTATAAAGTTAAGCAATTCTTAACAATTCCACGTTTATGGAGTGATGCAACTGTTGTTAAAAATAAACAAATGAATGCCACTTGCTGCACCTTGCTGCCCATCCACAAAGGTCAACGAGCGCGTGCGGTTCCAGTTGCTGATGAAGTCGAAAGTTGACGTGACCCGTTGGATGAATGACAACAGCAACAACAGCCACAACAGCAACAACAGCAACTGCAACAGCAACTGCAACAGCAAGTGAGCATTGTGATTGGGAGTTGACTGTTGGCCATTAGCTGGTGACTGTAGCCAAAGCAGGTGATTAATCAACGTGGATATATGCATTTGACAAATTCACAGCAGCCATGGGAAGTGGTTGCTTGGATTCTAACCTCTGCCATGAGAGCGGACAGTGTCAAGTGATGACCATGGCCAGCAGCAGCACTGGCAGCAGCAGCAGCAGTGGCAGCAATTGACGATGACTTCGAGTGGCCACTTTGACACACTCAAACCTGCTACGTGCGCCTTGTACAGATCCCTATCCACAGATAGCCACACGCTGCCATACAATTTCAATACAATATTTGAAATAATTGGCTACAAATCGTCATTGTTGCTGTTGTTGCTGTTACTGCCGCAGCTCTGGGTCTGATCCAACTGCATCGACATGCCAAGTCCTAGGCCACAAATTGCAGTTGGAAAACTGCCGCAATCGTAGACACATTTTGTTGCTGCCGCTGCCGTTTTGTAGCTGCTGCCTGACCTACGACACCATCATGTGCGCCCAGTCGACTGTGCAAAGTCCCAGTTTCAAAGCCGACTGCATCCTTTCCCCCCACCCACTCTCTCTCTAGCTCTCTCTTTAAATACATATATATATCTATCTCTATGTCCAGCTGGCCGCTTGTCAAGTTTTGTGGCGAGTGAAACTTGAAATTACTATTGATACTGATAGCAAACTGCAACTGCAACTGCAACAAGCAGTACACAGAAGAAAAACCTGGCTGGCAGAATTTACTTTTTTATGAGCAAAGTAAAATACGAAATAGATTTTTCTTGGAAGGAACTGTAAATTTCTTTTAATAAGTAAAAAGTTCCAAAAATCTTACCTAACTTTGAGTAGCTAGTATTTGTTTCTGCTTAGTTGAGATTTGGCTTAGATTGTGTTTATATATTTTATTTTATGCTTTAAAATTGATAATATTGTTGGTATTCAACTCAAGTAATATTGCTGAATTGTTAAACTGGTGTTATTTAAAATCGGAATCTGTAGTTGCCGCCCGCACCCCATTGGGGTGGGCTATTGCCATAGGGTCCACCCCGATGCTGTCCATATTGGCCGACAACATCGATCTCGTGTCGCTTGTTTTCACTGGTCCAAACGGGCACCTGTGCTTGAGCCCATATATCCTTGCCACTCTTATCCTTGTTGTAGCCACCATCCACTAAGAAACGCTGCTCATTTGGCGGATTAAATTGCTTGCGCTCCAGCCAGACATCCTTGTTCTCCTCCGGTTCGGGATAAGGCAGAGCCAGTGCAGAGCCGACAAGGCAGCAGACCAGGGCGATGATTGTTACCTGCATGTTGTATGTGAATCTAGAGCTGATTGACTGATACCTCAGTGTGCCCCAATCGTGCTTTTATAGCTGGACACAGGAGATAAGACGCACAACGCATCAAAAAATGATGGGGAACACAAAAAATCACCGCGGACTGGCTGCTCTTATCTGCAGAGTGCTTCCCCTCGATAGATTGCCAGTATTTGACTTTTAAAATTATTTAGACTATGTTTATTGTTATTGTGTTGTATATATATATACGTCAGCTTAAGATAACTTAGTAAAATAAGATGACAAAAGTATATAACATATAAATAAAAAAGTAACCTTTGATCATCATGGAACATATATTTTTTTCAAGTGTAGCAGCAGCAAACTGCATCAGATTTGTTGCTGCCTTCTTGCCTTTTAATCTGTGCGGCGTAATGCGTTACGGTAAATATTTTTGCTGTTAAGATCAAAGCTGGCCATCAAAATGTTTTCATGTTGTCTGCCCCGTCTGCCATTATTTGGTTAATTGAGCTGCGTTGGGTCAAAGTTTCGACTGTTACCAATTAGGAGACCGATATCTATGTACAACACACCGCATAGATACATTCGTGTATATAGATATGCGGGCAGTTGCCACCAGGTGCGGAGAACTCAATCATCACCAATGGACCGTAGTTTGCTTAATGCGCAAAACGTGAGCACAATTTGCATGGCGACAACAACAGCAAACAGCCAACAGTTAACTTACCAACTAACTGACTAACTAACTACCAGCATCAACATGCCGCAACAATAAAGTCAACCTTCATTTTGCAGACCAATTCTGAATGCATTTCACATATTTTGCAGCATGACTCAGTTTTATTCAAGATTTATTACGTAGGCAGCTCGCACAACAATTCATTAGCCATTTAAGTCATTTGACCCATCAGCTAAATCTAGAGATGCGAGCGTGACTCTAAATAAATATAGATGAACATGATAATTATGAAACCTCAAAAGTAAATAGAATTATTATTCAGGATAATTTATTTTATTAGTTTCTCCCAGTAACCTTATAGAAGATCCATATGGATTATATATATATATATTGCAAACAGTATACTACGATTCTCGTGCGTGAGTCACGCACCCATTTTTAGCGCAGCTACCACTTCGGTGTGTTTGCAACAACGTCTTGGTTTGCTGTGTGCATAGGTCACGTGTTTTGTGTTTTTCTTGGGCCCCAGCAAAATATCAGCAAATGAACTATAGACATTTTGGCCAAATGCAGTAAGCACCCGCAAATGCCGCGCTCTTTTTGTCAATTTTGGTAAACTGGGGGCTTTGAGGTGGAAAAGCTGCTTTCATGTCTGGTTTGCCAGTTGTTTTGTTTTTCTATTTTGGTTGGTGGCGGCGCATCTTGCAAGAGTTGCACTAAATGTCAAATGCAAATGCAAAAAGGCCACAGTTTGTTGCCACCTGCCAAACTTTCAGGTGCTTTTTCAAGTTATCTTTCTACCTGCTCTGGTGCTGGGCTGACAGTCATAATTAATACGCTTAACTTGGTTTACTTAGTTTCAATTTGCACATCGCTGACACATTTATTCACCCTGTCGGCTCCATTAAAAAGCCATTAGTGGACCCAACTTGGACGCCTTAGAAACTTCTGCATTCATTTTGGTCCAGCAATGCCAAAATATGTGGCATCGCATCTGCCGTGTATCAGTTGTAGTTTCTGTTATTGCTTTTGCTGTTGTTGTTATTGTTGTTGTTGATGTCAACTTTAAAAGTTTTTTTATCCGCCAGGTTTTCTTTTTGCGTGGGAAATGCCGTCGATCGGTCACGATCAGCAATCAACGCTCCGCGATCAAAGCGAAGACACAAACCAGCTGAAATTACTGCTCGTACATGCAAAATACACAGTTGATTTTATCATTGTTGTTTTTGTTGGTTGTTGGTTGTTTGTTGTTGGTTGTTTGCGTTGCTTTCCATTCGTCTGGCCTTTAAAGTGATTTGCCACTTGACAAATGAGCTGCCCGCCACATGTGCAATTTAAGAGACGACTCCAACAACAACAATTTGTGGATCCAATTTTCGCTCAACTCGTTCGCAAAACAATAGACTTCAATAGCGATAGCTACAATACAGAGCCACATACACACATCTGCTGACTGGCTTGACAATTTGTGCATTGATTTGGAAAATGGCTCTAGCAAATGGCCAAGAAATGGAGCGCACATCGTCCATACTTACATATATCTATGCATTAAAAAAAAAACTGTGGAACCGCTCAAAAAGAGAAAATTGTGGCGCACACAAAGGAAAATTGGCAGAAATTGGCCCTATTAACAAAAACAACTTGCAGAACTAACTCAACTGCAGCAGCACACAGAACCGATAACAGAAACAACACAAGCACAAATAAGAATAAAAAACTAACAAAAAAAGAATCAAATAATATTGTTTGTTACCCTATGGATTGACCTTCATTGCTGTTTGCAACCAACATTTAAATTTGCTTGTGAATTCTCATTTTTAGAGCACATAGCTATAGGGTTTGATATGCTTGTATATATAACATATTCCGAGTATTACTAGTTCTATCGGTCACATACCAATCCTTCGATAAATATCGATTAATCGTTCTTGAAGAGAATGCTGTTGAATACTATTTGAGTAACCCGAAAATTAAATGGTGACTTTAGGACACATCACATAAGACAATAGAGAATTCGTTAGCCCAGCTTTATTTAATAGATTTACTAAGCATGTATGAGTATCTTCCAGTCACGCATCCAATTTATCACTGCTTACAGGGTATCTATGAAACACTCTCGCTTCAAGCATTCTGGTTAATTTCATGTTTTAATTCTTATTCGATTTCAACACAAAACGTGGTAAGCTCTTTTTTTCTCTCAATTTTTGAGCTGCTGGCACGTTCAACAAATTTAAAACAGTTCAACGTGACAAAAAGGAGAGGAGAGAAATCTTGGTTTGCCACATAGATACCCCTCGGCTGCCACACACAGCAATTGCTCACCGCAGCTTCTAGAGCGACTTCCGCTTATCAGCACAGCTGACTGATAACGATGGACTAGCTGTATAGCTATATGACTATAGCCATGTACGAGCATTCAAACGGCACTTATTTAGTGCACTGTGCAAAATCGAATAAGAAACATTCCAGCGCAACAGTAATTAGAAATGTTTGGCTTATTTCAATTATTGTTCTTTGTTCTGTGGCTAATTGCTTTGAGTCAAGGGCGTTCCATTAAGGATTGGCGCGGGGCAAGTGCTTAAGTGCTGTCTACAAATTAATTAAAATTTAATAATTCTCCAAGTTGCTTGCAGTCACCAGAGCCAGATCCCACAATCTTTGAGTACAAACCACAATTCGACACAGATTTGCAAATGATAACTGCAACTGAATATTTTATAGATGATATTTAGAAACAAAAGTGCTGAAAATAACAACACATAAGTTTAGAAAACAGTTGAAATTATGTTGTTGATTAAATATTTTTAATGAAATAAATGTGTATAAACAAGCAATTAAGGTTAAAGATGAATTTGGTATCCCTAGAAACGGAATGTGTACGCTGCACCTGCACCCCAATTGGGTCGGCTATTGCCATATGGACCGCCCAAGTGCTGTGAATATTGTCCGGTGGCGTCTAGGGAATGGCGACCATTGTGACTCTGCCACACTGGTGCACGACCATTGACGCTCAAATCAAAGCCCTGGCGAGGACTGCCTCCACCCTGCACATTAAGCTGGCGACGCACACGATGCTGTTGCTCCACATCAATGGGCGCCCAATCTCTATTATCGGCCAGCTGCAAAGATGTTCGGCATAAATATGGCTTTGTGGCAACTTGGCAAACTTTTTTGGCACTTACCAATTGTGACTCTTGCTCATAGGCGACCAAGTCGTCGAATGCCCAGACACATGCGGTCAGGCCGAGCAGGAGCAGCAAACTGAGGTTAAGTTGCATCTTGTGACTTTCTTGAGCTGTTTGGAGCTGCGGATACTGTTCAAACAGAATGATGAGTGATGCCCGACTCTATTTGCTTTATATATGGCCATAACGCCGCTCAGACTAAAAGTTCCCCCTTGAGGGAATCCCTTTGCACATTGTCTGTGGTTCACAAGTAGATCCCCGCACCACATATTGCTGTTGATAAGATGCGTAACCTATTGGCAACATTTTAAATTATTATTTTAAGATCGAAGTGTGGGACACCTATAAAATCTTTGAGTAAAAACATAAGTATTCTAAAAAGCATTCAAAACTAAATTATATAACTCTTCTAAACACTTCTACTCACTTTACTTAGTATCGATCGATATCGATATCGACATCAATGTTAAGAAATACAGATGTTAAGTTACATTCATATTACGTCACAAGAAGCCTGTTACCTTCATTACAAGTGGCCTGCTACAAATGTAATTTGATCTTTTACAACACTCAAATGGTGTATCTCATTTCACAATTCATATGGTTTTGTTTCTAATTGGAAAATGCTTGAGCTATACAAATGTTTTATGGATTTTTGATTTTAGTTTTAAATATTAAGAAACTCTGTTAAAACAAAAAAAGCCTCGAGCAATAAAAACAAGTTGGTGCAGAATTATTAGGTGAGCTGCGAAATATCTTATAGAGAGGATGTGCATATCTAATATATAACTGATGAGGTACATTTTTTAAAATAATATATAATTTGCCAAGGTCAGGTAATCGGTAGACCCAGCTTAAAGTTGGCAATAAATTTATGCAAATTAATGATGTGCAAATCATTTTGTAATTCCCATTCTAGACCCGAAAAATGATTCATTTTTTAATAATTTGATATGGCAACGCCCACATTTTCGCCATCGAAGATGATTCGCTTTCGTTGGCTGGCTAATATCGCAATTAGTTAAGCAACATTGGGTTAGTCTTTTTGAATGATAAATTTTCATTGAAGGCTCTCTTGACAGTTTACGCAATAAATCCAATTAAGAAAAAAGATTTCATCTTGTCGAATATTGTGGCAGGTTTCATTAAGGCAAACACATTGTCGTCGTTGTCGACGTGTGCGCTTAATTTGTTATTACCAACAAGAATTAGCCAAAAAACATAAATATAGTCATGTACAATTAGCCAAACTGCAAGCTCATCTCGACGGACTATGAGTAATAAGCCTGACTCTATGTTCCGGGGTAGATGAACGTCAAGATATTCAAGGATACCAAAAGTGCCAACCCCATCTCAAATTTTGACGATGAATCTATGAATATTTCACAGAATTGTTTTTATGCTATAAGTTTGAACTAAGCTAATTGTTCAGATACTCAGATGTAGTAAATGGCATATAAATGTAAAGGTTGTACATCAAATTTTTATTCAATAAATATGCATTTAGCTTTATAATAATTTTGGTATTCAACTCAAGTACTCTTGCTGAATTGTTAAAGTGATGTTATTTAAAATCGGAATCTGTAGTTGCCGCCCGCACCCCATTGGGGTGGGCTATTGCCATAGGGTCCACCCCGATGCTGTCCATATTGGCCGACAACATCGATCTCGTGACGCTTGTTTTCACTGGTCCAAACGGGCACCTGTGCTTGAGCCCATATATCCTTGCCACTCTTATCCTTGTTGTAGCCACCATCCACTAAGAAACGCTGCTCATTTGGCGGATTAAATTGCTTGCGCTCCAGCCAGACATCCTTGTTCTCCTCCGGTTCGGGATAAGGCAGAGCCAGTGCAGAGCCGGCAAGGCAGCAGACCAAGGCGATGATTGTTACCTGCATGTTGTATGATTGACTGATAACTCAATGAACCTCAACTGAGTTTTTATACTCTAGATGAGGAAAGAAAAAGTCCCAATCAGACAGCTGCCCTGCTCGTATCAGCTAAGTGCTTTCCCCCGGGTGATTTCTTAAATTTGACTTGTCGAAATTCTGTTATTTTTGTTTGGGTGTTTTATAAAAATATTTGTGTTCAATTCCCAAAACTTAAATGTAGTTCAATGTCTTTCCATTTGGAAAATATGTAGAATTATTTTCTTCATTTATTATTTTTTCCATGCTTTCAATTCTTCGAATTTATTTGTTGGCCATGAGGAAACTCGTTCGCCTGCCATATTTGTAATAAAATTATAATAAATTTTTTCTCTGGCAAAAGATTCCTTCAAACCACACGCACACGTGACATATGACAAGTTTTATTGTTTATTTTTAATGTAGCTTTCATTGATTTATGAGCATTTTGTGGCTTCTGTGAAAATATTTTCATCATTTCGTGTTCATTTCAATTTATTTACGATTCTCGTCTGTGGGGCTTATCAGCGGCTGATAATGCTGTACCATGAATAATATATAAGCAAAAACAAATAGGTATTGGGCATTTTTCCCGTTATTAATGTGAGCAAACATGAAACAGTTGTACAAAGAGAATCAGTCGAGTGCCAACTGAATTAACGGACTGGAGTGCAAAATGCGAATGCAATTCATTTACATAAATACGATAGCCATGTTATTGGCCCTGCTGTGCGGGGTAAGTGGCCAGATATAATAAGCCATGTAAATACTTTACGGTAGTGACTAAATGTTTTGCAGCTGCAACAGGGCGTGGCGCAAACTGATTATGCAGACGTGGGCGTCGCTGGGACGAATCCACCCTCAAAGAGTCGTTTTCCGGTTTGGGATGATGCTAATGGCGAGTGGACTGATCAGGATAATTAATAAATAAATCTTATCAAGCCTGATCTTGAGTTATAAATTTGCAATAAATATGCCACAGCTGATAGTAATTAGTCTGAATCTCAGCTGGTAGATTGACAAAATTGTAACTATGTTATTTTGGGGATATATTTTTATCAGGAATAATGAGCTGACAGAGAGAGAGCTGAGAGTTCAAGTAATGACGAGAAAGCCCAGAGCTTAAAATATACAGAACCCAAATCTATTCGCTTAACTCACAAAAACGCTAGTTGTGAATTGCTTTTATTTTAGCCTAAAAGTATGCATTAACTTTTTACACACAGACTATTTTAAAATATCTGCAGCACTGCTTATAGGCTTCCCAGGCCAAGCCGTGTCTTCTTTTTTCCCTAGAATCGATTGTGTTGTTCTTGTTAGAATTCTAGTGTGGCAGGCTTACAATGCTAAACACCATAGAATTGTCGCAACATGCATGTCAAAAATCAATTGCCCACAGTTCAATGCACCTCGAGGAGAAGTGCGTGCCAGCTCATGATAATTGCGGCCGTTACACGAGGCGGTAACGGAAACTACGTGTACTCAAAACACCCAACTTTGTAGAGGCAAAGACAAAACGTAAAAACAATATTAATAAAATCCCCATAGGCAAAAAGTGTGGCGACTGTTAGATGCCCTGTAAATAAATTAATAATTAAATTAAAATAAAATATATGTTTCCAAAATATCTAAATAATAATAATGTCAGATCAATGATTTTTCTATTTGTTAACCACTTTAGTTACAAATTAATATACTTAAGAGCTAAGGACATTTTTTAAAAGTAGTTAATAATTTAGATAGTTAATTCAGTGAACATTTACTAAAATATATAACTAAAAACTATTTTCTTTCATTTTTCCACTTTCTGTGCTGAAGTAACCGGCACAATCAGAGAATTCAATATACCCCTTATCCCATTTTCTATAGGGTATATGTAAAGTGGCACACAAGCCACGGTGGCACTCAATAAAATGAATAGCTCCAACAAAATTGCTGCGGGCCGCCAAATTTCCACGCCCCCCTTTGGCCACAAAAAGGCAATTCTGAGCCTTTGCGCTAAATGAATCGCCCATCAATGCGGCAATTAACGATTCCAGTTGTTGCCCCTGCTTAAGGGGTATCTGGATATCTTGTTGGGCTGGTGCCAGTTTTTGACACGCTGCAGCCAGGGAATTCGATTTGGGGCGCGGCACGCAAAGGGGCGGCAACACTGGCGCCAACTTTACCGCATATAGTGCTGCAGTGCAACATTGTAGCAGTTTTGGCCAAATCGAGTCGCGGCCTAATTGCGTTAATTTTACTTGCATTCCAATTCCCATTGTTTCAATTGCTTCCGTTAGCAGCCACACCCATTTTTCTGGAGAGGGGGGGTCGCTTGCATGCTTTGCGGCACTTTTGTTGCCTGGAGCACTGCCTGTGCATGTCGACGACATAATTGTTTGCCTTACAACTTATACAAAATTATCCCCAACAGCAAGGTGCAACAACCCCCAAGAGCCCAAGACCAACAGCGAACCCCCAACACCCACCCTTGCGAAAGTTCATTGACATGTGCCAAGTATTTTTTTAATATTTCAAACAAATCAAATGTCCATAATATCGAATTAGTGGCAAGTACATATGCACCTGCCCCTCTGACTCTTTACAAGCTTATCTCATTCATGCTTGCTGCACTTTCAAACATCCACGTGTTGTAATTGTTTGTTCCCGCAAAAATATTACGGGCCACATCATCATCCAACAAAAATGTTTGGGGCCACATCAGCAGCAAACAAGTGGGAAATACGTAATAAATAAGAAGAAATAAATATTAAAGATAAGATACAGTCCACTTAAGCTGTAGCAAGTACTCCTCCCGGCTTGGACTGCATATCTCATAAATGTTCTTAGCAGGCAGACAAGTCAGCAACAATCTAAAATAAATACTGTGGTTAAATGTGGTGAACAAATTATTATAAATTATTTTAAAATAAAAACCAACTAAGAAGTTAAATTTAAAAAAAAAAAAAAAAATACGTATACAACTAATTATAATATTTTGTTGAAGGGCTAATCTTAAGTTTTTATGACTAACGTAAGACCGCAGTTGTCAAGTGAGCTCGACTACGAGATACCCTGAGCCAAACTAGAAATTCGGTTTGCATCACGAAACTTGATTCTATTAAATAAACTATTTAAATAAACTTGATTCAATTGATATTCAAAATTTAAAGTCTGTAGCTTGTATACTCCTAAAGATCCACGTTTTCATAAAAACGGACGATTTTATCAACTCGGCTATTTATCCTGATTCTGGCTGTTACATACTTTGACATTAAACGAATATACCCTTTTTGTGTACGCATATATGCCAATTTCCACGCATTATAGAACAGACTTTGACCAGAAGGTAGTTCACATAGGGTATGTCATTGTGTACACCTCACATCTCATAAGTTATTTAAGTCCCACTGTAAAATACGTTATCATATGTTCAATTTATTTATACATATAACTGTATATACTCTATATATAGTGTAGCTTTACGAAAGCGCTTTTGCGTTCTCATTGACAGTCGTCAGTTGGGTAACGGCGAGCACGAAGAGCAGTTGTGAATACTCAATGAAAATTTAGAGAATTTATTAAAATTGTTATCGTTAGACAGATAAACAATTAATAGCCAAAGACCTGTTTTGCTTAGCTGCATATTGGCAATATGAAGTGCCTGGTAATATTCGGACTGATTGTGGGCATATTTGCTGCCATCGTTGGATATGCTTATCTCGTATTCACAGACCTGACACGTCCACTTCCCAAGCCCGAATACAATGACAACACCTACTGGGGACCTGGCGAAGGCAAGAACTACGTGCCCGATACCAAAATCAATGAGTTTGTGCTGAATGTACCCCAGTCAGAGATTGAGGATTTGCGACAGCAACTAAACCGCACATTGAAATTAACTGAACCCTTAGATGGCATCGCCTTTGAGTACGGCTTCAATACAAACGCACTGGAACAGTATGTGGAATACTGGCGCGAAAAGTATCTAACCAAATGGGATGAGCGTCAGGCGTATCTCAACTCACTGAAGCAATACACCACCGAGATTCAGGGGTGAGCAATTAAATCTTCAGACTTTTCAACTGATTTACCTAATTATCCCTTCAATAGCTTGAAGATACACTTCATACACGAGCGCGTTTCGGAGGAGGTGGCGGCCAAGAAGCATGTGTATCCACTTTTGCTGCTCCATGGCTGGCCGGGTTCAGTGCGTGAGTTTTATGATTTTATTCCCATGCTGACCAAGGATCAAAACATTAGCGACTACGCCTTTGATGTTATTGCACCCTCGCTCGTAGGCTTCGGTTGGTCGGACGTAAGTAATTTACCATATTTGATGTATATTCATTTAAGATAATGTCATGTGTTTTTTCCCCCCCAGGCTGCCACTCGGGTGGGCTTCAATGCCGCCGAAATGGCCACCGTGATGCGTAATCTTATGCTTCGATTGGGTCACAAGAAGTTCTTTGTACAGGGCGGCGATTGGGGCAGCATTATTGGAAGCAATTTGGCCACACTGTATCCGGAGAATGTGCTCGGCTATCACTCAAACATGTGTGTGTTGAGTACACCCCTCTCCTTCCTCAAGGGCATCTATACGAACTATTATCCCGAGAAAGTGTTGGGGTCCCGCATGTTCTACGATCATCATGTCCCAATATGGGAGAGGTATATGGAGTTGCTTAAGGAGAGTGGCTACTATCATATACAGGCCACAAAACCGGATACGATTGGTGCCGCCCTTGACGCTAATCCTGTTGGACTGGCCGCCTACATTCTGGAAAAGTTCCAGACTTGCAGTGGACCCAGTCTAAAGCAGGACTTTGGCGGTATTGCCACGGCCTTTGGTCTGGAGGCTGTGCTCGATAATCTGATGATCTATTATCTAAACACCGCAGCCACCACCGCAGCCCGCTTTTATGCCGAGAATATGTCCAAGCCCTATCGCGATCTCCAGCTAGACCGCGTGCAGACGCCCGTGCCCATGGGCTGTGTCCGATTTAGATTTGATCTGCCTGCTGCTTCGATGTGGCAACTGAGCGACAAGTATACCAATATTAAGCGCAACATGTACTATCAGCACGGTGGTCACTTTGCTGCCATGGAGATGCCATCTATGTTGTACAATGATTTTACCGCATTTGTCAGCAATGTTTATGATGAATAGAATAAACAAGGAAAGTGCTTTTGGAAAATGTTAAAAATGTTGTGGCTCTCATAGAGTTTTCAATTGTAAACATCATTTTGCAATTAAAGTAATAAAGACTTACAGATTATTATAATTCAGTTAAATCTGATCAGCCGTCTTTTCAATATAGTCTCTCCCTCTCATCGGTGATCGTTCTCGTTTTTCATTATTTAAAAAATAATAATAATAATGAGTTATATGCCGATTAAGCTTGCCACACACTTTAATTTAAATAACGCGCCCATACTTACAAATTAATCTTTACCCGTCTTCCAACACTAAACACAACTCTCCGAAGTTACCTGTCATCTTGTTGAAAACACTTTATTTGCTAATCGGTGGAGAGCGGTGGTAGTACTTGAATGTTTTGAATTTAATGATGATATGAAAGAAAGAGTGTATTTATTTATTTATTTTTTCACCCAGTCATAATTAATCAGCAGTCTCTTTGCTGTGTCATGCTCGCAAAGCACATAGTTTCATTGCTAAAGATGAGCGATTCATGTGTTTACCATATGATTGCATATCACGGTCTAATCAAAATCAAAACGGATTGGGACTTCTCTTGCTATTACAAAGTCCATTAAGAAAAAACGAAAGTGATCACCAAAATTTCTTCGTATAAATAAATTCAAAGCTTCACACACTTATTAATATTTTCGTGCAGCGTTGACTCACGAAAAGCACGATGTTTATATGATCTCATGTTTTCTCCTCTATAGCTCTTCTCTAGTTTGCTCGTATATACCAGTAAATACGATATGTTGGTGTGTGGAATAAAGAGAACACACACAGTGCGCTTCATAACGATAGAATCAGAATTATTTTGCACTTTTGTTTTATTAATTTTATCTCATTGGCATTTTGGCAAATTCCAAAAATTGTATAAATGAAAACTGACCAGCGATTCTTTAGTTCAGTAAAAACTTTGCAGTTGCCGTAAAGTTATGTGCGACGCTGTACAAAGTCTCTAACGCAATATACATACATACATACATACATACTTTTGGTGTGCTGATTTTCCTTCCCTTTATCGTCGAATTTGCTTTTGCCAATTTTTTCTCAACGAATTTTGTCTCTCAGCGAGAAACCGGGTCATTAAGAGTGTTTGCGCTGAACAGTTTGTTGTGTGAGCTGAAGCCGAACGGTCGTGTTGATCTTGGAGCGATTTAAACTCTGCTCGCAGAAATCGTAATAACCATTATAACGCAGTTTTATTCAACAAAAAAAGAAAATAATGGGTGTAGGGTCGACATCTCTGCGCATTCTGATTGGTGGCTTGGCCCTTTTGGTGGCGGTGGGTTATAAGAACTTTCGCGATTTGGGTGCGCCTGGCAAACGGCCCGATTTGGATAACAATGAATACTGGGGACCAAAGCTGAAGGGATCATATGAAGCGAACAAGGAAATTTCACCATATGACATAAGTGTTGCCCCCGAGGTAGTTCAAAGTTGAAATGAGCTTCTTTCTTTTTTGTTTTTATATCTTGTTACCTGTCTTTTGCAAACTCGTTTACCATTTAATTTGCATAACTTTTGGATTTATTGTCCCACTTAGGTGATTACCGATCTGACCGCACAGCTGGAACGTCCGCTCAAGGTGCAAGAGCCGTTGGAAGGCATTGGCTTCGAGTACGGTTTCAATGCCAAGGAAACTGAAAGGGTGGTGAAATACTGGCGCGATAGCTATCTACCCAAATGGAATGAACGCGAGCAGTTCCTCAAAAAGTTTAAGCATTTCCAAACCGAAATTCAAGGGTACGTGAGACTTATGTGCATAATTAAGGTATATATATATATATATATATATATATATATACGGAACTTAATTCATGTTGATTTCAACTAGCTTATATAATCCATGTCATCTGAACTTTCCCCTATTGAATATGTATTATCTCCAAAATTATTTATAGCTTAAAAATCCACTTTATACATGCGAAGCCCAAGAAAGTGGAAGGTAAAAAGGTTGTACCTTTGCTCCTGTTGCACGGCTGGCCCGGAACTGTGCGCGAATTTTATGATTTCATTCCACTGCTGACGACTGGCAGTGATAAGAGCGATTATGTCTTTGAGGTGATAGCGCCCAGTTTGCCTGGCTACGGCTGGTCGCAGGTGAGCTCGAAATGATTGTTCATCATGATCCAAGTTTTTTTAAACTGTTGTCTTTGCATTTCACAGAGTGCTGCTCGGCCTGGTCTGGGCGTCGCACAGGCGTCTGTGATTATGCGCAATCTGATGCTGCGTCTGGGCTTCAACAAGTTCCTTATTCAAGGCGGTGATTGGGGTAGTATTATTGGCAGCAATCTGGCCGCTCTGTTTCCGGAAAACGTGCTTGGCTATCACTCCAATATGTGTGGCAACAATAGTCCCTTGGGTAACCTGCGAGTGCTGTTCTCCTCTTTCCTGCCCACCTTTTACTTCGACAGTCAGTATAAGGACTATTACAAGGGACTCAGCCAAGTGTTCTTCGTTATAATGGAGGAAATGGGATATGCGCATATCCAGGCCACCAAGCCGGACACTATTGGCACTGCTCTGGCACACAATCCAGTTGGCCTTGCAGTGTACATACTGGAAAAGTTCTCTACATGGACGAATCCAACTTACAAGAACTTGGAGGATGGCGGTTTGACAAAACACTTCAGCCTTGATCAGCTGCTGGATAATATTATGATCTACTATGTGACAAACTCGATAACCACCTCGCAGCGCTTTTATGCCGAGTCTATGAATAGCGCCCAGATGTCCTTGAATGTGGACAATGTGCCTATTAAGGCACCTGCCGGCTGCGCACGCTTTGTCAATGAGATATACCACGTACCCGATTCGGTATTGGCCAATAAGTTCCCGAATCTGGTGCACAGCACACATTACGGAGATGGTGGACACTTCCCAGCGTTCCAGGTGCCACAGCAACTCTATGAGGACTATGTGGCCTTTGTGAAGAAGGCATTGGGTTAAATTTTTGCCGGATAGATTTCCATATGATATTTATGTTGGTTGTATTTTAAGCAGAGGCACAAGGAATGAATAAAAATAATTGTTTACATTGTATATACAAACTGTCAAATTGATTACAATGTTTATTTAAAAATATCAGAACGCTGAAAAGTGCTCATATTCATATTCAATACGAACAGCGATTGCGATCAAACTTAATGTATACAATCATTAAAAATCAGTTTGTGTTGACACACATACATATATGTACAAACATACATATCTACTGAGAAACAAGCAAAAAACACACTCAAAGCTTTGTCAAAGTTTCGTAATAATTTGTATTACGCCATAAGATTGAGCTTAGAGAACTTTTGAATACACTTTGTTATGTTCATAACTGAGACTTTCTACATGAATAAACTATTTCCACCTGGATTTAACTTTTGTATAAAATATTTATGTTTATAATTTTAATAGACATATGTTTACAGAAGTAGCTTTAAAAAATAAAGAAAAAGGAAATATGTTTTAAAAAAAAGTATGAAATTAACTTTTTAAACAAATGTCTATTAAAATAAATGAAAAATCGTCTTATACATTTTGAAACAATTTCAAGCTTCAAGAGCTGAAAGTTACTGTTTTTTTTTTCATGAAATAAG
The DNA here is from genome assembly GCA_037043585.1 of Drosophila mimica. Lineage (NCBI taxonomy): Eukaryota > Metazoa > Arthropoda > Insecta > Diptera > Drosophilidae > Drosophila > Drosophila mimica. The sequence continues at coordinate 999,594 of JBAMBE010000437.1, forward strand.
TGTTTGAGTACCTCAATTAGCCGACCGACCACAGCATTTTGACATCTGCATTCACAATTGAGTTCAATCGAGTTAGTTAAAATTAAAAAAGCTTCGAGACAGCGAAGAGCTTAAAAGCCACCTTCAGTGCGGGCATATGCGACTTGTGATACGCTGCCGTTAAAGCTTAATTGCTTCGCGTTCAAAGTTTAAGTCAACGAGTTAATCTCACACTCTAGCGAAGCGTAACTGATCAAACAAAAGCAGTTATCATCGCGTGTGCACAGTTTTGGGTTCGGTTCTGAGAGACTACAACAACGCAACTGCAATCTCGGCTAAATGTCTGACTGATTAGACGACGGGCCGAACTAGCCGCATTTAGTATATAGCGAACGTTTGACTGGAGGAGTTGTTCTATTTGGAAAAAATAATGTCGCCTATAACGCGATTGGTGGTGCTGCTGCTGGCCATTGGTGGCGGCATGGTCTACAAACGTGTAAATCAGCTGTGGGGCGATTTGCCGGCTCCGACGCTGGACCCACAGCAATGGTGGGGCGATGAGGCCCAGCCCAAAGACTATGCCGCATATCTGGTAAACAGCTCGGAAGTCTTGGGCAATCGACTTTTGTACCCGGATTCGGTAAGTGGAATATATGATTTAATTTAACAAAGTATATGGATATTAATCTTTTTTGGTTTATCTCTCACTAGACCATTGAGGATCTGACTAAAAGATTGAATCGCACGTTGCGACTCACTCCACCACTGGAGGGTGTGGCCTTTGAGTATGGATTCAATAGCGATTATTTGCAGGAAGTGGTTAACTATTGGCGAGACGATTATATGCCGCGTTGGCGCTCTCGTGAGGTGTTCCTTTGGCAATTCAATCACTACACCACTGAAATCCAAGGGTGAGTGCGTGGACTGAGTGATAAGCGCTTATCATTATTGATAGTGGCTATTTTTTATTAGTCTACGCATGCACTTTTTCAACTTAATGGTCTACGATGACAACAAGGTGGGAAAGGTGCATTATCCGGTGTTGTTGCTGCACGGCTGGCCGGGATCAGTGCGTGAGTTCTACGACCTGATCCACATGCTGCACCAATCCAATTTGGATGCGAATAACAAATACATTTTCAATGTGATTGTGCCCAGTTTACCGGGTTATGCCTGGTCACAGGTAGCTGAAGTTGTATTATAAGAGAATACTTTTAGTCACACATATATTTACTTTGCTTTCCAGGGCACTTCGCGCCAAGGATTGGGCCCCGCTGAAATGGCTGTTATGCTACGTAACCTGATGCTGCGTTTGGGCTATAATAAGTTCTTTATACAGGGAGGCGATTGGGGCTCTATAATTGGTTCGCATATAGCCACTCTCTATCCGGAGAATGTGCTTGGGTATCACTCAAATATGTGCAACAATCTGAGCCCCAGATCACAGGTGAAGGGTGTACTTGCCGGGCTTTTGCCTAGTCTGTTTGTGCCCAGCGGCTTTGAGGATTTCTTCTTTCCTAAATCGCGCGAATTCAGCTATTTAATGGAGGAGAGCGGCTACTTCCATTTGCAGGCCACGAAACCGGACACAATTGGTGCCACATTGACCGACAATCCCGTCGGTCTGGCTGCCTACATACTTGAGAAGTTCTCCACGTGGACGAATGTCACATATCGTTCGCTGCCCGATGGTGGACTCAAGAGGCGCTACAAGCTGGACGCACTCCTGGACAATGTGATGATCTACTATTTAACAAACTCTATAACGACGTCACAGCGCCTCTATGCGGAGGCATACAGAAAGGAGGAACTTGATCTGAAATTGGATCGTGTGCCCACCTTGGTGCCCACTGGCTGTGCTCGCTTCAAGGGTGATATTATGCAGTTCATGGATCTGCAGCTGCAGGACAAGTACAAAAATTTAATACACAGCACCTACTACAGACGTGGCGGTCATTTTCCCGCCATGGAGGTACCTAAAGTCCTCTACATGGATTTCATTGAGTTTGTCAAGAAAGTTGAGCTCAAGTTTAAGATTCAATCTCTGTAAACTAGTTGCAGATAAAATTTGAATAAAATTAATTTTTTCAAAACATAAATATCGACAAATGCTATCAATGCAAGCCTGATGAGCCATTATCATTTGATCCTGCCGATTAGCCGCCAGTGTTGCCAGAGCGTCAAAATTGAAGCGAATGCGAAAGCGAAAGCAGGAATTGAACAATAAGATATTTGTAGCCAGCAGACATAAAGCAATCGCCGAGAAATAAGCTAAAACGAATTATGTCATTTGCTGTTTTCATCTTTTAAAAGTCATGTGCTGCTAGTCAAGCACATTAAAACGTACATTTCAGAAAATTAAAAAAGCTAAAGAAAATAAAAAAGCAAATAGTTTTAGGTTAAACACACTCAAATTTGCACATATTAGAAAACATGTCCAAGGCGAGTGATATGAAGCCAACCAGCGTCAATGCGGAGAATTTGTCGCGCCACCAAATGATCGAATGGGTCAACACCATGGTCAATGGCAATTTCAAGAAAATCGAAGAGATGTCATCGGGTAAGCAGAGCCTAAGACAACAATAACCAATCGTGAACTCAATGCTTGTATAACAACTCCTGCCTTATTGCCAGGTGTTGCCTATTGCCAAATGATGGAGATGATCTCGCCGAACTGCATCAATTTGAAGCGCGTCAAAATGTCGGCCAAACTGGAGCACGAGTTTTTCCACAACATGAAGCTATTCCAGGGCGCCTTTGGTCGCCTCAAGGTGGACAAAACTGTACCGCTGGATCGTTTGATAAAGGGTCGTTTTCAGGATAACTTTGAGTTCCTGCAATGGTTCAAAAAATTCTTCGACGCACAAGCGCCCGGCCTGGAGAATATTAGATCGGCAGCTAATGCAGTGCAGCCGAAGCCAATTGTCAGGCCTCGCGCCGCCATGGCCAAGGAGGAGCCAACACATGAGCTTCAAGCGACGATTGACGAACTCAATACCAAGATTGCCGCTACGATCGAGAAGCGAGATCTGGCCTATGAGAAGCTGCGCAAGATTGAGACCCTACTCTCAGATACGTTGAATAAAAACGAGCATGTCGACTTTTGCAATCGCATGCTCGAGAAGCTCTACGAAACCGACCAAAATGAAAATGCCAACGACATCGAGGCACTCGAGAATAATAGCACTGATAGCGCCATCGATGATGTGAATGAAGGATTGTATTAAAGGTTGTTTAGTTACTGGTTTTTAATATGTACACGCTTTCTATTATGTTTATTTGAAACTATTAATTATTATACCCCAGAGCGGGCCGTATCGGATCATTATATTATATTGCTGCCATAAAAACGATAAATCGAAAGAAGAGTTCTTGTGCATCTGTGTTATTATAATCCTAACATTTTGGCAACAATCGTCAAAATGGAACCACTATGTAATTTGTCGCTTTTTTAATTTATATTTATATTTATATTAGCAAGTTAAATAACAGCTTAAATGGTGGCAAGTATAATATTTTATATATAATATCTGCAACTAGGGTATGCAATTTTAATGCTTTCCGCATCGTCATTGTAAAATAGGTTCCATTTGGATTTCCCCAAGCCAATATTGTGGAAGATAAGTTTCGAGCGAGAGCTTAATCTGCTTATATAGCGAATATATGCCAAAGTAAATATAGATTTGAAAAACTGAAAAATATCGATATAAGCAATTTGCGGTTAGTTTTCTGTGTAATATACACGTATCGGCATATTTGCAAAGAGCAAACATATGAATTTCATACATACATATGTATGTAAATATAAAAATTTCACATACAGTTCAAATTAGTTTCCCCAATGGGAGATCATGACTCACCCATTGCAAGAATGATGATAAGTACAACAATTAAGAGAGCGAATAGTTTAACATTAAAAATTTGCAATATAATGTTGAAACTATAATGCTGAATACAATTCCATGAGCAGAATTGATCAGCCATGGCAACAACATCAAGTGACGCTCCTGAATAGGAGAAAGAGAATACAGGACTTGTAAACAGAAGAGTAAATTGATGACGGCCTCACCTGGGTGGTGCCCATGACGAGCAGGAATGATGACAGCATATTAACTATATTGATAATTAAGAAGACGCTGCACAAAGTGGTAACTTCTTTCGCATTCCCCTTGAAATCTATCTTACCATTTAATAGCGAACTGGCCAGCACGATGACCATCACAATTGTTGTCATCCCAAGCTAGCCAGCTAAGAAAGACACCGGGCAGTGCTGAGACTCATGCAGCACAGACTATCCATCATCTTGACAGGTTTTTCCTTTCACCAAAATTCAAACGAATATTGATTTAATTAATTGCAAAGCAAGCGGACAAATCTTAATTAAGCTGCTTCGTGTGCGTCACAATTGAGAATAAATGCAATGCGGCACTTTCATATCACAATCATGAATTTCTCTAACTTGTATAATAAGATCATTGGCGCAAGACCACAAACAAATCGCAATGCAAATCACGCAGTGCGTCTACATAGAGTCTATTGGGGTTACATGATTTACAACACAAGCTTATAAAAGATGTACAAGAACTCCAATTGATATAATGATATATATATGTACTGCCTGCAGTAAAAAACCGTATAGCTTATCAAAGTTTTATCAATATAGCTTAAGAGCTGACGAACTAAATGGCAACTTATTGACTCGGTAAAAACTTAGCGAATAATTTAGTTGGATTGACAAATGAATATTTTTCCATGATGAATGTAATATTTATAAATTCATAGATTTGTAGTTTTCAAATTAGAAAAATTTTATTGTGATTGATTGCGTCGGCTTCAATCATTGGAATCGGGACTGCTGTCTTCGGAGCTGGTGCCTGAATAGTCGCCCACCAGACTGAATAACTTCTCAGCTGCGGATCCAGCTGCGGATGTGTGTTCTGCTTTCGATGACATTGTTGATTCTCCAGCTGATTCTGTCTCTGGTCCAATAACTGCTATTTTTTCTGATTCTCCAGCGGCTTCTATATCAGCTCCTTCAACTGATTTAATTGTAGCTCCTACAGCAGCGACTGCCTGCCGACGCTTTATGCCTAAATCCTGCAGCTGGAGCTGCGTATTGAGAGCCTTTTGACGCTTCAGGCCACCAAAGGTGGTGGATGTGGCGCCCGGCAGCGCAGGTCGCATAAGAAGTTCTAGTCGCTGCTCCGATTCGCGTTCGATGGCGCTTTTTGTTTGCAGCCTCATCAGTGCTGCCATTTCTCTGTCCTGGTCTGTCTCCGGGAGCAACGCTATGTCCAGACTACTCTTGGCCAGCAGCTGGCGATCCAGATCCTGTTGACCCTTGATCTCCTGCTTTTGCTGGCGAAATGTGGCACGCAGCCGATAGTTTGCCACGTAGCTATCATTCCAGACACTTTGATTGCGATCTACGAGTTTTTGGAGGACCGGCTTGGCATCGGACGCTGCCTGAACATCTTTGGCCTGGTGCTCAAGTTTGTACATGGCATCGTCGAAGAGTCGCTTTTGAACCTCTTTGGTTTCCGGAACCACTTGCTCGTTCTGCAACGGATCCCAGCGATTCTCCTGGCGTCGGGCGCCAGATAATATCACATAGTCCAGATTCCCAGGATCTGTTTGAATCTCAAAGTGATTTTCACACAAGTGGCACTTCATGCGAAACTTATAAATGGGCGTCGTGTAGTACATGCCCACCTTTGTCTTCTCAGCATTGTAGCGCACACCCATGCCAATGTGATTCTTGCAGCCATCGCACCAGATATTATAGGGCATCTCAAAGCGGATGATGATGATGCCCAGATGAATTTTACGAGCGCGTTCGCGCAGCGCATGGGTGCCGCGAAATTTGTTGAGACCGCCCTTCTTCGGATCATAGTCGGGCGGATAGTATTTGTTTTGACCCTTTCGTTCACCCATTTTAATGGAAATACACAAATTATTGAAATTGCTCTTGAAATGTATACGAATTGCTGTTCCACAGTGGCGCCACCTGCCCAGCACAACTGATTGCTTTTCAATTGTCTCGTTATCGATAAGTTTTAAAAGCGTGCGTACACTTTCATCTACGATAGTTCTCGCTTATTTGTCCATCACCAATACCAAATAGTGACCAATTCGCATGCGACTGCGGCTTTAGGCTTCTCTTTTAATCAGGTTTTGCCACGTAAATTGATTCAAAGTAGTTTAAATCGCAGCAATTGCCATTGCAAAATGATTATCTACACAAATGAGGGTAATCCACTCGGCCTGCAGCTGCTCATGCTGGCGAAATTCGCCAAACGCACGGTCCAAGTACAATTGGTTAACCTAAATGGTAAGAGGAAAAGAAGAAAAATTCTGCTGGCCGGCAACGTGCAGCAATTAAAAAAAAACAGTTATCTGATGCAATAACACGTTGCATTTTCAGATGCCAAATATAAGGATTTGCTGGTGCTACCCACTCTGGAACTGGACAACGGTTTGCGATTGTTCTCGGGTGCAGCCATTGCCAAATATTTGCTGGGCGACGAGGGTCAGCAGAGAGACGAGGTAATTGTTTGCCCCTCGACTCTTCAAGGTTAAATTAATTAACAAAACTTTCTCGCTCACAGTGGCTGGAGTGGTCGACAACGCTGCTGGCGCCGGCGTTGTCCCATCACATGGCTGTCGGACATCGCGCCGATCCCAATGCTCTGCCGGTGCTTAATAATCTCGTAAAGAAGCTCGACGACTGCCTGATAAGCTCGTCGTACTTGGCTGGCGACAAAGTAACCGCAGCAGATTTTGCAGTTTGGTCCTTGTTGGCGCCAGATGGTACATTGAAGGGAGCGCAAAACGTGGACAATCTGCGCAGCTGGTATAACAAAATTAAGGCGCTGCCGGAGGTGCAGCAGGTGTTGGGCGAGCAGCCGCTGAAGGATCTCAGCTTCAATGCGCTGCAGCAGTCCAATCGTTATGGTGGACTCCATCATGTGCCGCTCAAGCGTTCAATCTCTACGGATGCCGGCAAATTGCTTGCTGAAACCGTTCCCACTGTCGCAGACACCATTACTGATGAGGAAATCAGTGCGGCACGTGCCGCTTTCATTTACAACAAACCTCAGGACTTTGCGGAGCCGCGCATCGTACTGCCCACGGCTGGGAAGCGCAATGTGCTCATCACGTCGGCATTGCCTTATGTCAATAATGTGCCACATCTGGGCAACATCATTGGCTGCGTCCTCTCTGCGGATATCTTTGCGCGCTACTCGCGCGCAGCTGGCTACAATACGCTGTTAATCTGTGGCACAGATGAATATGGCACGGCGACAGAGAACAAGGCGCTCGCCGAGAATTTGACGCCGCGCGAGATCTGCGATAAGTACTTCGAGCTGCACAATTCCATTTACCGCTGGTTCGGCATTGGTTTCGATTACTTTGGACGCACCACCGCCCAGGAGCAAACCGAGTAAGTTTCCATCGGGTTAAATGGATAATCTGATTTTGAACTTGTATTTACTGCTTACAGCATTGTGCAAGAGGCTTTTAAAGATGTTTACCAGGCTGGCTATATACTCACCGAAAGCGTGGAGCAGCTGCTGTGCCAGAAATGCGATCGTTTCCTAGCTGATCGGTAAATATAACAACTACGTAGAAATTAGAATCATAATTCTCAACTATATTTCTGTAGCTTTGTGGAAGGCACCTGTCCGCATCCTGGCTGCGGCTATGAAGATGCACGTGGCGATCAGTGCGACAAGTGCGGGAAACTGGTCAATGCCACCGAGCTGGTGCGACCACGCTGCAAGGTATGCAACACTGCGCCTGTCTTGCGCTCGTCGGAACAACTGTTCCTGGATCTCCCCAAGGCAGAGCCTATGTTGCGCGAATGGGTGGATCGCGTGGAGAACGGTTGGACGCACAATGCGCGGGTCATAACACGCGCCTGGTTGCGAGAGGGCCTCAAGCCGCGCTGCATTACACGCGACCTGAAATGGGGCATACCTGTGCCGCACAAGAATTTCGAGTCGAAGGTCTTCTACGTGTGGTTCGATGCACCATTTGGTTATGTGTCGATGACGAAACACTACACCAAAGACTATGAGCAGTGGTGGCGACCTGCAGCCGGCACAGATGTGCAGCTGTTCCAGTTCATGGCGAAGGACAATGTACCCTTCCATTCGGTGGTGTGGCCCAGTGTACTCCTGGCCATCAACAAGGGCAACACATTGGTCAGCCATATTATGGCAACGGAGTATTTGAACTATGAGGATGGCAAATTTAGCAAGAGTCGCGGCATCGGCGTCTTTGGCAACGATGCTCAGGAGACGGGTATTCCCGCTGATGTTTGGCGCTTCTATTTGGCCTCGGCACGGCCAGAAGGCCAGGATTCCAGCTTTAGCTGGAACGATCTGGCTGCACGCAACAATTCCGAGCTGCTCAACAATTTGGGTAACTTTGTGAATCGTGCTTTAGTCTTCTGCGAGAAGAATTTCAACAGCACTGTGCCGCAAATTGTGCTAACCCAGGATGAGCTGGTGCTACTGGCGCTTATCAATCGTGAACTTCGTGGCTATATCAATTCCATGGAGAAGGCCAAGCTGCGCGATGGAATACGGCATTTGTTGGCCATTTCACGACATGGCAATTGTTACATGCAAACTCAACAGCCTTGGGTCCTGCTCAAGGGCAATGCGGACCAGAAGACACACGCTGCCACCATTATTGGCCTGTGCACCAACATTGCCTGCCTGCTGGCCAATCTCCTCTTCCCTTATATGCCGAGCACGGCGCGCCAATTGTTTGCCCAGCTGAATGCCAAACAAACGCCACTCAATGCCGAGTAAGTAACTCAAACTGGAAAAACACTTAAATTATACTAACATTGAGAATCCTTTTTTAAATAGGAAACCCTTGACCACCTTGCTGCTGCCAGCGGGACACAAGATTGGCAAGCCATCGCCGCTGTTTAGCAAACTGGAGCAGGAATTTATCGATGAGCTGAAGGGCAAATATGGCGGTGTACAGGAAACCAAAACAGCGACGCCTCAGCAATCGAATGTAGCCGACTTGGAGGCAGCAGTGCAGGCGCAGGCTGATCAGGTGCGGCAGCTGAAGGCGAGCACAAAAGACAAGGCCGTCTGGCAGCCGGAGGTGAACAAGCTGCTCCAGCTCAAGAAACAATTGGAAGCGGCACAAAAGACAGCGACAACAGCTACGCCAGCAGCAGCAGCAGTCCCACAAAATAGCACACAATCATTATCCGTTCAAGATTTGGAAAAAGCGGTTCAGGCGCAGGGCGAGAAGGTGCGTCAGCTAAAGTCCAGTACCAAGGACAAGGCTGTCTGGCAGCCCGAAGTAAACGTGCTGCTCGACCTGAAAAAGAAACTCGAAGCAGCCAAAGCGGCGCCTCCAGGAACAACAGCTGCAGCAGCTGCCACACAGGCCGCCCCCGATGCGGCCTCCCAAATCAAAGCTCTGGAAGATAAGATCACGCAGCAGGGCGAGAAGGTGCGCACCCTCAAAGCCAGTAGAGATGCTACCATTTGGAAGCCAGAGGTTGACATACTCTTGAATCTGAAAAAGGAGCTTTCGTCGCTGACTGGCGCACCAGTAGCTGGTGCTCAGGGCAAGAATAAGAAGAAAAAGTAAACCTCAGTCATACATTATTAGCCTTATTTCAAGGTCATCAAATTTGCATTGACAGTTTCTATTCATTTGTCGTTAAGTTATTTTTTGAATTTGCATTTAAAATGATTTTATTTATTTACAAGTATTACCCTGATTTGTTTTAGTAATTTATTCAGCTTGTGCAAAAAAAGGAAATACATATTTACTTTGATATAATGAATAATTCATTTTATAGCGATAATTAAACTAAAAAAAATTTCAATAGTTTCAAAAAACTTGTAAGCAGAAAAACATCGGAAGAAAGAAAATAGTGAGTGTCATGCCTCTATAACCAAGAGTAGCAATCGATATATCGATAATTTCTACAATGCATCGGAAAATATAAGACCACGACCAGCAGTCTGCATTATTTTTTTGTGATTCGTTTTTTTGTTGGCAAAAACGTATATTTTTGCAATGTAAATCAATAAACTAGAATAATAGTAAACATGTGCAATTACCGATGGCGACAGAAAATGTCATAGAAGGACCGTTCAACGCAACTTGCAAATAATCATAATACAAAAATAAAATAAACAAAAGTCGTCGTCGTCTGTCTGCAAAAAATTCGTCATCAGCTGGTCGCGAGTCGCAAGTCGCGAGTCTTGAGTCGTCGTCACATCAATTGCGATCGCAGTAAATTGTGTGACGTGCGCGAGACAGCAAGCAGAAAAGAAGGCTGTAGTCGACTTGGGTGTGGGGTTAATAAGGTGAAATGTGAAATATATACAAAAGAAATCAAATTCAGTTTGGGTCTAAACAGATGCTACACATCTGTGTGTGTGTGTGTGTGTGTGAACAAAGAACACATAAGCACGCATACATACACACACTCTCACACACATACTAGCAATTTTCGCTAGTGATTTCAAAATTTTTGTTGTCCATCATTGTTGGTTGGCAAGCAGTTGCTGCAGCTGACGCAGATGCCACACTCATTAAATATGTATGCATTTACAGTTAAAACAAACGGCTCAAAGCCAACTTAACACACAAAAATAGAAAAAACTTAAACTCAAGGACACGCAAGCGAACGGCAACAAGTGTTTGTTAATTGTTATTGATTTTCTTCTTATTGTTGTTATAGTTGTTTTCATTTGGTTTCTGTTTTTTTTTTTTCTCGTCTCGTTCAGTTGAAGCTATCGAGTCGGATACAATTGACGCCATGGAGTCTGCGGACATGCTCGTCGAGGAGCAGAAGCTCATGGCCGAGGCGAAGTATCGCCAGTATATGACGAACATTGATAAAGCACTGCGCAATTTTGAATACTCCAGCGAGTGGGCGGACTTAATATCAGCACTAGGCAAACTGAGCAAGGTATGTCGGTGTAATGCACTATTGCTTATCATAAATGCATCCATACATTCATAAGTGAGCTCGACCCGTGTTATTTATCCAGCTGCACCCATGCATAAAAGTAAAATCCCGATTTGCTCTAGCGCTGATTCATGCGGTACTTTACTGGAACAACGCAGGCACTCTTATCGCAAATATATTTTCAATTTCGCGCAAGTGCGTGGTTTTTTTCCAAATAAAACACATTTAATATTTTATATTTTGAGTGCCTATCTTTGCCCAGCCTAGAAAGAATTTAATAGGAACTTTAAAAATTGTGTATTAAAAATGGTCGCTAAAGTACACAAATCAGAATTTGTAGCATATACTATATTTTTTTTTGTAATAATATATGTACACACTATAAAACCAGTTCAGTTCCATTTTGTATATAATTAAATTTGATAGATTAGCTATACATATTGTTTATTAAGCTTGTTTAACATTAACATTAAATTATAGAATAAATTTGAATTCGCTTTAAAAATAGGTTTTTAATTAGTACTGTCTACTATCTGAATTTATTTGTAAGCCCTTTTCAACTGATGTCTTATAACTTTTGTCTTCGTCTTCATCTCGTTTTGCGATAGGCGATATCAAGTAATTCGCAGTATCAAGTCATACCCAGACGCCTGAAGATTGCCAAGCGTCTGGCACAATGCATGCATCCCGCCCTGCCCTCGGGTGTGCATTTGAAGGCCCTGGAAACGTACTCGGTGATATTCAGCAAAACGGGACCAGAACGTCTGGCAACGGAGTTCATTTATGGGTATGAGTAAAATGAAATAAAAATATAACGCAAAAATAAATAAAGTTATTTATGCTTATCTCTTACAGTGCTGGACTTTTTCCACTGCTCGGCTATGCGGCCATGAATGTGCGTCCGGCACTCTTAACCATCTATGAGACATACTTTGCGCCGCTGGGCGATAAGCTGCGGCCGGCGCTCAGTGGGTTCCTGAGTGGCGTGCTGCCCGGCTATGATTGTGGACTGGATCACTTTGAGCGTATTAGTGCGCTGCTCAAGAATGTCTGTGTGGCGGTCAATCCGATGCACTTTTATACGGTGCTGTGGGAATCGGTGGCTAATAATGCAGCGATACGCCTGCCCGCAATCACATTTCTGCTGGAACACTTCAACAAGCGTCTGGATATGCAGAAACAGATTTACATAATGGGTCACAATCGTGAGATCATGATGTCGGCGCTGTGCGCCTGCCTCAACGATTCTCTGATATTGGTGCAACGCAATACGCTGGAGTTCCTGTTGCTCGGCTTTCCCATGCACACCCGCCTGCTGGAGGAGGAGCAGCTGGTGGTGCTGGTTACGAACGGACTGAATACAATACTGAGACGCGATATGTCGCTAAATAAACGACTCTTCTCCTGGCTGCTGGCCAGCGAGGTGACGAAAAATTCACCCACTTATGACACACTATCGCTAGATTCAGCGCCCATCGATGGCCAGAAGGAGGAGCCATATTTTATAACGCATTCCCGGCACATCCTTATTAGCGCTTTGGTGAGCACGCTGCGACTGAGCCTGGAGTGCCAGCCCATGGATCTGAAGCCGTATCGCATTATGCTGTCGCTGTTGGACAAGGCGGAGATAGGCAGCGCCGTGCTAGACTTTGTGCTGCATGACATAATACGCACCATGTACATCTCTAGCAGTAATGCGGACGCGCTCAAGTCGGCCAATCTGCTGTTTGCCACCTTCGATCCGGCGTACATCTGGAGCTACATGACCAACATATTTGAGCGCGCCTGCCAGCAGGCGCCCACCTCTGCCCAGTCCAATAGCGATGGCAAATTCGTCAGCATCGTTGGCTCTGGTGATCCCTGTGTGCTGGAAATTTGCGTGCTCACCGAATTTCTGTTGGAGACCATCTCACTGGAAATGTACACGGAAACCACACGCGTCTACTTACCGAAAGTATTTCTGGCGGTTACCCAGCTACTCTCCATCCACATGGATCGCATGAGCAGCGATGAGATCACCGCCTCCCTAAAGCTCTGCATGAAGATTGTTTCGCGAGTACAACCAATGATAACGTAAGTGACAAATGGCAATCATTAAATGCTGAGAATATCGCTGGAGACATATCTCTATACATTTATATTCTTGCTAACTTAGTTTTAAAGCTATCCTTTTTTTTTGCGGCAGGCAGAGAATATGTCGAAGTCGATCGACACGGTCAACTATGTCATATTGATAATATTTTATCTTATCTGAAGTATATGTTCACTATTCACATTCGTCTAACATATACCATATATATCTTATATATAACAATTACCTGTTCTTTGTGCCCGCAGTAGCCCAATTAAGCTGAATAAGCTGATGGAACGCAGCACCTCCGAATCCATGGAAAAGATTGCGAATGCCACGGGCAGCAGCAACAGCAACAACACCCTGGAATCGACGACACAAGCCGCCAATGCGCTGGAGAAGAGTAAATCCGATTCGAGACTCAATCAATTTGGCGAACATTCGCAGAGTGCTGAGCCCAATGACGAGGAGCTAATCCGACGTTCGGCCTCCAATCAGAGCGTGGTGCGGCACAGTCCCAAAAAGAAGGCCAAATCCTTTTCACGGCTCTCCGAACTGGACAAGGATGTAAGTGGCCAGTTAACCTGATTTACAAACGTATATTAAAAATACCCTTTCCGATTGTAGATAAGCGCCTCGGATACGGGTCAGCAGTCCTCGTCAGATTTGGACACGCCGCGTAGCATTAAAAAGATCAAGGCCAAAGCCAAGGTGCCATTTATACGCAGCAGCCCAAAGAAAACGCGTCCCAAGGACATTATTATAGCGCCCAGCCCAGCAGTGTCCAACGATGTACAGGATGACGCCGGCGAGGAGCCGCCCAAGAGTGCACCACCCGAAAACTGTGCCGAATTCCAACTGGACGAGGAACTAACAAGTGCGCAGCAACAACGCGGCTTCTCAATACTAGAGAAATGTATTCGACAATACGAGATCTTCTTTGAGGTCTACATCGCCCGCCAGGTGCTACAAATTGAAACAACCGCCAGCCCAGACAGCTCCGATTTCAGTGGGAAATGTGCGATTAAGGTGCAACTACAGCGCAGCACCAGCCACAGCTCCAGCATGTTTACGGTGGAGCAAGTACTCGAGCTGAAGTGCTCGGCACGTGAGTCACAAATCGATCGATTGTTTAATCTGCTGCGTGTGGATCTGATGCCGCGCTCCAAGCAGCTGCAGCGTCTGCTGAATCTCTCGCTGACCACTATCACTGCCAGTGAGCTGAGCAGCGACAGCGATGCCTGCGATGAGCCACAGCAAAAGCTGCTCATCGATACCCAAACACAGCGCAGCGTTCAACAGCTATCCGATCTGCAATTGAGTTCGGCTTTAAGATCAGCCATTAAATTGGCTGCCACGCTGCTCGTCGAGATGTCCACATTTCCCAATTGCAACCAGCATATTGTGCTGGACAGGAGTGGTAATGATGAGCCTAACCCAGCTTGTGCAAATTACATCTCTAACTAATCCTTCTCTCTATCTTTTGTAGAGCCGGAGCTGCCCAACTGGCTGAAGGTGCTTTGTCTGGTGGCCTGCTTTGCTCAGAGCGACAAGGAGCTGCAGGTGGCTTCGATTACCACGCTCTTCGACTTGATTAGGTAATGGGAATTTTGTATTTCCAGCAGAGGAACCTTCCTTATTCTCCGATTTACCATCAATTTTATTCTGATTCACATCTCTTCTTGCAGTCTGTTGCGCTCCCAGATCGAGCACACAACCGGTCCGGGCGTTACTTTTGTGGTGATGCTGCCGCTGTTGAAATTTGGACATGTTAGCTATATGGAGCAGCACACGCGCATCTTTCAGCTGGTCAGCTCCATATTGTGGGATTATCTTGGCACGCCGGGCATTGATCCCTCGCAAGTAGCGGCGCTGCTGCATCAGCTGCACAGCTGCCTGGACAGTGGCCTCGTCGAGTCGACCATCGGCAATCGGATGCATGCCCAGCATTTGCTGCAGGCACAGTCCCAATCCGGACACAGCAGCTCGTTGCGCAGCTTCCAGCTGGAACGGGTGACAGATGCCCAGCTCCTGTGCCCCACCGTCTGCCTGGAGCGTCTGCGCGAGAGTCAGGCGCGCAGCTACAAAAAGTTCGAGCTGCTCTGGCATCTGGGCAGGGAGAAGCAGATGTCGCGTGGCTTCGAGAAGACACTGCTCAAGGTGCTCGACACGCTGGCCCTGCCGCATTACATGTCCGAGCGCACGTTCGTCAGCAATTGGCTACAGGCCTCGCTTCTGCGTGGCGATTTGGCCCGTTTGACCAAGCCGCTCTACAAGATTCTACTCTCCTCCAGCTCGAAGCGTGTCGGCATTGTTCATATGCAGCAACTATATCGCGAGGCAGTGGATGCGGAGCACGCTGGCGATGAGGATCAGCAGGCGCCGGCATTTGAGCGCGATGTGTACGCCATTAGTTCGGAGCAGGGCAACGTTAAGTATCATCACATGGAGGCGGCTAGCAGCAGCAGCTCCACAGGCGGCATCGGTCATGGCAACGGCGGTGCCAAGAAGAAGAGTCCCATTCGACATCTGCCCAAGAAGATCTTTGGCGTCACGCTCAGTGGCAAATCGAATAAAACGTCCAATTTTGTGAGCGACAAGACGCCGCTGGCCAGTGAGGCTCTGCAGGACATTAATACCATTGGTCTGATCATCAATCCGTTGGAGAATGCACATGATTTCGATGATGAAACGGACCTGGAGGAGCCGCGCATTGAGCTAGTTCACACGGCTGGCAAGGATGCGCCGCAAACGCCACTGGAGCAAAAGCTGGCCAGCGCAATGGATGAGAGTGAGGCGACAGCAGCAGCGCCAAATCCGGAGCCAGAGCCATCGCTGCACTACGACCAGGACATCACCGACCACTCGGAGAGCAGTGAATTCGAGTCGGACTCGGAGCTGCGTGAAACGAGCATTGACAAGGAGGATAGCCTCACGATCAGCTCCAGCGGCGCTGCTGCCGCCAGCGATGATGTCAAGCGCTTTGTCGGCGACTGCGAGCGTGTCACCGAAACACTCACCCAATACGAGCGGATCAAGAGTCGCAAAACGTATCGATTGACGCGTGAGAAGACGCCGGGTGACTCCAGTCTCAATGAGCCCGCCGAACAGGCACCGGACAACGAGCATGCCCTGCCGGCAGATGAGTATTTCAGCGAGACAACCGTCGACAAAAAGCAAAGCAAGGAGTCCAAGGAGCAGCGCAAGCGTAAGAAACTACTCAACAGCAGTGAGAAGAAGCGTCTCAGTTGCATCTCGAAAACGTCAACGGACAGCAATCACAGCAATCCCGCAGAGCAACTGGAAACGGAGCACAGCGAGGAGGAGCCAGAGCTGGGCAATGAGGCGGCCAGCCAATGTACCATCAATGTGGAGGACAAGCGACGCAATCTGTGCCTGGAGACCAGCAAACTGCAGCCGGCCGACTGGCAAAAGACACTCGAGAAGAGCAAACAGAATGTGGAGATTTTGCGACAGAATGCGGCAGCAGCGGCTGCCGTTGCCGCTGCCGAGGAGCAGCAGAGCATACGTTCCTCCACAAAGAGCAGCAGCTCCTTGGGCATTGGCATCACACGCCACATGGCGGCGGATTCAGCGCATCTCTACCACAATCATCTGCTCCTCTATCTGGCCATCTATGACACCAGACAGACGCTCTACGCGCTGCAAACATTGCGCAACATCATCTGCTGCGACAAGCGAACGTTTCTTTGCCTCTCGATAACCACATCCTTCACGAGCGGCAGTCTGAAACAGCTGCTCATCCGGCATCGCAAGAGCATCTCTGGCAAAGGGTTCGACGGCAGCGTTGGCAACTCGGAGTACGCTCAGGGCTATCGGGGCTGCATGCATCTGGAGCTGTTGGTCACCCTGTTGTTGTTCTACGCCCGTGGCTACTTTCAGCGTGAATCGTTGGATGCCCAGCGACAGCCGCCAATGCTGCAGGATGTGGTTAACAATCGGAGGATTCAGCTGGAGAGCATTGAGCTGCTGGCGCTCATCTGCACGGAACTTATTGAGATTGTCAAGGGCATGGGTCGTGGTCTGGCCTGCTATATTGCTGATCTGTTGGCGCGTGCCAAGCTCCAAAAGGTCATGCTGCACTGCCTCAATAGCTCCGTCTGCAGCTATGGACGTCGAGCCGGCGGCACCAGCTACGCGGATCAGGTGCTCAGCTTTAACGATCCACAGGACGACCAGTTGCACGCGGATGGCTTTCAGCTGCAGCTGTTGCGGCTTCTATTGTCCGTCATAAGGCTGGAGCATGAGGTGCATCAGCTGCGTCAGGATACGTCCAGCACAGGCGCTGCCGAGGATCACCACAATGCCTCGGGGAATGCGTCGCCCACTCGGCTAGCAGAGGGAGCTGCTGCCAATGTAAAATACTTGCCCAACTGTCTGATCAGTCAGCAGCCCATGTTTCTCGCCGCTGTGCTGGGTGCACTGCAGCAGGAGCGCTTGCGCCACCTGCATCGCAACTGGACGGATTTGGTGACCAGTTCATTGAATTGCTTCAGCTTCGGTTCGCTTACAAACATTGTGATTAGCGTGGTCCATCAGCTGTGCAACAATCTGGATCGCCTGGCACGGCTCACGCTGCCCCAGCAGCGTCACTTTCCGCCTGACTATGTGCTCGTCCAGCTGGAGGCGCTGACCATACTCTGTCACTACTGCCTGCTGGACAACACTCAGCAGACGGCCCTCTCGCATCTCTTCAATCAGGCCTATCCACAGACTAGTGCCGCATCACAAAGTTCCAGCACGGGACAATTGCTCAATAGCATTGTGCACTCCTTTCTCTCGGCGAATGAATCCACTTCGACTGCTTCGGCGCCGCGTAATCCACAATTGCAGGCGGCACGCAATGCTGTCCTGTCGCATCTGCCACGGATCATGACCAGCGTGGCGGCCATTTGGGACAGCGAATTGGGTCAGTTGCGTCCGGTGCGACAACAACTGTTGGAGTTCCTCTCTCCGGTCTCACTGCATCATGGCTGCAATTTCCTAGCTGCGATTGCAGTCACCTGGCAACAGCGAGGTTGCAGCAGCAACAACAGCAGCTCCTTGAGCATTTCGGAGCAGTTTCAGCGCAACTCCACGCTGCAGGCTTGCCCTGCACAGCTCAGTCTAGTGTCGCTGGTGTCCAGCATTCGGGTAATGCCGATGGATTCGTTTGTGCAGACACTGCATCAGGTGGTCAAGTCACCGCCACCAATTCACCGGCCACCCGCACAGCTCAGCATTGAGGTTAGCGCCTTGGAGCTGTTCTATTTCTATATGAGATCGGCTCCAGCAGTGCAGCTGGCAGATGCTTGGGCTGCGTTGCTGGTGCTGATTCGAGATGGTCTAAGCCTTTCGCCGCCGGCACAGTTTGCGCTGCTGATGCTGCTCAATGAGTTTGTGCAGCGCTGTCCCCAGATGCCCTTCCCGGACAAGAAGGAGGTGCGTGAGCTGCACGATGTCACCGCTCGGCTGGTGGACTCGCTGTCCAGTGTGGCGGGCGCCTGTCTGGAGCAGACCACCTGGCTACGTCGCAATCTGGCCGTTAAAGAGGATACAGATGGCCATGCCAAGGATAATAGTATCGGCGGCGGGATTCAGCAGTATTCGCTGCAGGCGCAAAGCGTTCTCGCTGGCATACTCTCCAATCTGCTGGACGTTGCGTACGGATCGCAGGAGAAGGACAAGGTGGTGACGATTGTGACCACGTTGCTGTACAATATAACGCCGTATCTGAAGAATCATACGGCACGGAATGTGCCCTTCTTTTATGCGTGCTCCGCCCTGTTGGCCAGCCTCAGTGTCTATCAGTATACGCGCAAGGCGTGGCGTAAGGATATGCTCGATCTGCTGCTGGACACCACCTTCTTTCAGATGCACATCTCGTGCCTGCCATTCTGGCGCCAGATCATGGACAGTCTGATGACCTATGACAATACCACATTCCGGGAGCTAATGACCCGCGTCTCGCTCTCCCAGGCGGGCAGCCTCAATATCTTTGCGTCGCGCGATCAGGAATACGAGCTGCGCGCCATGCTCCTCAAGCGTCTCGCCTTTGTCATCTACTGCAGCGAGTTCGATCAGCACAACAAGTATATGCCCGATATTCAGGGTATGTGTGACTATATATCAGATATATTATTATTATTACTATATTTATTTTTACTTACCCATTACAGAGCAATTGGCCAACAGTTTGCGCCTGGTGCCCCTCGGTCCATCTGTGCAGGCCGCTGTATTGTTGTGCTTCCGTGTCCTGCTGCTGCGCATGTCGCCCGATCACGTCACATCGCTGTGGCCCATCATCATTGCGGAAATGGTGCAGGTGTTCCTGCAAATGGAACAGGAATTGAAATCGGAGAGCGATGATCGCAGGTGGGTTCAAACCGAATCTCGGCAATATCTAAAACTTATCAATTCAATTTAAACAAAATTAATAACTCTGCATCACTTGCAGCCAGCAAAGTCGTCTGCTGCCTGGCATTGATGTCTCCTGGTCGTCGTCCAACTCGAGCGCCAGCAATGGAATCAATGCACAGACGCCCATGCAGCAGTGGCGTTCGGTGCAACTGGAGGCGTGCAAGCTGCTGGAGCTGGGCTGTGTGCTGCCGGCGACAAAGCTGCCGCATTTCCAAATGTATCGCTGGGCCTTCGTTGGCACCGAGTTCGATGTGCATGAGGAGGTGGTGCCGCTGCTCAATGGCAGCATCGAGAATCTGGCAGCGCTGCCCAATGCGCTCTATGTGCCGCACGTGCGTCGCGTGGCGCGCCTCATGGACATGAAATACACCAGTCACTCGCCGGTAAGTGAACAGCTCAATCGGTCACGGTTTGAGATGGGCAACTCACGAATTCATCAAATTCCCTTCCACAGCTAATGCAGCGTCCGCGTAATCGTCACTTGATGTTGGGCTTCCAGCAACTGCAATCGCTGCAGGAGCTATATCCATTCTTCTCCACGCTAGGCATCACCTGTCCACATCCGTGCAACTATGCGGACACGGAGCAGACTGTGGCCAACTGTTTGCAGGAGATCGAAGATGTGCTCGCCCAAGACTTCCTGGAGAAGCTGCCCAGCATAACAACGCCCAGATGAAAACTGGTCGCGGCCTACAGGCAGACGACGCAGACTCACATCCAAACAACAACAAGCCTGACACAGTTTGAGCTGGAGCTGAATCTGGGTGGCATCGGTGGCGCCACGCCACCATCTTCTGGCCAGACGGCGCGCATCTTTGCGGCAGTTCAAGCGAAACTCAGCAGCCAAAATGAGACGGAGACGAGCTTCACGCAAACAACCAAGAAGACAAACTTTCCATTTTACGTTTAGAGATTGGGCCAAGCAAGCGATATGATACGCGATAGATAGTTACGATAGTTAGTGTCCAGTATAGTAGATTTATTCAATATAGTCGATTATGTGTATTAATGAGCATTGTTTTAACTGTTGCATAAGTCCTATGAAATGTTTAGCTGATAATAGCACCCTGTATGTATGTATATGTATATTTCAAACTGTTGATAGCTGCGCCGAAGTAAATAACAAATAACATGTTTAACGACAAATTGTAATTCAATATAACAAATCGTATTTTATTACAAATCTATTACACATAAATATATATATAGATAGATATATATAGTACGTATTTATGTAAGAAGGCACATGGTGTTAGATTCTTAAATTAAACAATTGCCGGCAAATGCTCTGCAAAGAGGTGATTAAGACGAAATGCAAACGGTGGCTGGCAAGAGTTGAGATTCAAACGACGACCGAGTGTTGCGGACTCGTCTGGCGGCCCTTCAGCTGCAAGTAGTACGAGTAGACGATGCGAGCGCAAAAGGCGCAAATCACTGGGGGATAAAAACAGAAGAAGGAGGCAAGGATAACATCTATTTTTCACGGGTTCAATCAAAGTAACAAATCAAAAAAGAACTTACGCAGGTATACAATGTACGCGATCAGTGCTAAAAAGACATTGTGGAAACCACTGGCCTCCCGATAGCCACCAAAATTGAAGATGGTGCCAAATATGGCAAACGGAAAGTTGATGGCTATCAGAAGGGCGTATATCAGCCAGATGGAAACCAAAACATGGTTATACTGCAAAGAAAATCACAAATATATATTTATACATATGTAAGTATTTACTCAGTTGTAGAATGTTTATTTTTATGAGGAAATTGGAAACGTAATGCAGAAACTAATCCAAAGATACCCTTTAATCACTATAATAACAGCTCAAATATGTTGTGATAAAGTGCAAAATTCTTCTTCTTATTTTCAATTTGTTAACTGTAGCAATAAAGATGCGACAAGATGTCTAGTGTAATCAAATTGGAAATATTAGAAAAATTTTGAGAACTTGATTTACAGTAAAAACAGATATATGCAAACATATGTTTATATATTTATATAAATATATATAGCTCTTTCAGTTTTATACAAGTGTACAAAAAGTATATATTCTTGTTCGTCTGTCAGTCTGACCGCCTGTCCCCATTTTTTATATTTTTTATATTCAGTTTTAAAGCAGTTTTATTGTCGAAACTTGGCATTTATCCATATTCTTGCTATAGGCATTACATATGTCGGAACGAACCGCATCGGATGACTATATTATACAGCTGACATGAAAACAACCGATCAAAATATTTAAGCTGTGGAATTAACGGTTGTGTACATATACATATGTATATATCTACACAAATGTGTTTAATTGAGTTCCAAAAAAAGACCTTGAACAGTGAACAAAATATAATAATGCCTCCAACTCCGGAATAAGCTAATTCCCGTTTTAGCAAAAACAATAGAAGTTAGTCCCACACATCATTAAGCTTAATATAGCAACAATCGGTTGGTGTCTTAAATTTATTGTGAAACTTTTAAATCGGCCGTTCACATGGTATATAATCCAATTTGTGACTAATTTTATAATGTCAAGTGCAGTTTAAACCCAGTATTTAAGCTGCTCAATGTAACGGTATCGTATACATAAGGGCGTGCCCAGTTTATTGTGAAGAGGGTGTTGAATTTCGTTACCAGATGTCCCGCAATGCGCAAGACCTTGCTTATAAATATATACATATATATATATATATATATATATATATATATGAATACCGTGCTTTTTTGGTCCCATGGGAAGAGATTACAAATTGCCACTTACTTTTTGTTGTTATCAAAATTAGCATTCTTAAAATAAGAAATGTGTGTGTGGTTTGCTGCCCAGTCATCAAAATATAAATTTATATATATATATGTATATGTATGTTGATATATATACATTTGTAAGAGCAATCTTCACCTATAGATATGGCTTATCAGAAACAGCAACTTGTCGCCCCCATTTCGGAAGTAAAAAAAAACTTTATATTTAAAATGAATGAAACATTTGCCATTTATAAAACAATATCGATACATATGTATATGTGTATAAATATATAAACTTACCCGAAGACAGCCAATAAGTAAGCAAACGTTTGCAATGAGCGCAATTGCAAAAAAGATGAAAGTCATAACTGAAATAGAAGAATTAATCTATGTGTGATCATCACTGTATTCAAACTTGGCATCATTGTCATTTAAATTCCAAACTATGTATGCAATTTGAAAAAACAAAGAACAAATGAAAACAAAAACGAAAAACAACAAAAAATAGAAAGATTCGCCCTCGTCATGAGAACACGTTTTGAAACGCCTTTTATAGCTTAAGTATTAGCTCATTCTTTATATTTACGTTTAGCTATATTCATGAACACATACATACATTTTAAATGGTACTGTCACGGCATGTATGTGTGTGTGTGTGTGTGTGGAAACATAAAATTAAATGGAGAAAACTCACAACAAAACACAAAACCTCTAAACATAGACACATACATACACACATACATGTATATAAAGAGATGACAAGGTAATGGAAACATATATTGTTTGACTCACCCCCTGGTGCAAATAACGTATTTAATGCTATGGATATTAGCGTATAGATCGCTATGCCCAGGCACCAGCTACGTAATTCTGTATCGCATGGTCCACGATCGACGCTTAGCTCGAAGTTCATTTTTAGGCCTGGCTTAAACACAGAGTGACGTAGACAATGCAAGCAGTTTTTTCCGGATGTGAAACGGAATGATCGAATACACTTCAACTAAAATAATACCAGCGCGCGCAACAGGTTAACCCTAACTGACGCGTCTCAGAATTCTGTGCCACATTTATCTCCCACTCATTGAGATTGAGAGAGACATAGCTTAACAGCAAATAATAACAGATTTAAATGCTAGCAGTCTGGCAATGTCTGTTAGTTAACATAAGTCACGCTGCTAAATGTAACTGCTACTTTATGTATAAAGTGACAGTTGCGACTAACGCATATTTATAAATGCTTATAGGCTTTTATGAAGATAAACATTGTAACAAGAGTAATGAATGAATATTCTAATAACTTTAACATCAGCATAGCATTTTTATTTGCATCACATTTCGTTAAACACCCAAAATCCACTCATCAGACATACTGTGACTGTGACTTGCAAGTCTCATCCCATCACGAGTCTCTCACTTAGCCGACAACGTTGCTGCGCATTTAACAACATAGCATTTATTCTCATTAGAGACGCGTACGAGAAAACTACACAAAGTTCTAGCTAAAGGTTTGTTCGCTTTTCTAGACAACCCATATTCATATATATATATACATATATCTATGTAAATATGTGTGTTTGTTTTATGTTCGCATCGAATTTCGTTAAACAAAGTAATATATTTTTGTGGTTTTATTGTTGAAGGTTTGGAATTGGTTGATAAAAGGAAAAGAAAAACGATTAAAAAATGTTGAAAAGTCTGTTCTGCATGCGCCTCAACACCGCCGGTGTCGTCCTCGGCTGGCTGGGCGTTATTGGCTCATTTGTGATGACGATTCTGGTGTCCGTTGTTTTGGGCTACTCCGATGTGGTTGCCAAAAGCATCACGGAGAAAATGACGGATGGCAATGCGTCTTATGACGAAATCCACTTGGGTAAGAGAGGAAGTGAGATGGCGATGGCAAATCGGATGCTTAAAATGTAATCATTTATCATGCAGCCCTTATCGTTGTGTGCAGCGTCTACGTGGCCATTATTGTACTTAATTTGCTGTCATCGGGTATGCTTGTCCTGGGCACCATGAAGGTGAGTGGATGGCGGAGTGAAAGTCATCAGTTGACGTTGTTGCTTCTCTTCTATTTGCATTTGCATTTGCATTTTACAAAGTCTATATACTCATCTCTCTTCCTCCAATGCAGGAGCGCCATTTGATGTTGTTGCCATGGCTGATCAATTCTGGAGTTGGACTCGTCTTCGGCATTATATATCAAGTGGCATTGTTGGCTGTTTCGGTTGGGGGTGATGCGAGGGGCCCCGTCTTTCCTGCTTTGATAATCAGTTTTCTTGGACTGGGTGAGTCACGGTCTCCTTGGGAAATTAATGTGTATTCGATTGCAAAACACATTCATATTAACTTTGTATACGAATGTATATTTGTATGTATGCGATTACTTGCCGGCTCTTTTGCAAATATGCACATACATACATACATATATATTTACTGTGGCATACTCGAACAGAACAGAACTAACTGCGCATTTCCTCTCGCTCTCTCTGTCTCTCCCTCATTTAGCTTTGCAAATCTACATTTACTATGGCATCTATTCGCTGTTCAAGCAGATTCAGCTCTCACGCGAACAGCAGCGTCCGCTCATAGCCCAATCGCAGGGGTTAGCCGTGCCATCTCAGGGCAACACCTATCCCAGCTATACCAAAATCTAAGTTACCGGGGAAGTCCAATTGGATTTAACGATGCGGAACGCGATAAGCGAAATAAGCTATAAACTATAGCGAAAATCATATATTTTTGATGTTATAATTAATATGAATATTTAAATTAGCAAACGCATGCACATAGTGTATGCGTATTGTCGAAATGTCGAAAATCTGTAACAATGATCAAATATTTTATTTTGCCGTTTTTACGGCCTTTATTAATGATGGCGATTAAAAATAAACATATACATACATATATACACAGAGTTAAATGTTTGAATCGTTGGGTATGGAAAAAAAAAACATTTGTTCTGAAGTGAACGATCGGTCGGTCAAAAGATCAATTCTTATATGAATAACTTTTTTTTATAATTTACGCTTATCATTTTGCTTTCAGCACAAAATAATTGAATGAGTCGGGAATAAAGTGATATATTAAGTACATATAGTATGTATGTATAAAGTATTTGATCTGGTAATTGCCCTGATATCATTTTTATACAAAACAAAATAATGGGGATTCCCACAGCAAACAGCCAATTGCGTTCGTATCGACACGCATACATGTATGTATGTATATGTGTGTGTAAATATATTTGAGCTTTTGCTCAACACAGCTAGAGTTGTCATAGGCTGGTTTTGAGTAGTGAGTTCAATGTATCAATGCAATGAGAAATATGGTGAAATTCAAATGGTTATCAGATATGTGAAGTGCAGCTGAGAGCTTTTGTGAATTCCAAAGAAACTGTTATTTCGTTTGTGCTAATAAACAGGTTAAATCCAAATATGGTGGATATACAAGTATAAATAAATATATTTGTTTTTAAAACTCAAATACACAGTTTGCACACATTGTATATATTTCATTAAAAAGAAACTTTTTTGCATCGTTTATTAAGGCTTGCTTTTAAATATAAATGTATATGGTACATACATACATACAGTCTGTTCAGGAAGTGTTTGGAAATTGAAAATAATCATATTTTCTAAATATTAAAATATTAATTTTTCCTATATCCAAACACTTTTTGGACAAACTGTAATGTACAAATCTTTAGGTACACACATATGAAAGTTTGAAAAAATTTAAATTAATGGAAAATCCCTGATTTACAACTTTTCATTAGAAAAAGCTAGGTTTTGCCAGTAGTCGGCGATCGCGGGGCAACGAGTAGCATCATTATTTCGCTACACACATAGACTTGTGTATAACCTACGTTGAACCCATTAACAATGGGTAAAAAGGGTATATTGGTTTTGAGCAAATGTATGTAACAACCATAAGGAATAAAAAGTAATATATATTCTTGATCAGGGTCAACAGCCGAGGCGATATAGCCATGTCCGTCTGTCTGTCTGTATCGACACACGGATCTCAGAGACTATAAGATTTAGAGACTTCAAATTTAGAAACAAAAGTTCTCGTATACCCAGCGCAAATCAAGTTTGCTTTATTTAAACGATAAATGCCGATAATACATACCGATAATTACGGTAGCAATAAATGCCTAAATTTGAAAGGCAGAATCTTCTAATATATAATATGCATATTGCTGATGAACTGCCCAAATGACATTAATATCGGATAAGAAATACCCAAGTTATAGTCGAAAATATTTTCTCATATTTAACCAATTGCTATCAGCATCCGTCAGGTCAGTTCGGTCAGGAAAATTTGCCAATAAAACAAGAATATATTTAACAATTGGGAGCAGGGTATATCGAAGTCGGTCTCACTCGACTATTGATATGTTTATAAAAATCGGTAATCAAAATGGGTATTGCCAAAGCTCTCAACTCATTGCGACTTGGGAATTATTTCGTTGTCACATACATACATATATGTATAATATAAATATATATAAATACTGAGAATCTAACACACACATGGGAGTAAAAATTTTAATGGCACGAAATGAATTGATATGAAATTTATAATATATATTTCTATAATGTACGAAATTCAATAATATACGCTAAGGGTATTTGATTCAGAATGCATCTAACTTAAACTTTTCTCTATTTATTATTCTTGTTACATAAACACAATTCCAATAAGCAGATTCATACTTTGTGTACGTTTGTTTGTAGCAAAAGGTGCTATCAATAAATCAGTGGGCGTATTTATTTTGACATCGGTTTTTAATTTTATAAATCAGTTCAGTTGTGAGCTCAACTTCCATTGGTTAATTAGAACATTCGCAAAGTCTACGAATTGTTGCAAAGCTTTTGCGGCTGCGCCTCAAAATAGCCACCATCATCTTCACATTCTTCACATTCCCAGCTGCGACGGCAATTCCATTGTTTATCACTTTATTATATTTTAATGAGATTTTTTGTTTATCTTTCGTTTAGTGACGAAATTCAAATGCGTCGTAGGATTGCCTGCATCGAATGCCTGGCTTATCCGAGTGCTGAATTTCTTCTCTTCGGGCTCTCTTCGGGCATGCATCGAATGCCTGGCTTATTCGAATGCTGAATTTCTTCTCTTCGGGCTCTCTTCGGGCATGCATCGAATGCCTGGCTTATTCGAGTGCTGAATTTCTTCTCTTCTCTTAAGATACGAAGAGGCTGGAAATCTCTTTCTAGTCTTCTCTTTATTCTAGTTGCCAATGCTTGCAAATTCATATGCTCAACTGTACCCACTTCTCGTTCTTCAATGGAGCGTCATTTGTTGCGGTTGCACTGGCTAATCAGTTCTGACATTTTATTCGTCATCAGCATCATATATTATGGGTTGTTTTATTTATCGACTCGCTGGCATTGGGCATTACGTATTCTGCACTTATAACAAATTGCTTTATACTGGGTGAATCAGTCTCTCTCTCTTATCAAGCGCATTGGTTTTATTTACCATCTGCTTTAGATAAAAACTTTTACGTTAGTATATATAAGTAACTGCTCATTGTCTCAATCTTTGATAGAGTTAGCAGGTCAACATTCACATATACCGAGTGCTCCGCAAAGTGCGCAATGAGATGGTTGAAGAAAAACACCCAGAAGATTAAGAAACGAGCTAATAGCTCATTAGCTAACTAAGACTACCCATCCGCATTGATGGAACCGGTCGGTTCGCATTTCACTTATTGTTGCTCGAACGTGAAGTAGGCAGTAGGGTAAACAGGCAGATGGATTCACGCTTCTGCTTCACTGTGAAATCGACTGCCGGAGATTGCACATTGCCAACCCAAGGGGTCTTGATGCAAGTGCAGCTCCTTCAGATGCAAACACGTCATCGCCACTTTTCAACGGAAATTTAACGCTTTCGCAAATCAGAAAATTTGGGCGTCGTTTCCCCGGTTTTGGCAAAGGTCTTCCGGTGAGCATAAAATCCATTGGACAGCCCCAGGTGGCCAGTTCGCTATCCGAAACCTCATTGATGGGCTCATAGAGCAAAGGCGACGCACCGAAACCAATAATTGTATGTGCCATTTTGGAAGCCTTGAAATGGATGTTCAATTTCCGTTTGAGACCCAGCAGACTTTAATTGCTGATATATAATCAAATCGTTAATCGGACATGGATATGTGTAAATCCTGATTAGAATATGAATTCGGATGATGGTTCGAAATTTTGATTATTTCTGTATTTACTTGTGCATTACTTTAAAACACATATCTTATTTAGGTCGAGTTTGTTTTGAAGTTTATTATTATCGAAGCAGGCTTGAGGTTACCCCTCTCAGAGTACTCTCAGCTTAGATAGGCAGCTCAAGAAAAACACAATTAATTAATGTCCATCAGTTTCATATATTCTGATGAGATTATTGAGATTAGATATAAGCGAATCTAATGAAGGCATATAAAATTAAAATTTAACGATCGCTTGGATTGTGTGCACAGTTTTTATACCCTTAACCCATTAAAAATGGGTAAAAAGGGTATAATGGTTTTGTGCAAATGTATGTAACAGGCAGAAGGAAGCATCTCCGACCCCATAAAGTATATATATTCTTGATCAGGATCAACAGCCGAGTCGATATAGCCCTGTCCGTCTGTCCGTCCGTCCGTCCGTCCGTCCGTCCGTCCGTCCGTCTGTATGAACACGCGGATCTCAGAGACTATAAGAGCTAGAGACTTCAAATTTGAAATATAGGTTCTCGTATACCAGGCGCAGAACAAGTTTGCTTTATTTTATCGATAACTGCTTCAGTTTCGGAATTATCGATACATTTAGATTTCCGATAGCAATAAATTCCACAATTTAAGAGGCAGCGGGTTCTAATTTATACATAATATGCTTATACATATTATTGATCAGTTGCCAAAATTTCATTAAGTTCGGATAAGAAACACCAAAGTTATAGTCGAAAATATATTTTCATATTGATCTTCTTGTTGTCAGCAGCCGGAAGCATTTTTTGTATGCATAAATAGGCGAGCGCATGTGTGAGAAAGAGATGGCATGATAATCGACGCTAGTGTCAATATATTTGTGTGTATTCTGCAGAGCCCCGATAAGTACTGTTTCGTGTACGCATGTATGTCTGTATGTATGTATGTATATGCTTGTGAGTAAAGACTAAGAAATGCACTTGCAGAACTGAACATTTGAGTGCAAATCATTTTAAAGGGAAATTATCCAATAAAACTAGAATATATTTAACAACTGGGTTAAGGGTATATCGTAGTCGAGCCAACTCGACTACAGCATCTTACTTGTTTTAGGTGGTGAATCTGCTTTTATTGGGCATCAAAAATGTAGGATGAGGCGAAGCGTCAAAAGTCCAGTTAATCATTTTATTATATTTGATTATATACAGTGTCTACCAGCTTATTTGGAACAGTGTCAATTTTAAAGTGCTATAAATTTAAAGCAAGAAAAATGCATAATGCTTATATGCCAATTTGTTTTATGTTATATCACATTTGAAAAAGAAACTTTAGTTTTTACTGATATATTAATTAATTAATTAAAATTAATTAAAAACTGAAAACATATCCAAAAACGTGTACAAGCCTATTTGAAACAGTATTAAGAAAAGTTAAACATTTGGCGTATAAAAGTTTAAATAAGGATGTAAATACTTAGTATAACATTTATGGTTTAACCTATTATTCATGGAAGATACCAGCTTCCGGGTAGTTTCTGGGCTG
Source organism: Drosophila mimica (assembly GCA_037043585.1). Lineage (NCBI taxonomy): Eukaryota > Metazoa > Arthropoda > Insecta > Diptera > Drosophilidae > Drosophila > Drosophila mimica. The sequence continues at coordinate 1,029,508 of JBAMBE010000437.1, forward strand.
ATCTTGCTCCACTCCTCCAGCAGAGAATTTTTGAGATCTTGTTTGCTGGATATGTTGTGATTCCGGATGTTATTTTCCAGCAGAGCCTACAAATTTTCTAGAACATTTAAATATGAAGACTGGGCGGGTGAAATTATGATGTGGGGACACTTCCAGATAAACCAGGACTGTACTATTTCCTTTAGTATATCAAAGTACACATATTTGTCCATTGTTGTTTCAATAATCACCAAATTTCCGACACCGGCTGCCGAGATAGATGCCCATACCATGACACTTCCTCCGCCATGCCTGACTGTTGCCTTTAAGTGTTTGGGATTGAGCTCAGTATTGGAGTGATGCCACATATAATTCCATCCATCCGGGCAAAAAATGTTGCATTTCAAATAAGACTGTGTTTCATAACTCCAAATTCTTGCCCAAGTGGATTTTGACGAACGTCATCGTAGACCCTATATTTTCTTCTTATTTTCTTGATGATCCTGGGCTCGTCCTGCTCGGTGAAAATCGGGTTTGGTGCCATTCCGCCCTTGTCCTCTGTCCGATTTTCGTCGACGAAACTCCAAATGATGTAGAATACAGTTGAGGTGTTTAGATTGTCCATTTTAGCTATTTTTCGATATGTATATCCGATTTTTAAGTGTTCCGGGATAAATTTCCCTTGTTCAAAGGTAGTCCGTTTGCGCATTGTCCTTGTTGGCTTGTTGCACCCCATATGCAGAAAAAAAACTAAACTGACTACGGGAGATTGGTCTATTAAAACCGAAAATATTCAACCTGACGAAAAAATTCGGGTTTTATAGAACCCAGGTGTCCATAATGTAACTGTTCCAAATAGGCTGGAATCATAAACTTATGTACTTTTTACTTAACCTGTCCTAACGGGTGGGGAAATCCCAGTTTATTAAGTTCATATATTATATAATATTATTATTTTGGTTAATATATGTACCTGTCATCGGTCCTTGGAATTTTTGAAAAATAATGAATAATGAGTTTATGGCAGGCAATTGAAATATTTGCTTTACACTGGTAGACACTGTATATCATCTCATCTTATCGATTCAGTTCATAGAACAAGCTGAAGTTTCTCCGATTGATCCGCAACAATCCGGTTTGAGTTTGAGATTGTAATCCAAATTCAATTGAAGCTTACTGAACCTAAATCCTTTCGACTGCCAATAATACGTGCTCATAACTATAAACTCATTTACTACATAAATTCACGTATAAAGTAAAGTCGATTAATCAGTTATTGCAATTTTTGTTTTGTGGCATTTATTAATGCTTGCTTTTAAATTTATATATATATAGATATATTATATATGTACACACAGATAAAAGTTTTGAAAGATCATACGTTGTAACCATGTGAATGGAAGGCTTATGGTCATTTGCCCAGGCCCAGCCACATGTAGCTGGGATCAATGAACTGAGAACCACGATAACCGTTGGGATTGCGTGATACCAGCGAGCGTATCTTCTGGGACGGTCGATAGCTAAGCAAGGATTGCAGCAGCTTGGATGTTTTATGGTCGAATGACTGACCGGATTCAGAAACTTCATTTTCTTTTGTATCACTTCCTTCCTTCTCTAGCTGATGGCGATGCACTCCCTCAAGTAGCTGGGATTCCCCTTCGTTCAACGGATGCATGTGCTCGGCAAAGTGCACGTTCGCCCTGAGCTGCTTGAAGAAGTCACCCAAATTGGTCATGGCTCCTGGAAGAGTGACAAATGCGGCACCTAATAAACATAAGCGGGTGCTCAGTAGCTAATAAAGTCTACCCACCAGCACTGATTGAAGGCTTGAATAAGTGTCCCTCATAAATAGACGGTTCGCCTTTCAGTTTATGTTGCTCCTCGAGCGTGGCATATGCAGAAGGGTAATCAGACTGTTCGGAAACTGCGTGCTCATTATCTTCATTTGGTGGCCATAAGATGGAGTCACGTTTCAGCTTCACAATGGATTCGGCAGCCGGAGATTGCATATTGTCCTTCCAAGACGTTTGATGCAGCTGCAGCTCCTTCAGATACTTTGCGTAGCGCTGATGCCAAAGGCGCCTTAGTCTATCGTTAAAGGACAACGGAAGCAGCGGGAAATTGAACGCTTTCACCAGCGCATCGGAAAATTCGGGCGTCGTTTCCCCAGTTTTAAATTTTGGCAAAGGGCTTCCGTTGCTCATAAAATCTCTGTTAGAGTTTTGTGACCTTCTTTCCATTGGCCAGTCCCAGGTGGCCAGTACGCTATCCGAGACTTCATCAATGGGCGAGGTACGTAATGGCGTCGCTGTGGAGCAAATAACATTATTTGTCTGTGTATGTACGTTTATGCCCCAGGGAGCAATAGTTTTGAGATCCCCAACGGATGTTCAATTTCCGTTTCAGGTACCGCAGATTTTAATTACTGATATGCGTTTCTATTGAGGGACAATACAATTAATCGAAGGGAGATGGTTTATCTGACATGGGTTTGTGTAAATAGGGATGATGATTAGTAAGATTCTTTTATAGACAATTTTCTTTTATACAAATCAAAAAATCTTACTTATCATAATTTGTGTATATATTTCTTCATTTGAAAGTGCATTTTGTAATTTAAGCTTTTCATTTTTAAAACATACAAAATGAGAATTTGCTTATTTTACAATAACTTAAGGCTTATTTCTATTATGTAAGTTTCACAAGTACACACATTTGTATATAATGCCTAATAAGATTTGTATATATGCAATAATACTATTTTCTGATGGTAGTCAAGTTTCGTTACTTACAGAATATTAATGATATTAAAATTTCTAGTTTTTAAAGGGGAAATTAATGAAAAAATTTGAATAAGATTGTTTTGTTAACCAATTTGTTATTGCATTGAATAACTATTTTTGGAGAACACATATGCAGATGCATATTTATTTTTATTTAATACCGATTGGCTTATAACACTTACATTAACCATTAACATATATTTTCATAGGAAGTTTAAAGTCCACATTTGCACTGGAAGCATCTTAACTTTAGGTAAAATAAAAATATGGCAAATGAAAACACTCACTTTTATATTGCCACCTCAAAATTAAATGCACTTTTATTTGTTTTAGAAAAAAATTGTTCTGTTACACTTCCTGATATTCAGAGGTATCTATATTATTTAAGCAAATTCAAATCGTGAATATATATCTCACCTGACATTAGCAGAATCAGCAGCAATATGAGTCGCGTTAAGCTCAAGTAGGGAAGCGCCATTATTCTCATTGGTGCTGTTGTTTGATGAGATTTTAATAATTATCATATTCGGTGATTGGTATATTTATTAATGATTACTTTTACCATTGGCTAAAGACTTGGAAAAACCATGTTTGAAGCACAAGATCGTATGACACAGCGTAGCAAATGCGACTAACGGCAAAGGCCACCAATTTGTGCGTTTTTATAGCCACCAGGAATGTATCCTGAGTGGAGTCCCGAGCACCTGTTGCCCGCACCTCGGCTGAGACGGTACGACGAACAAGTTGCGGTGGGTCGGTTCAGGTGGCATGTGGCAAGTGGCGCACTGAGGACATGCGCAGCAGTCGCAGCCGTCACATTAGTTGGTTATTTGAAACGCGATTCGAGATTTTGATATTGGCGTTTATGCACAGTGATGGCAATTGGCCAATTGTTGAGTGGGTGGTGCACCCGGGATAGCGTATCCTAAGGTACCCTTTCAGAGAGGCACCCGTTTGTCTCCATTTGCACTTGTTAAGCGGCAATAAAGCTCAGGTGTGCTAAAAAGGAATTTCAAAGTGGCAACACGCACAATTATCCTGCTTTATTGCGTAATGCGTTATTCAACTGCTCGTACAATTTGTAATTTTTCAACTTATGGCGGTTGCTTTTGGTCCTGTTGGCTGTTGGCTCCTGGCTGTCCCTAATGTGACGTCAAAGGGAAAATTTACAAAATTTACATAACTGGGTCACAGTGGCTAGCGGTTTTGCTAGCCAACATTGTTTGACTTATTGGCATCTGCTTTGTTGTCGTCCATTCTGCACTCAACACACTTTCCCACGCCTTTGAGTCCGGCTCTTAGCATCCCTTATAGCAGTAGCAACAGCAGATGCAACAGCAGCAGGGACAAGGTCGGTTCCAACAATCTAATTAACCTTGTGGGCAACGGCGGGAGCTTGTGGCAACTTCTTTGTGACGCGCCCGGTGAGTTAATGGCTAACAACAACAGCAGTGGAACCTGAGTCAGCAGCAGCAGCAGCAACATTCAACAAAAGGCAGTGGCAGTAGCAACTACAACAGAGACAGCGGCAGCAGCTCAACGCGAAAACCATTTAAAAGTTTTCAAACACTTTGCTAATTTGCCAACCTACTTTTCGTTTCATTTTTTGCTGCAACATTCCTGTAAAACAGGCAGTTTGTGCAGTTTCCTTTTATGTATAATAATAAAATAGAAGCCATGCATCAAATTTTCAAATTGACCAGTAAACTAATTTACAAACTAATTTAAATGGCGCAAAGTTTTAAATGAACCAGTAAATTAATTTACTAGCTAATTAATTTACTAGCTGGAAAATACTCAAACTCAACATATATTACAAAATATTCTAAGAATGGCCAACCAAGTCTTTTAAAAAGTATTTTATGGTTATGTTTCAAACTAGTATTTTAAAATCTGTTTCGTCAAAGACCTGTAATTATGCATAAAGAGTGTATGTGCAAAAAGCAAAACATCTTATAACAAATAATTATTTAAATATATTTAATATTTCTATACAATGTAATGTAAGCTGATTAAATTAAAGCGTTTAATTCAAGCAGCTTGTAAATGGTAACTTAAATTACTTATACAGAAGTCCAAAACGCCTCGCCTATTACATTAATTAATTATTTACATATCTTAACAAATTTGAAATATTATTTGTTTATTTATAATACTTTAGATTGTTGTTTGTTTGGTCAATGTAAATGTTAAGCAATGATCACTTCTACAATGCAAATAACACGTGAAGAATTTTAGCACTCATTGAAACAAAAGAAGTTAAAGCTTTAAAGCTCCAAAAGCTTTGTAAGCTTGCTCACAGTTTTAAAAAACACGTAACTGCCATACGGTACCATTTTGAGTACAGCACTGCTGTTATCTAACAGCGCTACTGCCACTTAACATCAAAATGTTGTTGGAATTGAGCGTTGAGTTTAAGCTGCTCATGTAAAATAAATTTCAAATTCTAAATATGCTTTATAAGAACCGTATTTAATTGCTGGATAGCCTCTGTAAATTGTTTTCAACATATTTTCAACAATAATTAACTTTTATAAAATATATTTAGTGTTTTATGTAAATAGTAAGTTTTCGGCTTGGATTGGTATTTCATTAATGAGCGGCATTTCAATTGATGTAATTAATACTACATTTCTTACTTCCTACGTGTTTGCAAACAGAAGAATAGTTTCAGAAAATGAATATTAAACTCTTATACGTACGTTCGAATTACTTACGAGATGACCCTCGCTCAACAATGGGGTTTAAGGCTCTACGCCACTGCCTCCCACAGTCGCTCTCAGAGTCGCGATGTCGTTGCCGCTGTTGCTCAGTCGCGTCTGAGCTTTCATGCCGTTAAGTTCTTGAACGCGCAGAGTTGTTAAAAGTTGTCGACGAAGTTGTCCACGCGACGCAGGCAGCAACAAAATAATTGGCTTAACAGTTAAAATTTCGGTGTGTGTTTGCAATACAAACAAGGATAAGGGACACAAACAAAGTGCCGTTAGCAAAGCAAAAAGCAAAGTAAACAAAAAAAGCAACAGCTCAACTTTAACGGCAACTCCAAATTAAAATAAGGTGCGGCAGTAAGTGAATCGAATGTGGGCAATTGTGAAAATTCTTAGGGGTAGAGAACGAGGAGTTTTTGATGATGAGGCACATGCCGCTGCACTGGCCGACAGGGAAAACTCCTCGAGTCATGCGCAGACGCAACAAAAACACAAAACGGCTGATTTTCACATTTTCCCGCGCTGCGGCCGCAGGTTGACGACCCCCAACGAAAATAAAAACGCCGGCACAGCAGCAGCAGCAGCAGCAACGATAACAGCAGGCTGGCAATATTGCCACCCAGTCCCTGTCCCAGCTCACTTTCGCTTCATTGCAGCTGGTTGTGGATGGCCTCCCATATTGACCATTGGCTAACTAAACGTTGGCCCAGTACAAATAGTCGTTACATGAATTACGGCACTCGTTGCGTATGCTTAACGTTACCTTCATTCGCCTGTAGGTGGTTTGTTGTTTACCTGGTTTACCTGGCACACACCTGGCAACTCAGCTACCTACTACATAGAACCACAGACCATTTGCCGTATTTGGTGCTGCTCTTGACAGTGTCTCTCTCTTTCTTTTTCGGCTAGCACGCATTGGCACTCGAACCCGTGTTGGGGGCGCTTCAAGAGTGCCGACATCAATTCAATAAATAATGTGCTAAATATCTGTGTTATATACTCATACATAGGGCAAAGTCGGGCAAGCAAATAATCGAAATTGGTATACTCTTGCTGAAAAGAAATTTAAGAAATTTCGATACTTGAAATATTGATTTTGACACAATTATTGAATTGAGTGGAATTGTTATTGAAAGGAAAGTTTGCTATACAAAAATATTCTTTTATAATATTAAGAAATCAAAATAAATTTTATTTAAGCATAGTTTTTTAAAATAATTTTAAATTTGCGGATTTATACCAAATTCATATAATAAATATTGTTAAATTATACATTTATATATAGATCTACTGGTAAAAAATGTGTTAAATTGAGGATATGCGTCAGCTATAAATTTGATCTATTCAACTTTATTTTTATAGGGTTTGTGTGGTTATTAGAACGTTTCTAATGCATGCCACATTAAAGACATCGTTTAAGCTTACTTGTCATTCGCTTAAGGTATACAGAATGTTGCCATTTTAATCATTGGTTTTAGCCGTAATGGAAGTCAATTTGATTGCTCATTTCCGCAGCAATGCTCAAGGGAATAGTTGCATAGAACAACAACTGGTTGACCTTGTTTGCTTTCAGTGAATTGCATATTCGCTGCGATTAATCATCAATGAAGCGTGCAAGAATCACTTTCAGTTGGTAGTTGTTGGCAATAAGCATTATTGCTGCAATTCATCTGCTACTTAAGGCTGAGCGTGACGTCTAAACAAACTTCGAATGTGGCCCAAAAGCAAACTAAAAACGAAAAACGGAAAAAAATAAAGCCAAAATAAATGCGCGTAAATTTATTCTAATACAACTACAACCGGTTCAATGTTTGCACAATTTTTGTCACCAGACGGTTAAAAAATTACTGAATGGTTTATGCCTGAATTGGTCGCGACTCTGAGGGAGCCAAGTTGAGTCGTTAACTGCCTCGGCCCAACGTGTGCCGCATTCATTTCTGGCTCAGTTGCTGGTTAATTTGAATTTCACACACACACAAGAACACCTCAGCTAAACATCAGTTTCAGCTGAACTTCAATTTGTTTGGGTTTTTTTATTTTCACGCTAAGCATATTTTTAGCACTTTTTCTTGTTACCAAGTTGGATGAGCAAATTTGAGCAGTCTCGAAAACTGACCGCTTGTAAAGGCTATTTTTAAGCTATCAGCCACCTGCAGCTGCAAAACACCACCAAAACCACTTCCTGTTCCTTTCCCACTTGTGGGCTTATGCTATATGTGTTATTTTGAATGCCCTCCCCCTTCCTGGTAAACTCATGACAAGCGACGACACATTTCCAAGTTAATTAAACTCACTTTATGTGCGCACTGAGAGAAAGCAAATGGCACATTACAAATCTAATAAACTAAAGGCAATTTGCCAGTTTGCAACAACACGTTCTTCGTTATGTTTCATTAAACTTGCTATTTAATAGATAACCAGTTTTTGGTTCAACTTAATAATTCGATAACTTTTGCTTATTTGTTGTTTGGCGAACTCTTTTTGTCAGTGAAATATGGCTTTTGTCAAGTGTTTTTCATTTCTCAAACTCCGATAGATGTCGGATCACGTCTCTGCTGTGGAGTTTGATTTGATACCTGCACAGATTTGTCGGCAAGTGTAGCATGTGTTCTGTAACCGCAGAACAGTTAGTCCGAGCTGAGCTGTCACTGAGACAAACCGCAGAGCGTAACGGTAAACGGGGGCCCCTCAACGACCCTGGCGCATTGCTTTAATTACACGCACATTGCTCATACGCCAAGTGGCACGCAAGTTTTCTAGGAACTGACCCGCACTTAAACAAAAAAAATCAAAATATCAAGAAAACAATAACTAAAAAAAAGAGCTGCATGCGAATTTGTAACTGTGACAATCCCACGGCTGCTTGTGTGTCAAGTCCGTTTTGCAACAGTTGCAGTTCAGTATTTATTTTTGGGGTTGCTCAGCGGAGGGGGTGTTTGCAGTAATAAGCACCTAATGGGGCTTCTTTTTGCTAGGGTGCCCTATGCACCCATACACACATACATATGTATTTGTATCTATGTGTATTTAACGGGCATTGCCCTCCAGCACAATTGCGCCCTCAAGCATGGCATTTCGCCCGGGCCCGGGTTGAATTGTAATGGGAAAATCAGCAACTAAATAACTTGCGCCGAAAATTGTCGTTAATGTGTTTCTGTTTGTTGCGCCAAGTGGCAAAGTGAAATTTTGTGTGTGTTGCTTTGTTCAATTTGTTGTTTTATTTTGTTTTCATTTTGTTAATGCAGCGTTAAAATTCGTGACGTTGATTTCACACATGCTGTCCGTCTGTCTGGCCACGTTTTGTTGACCCCAGAACTTTCCAAGCGTGTTATTGCCAGCTATGGCCAGGTACTGCTCACTGTGTATATACATATGTATATATATGTATATACAAGTGTACTTAATACGAGTAGGAGCACAAATAATAAGCAATGCTTTTCGTTTATTTGTAGAATCTGCCAAATGCACTCGCTGTGTTGATTTTGCATTGCCAGCCATAAATAAACATTCGTCACCATTGCGAACTGCCCAAGGAAAAGAATAAACAAACACGTAAAATAAAATAAATAACAAGTGTAAGCCGAGGCCAGAAAATTCACTTTAATCATTGCTTAATCACGCTTTTTTATATATACCCATAAATCTGGGCATGAGCAAATTTGAATGTGATTTTAAGTACTTATTTCATCCGCATAGAAATGTGACTTATTAAATTGTATTCGACTTGTCCATAAGCAAATACATAACATTTGATAATGATTTTCTGCAAGAATAATAAACAAACTTGAATTTTAGAATCATGTATATATTGTCAAGTCCTTAAAAATAATTTCTAAATATATTAAAAACAAGTCTTAAAAATTTGTTTATTTCTCAGAAATTTATTTTTATTTAATAAAGAATATTCCCAAAATGTTCTATTTAGAAAAAAATCTTTTCTAAAATAATATCTTAAATACTAATAGTTAAGAATAATATAAACAACAACAAAGTTAATGTTAAATTTCTGTGTACACATATAAAGAAGCTCTCTGGAAATGATAAATATTTTTACTAAATTCTAGAAAAATGTTCCTTGGAATTTGGAAAAGAAAAACCCTGTTTTTAGAAGAATACTTTGCCTCTACAATTTAGGGATATTTTTCTGAGTGCACTTAGATCAAATAGAACAATAAACTTTAGCTTTACGATTTGGTACATAAAATTACTTTTTATGTCGTATTTTTAGAATTTTATGGGCAGTACTTTTACTTTGTAATTTACTTTCATGGACTGTTTTTTATATTTTATGGGCAATACTTCTACTCAGTAAGTTGTTTTCATGGACTCCTTTTGGCCTTGAATGCAATGCTATAAAAAAAACTCGACCAATGACCATTTTAACTCCCTGGCATGGCAAATGCGCACATTGCATGCGAAGGACTATTTTGTGGACATTGAGTGTACACACAACCGCATCCTGTGCAGCAAGCACAAGGAGCTATATACATCAAAGCGAGGCTAACCCAAATATACGCCTGGGTGCAGCTCATTCAAATGCGTGCCCCCAAACAATGGGCATAATGGATACCCAGGGGGGGTGGTGTGTGTGTAAAGGGGGCGGTGGGATTGTCGGCACTTAACCTACTTTGCGGTCTCTTTAGATGCTTTCTTTTCACTTTGACATGACCGAAAAATAAAAGTCTGGTAGCTATGATCTCATGACAGTCGACGTAGCGTCGTCTGGATGCCTCACACCCCTCCCACCCGGCAAACTGTGTGTGACCTAAATTTTGTTGCTGTTGCTGTTGCTGTTTTAGGGGTGCCAGCAAAACAATTACAAGTTTATTGATTATTTTTTGTTACTTTCCCGGCTTCATTACAGCTGCAACTGCCACAGAAAAGACTGAATTATTTGTAAGGGAAAGCAGCCCCTACCAAAAGGAATACAAACGAAGGACCAAGCTGAATCTGTCAACGACAGTGAGGACATGTTTTAGACGCATCACAGCGATAAACTCAAGGCACAACCGCAACGCAATGTTTTTGCCAGTCAAATCGAATCAGTGAGTAAACAGCATAAAAGGAGCTGCTTTCATTCATTCATTCATTCATCTTCCATGCCGGCAACAACCCCTAAAAGAATGAAAGAAATGGGGAGACTTTCGGCATGAAAACAACCCCCAGTCTGCTTGTTGGCGATGTTTGGCGTCATGTTGTCGCCACATAACCATCATCCTCATTATTTCGGATTATCTCTCAAATTTGATTTAAACAGCAACGCATTTCGTGTTTTTTTTTGTTTTTTGTTTATCTCTTCTGCTGCAGCACCGCCGAGGCGAGTGGCAACAATGAGGATGTTACCACCACCAGCAACAATTCAACACAAACGCCCAGCGATCTGAGCCCACCGGGACCAAATGAGGAGGTGCTGCCCCAAGCTCATCATCAAAATCCAGGACACTGTATTGCCTCCTTTGCCGCCATCAATCAGATGCGCAATAATGCACAGGTATGAACAGCAATTTTATGCTTCAATATAAGCATTTATGTATGTACATATATAATATTATATAGAAATTTATATACATTTGAGGCATAGAAAAATATCAAATCTAATCCGTCAACTTGCATAATAAATTAAATAAATTGTCTTTAGTTATCTTTGGCTTTCGGTATCTGACTGCGTAAAAAAGTCTTTGTTTTGGATGTAATCGATATACATACATACATCGATGTACATATAAATATTATAAGCAAGATAAATTCAGTGCATAAGCAAAAAATACACAGTTATTAAAGAATATTTTTAACATTTAAGATAATGATTTGATATTTGATATAACAAGCAATAAGTCTAAGTTTATTGTTTTTGGGGAATTAATATAATTAATATATATGTAATAAAGTTTTTACAACATTTGGGCTTACAAGATTGTCAGATATAATATACATATATATATATATATATATATATCTAGCTGTAGCTTTAGCTATTTTTTTTCTGTATTTTAAAGGATTCATTAAATTGCTCTTTCTGTAAGTCTTTGGCCCACCACTTAAGCTAAGTGGAATCATTGAAGGGGCAACTAAAATTTCAATGCTACTTCAGATCTGCCTATCTGCTCAATTAACTGTAAAAGTAGTTAGCATAATTAAAATATAACTATTAATGCTTAACTGGAAATATTGCGTGATTCGAGACCTGTAGGTCGACATGGTCTGCAGCTGTTCTCACTCACAGCTCGTCGCACTTGGCGTATACATAATTCCATTTCCCATTAACTTTTTTTCTTTCTGTTTTTGGGCAGGCAGCGAGAAATTAATTGCCTGTCCGCCTGTCCGCCTTCCCGCCCAGAGGGCAGCTGGGTGAGCTAATAGAGCAAATTGTCATTTAGTGATAAAAATAAAAAGCTGCAAAAATTTGCTCAGCGGGTGGTTGGCCTTAAACCGAATCGGAGCAAGCGACTCCACCCCCACCACACGCATGACGTGTGCGGTAAATTTGTATTCGGCAAATAAAAAATAATAATAATATCGACATAAAAAGTACTGCTATTAAAAATAGATATAAATCGGATGCGTTGACTTGGCAAGAGGCGACTCGGCGTGCTCAGCTTACGTTGTTTATGGTGAGGCAAGCTCAATGTCTGGCACTGAAGTTGAAGCGTGACACTTGTGGGGATTCAATGGGGTGCACAGTGGTTCAAAAGTTGATGAATGAAATCACTTGAATATGACGTTATTCAAAGTAATGTTGTTTTAACGACACTTTTAGACTGGTCGATCCACTGTGCCAGCATAGGCAGGCTAGACTGTGAAATGGAGCACGTAGTGGTTGAGAGTCAGGACGTTGTTAATCGAATTTGTGTACTGCAACACTTGCCACGCCTCGAGAGGCCTGCTTCATGTGTCAATGGTGGTGATGATGATGGGTTTTCCCCCTTTCCGCTTTCTCGTTGCAGCTGTGCGATGTGCGCCTGGAGGTGGGTGGAGACACCATTAATGCACACCGTGTCGTGTTGGCCTCCGTCTCGCCTTATTTCTATGCCATGTTCAATGGTAAGCGAGAAACAGCACTCCTCACCAGAAGTCAAGCGGGCAGAGCTGAACTCATTTGATTCACCCATTCTTCTTGCAGATGATATGCTCGAGCGTACCCAGGGTCTGGTGCGACTGCATGACGTGGACAGCTCGGCGCTGCGCCAACTGATTGACTACACGTATACGGGCGAGATAACCATAACGGAGCAGAATGTCCAGGTGCTGTTGCCGGCATCGGGACTGCTGCAGATGCACTCGGTGCGGGATGCGTGCTGCAAGTTTCTGCTGCGTCAGCTGCATCCGTCCAACTGCCTGGGCATTCGCAGCTTTGCGGATGCCCACTCCTGCAAGGAGCTTCACACACGCTCGCACAAGTATGCGTTGCAGAATTTCCAGCAAGTGGTGGGCACCGAGGAGTTCCTGCTGCTGCCCTTCGAGGAGGTCAAGGAGCTGATATCGAATACACAGCTGAACATTTGCTCCGAGGAGAAGGTATTTCTGGGCGTGATCAGTTGGGTGAAGCATGATCTTACCCAACGTCGCCTGCACATCGCCGAGCTGATGTCACATGTTCGTCTACCACTGGTTAATCGTGACTTCCTGATGAGCTGCGTCGAGGCGGAGACGCTGATGCGCGACGACTCCGAGTGCAAGGAGCTGCTGCTCGAGGCGATGAAGTATCATCTGTTGCCAGAGCAGCGCAGCCTGATGGGCAGCCAGCGCACCCAGGAACGCCGACCGGAGGGCATGAAGCCCTACATTTTTGCCGTCGGCGGCGGCAGTCTCTTTGCCATCCACAACGAGTGCGAAGTTTACAATCCACGTTGCAACAGCTGGTCACCGGTGGCTCCGATGCTCTGGCGTCGCTCACGCTCAGGCGTGACGTCGTTGCACAAGCAGCTGTATGTGGTGGGTGGCTATGATGGCGTGAGTGATCTGGCCACTGCCGAGTGCTATAATCCGTTGACCAACAAGTGGACAAACATCACACCGATGGGCACCAAGCGCAGCTGCCTGGGCATTTGTGCCTATGATGGTCTGATCTTTGTTTGTGGCGGCTATGATGGCGCCTCCTGTCTGAGCAGCATGGAACGCTATGATCCGCTCACGGGCATCTGGAGCTCCTGTCCGGCGATGAGCACTCGCCGTCGCTATTGTCGTCTCGCCGTGCTCGAGAATCAAATCTATAGCTTGGGCGGCTTCGATTCCACCAACTATCAGTCGAGTGTGGAGCGCTTTGATCCGCGTGTGGGTCGCTGGCAGCCAGTGCCCAGCATGACAGCAAGGCGCAGCAGCTGCGGTGTCGCCTCCACCGACGGGCATCTCTATTGCATTGGCGGCAACGATGGCACCATGTGCATGTCCAGCGGCGAACGTTTCAATTTGCGTCGCAACTGCTGGGAGCCCATTGCGGCAATGCATTCGCGCAGGTAAGAAAGCTGCTGGATCTCTAAAGATACACTATACCTATTAGCATGTAGTCTTTGCTCCCGCATCTTACATGATATTTACAATTTGGCTCTTTTGCAGATCCACACACGAGGTGGTGGATGTGGAGGGCGTGCTCTTTGCCTTGGGCGGCAACGATGGCAGCTCCTCTTTGAACTCCGTGGAACGTTATGATCCACGTTTGAATAAATGGAGCGTGGTGAATGCGATGGTGGCGCGACGCAGCTCGGTGGGAGCTGCGATGCTGGAGTGCTTCCATTTGGAGCGAGGACTGGTGCAGACGACGAACTTATGACCCCCATTGGGCAGCATCAGCGAATCATTCGCCGCTGCCACAGCGAACGGCGCTAGCAGCAGCAGCAGCAGCATCAACATCAACACTAACAGCAGCAGCGCCAGCGCCAGCACGAGCACCACCACCACCACCAACGGCACCCTGACCGTGCCTAGTCGCGCCGAGGCAGCCGCCTTTACGGCCAACATTGCATTGAGCTCATCGGCTCCATCGGCCAGCTCCACGCTGCGCCGCCATCGTCGTGAAACGCCCGCTCTGACGGAGAGTCGACGCGCCAATAGCAATGCGAGCAGCAGCAGCGAGAGTGGCAGCAGCAGCAGCAAAGCCCCATCGACTGCCTGATCCTGGTCCATGTCGAGTGCGCGACAACCTTAAGCAGAAACAAATAACACTAATCTACACATACATACAAAGCTAACCCCACGCGCCTATTGCAGGAATATTTGATTGATTGTTCGAGTTCGTTACTATGGATAGATATGATAGATATATATACGGCATGAGTATTCATATTGATATGGAAAGGATAATGGAAGCAGCACCTAAATTAAATGACAGGCCTTTCTCAGGGGCACTTATTTGCTCAAGAAGTAGACCAAAAAAAATAATTAACACACAGCGGTTGTATTTAAAGTGATTCCCCATAAATGTTTATGGCAACCACTCTAAATACACAAAATGCTATTGTTATGTTTATGGGAAGACTTATCTGGCATTAAGTTGGTAGGATACTTAAGTATTATCCTTATTTTATGCAAGATCTTCATTATAAACATAACAATACAAAAGACACACACACACATATTTCTAGTCAAGATCTCGCACGAAAATCTACGTTAAAAACTCCACAAAAAAAAAAATAAAAATAAAATAAAAAAAAAAGAATAGAATAGCAACAGCTACAACAAGGAACCTAACCTAATCTGCCTACAATTTTACATGAATCTTCTATACATACATATTATAAATTATACTATATATACACCCATCTTATGTACTATTCTTATGTATTTTATACATGCAATTATTATAATATAAGTAAATGTTTCGTATTTGAAGAAATGCCATCAACGGATTCTTGCTATTATTTTTTAAAGGAATTTTGCATTTTGTGTTTTTGTACTGGGTTGATTTGTTGTTGCCGTTTTGAGATGATGATGATGGGAGGCCAAAAGAGTGTTGCTGCAGTCACAATTTGATTCATCCAATCCGTTACATTACACGAGGCGATCCGCAGTGCTGCGTGCCACATCGCCCACATTGGAGTTAGCGCTGCCCGTCAATTTGCCCTTGTCTAGCCAATTCTTGGGCAGACCCGTGCCAACTGAAAAACGATGGGTTTTTTGTTTAGGTTTTAGGTTTTTGGTACGAGTTGTTGTCACCTGGTTAAGTTGATTAAAATTGATTTTTTCGAGTGTTGACAGTGTTTTTTTTGTTGTTGTTTGTTTTCTCAATGCGCATTTATTAACAGTTTTTGTGGTGATTGTTTCATTGAATGGGACAAAACGCTAAATGCAGCGGCAATTTAGCCGAGTCGTCGTCCTCACTTTTGCAACCAAACTATGTGCGCTGATCTCTCGCGGATGCTGCGCGCCTGCGATGCGGCAACGATGTGAGATGAAGCTGTACACCACAAAGCAGGCAGGACGCAGAGACATGGCGAGAGGCGGCGCAGACAGTGCGTGAAGAAGTGAGGCCGACGCGCTAAGAATTTTATATATCTAATCGTTATCTTAGGCACTAGCTTATATGTATGCAATTTGCTGTGCACTAGTTAATTAATCAACAATTTTAGGAATTGGCCCGCTTACTTAATCCAAGCCTTCTGGGACTGCGTTGCGCGTTAGGGAATAAAAGAACAGAACGTTGAACAGAACGAAATGGATAGATAATTGGTTGGCAAAGAGAAAAAGAGAGATATAAGATGAAACGTTTAAAATGTTATTTCAATTACACGGTCTACATGTCTAAGCTTTTGGCCAATGCTCGAAACCAAAAACATAATTTGTTTTTTCTTGTTTTCTTTTTTTTCAACTTAAATGTAAACTCAATGACGGAACGAGTTATTTACTTTTGTAAACCTTCTCAGTCATGTCATCGAAGCTCGAGTCCTGAATGTTCAACATCAAACTGTCGGCAGACAGATACACCTTGTTCTGTGAGCTGGCAATCTATTAACGGAACAAAGGTGTTAATTAGTGATAGCAAAAATGTAAGAGTGACCAAAGAGTATCTTGAAACTATTCTTACCGTGCGGGCAATGCTTTGAGCGGCACGCAGCTTTCGCAGCTTCAGGTAGGCTGGATTCTGCTTGACGGCCAGACCTAAGTAAACATAACAGTTAAGGTGCAAACCAAGTGCAAGAAAAAATTGTTTTCCTATAAAATGGTTGGTTGGGGTTTGTTTTGTTAAAAGGATATCATTTTGGCTGCCTCGGCTTCACCCTCGGCCTGGACAATCTTCTGTTGTTTCTCCTGCTTGGCGCGCTCGACAAAGAAGACGGCGCGCTGCGCTTCCTGCTGTGCCACCTGCTTGGCCTCAATGGCGGCCGTGTATTCCTTGCCAAAGCTGAGCTCGGTCAGCGAAACATCATCCAAAATGATGTTAAAGTCGCGCGCACGCTCCACCAGCTCCTTGCGTATCAGCAGAGAGACCTGCAGACCACTCAAATTTATATTTTATATTGTATAAATAAGTTAACAATGTCTACAGACCTGTTGACGCTGTGTAATCAGCTGGGATGCATTGAACTTGGCAATCACACTCTTGAGCACCTCATTGCAAATGGAGGGCAGCACCTTCTCATCGTAATCGACACCCAGTTGCTTGTGCAGGAAGGGCAAATTGAGTGAATCGGGACGCGAAAGCACACGCAACGATATATTTATCATTTGCAAATCCTTCGAGCCGGTGGGTGATGAAATTTTGCGTGGTCGCGAACGGATATCATAAATAATGGGATACTGGATCCATGGAATGCGCACATGCAGACCCTCAGCATAAATATCGCTCTGTATGCCGCCCAAGCGACTAAAGATGATTGCGCGATGGCCACCTTCAACTGCAAACAGGGAACAGAAAAACATAAGAAGTTTGTTATGCAACCACAAAAAGCAGGCAATGTGAAAGCGATTGCAACTGCTCACCATACAGAAGACGATTGCTAATAGCGCTAGGCATAGATAGGTTTACTTAGGTCAAATGTCTTGCATTGTGCAAGCATGTTAATTAGTTATGAAATCCAACAAAAGCCGCAATAGCATTTACACAGACACTCCATCGCACAAATACCAATGCACTTTTGAGGTTATGTGTACATGCCGCAAGAATAGTCGTGTTTTCTTTGCTAGCTCAATGGTTGTATGATGTTGGGCAGATATTACACAACTTACCGGTGTACAAGGATTGACTGACACCATAAGCAGCGGCGCCCACAGCAGCCAAGAGCTTTAGCCCGATGCCCAGACCAGGGGGGCCACCTTTGCCCAGCTTGCCAGCAAGATCGTTCAGTTTGCTTTGCGCCATTGTGTGCTAAATAAATTGAAATAAACTAATAAGTCGCCTATGAATTTTAAACACACACACTCTCTTCAAAGAAATAAAATAAATTCAGTCTTTGGGAAAAGAAAAACCTTACGCACGTTATTTACTTGTGTCAGAAAATAATTGTTATCGTACTTCGCGACAATTTTAATAACTTGTAGTAAGCTATCGATACCGCTGCTGCTGCTGTTGATACTGATGTTGCTATCGATAGCTTCTGAATATCGCATAGAAAAGCTGGTGAGATGACAACTCTGCATTTATAATTGACTGGCGCGGCGTTTTTAAGTTTTTTGCATTTAATAACGTATTTGGCATTACAATCAGTACATATGTATAATAAATTGTGTATAAATCACATAATGTGTGTCACATATTCGTAACGTTATGCAGTTCGTTGCGACCAAAGTTCGTATCGCGTAAATAGTGAACCGTGGAATCGCTGATCAGCGACATAACAATCGTTTTCAGGCCCGAAATGGAAGCCAATTTGTATTTTAGTGTGACGGATCGAATAAGCTCCACCAGTTGAGCCAGAGATTCCTCTTGTTTACTATTCGACGGATGATTCTGAGTATGCAGCAGATAGCTGAAATGGTACAAATATATTTTAAGCGGTCTGCAGATGAGTGAATGTGTTGAATTTGATCTGTTCTTACCCCTTAACAACTTGTTCAATGACATTATCATTGATGCGCTGATGGCAACGATACTCATGCAAATAGTTGCGCCTCTGCAGCACCACAAATTGGGTAAGCAAAGCTTCGCTCCAGTTGACATCATAGCTACAGGCACGACTCAGTATCAACGTTTGCGGCACGCTTTTTGGAATCATGGATATTAAAAGGTTAAAAAGTGAAATCAATTTTTAAATGCGAGAACTTCATTTTCAAGATCATAAAATCCTTAAAAGAGATATAAAAATGTTCTCGAAAAAAATGAAAACTGAAAATTCATATTTATCACGAAACCCACCTCAATTGTGTGTTGACCAACTCCCGAAATTGTTCACGAGTTTGGACGCCAATAACGCTGATGCAGCAGAGCGTTGCTGAGATGCTGCTATTGTGTCCACCGCCTCCTCCTCCACGCTTCTCCAGCGCCCTGTTGCAGAGATCCAATTGCATAGCCATCAGCTCGGCACGCGACACACTCAACTGGGCCAAAATCAGTTTGTTGTCTAACAAATAGTTTTCGGTGGCATGCGTATAATTCTCCAATGCCTGCTGCAGCAACGTCTGCAGGTCCTGGCTGCACTTCAATTTGCCCGGCTCACCGGACATTGTGGCGAGCACTTTGTCCACGACTTGTTGCGCCTCCTGTGACCACATCTCCGCCAGCTCTTTGTACATAAGAAAATGATGGGCGGCCAGGCGCAGCAGCTCCATACCATTTTTCGGATTATATTCGCGCAGATAGCCCAAAATGGCTTGGCGCAGACCGCTCTTCTGGTCCTCATCGAACTGTCCCAATAGCGATTCGAACTGTTCGTTCTCGATGAGCGCATCGAAGCAGTAGAACATCTCACGATAGCGGGCAATCCCAATCAGAAGGCGCACAATTAGTGACCACGATTTGGCCGTGGTCAGCTGTACGGTGAGCTGTTTTGAGCGCTCCAGCACGCTGGCAATGCCCTCCATGGAACACTCGTGCACAAAGCACAAATGTGCCTTGATCAAGAGCTCCACATAGATTTGATTCTGCTTCTTGTGGGACAGAACTTGCGGTTTTCCCGGCGAACTAGGCACATTGGTGCTGCTGCTGCTATTGCTAGGCAGCCCGTAGAGCTTGATGATGCCCGAGAGGCGCTCAAAGGCGTCACTTTCCACATAGGTCTTGTTGTCCTGATAGCGACGATAGGCCTTGAGTGCATCACAATACTCCAGCAGACAGTTGCCCAGGAGCGTTGTGTTGGGCGTCAACTCTAGAAACAGATGAAAACCTCGATCGATATTGTGACCCCAGAGATCCGCGTTGCGTGGCGCATTCCGTGGCTGTTGGCTGGCATGGAATATGTAGAAACGTGGACGCACAATGCACGTGGTCAGCTCCAGAGCCACGGACTCTGCAATCTGCAAGTGACAAAATGCTTAAGCTGAATTGTTTCCAGGTTGATTCAACTCAACATACCTCTTTGGGTGTCATTCGCGTGGAGATGTGTATATCGCTGACGACCAATAGACGCTGCAGACAATCCTCTTCGGCAGCACTCTTGAGCAGCACACTGACATCCTTGGTGCGCAACACATCCAAATACTCCTTGTCCAGGAACATGGCGGCGCGATAGGATAGCACAATGCGTCGCCCCAGTTCGACGCCATGCTTGAGCTTGGAGCCAATGCCCAGGAGCGTGTCCAGCGTTTGTTGTTTCTCCTTGGAGGGTATCTCTTCAAATTCCAGCGTAGAGCAGCTGCCAGATAAATCGCTATTGCATCTGACCATTGGACTCTGATTGAGCGTCAATCGATTGAATTTGGGAAAGGCGCTCTTCTCAATGTCGCTGAGCAGCTGGCGCTCCTTGCTGGCCAGATTCATAATGCTAGTCATGCCCTCGGCCAGGGCCATCGCAAAGACAATGAAACGCAAATCGGTTGGACGAAATTGAAAGAGTTCTTGGAGACGCAGCGCCTCCACAATGTCACCCTCATCCAAGAGCAGATTGAGTAGCTCATTGAGACGCTGCTCCATCTCTGCGGTCAATTGGGATTTGTTGGCAATGCTGAGATCATCAATGCCCGCCAGCTCCTTTAGCTCGGAGAAAGATTTGTAGAGCACACAGCGCTCCTGTTGCATTATCTGCTCAAAGTATTCCGAATGATAGATGGTTACAGGTGGAGATGGCTCCGGTTCCAGCTGCAAATAGCACAAAACCATATCATACTCAATCTGATCGCGATCAAAGCATTCGTTGGGAAACAGATGATGCTGCTTGATGACGCCCAGTGCGCTCTGAAGCAGCTCATAGCGACGACGCAATGGATTCTCCTCCGGCTGCTGTGCGGCTGCCGCGTGGAGCAGAAAGTTAACCAGTATTGCAGGCGGCAGAGCATGTTGCTCAATCTCCCGCTCGTATTCTGCATGCAAACGCAACTTTCCGGATTCGAGCTCTGTCAGCCACTTGGCATAAACAATGTCGGCCAGTGGCAACTGCAACAGCGTCGCCAACTGCAGTGCCTCCTCATATGCCTTGGCCTCCGTCAGTGCATCCACGAGGCGCTTGTATTCGGCGCTGTCTCGCTTTACCAGTTGCTCGTAGTCAATGCCCAGTTGACGCAGCCAGGGTGCCGCAACACCAAAGATCTTGTGTAGCAGACAAAAGTCCAGCAGATCACAAATGTCGCCCACATCCGAGCGACAAATGCACTCGAGAAATTTCTGTTGCTGCATAACGCAATCGAAATTGGATTGCAGCTGCATCAGTAGCAATCCAATGCAGCGCTGCATCAGCTGCTTGTGAGCGAGTGGCTCACAGAGCGGCAGCTGCACTGCATCCTGGCTCCAGCTGCAGAAGAACATGCGCAACTCAACAATCGTAGTAACGCTAAAGTCCTGCTGCTGTGCCGTCAGCTGCAGGAAACGACACAAATGCACAAAATTGCACTCCTATAAAAGAGGATTAATAGAATTTATATATATTTTAGATCTAGAGACACACTCACCGGCTGAAAGATGCAGAAGCTGTGCAGCAGGGCATTCACATGTCCAGCGCTGACAGTACCACGTATTACAGACCAAACGAGCTCAGTTTGATCGTTGCGCTCCTTGCATTTGATGGCCAGCTGGAGCAGCTGCGTCCACTGGCCACTGGCAACTGCCAGCCAGAGCAGCCAGCACCAGTCGCGATTCGATTCGCTAAGCGTCGCTGCCAGCACCGCCAGAACGGGCATCTGCTGGCGAACGCAGTGCTTCAGCAGATTGATGGCGGTGCAATGCTGACCACTGCTCTGCATCAGGTCCACGAATTTAGCGATGCTCGTAATGCACTCATCCGGCAAATTGTTGCTGCTGCAGATCACAATGGCGAATAGATCCTGTTGGGCATTGTGGGTGAGCAGCTGGCACATGGATTGCCCAGCGTCGCGTTGCAGCTGCTGCAGATTCGCATCCAGGCCGGAGCTGTGCGATGAGTTCGTCATGGTTTCCTGCGAGGAATTCGTCTGTCCATCGTTGCGACGATTGCTGGCACGCTTATGCGGCCGCTCGTGGCTGCACTCGTAGCTGAGGGCGCGCAGCAAGTGGACACCGAGAGCACTGCATTTGAAATGTGGCAGGAGTTGCTTCAGTTCACTCAGTGGCAGATCAAAGTACTGGAACAGCAGTAGTAGCTGCCACCAATCGTTGCAAGCTGCAAAATGCCGCAACAGTGCCGATGGCCACTTGCCCTGAACGTTGCGGGCAGCGAGACGCATTAGTGCCTGATAGGATTCCAAAGGAAAATGTTCCGGTCTTTGCAATAACTGCTGCACCAGCGCCTGATCCCAGCCTTGCAGCTGTGCCGAATAATTCCCACTTGTGTCCGCCGCCGGCAGCACTCGCTGCAGATGCAAAAAGCTGCGCAATGTTTGCGTATCGAAATCCAACATTTCGCAGCAGGCGACGCAGTGCGCCACCAGATCATCGTCACCGGCATGCTGCAGCGCCAGCTGTGTGGCCGTCTCGCACGCATGGAACAGCTGTATGCGTGTGATCTGGCCATAAAGCTGCAGTTGCTCCATCAGAAAATAATAGACAGCATACGCGCTCCTCTGTTGCTTCAGATAATGCGTGTAGTTCAGCTGCGCCTTGCGTGCGTATCGTTGACTCAGACGCGTATTGGAGAAACTGACCATCTCGCCGTGACCACCAGCTGCCGCGAGCACAGCAAAATTAACCTGCTTGAACTTAAGGAAGAGGTCGTGTGCCGTGGGCAAAGTGGTTGAGTTGCTCTGCGCATGATGCTCGAAGCGCATCATCAGTGATTTCAAATAGGGCACTCGTTGCAGATTGCTGGAGGAGAGGAAACCCTCCAGTGCTTGCACGCTCGGCTCGTGGCAGAGAAAGTCATAAAATATCAGCAGCGGATGCTCATACAGCGACTCTGCAGCGTTGTGTGTGCGCTCCAAATAGCTCTGAACACTCTGCGATATCTGCGGGGAAAGAATGGGAAACAAATATATAAGTAAAATATCCGAAATATGCCCCAAGGCAGATCTAAACAAAGATCAAAAGCCCAATGGGCTGAAGATTACATTTCTCGAAGAGATACAAAACCCGGAGTATAGAATTTGTTAAAAATGTTGGTTTAATCTGAAGATCAATTCAAGACCAGATGGAAGGTCTAAAAACCCGTTAGTTATATGCTCACCAGTTCGAATCCTTCGCGTTGATTTAGGTCTTGAGTCTTGAGATCAATTAGTAATTTCAGCAGTGGTTCATTTTCACCAGCCAGCTGCTCCAACGCTGAGATGGGCACACATTGAAGCAGCAGCAGCGAATGGTAGCCACGTTCTAGTAAGTGATTAGCCAGTGGCTGGCGACTGATCAGCTCCTTGTGTTGCTCGAGACACTGCATGGTGCAGAGGCGACGCAGCAGTGTGGACATATCAGCAGATTCAGCGGCAAAGAAGTATCCAGCTTTGGCAAAATAGTTGCGAAGTAGTTCGCAGGGCTGCTCCAAATGCTCCAGAGCATACTCATACATGGCCGGCTCGATGCGCCACTGAGCGAAGGCCTGATCCAGTGGTAGCGGCAGTGCACTGATTGCCGTAGCATCCTGACCGCGACACCAGCACCAGCGACGCAATCTATTCAACTGTTCGGTGTCCACTAAATGTTGCCACACCATTTGTTTGTTGAGATCCGGAAGCAGGGACTCATTGCCATTGGCAAAGTAAAGTTCGACAAGAAGAAGCTGCAGCGTTTGTTCGGGTAGCGACATCAGCGCCTCGATGTGGACACGTGG
This sequence comes from Drosophila mimica, assembly GCA_037043585.1. Classification (NCBI taxonomy): domain Eukaryota; kingdom Metazoa; phylum Arthropoda; class Insecta; order Diptera; family Drosophilidae; genus Drosophila; species Drosophila mimica. The sequence continues at coordinate 1,053,229 of JBAMBE010000437.1, forward strand.
CAGCTGCGTTTTGCGCCTAGTCAGCAGATCAGTACACTCGCGCAGCTGCTGCACCAGCGACCAGTAATACTCCAGCACCAGTTGCTCCTGCTCAAACATTTGGGAATCGCGGCTGCGCAGATGATCCAGCACAAATTCACTCAGATCGGCATCGTTGCACTCGCAGGCGTATTGATAGAAGAAACACTTCACATCGCGCTCCACATTGTGCAGGACATTGTCCGCTTTGCAGACGAGTCGCTCGGACAACAAACGCTGCACGTACGCCTGCACCACATCGAAGAAGTAATGACGATATTCGGTGAGGGGCAATTTGCGCTTGGCAGCCCAGTATTCCATGCAGAGGTCGATGTGCTCGCCTTTGGTGGCCACCTCCTTGATGATGGTCACTTCGCTGATGCCCGACCATGTTTTAAATATCTTATTGCGTGCCTGGGCGGAATGCATTGTGTATATGGTGTGTGATATGGGTGTGTTCCAAGGCGATTTTCACATTGTTAACCCAGATAATTTGCACTTTGTTTTCTTTGTTTGCAACAAGGCAACCAACAGTTGCCGGATTCGTTTTTACCTAGTTTAAAATCAGCTGCTGACTGAACAGTGTTGCCACTTTGGCAGTGAGTACTTTTCAAATCTTGAGGCACGGCTGGATTGCGAAAACATGTATAACAGGTAATCTTCGAAGTGCAATCGTGAAGCAACATTGGCAAACAGCACACACCCCCAGTTCCAGTTACATTTACTGTCGTCTTAATTTTTTTCGAGGTAATCAACAGTTGTTGATATCAACTGCGGACAGCATAGCGTTGCCATCCTGCTAATGAGTACTTTGTGTGTGTAATTTTTGAATTTTGGCGGCACTTTTAATGCCGCTGCTGGAATGCAACGACACATGTTAAATGGTATCCACTTTCAATCCCTTTTTTTCCTTTTTGGTAATTGAATAGCCCAGTCAATGTCCTTGCCTGTCGCGTTACTTGTGTGAAATTTAATAAATTGCAGGAAGCGAAAACAGCCGCTACACAAACAAGTTCCCTGTCAAAGTTCAAGCCGCTCGTAGGGCTTGAGAGGCAGACACAAAGTTAAAAGAGACCACACACAAACAGGCAAACAGCAAAAATTCCTGATTCTGCCCAATGTTTTCCATGTTCGAGGCCTTTTTGTTTAATTTTCGCTAGAATCACTACAATATATGTGTGTGTTTTTCCCCCTGTGGGTACAAATGTATGTAGATTTGCAATAGGCCAGCTTACAACATCCGCTTACACAGCTTTGGTGGCCAGAAATAAATCAACTTACAGCACATAAGTGCAAGTCTGTGGCAAATGGTCTGTTCCAAGAATGTCCAATTTTACAAGACACTTTCTAACAAGACTTATGAGCTAGCAAGTGGACGGCATTTGGAGTGTCATTAATAAATTTCACACGACTGTTTTACATGGCATCTGTACATGAAAAAAAAAAACAAAACGGAGCCCCAAGCTTATGGGGCAACTTGCGTAAGTTCATAATTTTTTTCTTTCATTTTTTCGTAATTTTTCATTTTATGCAGAAGCATAATTATTCTTTATATCGTTTATGAGTTAAGAAGAAGAAAAAGGTACAAAACAGAAATGCTGCCACTTCTTGTTGCTTGTTACCTTTTTGGTCACTTAACAAATAGTCGAAAAGCTTTATGGGATTCCGCAGCTCTGCAGTTTTGTCTATAAGCGGGTGACTTGGCAATCCAAACCGGTTGGTCCCTGCTCCAAAACACACACACAACCCCCCCGCGCCACACACTTGCTGTGTGTTGTGTGTGTGTGCGTGTGTATGGTGAGTGTGATTTATAGTTACGCACAAGCGCGCAAATCCAATTAGACGAACTCACTGACTGACTGACTGACTGAGTGACTGACTGAGTGACTGACTGCTGTGGCAGCAGTTGCCCGCGGCCAGATAGAGTCACAAAAATGCCACCAGGCCAGAGGACGGCCACAGTCCCAAATTTCAAGTATCACATGCTCCTCTTTTCAAAAAATACACACACACAAATCATACATAAATATATATATTTTTTAAATAGTTTTGGGTCGCCCGCTGTATCTATTTTTTTATATATGTATTTATTTTCTCGTTGTTTACATCATCGCGGAACTGCGCGCCTCTATTTCTTCGTTTGATTCAATGTTGCGTCGCGGGAGGGCGGCCTTTTGTTGCATTTGAAATATCAAAGAAAACGATGAACTGCAGCTCTTCGCATCTTTATCTAAAAAGCTACGATATGTGTGTGTGTCATAATACCTTTTGTATGACCTGCCCGCCTGTTCGGTTTGGCTGACAGCTGGAATTGCTGGCCACCGCATGTTGCATGCAAATTTCAACAAATGGAGCAATGGAGCAGCACCAACTGATGACGTCATCGCGTGGCGCTCAATTTGAATGCAAGTCGCATACAGCCTGTGCTCTCAGCAACCCTGAATGTCTATCCCGTAACAACAAAGTCCGTGAGTGTTCGAATTGTTGCTACCCTGTACACAGCTATAAATTATTTAGAATGTAAATGAATTAAGACAACTGATTAATTAGAAAGTAAATTTGTAAAACGGGTTTTCTAAAAACCATGAGGAAGTTATTAAGAAAATACTATTTACTTCTAGAAGGACTTTCTCTGTAATTAATAATTAAAAGGAATATATTTTATTTGTGTGTTAAGAGAACAAATATATTAAATTTGTTGCTTTAAAACATTTTCAAAAAAGTGTTGCTCGCAATTGGTAATTATGGGAAAACTGAGGGAAAACGTAATATCTGACCAAGTATTATTATGCTCCTTCTGTCTATTGTTTAAGCATACCCTTTTACTACAGGGTATAACAATAGCTTTTTGCAAAGGGCTGAGCTGTGTGTGACTTTGGTTACAGCGTTTCCCACGTGAAATGCCTGTGATTTCATATCAGCTCGTCTTGGCCTGTGACTGGAACTGGAACTGGGTGTGTTTGCTGTTTGCCAGCGTTTCGCACTTGAATGCTTAAGCAGTGAATGCTCCCACTCCCGCTCCCGCTCCCACTACCACTGCAGCATTACGACTGCCACAAGTTTAACCTTCAGCATGGCCAGCAGCTGTTGGCATGCATTATTATTATATTATATTGAGGGCTTTTCCAATGGAAAGTCGAGTACCGGTCTGGTTGGGTCAACTCAAAGAGCTGCCGAGTTGGTGAGCTGTTTTTTGAGCTGGCGACCGAGCTACAAATTTGGTAACGGCCGCTTTGACCATAGACAATAGACAATAACTGATTGATAGTCGCGGCACATTCCGTGCTTCCTCTTCTCCTGGAGCGGGGTAAACTTGTTTTTGTTTTGCAAACCACAAAAAATAAACAAATGTGAGCCAATGTGAGCGCCCACTAAAAAGAAGAAATCAATGATTAATAGGAGAGGAGCCAACGTTTCCCTCAAAGGCGCAAAATGCGTCTGCAACTATTTGTTGCCATTGCCCATTTTAACCGCAAGCCGGACAGCTTAGCAGCAGCAGCAGCCGGGAGCATGTAACCGCCAGCTAGAATATATATATAGATATATATATATTGATGCTGATCTTGGCAATGTAATATATATTGTTAGCCACAAAACTCCCCCAGGCTGACTTGTGAACTTTGGCAGCGCCGTGCATGGAATCTAATGAGTCGTTGTCGGCCTTCTACTGACCATTGGTCTTTATCATTTAAAATCGGTTAATGAACTGTGAGAATGGCAAACAAAAGTTTTAGCTTAGAACCCGAGAACCCGTTGATTATTGTTGATTGTTTTGGAATTTTATTCTTTTGGCTGATGTCGTTTTATTGTACTGTGGCAATTTGCATGTTGCCACCTTTCGCTTATACCGTTAGGCGGCGACACGCTCATTGGTTATGCTGCATGTCAATACCAATACAGTAGTCGCTCGGAAGTGGGAATATCCTCTAAATGAAATTGCAGTCTAGAAAATAAAATGTAAATAAAAAATAATAGTATAAAAAATTAAAATAATGTAATAAAGTTGATATTATACAATAATAAATGTTGAATATAAACTGGTCATATTCCTTGCGTATCGAAATCAGCTCTGTGAATGTGGCTCATTCTTATTAGCGAGTGACCACTGTACCTTATAAGCATAATACATAAATTATAAGCCTTAGAATGGGCTCATTAGCACCAGGTTGAAATTGCGAACTGAAACTGTGAAATTATGAAGATTTGCATTTAACGGCCTTAATATCAGTTTTGGGCACAAATCTTGGCCCTAATATTTTTTGGTAATCAAGGATGCTGCAACGCTGGTGGTCGCACAGTTTTGTGCTGCTGTTGCTTTGCTTAATTGGAAACGACTTGTGCTGAAAATGAAAAGTGACATAGCAACAACAACAGCATCGTCAAACAGTAACAATAAGAAGAAGCAACAAATAAATCAACTTTGAAGTGCAGCCGCAGCCGCAGTCGCGGCAGCAGCAGCAGCATCAGCAATAACAGCTCTCAGTTCTGAGCTCTGTTCGGCCTTGCTTATCAACGTTTCCTTCATTTTGCGCAGCTGCTTCTTGTTGCGTTTTCTTTTTGTTTTAGTCTTTACTTTCTTTGTTTGCCTTTTGCCTTTGCCCGCACGAATTTTGGCTAAGTGCAGGCCGCAGTCGGTGCCGCAACAGGTTCTCGCTTGTCGGCGTGTTGTTGTTGGTGTTCCTTAGCAAGAACTGGACGCATAGCACGCGCAACAGGTTCTGTCCAATGCCTGATTAAGTGGCGAGTGAGTGAGCGAGTGCTTGACTGCTAATGTCGATGTCGAATGTCGATGTGTGCGTGTCTCTCGCGCCTCTCTTTCTCTCTCAGCGGCGCAAAGCATGCACGCACACATATGAGACATGCGAACGACTTGCAAGCGCACTCACTGACAGCTGAGATAAGTGACTTTCAATAAAAATACCTGTTTATGTTGTTGTTGTTGTTGCTTGTTGGTTTACTCTGCTTTGCTTTTGGCTTCGCTAAGCTGCTATGCCCAGGCCCAAGATAAGACTGACCCCCATTAGCGCAAACGTTTTTACCAAATCGAAATACTCCTCATGTGCAGCACATTGAGAGCAATGTCTAAATTTCCACTGGGGTTTTTAACACTCAGCGCAGGTAAAACAGACTTAAGATTCGTCGCTGCCGCTCTGCCGCTACATACGTGTTTTCTGTGTGTGTGTCGCTCTCTCTCTCTCTCTCTCTGAGTCTTGAGGTGGATTGTGTGGCCGAAGAAAAACATTTTCGCAATTGCCGCTGTGAGAGCGGGTCTCAGAGTGTATGTGCATGTATGTGTGTATGCGCTTGCATGTGTGTGTAGGTGTTGGACTCTGCCGCCGTGAGCTTTGCCTGATCGCGCCTCAGCAGTCTCCAGTGTCAGTCCACTTTTGGCTCTCGTCTCGTGCAGTTTGCAAGCAAGAATAAGGTTTCATGCCGCGTTCATTGGCCGCACGCTACGTGTCTGTGTGTCTTGCTGGTGTGTAAGCGTGCATGTGTATGTGTGCGAGAGAGCGCGAAATAATTAAATAAAAATCCATAAATACAGAATTTAATTATCATTTCTCTGTTTACATACGGTTTTCAATATTAAATTGACGACAACTCTAAAGTGCAGGTCTATTTGCCCATGTGTCTGTGTGTGTGTGTATGAGTAAAGTAAAGCAACGGCATTCATTACGCGTTCTGCTAGCAAACAAAAGTGCTAAAACAAAAAAAAAAAACAAAAACATAAAACAAGTACAACACATTGGTTGCAACATGAAACGGCATACGAAAGCACAATAATGTGCCGTGTAAAATGTGGAATAAATAATTACAAATATTTAGCAAACTCAAGCAAAATACCCATACATAAAAGTTTAAATAATAAAATAAAAACTGTAGGGCAGCTTTTAAAATGTGTTTCTGTTGTTGCTTCTTCTTATTATTATTAATCTGTGCTTCTGCTCGTCGCTAGCGGGTGGTAAGAAGCTTCTGCTGTTGCTGCCTCTTCTTCTACTTCGTTGCCAACTCCATCTTGTGCTTTGAGGCCAACAACAAGTTTTGCTAGTGCTTTTTTTTTTATTTTTTTATTGTGCGCCGCAACACCCCAAGCCCCTTCCCCTTGCAATCAACATTTTCCTAAGGCAGACCAGTTTTTGGCGGCTGCATTTTACCATTTTCCGCGCTTCAAACATGCAGCGCGCAACTCCACGAAGAAGCGGCAGAGGCTGAGGCGGAGCACTGGCTAGAGAGCAGTGGCTGCCGCCGCCCCATTGGCAGTTAGTTGCACTTGGGAAAACTCTTCCCAGCCACATATACATATGTACATGCCACATACGTATTTGCCCATAACAAAGGCGGCCAGTACGTGTTTTGGATTATTTTAATTGGCGCCAGACGAGAGACATGTTCAGCAACTAAAAAATTTAGAAGCAACAACAGCAACTAACAAATAAACATCACCACAACACACAAAGTGATGCACAATGAAAATTGTTGTTTGGGTCAGTTTTTGGATCCAAGAATTTGAATAGACCACAAACATGTAGAACTGATAAAACGAGCTGGAAAAAATGCCAACAATGGATTCAAATGACATAACTTGTGTAAAATGCTCAAAAAAAAGGGTTAATAGAAACATAAAAAAATGTCCAGAAGCAGATCGAAAATAGGCTCGAATCATAGACTATACAGATACAGAGAGATGTATCCCTGAAATCTTTGTCAGAGCACAAACCATTAGCCAGAAAGTAGGCAAAGTATTAGTCAAACAAATGAAAATTAATCAAATAACAAATTATTGAATTTAAAACATTAAATTTTAAAATGTAATTGAATTTAAAGCTCATATTTTCCAGAATATATTATTGTTTTAAATTCTGTATTCTTATATTTGTGTAATTTAAATTTTTTATTTGGATCAGAAATATTCTTAATAATTGAATTTCCGCTTATTTAGCTTTAAATACGACCAGGTTTCCTCGTCATTCCACGGAACTTGATAATCTGTTCAAATTTGGCGAATTTTAGAGTGATTTCCCGTGTGGAAAAATTTACATGGAGCTTAACTGAGATTCAAGTAATACACCGGTCTTAGTATTGTTTTTGCTGATTGCGATAACGAGTGATAAAAATACTTACAAAAACAGATTTAAATCTCCCAAACAAAAAGTGAGTGACATTATGGCGCAGGAAACGGATTGGGTTGCAACAGAACGGGGCAAATCAGAATGGGAATTCAATATGACGACTTGCCTGCTTGCTTATGTATTTAAAACTGTCACAGTCTGCGGCGGGTGGCAGACGCTGCTCGCAACAACAATAATACACGCCACAAAGGAATTTCAAAACAAACTTGTTTACTTTGTTGTATGTGACTGTGCTCTGGGATGGAGTCGAGTGGAGACGGGGGGGCTGATGGGTTCAATACACTCGCCCGCCTCGGCATTCAGAGGCGCTCCAAAAAAATGTGCGCGAGAGATTGATTGAATTATAAGTTGAGCTACTTGCTCCAGAAATCAACCAGCCAGCAGACGACGATCAGTCGATTTCGAATTCGAATTCGAATTCAATTAAATGCGAAACATTATTGCATGCGAGGCGGCGACCTTGCCATGTGTCTGCAACTCTCTCTGTATCTGATGGATTGTTTGTGTATGTTGCTTCATGTCAGGCTCCATCGGCACCCAATTTTTGTTTCAATGCTGCTCTCCACACTCGTGGAAGAGGCGCACTTTTATCTTATCATCCACACGCGGGCTGAAGCGACTGGCTAAGTCGAATTTTAATCTTATCTGTCAGAACTAAGTAGTGCAAACAGTAGAAATAACAATACATATGTACATCAACGGCAATTCAAGTATTTTTCGAGTGTGCTGTCATTGTAAATTGTTAAGATACAACAAATTCGCCGTTGATTTCCTTAAAAGTACATATCGTTCATACTTTCGGGCAAATTACACCCCACCCTCCTCGACCAAAAAAAAAAAAAAAAGTCCACAAAAAACAGAAGCAAAACAAAAGAAATAAAAACATTTCACAAATTGCGCACAACATTTCTGCCCTAAATGACTGAACAGTTAAGCAAATAGCAGACAGACATTTAAACACGCTACACAAAATAAGTTCCTCAGAAATAACAATGTCATCATGAATTTCCCATTATTTGTATGAATGCGTATCACTGGCAGAGTTCAACTATTTTAAATAACTAAATATATCTTTATTCTGTATTCTTGTAGAAACTAAAAATGATCGTTATATCATTTTGCTATATTCGCTTTTAATTGAACTAATTTAGAAATTGAACGTCCTTAAAGGAATTTTATTAATAATACTATAAACTGATTATTTGCAAGTTTCCTATTCACATAGAGAAACATTTCTGTCATTTCCTTATTAAGTATTTAGGATAACGAATTAAAAATGTGTATAAACTAAGGGCAATAAATAATATTGTGAAAGTTTCGCTGCAGTTCAGTTTAGCTTGATAAGATACAAAGCCTTCAGTCACCTATAATCTGCTTTTAGCTAATTTGATAGAGTGCTTGATAAAGTTTGGGGCAAACACTTTGCTCTAATTAGAGGAATTTTTAAAGAATTCTTATGCTATTTACTTGTGGAGCACACATGTGGAACGTTTATTTATTTTTTTTTATAATTATATGTATCTACATATTTAGGTAATTGGCAATAACAACTATTAATTGACTATATCACATTGTAATTGTTTAATATTTGACTCAGTCTCAATCACTTGCCCCCGACGCTCTCTTTACCTATGCCTCTCTTGATATTTATTGTTTTCATTTTTTGCTCGCATTACGTTGCACGTTTTACAATTTGTATTTGCACTGCCAAAGTGCTTGGAATGTGCTGTGCAAATATTTGCGGCACACACACACTTACTAAACATTTAACGTTTTTGCCAACTGAAAATGGTGCGCGCTCTGCTCAGGTGATAAGCAAAGCGCTGCGCCGCAACGACCTTGTGCCGGCAACGACCTTCACATCCTGCCCGCTGTGCCCCGCTCAATAAAGCGGAAGTAACGCGAACAATGCGCAACAGCGGGTGGACCCAAAAAAAAAAAAAAAAAAACAGAAAAGTATCTGAAATCTAAACATTCGATCCAGTCCAGCATCTAGGTAGCTAAAAGTAAAGCAAAAGCTGACGCGAAACCTGCGGCTGAGCTGTTGACTGGGCGCGTTGCAGAAAGCAAAAAGCAGAATTCAGAAATGTGCAGAAACCGTCGAGACCAAAATGAGATGAGGTTTTTGAGGCTGCCGCTGCTTGTGGCATTGAGGATGAATGATGCCAGGCAAAGAGGCAATATACATATCTATGTGTGCATGTGTGTTTGTGTGTATGTTTGCGTGTGTGGTTGTGTGCGGGAGGGTGTTGTTGCTGCTCTTACCAAGAAGCGCGCTTGGGAATCTCATATATATATTTTTCTTTCTTTCTTTTTTTTTGTTGTTTTGCTATTTTATTTTTGCTGCAAGCCAAGCGCGGCGAGCACTAAAGAAGACGTTGAACTTGCTACAAGCTGGCTGACTGGCAAATGCAATTGCTCTGCAACTCTTACAACAATTGCTGATTGTTGTTGGAGCCCTTTTTTTGCTGCTGCCTTTTTTTGCGGAAATCCAGTGAAGGAATTAAATTTAATTGTAAATTTATGCGTGTTGTTGTTGGTGTTACTGTTAGCGCTGTGTGAATGTCTCAGCGCCATGCGATCTTCACCTTTGTCCGCCCAGAGCTCGCTACCTGTGAGAATTGACAAAAATTATAATGAATCGCAGCAGCAGCAGCAGCAGCAGCAGCAAAGAGCTAACAGCAAACAGCTAACAACTAACAGCTAACAGCGCTTAAGGCAGCCTTTACACCTAAATGCAAACAGAGTAAAGAGCTCACAGGTAAGCCTAATCACAACATAAGCGTTCAGGTAACAGTTTCATTCATATTGTTGTTGTTGTTGTGGCTGTTGTTGTTGCTGTTGTTGTCAAGCACTTTGTTACGCTTGTTAGTAGCTGACACTACAGCAATTTGAGCGGAATTTATGACAGGCCCAGTTCAGGGACAGCGACGTAGCAGTTATCTTTATCATTCATCTGTATCTTTGGCAACTCTTTCTGCCACAACCCTGTGGCGACGGCATTGCTGAAAATCTGCAGCTGATAAGGTTTTTCAAATGACACCGGTGCGTGCTAATACCAACAAGTCCGGCATTTCAGACAGCCCGTAAGTTCTGCTTAATACATATAGAAGATATTATATGGAATATGTTTATTATTCAATTGATAATTGAGCATATATACATATATATATATATATATATATATATATATATATATATATATTATATAAGTCTGCTCTTCTCTTTGTGTTTCATCAGCTTGATCAATGCAAAAAACATATTTTTTGGTGCACTCAAATCGTGTTAATCTCAATTTTTCATTTAATTTAACGTTAACAACTTGTTTCCGGTTGTTCAGAAAATAATTCTCAGAATAATTCTTGAAGATGCGAAAACTGCAAATATTTCACATGCAAATTGATATTTTTTTGTTTTGTGGCTACTTCTTGAATATTTTGATAACTATGCTCATCTAAATAGTTAATATAGCAATGAATATCACTTTTTAATTGGTCTATTAACAATTCCGCTCTCGAGATGGAAAATCTTAATTGTGAATAATGAAGATATGATCTCCCATTTGAGCCGGTTGGTTCTTGATTCCCACAGTAAATACCATAGAGCGAGCACATATATTTAAATCAATCTATTATAAAATTTCCTGTTTAGGATCAACAATCTTTCATAGACACACACACACAACAAGCACACACACACACACATAGCAAGAGACACACCTGGAAAGTGATCGTTTCACTCATCTTGTAACACACTCGCCGTCGTCTGATTAGTGCCGTAGCCTGTTTTTGACCTCGCTGGAGTGTGGAATTTATTAGACTACTGATATCATAAGCAGTTAGTTGCTCGCAGCTCGTAAACTCGTTCTCTCTCTTGGGTGTGACTCTTGCCAGCCATGTGCGTGGGGTGGCCAAGGGGTGGCGTTGCAAACGAGTGGGCAGAGCAGGGCAGGGCAGGGGAGGGAGCCCCATTTCGCAGCTGGGAACTGGGTACTAGTGTGCCCATTTCGCTGGCGCCACTGTATTGCCATGTTTTTTCCGCATTTTTTGGGAATGCGACTGGCGCAGAAACTGTCATTTTGCATTGCGAAGTCGCTTGTCCAATTTGAAGTCGATGTCAGCAAAAGTGTCTAATTTCGCTTTTAGCACAATACAAGCGATACAAATAATAAAAGACAAAAAACGTTAAGCTAGACAAGAGACAGTAACAATAACAACAACAAGCTGTAGACAATGTTGTCGTCTAGTGGCCGAAAATCGGCTACATTAGTGACTGGAAATTGCCAACGGCTGCTGCTGCGTGGCAGAAGTTCCGCTCTGTAAAGTTTAGAGCGTTCCTTGGGGCCATAATTAACGAATTGCTTTGCTGGTTTTTTCTTTTTTTTTTTTTGTTGCTCTTGCTGTCCGTTTTGGGCAGCAGCTTTCACACAGCCAGCGAGCGATGCCGCTGGGCACAAACCTGGCGACAGGAGCAACAGCAACAGCAACCACAACAACAACAACAACAACAACAGCAGCAACAGCCTGCGATTGCAATGTCATTGCACTTCCAGGCAGTCAGCCAGGCTACCTAGGCTACCTAGGCTGCCAGCCTGGCAGCCAGGCTGTGCCAGGCAGTCGTCGCATGTCGTAGATTTATCTGCAACGTCGCGTACTTTGCCCCCTCGAAACAGGCTTCTTCTTCTCCAACTTCTTCTTCTAGCCATCTATCTAGCCCAGCCGGGCCTAGCCTGACTTGGTTGACTTGGGCTGGCATTTTGTGGCTAGCGTTGGGGTTTTGTCAACGGTGCCTTAGAATCCAGTTTTGCAATACAGTGAACGCTAGCAAATTAGAACCGTTGCAATTGCAACACTCAATTTCTGTAGCTAGCACTTTATTTTATATTTATAATATATGTAAACTATCTTTGTTTTATTGTTAAATCAATATTTAACGATACTAATTATTAATGATTTCAATTATTCAGAGTTCACTGTACCATTTGCTGGCTTTGGCAATGTAGTGCTCTAAGTTCTTGCAGTTTCTTGGGCGCTCGCTTAGGCAGGCTAATAATTATGCATTAAACACTTGAAGTTTACGGGGCAGTTAGCCTGGCATTAATGGACAGCAATTTGCATAGAAACCATACACAAGATGCAACCGAGGCGCCCATTTGACAAGCTGGCAGCCGCCAACTGCTCAGTTGACATTTCAAACAGGCTGCTTGTGGGGGGAGAGGTGGTAGGGCTATTGCAGTATAGTGATGAGGAGGGGTGGGGTGGGGGCGTGTGGGAGAGGTGAAAAGGCAGACGGAACTGCTGCTGTGCGTGGGCAACGAGACGTAACCAATGCAGTCGGCAAACAAATCGCATTTGAAAAACTAAAAAAAAAAAATAAAACTTGTTTATTGGCTTAGGTTTGATATTATAGAAAAGACGGGGCTGTGGTGGAGTGGGGTGCTGAGGTATCTCCGTGTCTGTCAGCGGCTGCCCTCTTGGGTCAATGTTATGTAAACCTGGTTCACTTTTCACACAAATGCATCACAGCAAATACATAAGACGTGGCCGCATATTACACAAAAACCCAAATAACTCAACAGCCAAAGCAGCAACAGCAGCCAAGTCAGCAGCAACAACAAATAACTTGGCCAAAGCAATCGATTCGATTTGCTGGCTCCCTCTCCCTCTTTCTCTCTTTCTCTATTGCGGCCTTCTCTTGGGGCTGCATTCCAGAGATGCGCAACAGCTAACGATAAGAAAAAGTGCAACAGCAAACAAAAATGTCGCCGGACAAAATGGGAAATAATAATTTAACAAATAGTTAACTGAAAATAAAGAGAAGTGAAATGTGTTTATGTGTTACATAATTTGTGTGCTATTATTTATTTATATTTGTTTATCGCGTGATCTTTTCTTAGAGTCGCCAAAATGCTGGCAACAAGGTGTTAAAACAATTTCAACATCAACATAATAATCATAATAGCAATAATCGCTGCAGCAAAATAGAAACGAAACGAGACGAGACGAGACGAGACGCAACGAAAACTTCAAAATCCCAGCAACAATTACTTAAATGAAAATGCGAAATCATAAAGAAAACGGAAATCATCAGCAGAGCTCAGCCACAACGACAGCAGCGACAACAGCAGCAGCAACAACTGCGTCGGCAATGGCGACAGCAACAGCGACAATGCCACTGCCACTGCCACTGCCACTGGATAGCTGCAAAATGGACAAAGCCAATGGGAACATCAACGGCAGCAACAATGGTCAAACGGACAAACTGTCTGTGTCCAAACTGCTGCTGCCCGCACTCAAGTCCGCCACAAAGGATGCAACAGGCCAACAAGCGCTGTTGCACTCGCAGCGTAGGCAACAGCAATTCACGCCCCTCACCGTTTCGGATGCGGCGAGCAATACGAGCTTCAGTTCCGCATCGGTCGCCAGTTCCATGCAGGTAAGCTACCCAAAAACTTCGGCTAAAACCTAAAACTCACATTGAAAAACCAAAAAGAAAAAAGTAAGCTCTTAAGAACTTTCTAGTCCATGGTGTCCGACTATGTGATACCCTATAGGTGGAGTCATTTACTAACTAATTCCTTTGCTTTTCCCAAAGAAGTACAAAAGCAGGTATCGTTCTTAGGAAACCATCTAAAATTAGATAAATATTCTTCCAGCTAAGCTTAGCTATTGCAATTTTATCGTTAGTCTAGTTTCTCTCATTCAGATATCCTAATTTCCTCATTATCTTCATACATTTTGCTTAGCTATCCGATCCTGTCAGATCAGATCCTACCAATCTTAACTTGATAAATAGGTTCAAATTTCGATAGCATCGTCTTGCGATCACTTCTGTTTGCAAGTGTGGATTCTATTGATAGATTTCTTTGTTTGACAATTTGTAAATCTTACGCTTACATCCATTTGGCATACCCTTCCTGCCCACTGAGAACAGGGTATAGCCAACGAATAAAACTTTGCCAACCGGTTTGTCGCTGCCGGCTCTTCTCGCTGTGTCTGTGTCTGTTTCTGTTTCGGTTTTTATTATTCTTGTTAATAAATCCTCAAAGCGCGCAGAATTCCAATCGCACTGACGCTGACTCATGGCCCACAGTTTCAGCTCCAGTCTCCGGTCTCCGGTCTACGGTCTGAGCCAGAAAAAGTGAAGGCTTAAACAAACAGAAATTTAACTTTGATCGTCGTCGATGTCGATTTACATGGCCGGCAAAAAAACAAATGAGAGAGAAAAAAATGTGCACAGCAAGCGGAAAATAAATTTATATGTACATATGTATGTATGTATGTATGTATGTGTGAATGTATGTATGTATGAATGTATTTCTGCTGCTGCTTTTGTTTTGGCCCACGCACAGTGGGTCGGAATTTTTGAGGTTCGGCCTGCAGTGACACCGCTGCAGGTTCCTAATTGAATTATGAGGTTGACCTCCATTTGCGTGTTGCTTAACCCGACTCTCGGTTTTCATTTTCGAAATCACGATACTGTGTCACTCAGGCGACAAAACGGTACATTTGTTTCTCTTTTGAGCCAATCCGGCGCCCAAATGGTGCACCAGGTGTTGCTGGGGGGCAGTGGAATTCCAGCTTATTCGCATGTCTCATGCACAGGATTATTAACTTTGGCAGTCGCCGGACAATGAATGAAACCCCGTAGGAGTATTTTTTTTAGCTGTTGTTTTTTGTATTTGGCTTCGGGTTGTCATGCATTTTATCAATGGAAGAGTTCTTTATTTGTTTTGGTATCTTGTGCAGTTATGTTGATTTGATGGATGTGATTTTAATATATTGGTATTTATGTGGATGATGAATTACGAATTAAATTAGGATAGAATTGGGTTATATGAAATATGTTCGGTAGCTTTAGTTATTGTTTGTAATGAACGGTTTGTTATATTATTGGTTGTTTGTATATATTTAAACTCACCTCAATTGACCCAAAAAAAAAGAATCATTTGTTAGCCGTTTGCAATATTGCCAAAGATTTTTTATTATGCCACACGATGATATCATATGCAAGAAAAAATCATTCGTCTTATTTTTTTTTTTTTTGCTAAAATAAACGTTATTTTTAGAAACTCTATTAAAACTCACATTCTTAAACTTTTGTGGCATTTATTTCTCTCTTGCTTCACACACACACACACACACACACACAGACTTGGAATCAACTTGCTGTTGGCTCCAGTCCGGTTGAGTTCCATTTGCTACAGCTCCAGATGCCCGTCACCCATTAACCTTAACTGAATTACATGTTTATTGTATACCAGGGCCGTGCCATCGTCATGATCATAATGATCATGATGAACATCATTGTGATTGGAGCCACAATGAAAATGGATTGCTTTTGCCTCTAAATGCAAAATAATTTACCAAATTAACGGTACCATTATCAACAGCGACGATCCGATCAATCAAAGTGAATCCGATCAATTAAATGCTGCCTCCAAGCGTTGCACGAAGAAGAGAGCACAAATAAAATGGGTTATGAGCAAACAACAAACAACAAGCAAGCAACACGGCAAAAACATCACAGAATCGACACAGAATAGAACCAAGAGAGCCACAGAGCTGGAGAAATGTGACGAAGTGAATGTCGTATTGGCTTGTGGGGTGTGGAGGGGAGGGTGGGGAGGAGAGGAGAGGCGAGGAGAGGCAATACTTAAACAATGTTTGTTTGTGAATTGGAACAGCGCTAACCTTATCACTGTGCAATGAGTATAGCCACAAATTCCAGCTGTTTTCTTCCTCTTCCTCTGCTCATTCTGCTTCTTCTTTTGCTTATTCATAATGTTCTTCTTCTTCTTGTTTTTTTTTGTCTGTTGGGGGGGGGAGGGGTGGGCGTTGATTAATCATCATCGTCTTTGCATGTTGGCCACAAACCTTGCGTTGCGGATTACCAACTTAACCCAAGGCGCTCAGCTGGCCATGGGAGGAGTGGGGGAAGGCGTTCCGTCGATAGTCGATGGTCGATGGTCGATTGTCGATTGGCAGGTTATTGAACCGTTCGATCGCCGCGGGTTGTTTTCTTATAATACGTACGCTCGAGTATTTGTAACATTTTTTTTTTCCACTCTTTATTTTTTATCATATATTTTTTTTTCGTAACGTTCTGTGGGCAAACGCTAATTGCTCTATGCCCGTGCCCCATTCCGTTGCGTGGCTGTGGAGCATGCTTTAGTTCCAGTTATTAGACATGACTCCATCTACCCATAGCCACCACACCACGCCACTACACCACATATCCGTCCACTGATGGTGGTCCAGTACACGCAGCCAAACAGCCAAACAGCCAGGCCAGCTAGCCAACCTGAGGCCATCTGCAGCTCTTTTGCATTGGCTTAGAGAACAAGTTTTGGGGCGATTTTGCATCGATTAGGTGCATTCCAAGCGTCGCCTTTTTCTTTTCTTATTTTTTTTCTTCTTTTTTTTTTGTGTGTATGTGCGTTGTCATGTGGGCGTGGCAGGCAGATTGCGACGACGACTGCAAGCCATAGCTATTTATAGCTGCAATCAAATTAATTGCGGCCACGCCCACTTGCAGCGCTGACAAAACAAACTGTAATGCAGCCCAGCTTGACGAAGGTCGCTTGGCTTTTGTTTTTCTTTTTTATCATCTCTTCATTTTTTGTCTCTTTTTTTCTATAGATTTTTTTTTCAGATGAATGCGCAGATTTCCACAGAAATGAATGCATTTATAAAAAATATGTATACAAAATATTTTGGCTTTAAATGTTAGAGTTTTGCTGCGACCGCTCTGAATGTTTTTAGCTTTTCTGTTGAATCAGCCAAAACACTTGACGCTGCAATGAAATTGTTTTCTTTTTTTATGAGTTAGCCCTTCATGACGTAAAGTTCAAGTGGCCAACGTGAAGCATTTGGTATGTGAAGCTGTTTGGCTGTGCAGCTAACTGATCACCTGGCCACGCCGGAGTGTTGGCCATGGCTCTTAATTGCTGCTTCATTTCCGTGAACTGTCCGCTCTGCGCTTTCGTTTTGCCCACGGAAATGATCACATATTTTGCCAAAGAGATCAACAAACAGTTCCGAGCGCTTAGCTCAGCATTGTTGCGCAATTAGAGCGGCCAAGAGCTACCGCCTCCTTTCCAGATACCCCATAAACAATATGGGGTATAACAGATCGGAGGGAGTTGCTAAAAGTGAGAGAGAGAGACTCTATTTTTTACAATTTTATATTTGTGTATCTGGTTACTATATTTCTACTTCTATGAAATTGTGGAATTTTCCATTCCATCCACACATTAATCGATATACAAATATACCTGAAAAGAGTTGCGATTATAAATCACCAGCATCCTAAAAACAAACTAGATCTCGTGTGTTGCTTAAGAATGGAACAATAATTTGATTATAAATATCGAATTTCATAAATTCTTAGGGTATTCGTTAGGGTATTTGTTGTTGCTTTCCCCATTTGATTTGCTGTTTCATTTTCATTTCTAATGCTCGAGCTGAAAAACTTTTAACGCTCATTAGTTTTTAAACTTGCCGTCGAACTCGTTTCTCACACACGACGCGCGGCGGCCTCTGCAATTAATTAATGCCAACATAGACCAACAGCAATACCAACAATACCAGCAATACAACAAGAACAACAGCAACAGCAACAACAGCAACAAGAACAGTCAACAATGCCGGCAGACCAGCGCTAAATTCTAGCCAGATTCCAGCTAAATTGTTTGCGATCGTCTTTGAACTTGCGCCGCCTTCAGCAGCTGAGGAAGCCGATGTCGAATGCCGTCTGTGGCAGTGGCTGCAGTATGTGCCTCGTTGTGGAGCTAACCGTCAATGCTTTGCATTTTCTTCAACAGAAATTATAACAAATAATTGCAATGCTCACAATTTGCCAGCCAACGGACACGAAGGGAAGTCGACCGAAAAGGGGGGCAAACGGGCGAGGGGGCGACGGCTCGCTTGACAGGCGACAGGTGCAAGAGTTTCACCTTTTGCATTGTTTAAGGCCAAAAGAGTAGTAGCCGCAGCAGCAGCAACTCTCATGTTGTTTAGCTGCACTTTGGCTTTAGGCATATTGAGCATTTCTTTATGAGTTTTTTTTTTGTGCTGTAGCTTGTTAATTAATTAACCAAGTGAAAATGCATTTGGCCAAGTGCCGTTGGCCGTTTACATATCGTCGAGTCTATGCGTTGGCTTCGATTTCATTTTTTATGTTGCCAGTTGTACTAGTTGTGGTTCTGAACCCACACGAGAAAAATTTCACTTTTGTTTCTTACGGCGCGCAGACAAAGCGACATTCAAGCAACCAAAAACAACATTTTGAGGTCACAAATACTCGTTCCCATTTCAGGCGGACTCTGGGCGCTCTGCTCTGCTCCGCTCTGCTCTGCTCCGCTCCGCTCTGCTCTGCTCTGCTCTGCTCTGCTCCGCTCTGCTGTCGGCTCCAAAAACAGACGCCAACTGCTGAGAAGTTTTGCTGTTGCTGCTGCTGCTGTTGCTGTTGTTGTTGCTGTTGTTGCTGTTGTTGTTGTGTTGACTCCATTGAAATTCTTGAGCTGGCAACCACAAATGAACTGCGTGCATGTCTGCCAGCTCCGGCTGTAATTTAATGCCAACTTAGAAGCTTTTCAGGCTGCAATGCGTCTTCGGGCCACGCAAAGAAAAAATACAGAGAAAAAAAAGCGAAAAAATTCCTCAGCTCGGACAGCTGCCCTTGTGAAAAGTAAAAATATGCAAACTTTCGATCCAGTTGCAATCCCATGTGACAAGACACCAGAGACTTGCAACACACAAGACATGATATGATATTTTTGAGGTAGCAGCTGCCGGCCAGTTGTTGTTGCTGTTGTTGCTGTTGTTGTTGTTGCTGCTGTCGATTTTGTGTGTTGTCATCGCTGGGCAGCAGTTCAGCAGTCCATCAGATCTTGTGCTGTGCCCAAAGAAAAGTGAAAATCTGCGCTTTCTAATTACGCACATCAAGTTCTCAACTCCGACGAAGCATGCATAATTAAAGGTCTGTGCAGCCTGTTGCTTAATTATGGCTAATACATGACTACGTATTAATTTCAACAGATGTCCAACCAAGGAAAGTACAACAATCAGCATAAAATATAAAACAGAGAGTGTCCACGACTAATGGCTACCCTGTACCCTGTCTTATTGTTCGAACTGCAGACAAATTCTTACAGCAAACAAATGTCATTTGAACATGTTTCCATGCAAAAAAAAACTAAAAGTTAAAATTGGAGGGAGGAAATATATATTTCTTATCTTCTTATGGTATATCTGGCTTATCTATATTTGCTTTACGAGAACATATTATTTTCATTTGTAGTATCTCGCTCTCGTAATCTTCAATAAATGAAATTAATATTAATCACGACTTTGGCAATTATCGACATGTTTCAGATTCCCGACTCGAAATGAATCAGGGTTATTAAAAAAATAAAAAACACTTGACCTGCAAGAGAGATTAGCAAACAATAAAAACTTGAACAAATATCATTTTGCACGGGACATAAAAAGTGAACAGACAAATAGCTCTTGCGTTCTCTGAGATCGAAAAGACTATATAAATATATAAATTCCTAGATGCCAATCGAAATAAATATGTATATTTGTGTTTAAGCTTTATGGAACGTGTCTACTTCTGCTAGTTGAGTGCAATTGCACAACTTTAGTTAACCCTTTTTATCCATTCTGCATATGTATACGATCAGATAGGATCAGGGTATAAGTGGAGATTGGACCAGGTTCAGTTGCGCTTGGACGATCGCTGGGCATGACCTTCAGGCGGTGCGGGGCAGCGATCTAGCCAGCATATTTTTAAATTTCGCATGGACATGCTAAAGTGGAGCTGCTGCTGGAGCTGCTGCTGATGTGGCTGCTGTGGCTGCTGTGGCTGCAAACGGGTTGGTTTGGTTTGTTTTAGCCTGTTGGTTGGTTGGTTGGTTGGTTGGTTTGTTGGCTGTTTGGCTGGTTGGTTGTGGTCTTTTGCTTGGTTTGTTTTTCGCATGGCTATTTATTTGTTCTTGGCATGCTCCTTGGCCTGGTCGGGCAGTCGAGCTGATTGCCAAGCCAATGTTACAAACGCAAGAGAGTTTGCGTTGTTCTTATTGCCTGCACGCCTCAAAACTTATCATTGGCCATAAATCTTGTCCCGCATACCAGAGAGACAACGCAGGCCGGATCCGCTGAGAGACTCGCAACTGGTTGCCATGCCATGACCATAGCATTTTACCAGTTACCTCGTTGCTGGACCAGCACAACAGAGACAGAGACTCCAGGTTATTAATTCGCTGCCAACGGGGTCAAGGATGCAGCCAGTCAGTTCAGCCCGCATATCCTCATATCCTCATATACGCTAATGAGTCGCGCCTTCAGCTTGCGCAATTCGCTGACGCACGCCAAAGTTCACAAAGAAAAAATAAAAAATAAAAAATAAAAAAAAATTAAATAAAAAGAAAATGCCACTAGTGTGATTACCATTCAGGCCAAGTGGCGTTGTCTCTCTCTCTGCGCATTAAGTCACCAAAGATTTACTTTCATTTAGCCACAACAGCACTTAAAGGGCCAACTGCCACTTGACAGCTGGCGAAAGGCGGCAGGAGGCCGTTGTCTCGTCGCCGTGTCTCTTGGCCGCTTGCTCTTGGCCACTTCTGTCTGTCTCGCGAAAGTGTGAAATCGTTTTTTTTTTTTTGGTTTTTTTGATTTTGATTTTCTGACCAACCAGGTCGAAAAAGTTCAACTCACCGCCTGTCAACTGCAGCATTACACAGCATGAAAGAAATAATCCTGGGGCATTAACAAGAATTACCAAAATGCCGGCAGCAAAAGACTTTTACAAAAAAAAAAAAAACAAAATTGCAGAACCTTAAGCAATTATTAAATCCAATTATAACACCCCGTTTATATTTGTCCAGAAATGTAAAAGAAAATTTGACAGACGCTTGAAAGCTAAAAGATAATCCCTTTTATTTATAGCATGTTTAAGTATAACAAAAGACTTAAAAATTTAATTTTCCATTGAACTTTTATTTCTTATATTATTGTTAAGAAATCTGTAGTAAAAATTGCTTTAAATTAAGTTTATCTTTTCTGTGACTTACATTAAATGAATATAGAAATTATGAGACTATAAATAATCTTATAATATGCACATTACACAACTCTCTAGTTGCTAGATATATCTAGATTATATTTGCTGCACTTGAAGAATTAGAGCTTAACGGTTAATTAAACTACAGTTTAAATGCAAATTTGATCTCTCTTCGAGTGGTAATTCAAGCCCCGAGATTTAAGTATCCGCAAACATACATTTTGCAATACAATTCAGAATGCTGCGCTGACAGACAGACCCAGGCGTGAAACTAAACAAATGATCAACTGACTGACTGACTGACAGACTGACTGACTGACTGACTGACTGACTGACGAACGACGAACGTTTGGTTTCGTGCTCTTGCCAAATTCAAATCCAAATCGCGGCACGATCGGGCCTAAGTTGCAAGCTGAAATCGTAGCTGAGACTAAAAGCTGAGGAAACTGAAGCTGTGGCTAAGTTGTGGAGCTGCTGCTGAAGCTGGCCACGTTGGTTGGAGCTGACACGTTTGCTCGCATTTTGATTGCAATTTCTTTTCTTATTGGTCGGGGCGCGTTTTCTCGCTGACTCCATTAAAGAGTCAAATTCGTGTTGGCCATTAAAAGCCAGCGACAATGGAAAACGCAAATCAAAACCAACGAAAAGTTTTCCTCACGAAAAGCGAACCAAAAAGATGATGATCATCATGATGATGCGACCGACCAGCAGGAAAAATCACAAGGAGAAACTTTTGATCAGCTGCTGCTAAAATAGCGACATTTTTGGCCAAACAATTTCGATTTTCAATCAGTTGTTGTTGTTGTTGTTGTTGTCGCTGCTGTTGCTGTTGCTGTTGTAGCTGCTGGCAGCTTGACACGAAAAAAAAAAATAAAAAAAAAAAAAAATACCCAAAACAGGGAAGTTTGTGTATCTTTTCAGCGAGTCAGTCTGAGTCTTGTTATTTTTATTTTTTTTTTTCTTTTATATTTATTATTGTTGTGTCTTGGCGCATTCTCAATGCACATTCCGATAAATATTTTCACATCATGTGACAGCTTGGCAGACACACACACACACACATACAAGCGTGTGTATCTGTGTGTGTGCAGTAATCAAAATAAAGCAAAAGTCAAGTTGCCAATGCGTAGGTGGCTGTCTGCCTATCTCTCTCCATCTCGCTCACTCTCACTCTCTCGCTCTCACTCTCACTCTCTTATCAGTCGTGTTGGCCTCTTTGCAACGTAAACAGCGCGACAAATAAGCCGCCGACAATTGGACCCGCTGTCCGACTGTCTGACCCGCTGGCTGACTGAGGAGGTGACTCAGCCTCCGACGTTGAGCGAGCAAATCAGCAAAAAAATGAGTTATTTTTTATATATTTACAATAACAAACACTCGACTGAGTGCGTTGTTAATTGTGCTTTTTGTTTCTTTTGGCAATGAGCATTGGGGGTAGTCTTGTGCGATTAATGCGAATACTCAACTGTCACATTCGCAAGCTTAGCGGCTTAAGAATTATGAATGAAATTTCACTTCATCAACAAAATGAAACACGTTCTTTTCCCATTTACTCGATGTCAGCTTAAGTCCACATGACACTACCTGAAAGTGATATCTGAACTGTAGAATAAAGATCCTGCTAGGAAAATCTGAAAAGTGACCGCAGTAAAAGTTTCCCAGCTTCCCAGAAAGTGAAATCTGTGCTAAACTAGCAAAAGAGCAGCTAAAATCTATGATTACATTAAAAAAGAATCTCAAGTGTTGTTTTATGTTTTCACATTATTTCCTATTCATTTCTAGATAACATTGAAAACACATCGATGCTTCAAGCTTGATTACATTTATTTATAAATTAAAGCACTTTTAAATTGTGAAAGCTCAACAAATTGATTCAAATTCGATGCGCTTTGGTCAAATTTAATGTGTTGAACATAATTTTGGGAAACGTCTTTAGAACTTTCTGGTTATTTTACGCAAAATTAAAATAAAGCCCTATTGGCAATAAAATGCCAAAATTCTGGCAATTCTCTGATGGTTTTAGTGTTACAGATAATCAAAATGGGCAGCAAATTTTGTGGTTCCGCTCGCTTCCCAGAGCAACTTTCAATAGTTTTGGAGGGCCTTAGGGCTCATGGTTAGCACTCCATCAAGTGATTTATTTAACACGCGCTCGATCTGAACAAGGGTTGGGAGGGAAGGGAAGGCAAATTGGAGTGCGAGACAGAGACAGAGATAGAGACCGCGACTGGCGCAACCATTAAGAAGCATCAACGGCCAGCGGCGCTCAGCTGCGTCCAGCTGTTGACCCACTGCACCAGTTTTAATACGCGCCCCACCATTGCCTTTGATTTATTGTGCGAGATGCTTTTTACCTGTAGACGTATCTGTATCTGTATCTATATCTGTATCTGTATCTGGTATCTGGTATCTGGTATCTGTAGCTTAAGCTTCGCAGCTGAAGTTGATGCTCATCCGGAGCAATTTCACATGCGCTCTTTTCGAGCTACACAGCTGTGTGGATGGATAATTATGGTCGGCTGTCAGTTGCTCTAGGAATAGGAATAAAGTAAAGGGCCCCATTGCCCCGTGGGACAGTTGCTGATTTAAATTCGTGTTAGAGAGACAAAATAATTACGGCAATTGGCCAACAACAGAAACAGAAACAGAAACAAAACCAAGAAACCAAAGCGAAACGAAATGAAACAAAACAAAACTGACGGGCACGACGAACGAATAAGTGAGTGAGTGAATGAATGAATGAATGAATAAATGACTCCGACTTCGACTTCGAGTTCGAATTCAACTTTAGCTGCGATTTGGTCTTGGGAACATTCAAACCATTAAAATTCTTTTGCCTAGCTGCAAACGATGCGCCTTCGGGCCAAAAGGCCCAACTGTAACTCCAGCTCTTAACTCGATTTTCAGACTCATTGCCAGGCACTGCCTAAGTAGTTGACCCACAAATTTATAATTCTTTATTTTTTTTTGTTATGTTATTATTATTGGCTGCTGCATTTGTCTGTCATATGATTTTTGGTTATTATTGTTATTATAATATGTATTTGCCATTAGGCAGCTCAACAATTCTGTGGCGCCAAAGTCAAAAAGACAATCAACAGCTGCCCACGTTGATGGCGGCGATTGCGAATGCGGCGATGGCGATGGCGATGCCGATGCCGATGCCGTCGCACCACTCTGCACCACGCTGTGCCACAGTTGATGTTGACGTTGCCAGTCAAAGTCAGTCAAGTGGCTCAGAGGCTTGGTCGTCATTTTTTTGGGGTGCTTTATATGCATGAGTATTAACAATTCGATTTGGTCTTTGAGAGTCGACGTCGTCGCCATCGTCGCGCCGAGCAAACATTGAAATATTAAGTATACGTACCCCGGCACGGGATTTGATTGAGCATTTGACACCAGGGCTGCCGTAAATGTTGATAGCTGCGATTACAAATCGCGACGATGGCTTTTCAATTGCTTTACTCACATATATTTGCAACTGTGAATAACTTGAATTGTATTCAACCTCTTAAATGCGTTGGGCAACACTTGAACCACTTGGACAATCTTAGCTATCCACATGATGAAGGAAGCGTTTTCTGAAGCAGGCAGCTACTTCTACTTATCATACATAATGATAGGGCCACATTGCAGTTGATTTACAGATTTGCATAATGAAACAATAAATAGAAGTGTTAAGTGGAATATTTTATTATTATTATTATTATATGTTTATTATTATCATAGTAATTTTGTTACATTGTATAGAAAATACCCGGTCAAACAAACTTTTTAAATAGACATGGCTAATATGCTAAATAAAAATAATATAAAGTTCTTTTTGAAATGTATTTTGATACGAAAAGTAAGTGAATTTACTTAGTAACTGTGTTTTTGTGGAATATATTTTAGTTTAGTATTTACAATCAACTATTATCTATACTTACAAGTTTATACTTTTTGGAATGATAATTCAATTACCTTAACTATCATATAAAGTGCAAATTATACAAGAAAAAATAGATAAACAAATAGATATATAGACAAGATAGAAAATTGCTGAATATATGAATTATTAGTTATATTAGATACCATCAAACCTATAACTAGTAACTCCGAGATACCATCAAACCTATAACTAGTAACTCCGAGATAACATCAAACCTATAACTAGTAACTCCGAGATACCATCAAACCTATAACTAGTAACTCCGAGATACCATCAAATCTATAACTAGTAACTCCGAGGTATCATCAAACCTATAACTAGTAACTCCGAGATACCATCAAACCTATAACTAGTGACTCCGAGATACCATCAAACCTATAACTAGTAACTCCGAGATACCATCAAAGCTATTAATACATCCAATACAACAATCACGAGTGCAACCCTCGCTGGACACAAACATAATCAGTCTGTCTCTGGGTGGGTTTAGTTACTTAATCCGGCTTATTATGGACGCTCCGTTTGGTTGCCTGTTGATTTGTTGAGCTGCCCCGTCCAGTTTTAGTTTTCGCTACGATTACGAGTAATTTTTGGTTTATTTAGTTTTTGTTGTTGCTGTCGATGTTGTTGTTGCTGTTGTTGTTTCTCCAGGTTTTGCAACATCGCACAAAATTCGTTTGGCTGCACTTCAAATGTTTCGTTGTTGGCAATTTTGTTACCATTGGCAATAGCCGGGTTTGCCGAGTGCTTATCGCTTACATATTTATGTGTATATATATATATATATATATATGTATATATATATAAATATCGGACAGACCATCGCGCTGTACTGCAACCAAATAATAATTTTCACTTAATTATCTAATGAGCGCACCGAGCAAACAAAACAAAGAGTATTTGGCTAAAATGATGATGGGGATTTGTTTTTGGAGTTTTCGGCAGTTATTTTGTTTTATTTTTTGTTGCTGTTTATTTGATTTTGCGATCATTTGCAAACGGATTTTAAATCTTAAGTCTCCGTCTGGGGCTCTGACCCGCAGCGATGTGGATATAACTAATGATTAAATTGCAGTGAAATTTTATTGTTGCTGTTGTTGTTGTTGTTGTTGTTTGCACAGGCTCGCATTACGTATACGCAGTGTTATATAATTTGGCTTGCAAATTGTTGGCCAAAGTTAATGAAAGACAACCGCAGCAGCAGCAGCCGCAGCAGCAGAAGAGATTTATCTGAATTTTGTTATTTAATTTGCACTCTTTGTTGGTTTATTGCAGGATGACATGCAGTCGACACCCACGCAGCAGCAGCAGCAGCAACAGTTGCAGCAGCAGCAGCAGCAACAGTTGCAGCACCAGCAACAACAGCAATCGCTGCAACAGCAACAGTCGCTACAGCATCTGGATCAATGCGGACTGACACAGGCGGGCCTGGAGGAGTACAATATACGCTCGTCATCCTACTACGATCAGACAACGTTCCATCATCAGAAGCAGGCCTCGTATGCACAATCCGAGGGCTATCACAGCTATGTGTCCAGCTCGGATTCCACATCGGCGACACCGTTCCTCGACAAGTGAGTAGTTGATCCATCGATAGTCGTTCCTCGAGCACTTAACTCACTTGCAAAACATGTTTTTCACATTTGCTGGCGACAATTATGAATTTCATTTGCGGCTCAGACACACATCTACATAAAAAAAGTGATTAAATGTGATTCTTGGTAAAGCAAATAACAAACGTCGCATATGAGCCATAAAAACAACAACAACAAAACAACAACAACAACAACACAAGACAACTAGCTTAACTCTCAAGGTCTGCTGCCAGACTCGAGTTGCTCTATTGTCATTGTTGCTGTTATTCGTAGATGTTGCTGTTGTTTCATATATACATACATATATATTTTGGAACTTGCCACCGCGACCAGCTTGAAGAGAGTTTCATGTTTTTTGTGTACTCGCTGCTGTCTCATGTCGAAAGCCATCGAAATGCGATTTTGAAGGCTAAGCTGAAATTCAAGTAATTACGGTCATACCTTTTGTCTGGAGGCCTCCGAGTAGAAGGAAACGCCAAACATGACAACCAAAAAATGTTTGGATTTTTATGTAGTCAACGACGCAGCACGCAATGATTTGCCATTTTATTTAGTTATTTGTCTTCATTTTATTTTCAACTTATCAACTTTAAGTTCTTGGCATTAAACCCATTCCGCTCTCTTCCAATTGTCTATTTAGATTGCGGCAGGAGGGCGACCTGCTGTCCCGGCCGTCGCATAACTGGTCCGAGAATGATCTCTCTTCAATCTGCAGCAATTCGGTGGCACCATCGCCCATACCGTTACTCGCCCGCCAATGCAACAGTCGCAGCAGCATTAGCAACATTAGCAATGCCAACGGCAACTCGCATCATGCCCAGCATCATTCCAGCGCCAGCAATCACAGTCCCAGCAGCAATAACAACAACAACAACAGTTCCGAGAGCACCTCATCCACAGAGACGCTCAAGTGGCTCGGCTCCATGAGCGACATCTCCGAGGCGAGCCATGCCACGGGCTACAGTGCCATTGCCGAGTCGGGTGAGTAACAAATCGAGCTGAAGTCAGATGAGCCGTGAATTAAATAGAAAATGGAAAATAGAAAAGAGAGAAAAACTCTCATTTAGCAACTGCTTTTCTATTTCTAGGCTGATTTTTCATGGGGTTAAAAATTAGGTTTAGAGGCAAACTTTTAATTTAATTAAATTAGGTTATTTAGTTGTTAAAATTTCTGCAGAGAATCATAGATCAAGTAAATCAATGGTTCTTAATGCTAATTCGTATGTTTATTTTTTGGCTTTAAATTCCAAATATTCTCAAGACTGCTTAATTAAATATTGTCTAAGTTAATTAAAAAATGTTAAAGTTTCGACAAAGCTCTCCATATATATTTGAATATTTTGGAGCAAGTTACAGTGCCTAATGTAATTATGTATATGAAATATTAGAATACATGCAAAAGTTGTTGACATTCCTGCCAACTCTCAGATAGCTTAATTATTTTCATTAATTTCTTATCAGTTTTTATGGCCACACTTCATGGTTTACGTCACTTGCAACGTTTACTTAAAAAAAATAAAGAAAAAAAAAACAGTCAATTCAAATCAGAGATAAGCCAGTCTATTAAATTGCCTGAATGTCCCTAATATATATTCATATCATAAACGTGTCTGACGTGAACGTGACTTTATCTACACTATTTCTATTAGCTTTAACGACTTTAGAAGGCTTCTAAACCAGTTGCAGCCAGATGCGGCGATTGTCGGCCATTCACATTAGGGGGGGTCCGACCTTGGGTCATTGTTATTATTTTGGTTGGTTGTTTTGGCACCACCGACCCACATTTCGAGGCAGCTGCAGCTCCTGACTGCGCCTTCAGCCCATTAGAATGTCTTTGCCAATAAATATATATATTTGCTTGTTTTGCAGTTTCCTCCTCACAGCTGATTGTGCACAGCTCCAGGGTGCTGACACCCAAGCGGCATCAGAGCGAGAGCGTGCTCTACCTGCACGACAGTGAGGTGACTTCGCCCCAGTCGCCAACAAAGTCGGGCAGCAGCTCCGCTGTTAACCAGCAGATCTCAGAGGATGATGTGCACCTGCAGCAGCAGCAGCAGCAGCAGCAACAGCCGTTGCGCGTCCAGCATCGCCACAGTCCCAGCTATCCGCCGGTGCACACGTCCATGGCGCTGCATCGCTTTCAGCAGCAGCAGCCACAAAGCTACAAGCTGTCAGCACAAAGTTCCTTGCCCGAGCTGGAATCAACGCAAGCGCACGAGACGCGCTCACTGCTCGGTCAGTCGCAATCCACGGGAGATTTGCAGAAGCAGCAGCACCAGCAGCAGCAGCTGCCACAGTCACAGCTGCATCGTCCTGCACAGCAGCACAAGTCGAGCATCTCGGTGACCATATCCAGCAGCGAGGCAGTCGTCACAATTGCACCACAGCCGCCGCCCAGCAAGCCGCTGCTCAGCAAACTGGAACTGCTCAGCTGCAGTGCACCCAATGTGGCCAGCAGCAGTGCGGATCACTCGCCGCCGCTGTCCGTGCTTGGCAACAATGATTCATATCGCAGCAATCATCGGCTATTCCCTGTGAGCACCTACACGGAGCCGGTGCACAGCAACACCTCGCAGTACGTGCAACATCCCAAGCCGCAGTTCAGCGCCAATCTGCACAAGTCCGCCAAGTGAGTAACCTTAACGAAACGGCTCTCAAAGATTAACACTTATCGTTATCTGCGGTAGCTTGGCAATCAAGATAAAATCACAAATGTGACTAGTCGAATTAACTAGCTTAGTCCATGAATAATAATAGATATTTGCGCATAGCTTAATCGCTATAAATAACTACAGACTAATCTTCGAATATGTAAACTAAAAACTTGAATTCCAGTCGGAAATGTAGCACAACAACCGGATGCACAAATAATGTAGACATTTTTTATTTGATTATTTGATTATTTGATTATTTGAATTTTATTTGCAATTTGAAAGCTATGCGAGTCATTTGAGTAATTCAGTAAAAAATGCATCTAAAAAATGCAGTTTTTATTTATAAAATAATTTGTAAAACTTTTCAAATTTTCCGCGAAAAATGCCAAAAAGCTGTCAAACTGCATCAGTAAAACGGTGTTTGTTGCTCTGCCCTCTTTTACATATGCTATCCACTAATTATTGACATCAACTAATGTGGTTATCCCAAATCCTGCAGACTTCCTGTGATAACGCCTGCGGGTGCAGCAGTGCAGCCCGCCTGGCATTCGGTGGCGGATCGCATAAATGACTTCGAGCGCAGTCAGGCGGTTGAGTCGCCCAAGTTTTCCTATCTGGAGCCCAGCAAGACGCATCGCGTGTCCAATCCGGCGCTGAAGGCGCTGCAGAAGAACGCCGTGCAATCCTACGTGGAGCGACAGCAGCAGCAGGCGCACAAGGAGGAACAGCAACTGTTGCGCTCCCAGTCGCATTCGCAGTCGTATCAGGCGCTGCACGTCGATCGCAAATCGCTGCCCAACAATCTGAGTCCACTGCTGGTGGGCATACCCAGCTCGGCGAGTAGCGTTGGCTCCAGCTCCGGTTGCAGTTCACCAACGCCGCCACCGCCGCCGCCACGCTCTCGCTCGCTGCTGCCCAATTTGCTGCGACGCTCGAGCTCCGCCTCGGACTACGCCGACTTTCGCGAACAGCATCAGCTGCAGCTGCAGCCGCATCCTTCCCAGCAGTTGCAATCGAAGCCGCCCAGCATACGCAACATAAGCAGCGCCGAGAAGATATCGTTTAATGATTGCGGCATGCCGCCGCCACCGCCACCGCCACGTGGTCGTCTAGCCATGACACCGAGACGCACCTCTTCCGCCACGGAGTATGCGCCCATGCGAGAGAAGCTGCTGCTGCAGCAGGCAGCAGCCCTGGCACACCAGCAACATCATCCGCAGCAGCATCGCAATGTGCAACTCTATCAGCAGCAGCCAGTCCAAGCACCGGAGCGTCCGCCCAAGCATCCGCATTTGCGGGTACCCTCGCCAGATTTGCCGCCGCCGCCGCAGGGCGTTGAACTGGACACCAGTTACACCTTCGATGAGCCCCTGCCACCACCGCCGCCGCCGGAAGTGCTGCAGCCGCGTGCACCGCCCTCGCCCAATAGACGCAACAGCTTTGCGGGCGCATCAACGCGTCGTTCTGCCTACGCTGTGACAGCATCCACGCCAACGCTGGCGC
Organism: Drosophila mimica; assembly: GCA_037043585.1. Classification (NCBI taxonomy): domain Eukaryota; kingdom Metazoa; phylum Arthropoda; class Insecta; order Diptera; family Drosophilidae; genus Drosophila; species Drosophila mimica. The sequence continues at coordinate 1,084,127 of JBAMBE010000437.1, forward strand.
CGAAGGTGCCGCCGCAGGTGCCCAAAAAGCCAACCATCTTGCGGCAGGTGTGTGCCTAACTTTAGCATATCATTTTTTTATGCACCTCGCAGTGGGTATTCTGATTATGTTGTGCCACATCGATCGCTAGTCTTGTGGAAGCAGCGAAGCATCTCTGACTTGCGATGACATCTATTCAAATGTATTTAGATAAGCATAAGGAATCGTCTTGTCCGTTCCTGATGATGAGAGTGCTCATCTCACTTGTTGTTTTCCCAGTTTACTTAAAATCCATTAACTTATTCAAGTGCATCTTTTGGTTTGGTCCAACTTTTTTGCGTACCACTCCTAGAAACAGGGATGGGTTTTTGCAAGCAGAAGTGAAATTTGTGTGCCATCCTGGTAGGGTATGCAATCTTTGGCATGCCAAGGATAGTGTTTCTTTGTGGTTTTACTGTAGCACTTACGTAATCTTCTTTTCCGTCGCACAGCTGCCCCACAAGCCGGCGCTGTCTAATGGCGCCGTCAAGCCCACGAATCTGCCCACTAACAGCCGCAAGCGTCCGCACAATCCGCCGCCCATCCTGGAAAGCGTTACCAGCGTTGTGCCGCCGCCGCTGATGCCGCGCGCTCGACCCACGCTCGCTGACAGCGTTATAGCCAACAATCTGGAGAGCAATCAGCAGAAGCGGTGAGTGCAGCACACAATTTGTGCATCAATCATACGCCCCGTTAACCGGCTGCAATTTTTTCTTTATTTTTTTATTGTGCTTCTTTTAAATTATAAATTATAAATTTGCACATTTATGATTCAATTCGCAAGCGAAAAAGTGGCCAAGATTTGGCTTTGAGTGAGGCGTGAAATTTAGTGGCAAATTTGTCTAAAATATAGCTTAAAACTTGGAAATTATCGTTCAGATATTGGAACACTGAAATGAATCGTTTGATTACAAATTATTAAATTAACACATAAATTATGTAAATATTGATGTAGATTTTATTGTTGAAAGTACTTCATTAAAATCACTTTCCTGAAACTCATCGTTTTTGAGCTGATTTTACAAAATGTATCTGACTGGATCAGTCTCTGAAACAGATGAAAAATGTTTATAATAAGATATAATTTTGATAGCTCACAGCTTGACAGCCATCCCTCTCGCACTATATCCCCCTCCCTCTCTCGCTTTCTCATTATCTCTCTGGCCTGTTCTTTTTCTAGTGGCCAACAAGTTTAGCTTAGTTAGTACAAGTTATTAACTTCAGCTAATGTCATTGACTCTTGAAATTGGAATACCCCTATTTAGAAACTATTTTATTACACGCAGTTGGGTTAATTTAATCCATTAACAAACGAATCCAAAGATATTTAAAATTGCTTTGCTCGCATTCCACCTTGAAATTAGCTGAGAAATACATAATTTTGGCAACAGATGGATTAAAGCCAAATCGCTTTAGCTGTAGCCATGACGCGCCTGACTCACAATTGCCGCATTGTTCTTGACCTTATCGAATCCAATTAACTTTGAATGCGGTGCGTGGCACAGTAGCCGCACTGCAAGCACCACTGAGCACTGAGCCGCAGCACCACTGAGCACTGAGCACTGAGCACTGAGCACCACTGTTGGCTAATAAGCCGCTTCCTTTGGGGCAACTGCTGGCCGTCAATCAGCTGTCGCCTAATGTTCGCTGAGCAGCTGTGCCTTGCGCCTAATTGGATTATGAAACACACTCACACACACACACACACACACTCATACACACACACACACACACACACACACTGCACAACATAAATCAAGCAAATCAAGCGTACCAAGCAAATCGAGTGTGGATTGCGGACTTTCGCTTTTAAGGTGGCAATTGTGGGTGACCCAATATACAAGTCAACCAATATATTGTACCCCAAAACCCAATCACCAAATCACTGATCGCCAATTGGCGCGGGCGCACCTGAGCACCAACAATGACGACAGCAGCAAACCAGAAAGAACAGCTGGTCTGCAGCACACCGAATGTTGCATACTCTTCCAAACGGATTGCACTTGTGCATATCTAAATCTAGTTTCACTAGTAACTTGGCTTGGAATATGTTGGTGAGCAGTGGCAGCCATATGCGAATTGTGGCAAGCTTTTACTTGAGCTTTCACCTTCCAATTATTCTGCAGATCTCTTCAACCGCCCACGCATTGGTTATCAATGTGAGCTTTGCCACTTCAACAATGGAGTTGATAAAAGAGTCAAGTTTTCGAGGGATAGTTTTTATGGCTTTTATAAGATATGAGACTCCTCTAAGATGTCATACCTTATGGCAAAATGATGCTAGCCACGACTGCGTTGCACGGCAAGTGTATTCAAAATGTGTCAACAACTTTGTATGTTTTATTGTGCGGCTCCTGCGGCGTGGGTTTTTTTTGTTATTCTTTGTTCTTGATTGGGGTAAAAGCAAAGCGAATTGAAACGTAATCGAAACGAAATCGAAGTTGAGATTTATCTTAAAGGGGCAGCCCAAATACAAAAGGTTTATTCTATTGCTGAGCGGAGCGCTGACATTGATAGATGAACGCTTGTTGGGTTCATTAGCGGGCGCATAGTTTTTGCACCCACTGTTTGAGAGGCTGGGTGCGGGCATTAGATAACCAGCCAGCAGTTCGGCTGCCAAGTGGAGCAACAGCTCGTTTGTTGCTGCGGCTGCTGTTGCTGTTGTTGCTGTTGTTGCTGTGGCATGTTCAATAATTTCTGTGGCCTGTCATGTTTTTGTTGCTGTTGTTGTGTCTCTGACACCGGCGCAGACCTTTGCGGCACGATTTGTTGCAGCACATCCAGCACGAGACAAATATTGACACAATTTGTGGCAAGTTTTTGGTTTTTTTTTTTTTGTTTTGGGGCTTGTCTCTCTCCCGTATCGCGGGTTCAAATGCCGTTCAACCGTTCAAACGTGCCTCATTTGCATTTTGAAAGTTTTTTGGGCCTCCTGTCGTCCCCGTGCAGAAATTGGAGCAAAGGGCAAGCAGCATTTCATCGCATTCATTTTGCTACCACCACCTGTGAACAAAGACACTCAGAGAGAGTAAGAACAAGAGAACAAACTACAGTCCAGCCTCATTAAATAGAACGAACGCCAGCTGTCACAACGCAAACACCTAACTCAAAGACACTTCGACAAGACTATATTTAATTTACCTCTCTGTTTTTATACTAAATTATCTCCCAGTTGTGAAACTTTTATCTTCCACCAGAAGACATTAATTAGCCAGCTTCAACACTTTATTCTTGCCAAACCTGACCAACAAATAAATGGGTATAAACTAAATTTAAACAACACCCAAAAGTAATTATAAGTACACTGAGTTATTTAAAAATGCAGCTTATGGAAATTACAATGAATATAATCATTTAACGCTGTTGCCACACAATTTCGAGGTGCTAAAGCCATTGACTTCGAGGGAAGGTTCGGGCTAGTGAGGTTTGACTGTAATCACAGCATCGCCTGACAGCCAGTATTTTTGGCTCGCTTTTGCGGTCATTAATTGGCCAACACCTACGGCTACTGTCAGTTTGGGGCTGAGGTGTGTCACACTCTGTGTTGTTTTTTGTTTTTGTTTTTTTTTTGTTTTTTTGTTTTTTTGGGGGCCATGTGTTCTCGACAGGCGCTAATTATCGCCTCTGCACAGCCGGCGGCGGACTGTGGCCCAGGCGCAAAACTATTTGAATTAATTTGCCCTGGCAATTTGGCCACAAAAAACTAAAGCCTCTTAGCCGGCTCAGCGCCATTCAAGCCAACTAAGCCAACTGACCAGCTAGCCAACTAGCGTATTATTTTCAAATTAACTGCCAGCTCGATTGCGCACACGCGGCGTATGTGAAATAAATCACTCATGCGCCGCGTTGCGCCTGCGCCGCGTTGCGCCTCCGCCGCGTTGCGCCTGCGCCGTGTTGCGCCTGCGCTGCTTTGCTTTGCAGACAAAATAACTTCAGACAATTCAATTTGCGAGACAGTCGCGACAGACGCAAACTTGATGCAGTCACCATGATTACCACCAGCCAACAACAACAACAACAACAACAAAGTAACCAAATAACAAAACACAGCCAACAACAATGAAAACGACGTCGTCGCCGTCGCCGTCGCCGTCGCCGTCGCCGTCGCCGTCGCCGTTGCTGCATCGTGAGCAACATTTAACAAAGTGCTTGCCATAATTTTTGGCGCTATCTCCGGCTAAATATCGACAGCAATGATCGATTGAACTTTGCCTCAGAATATTGCGCAAATTTCGCACACACACAAAAGGCGATTGCATTTAATGCAACATTTTTTTTTATGGTCAACGCCAAGTTTATCTCATTTCAGTAATGCTTGATTTGTTTTTTTTTTCTGTTTTTTGTTGGCTTCGCCTTCTGATTTGTGTTCACTGTCATGGGATACGCAATTGTTTTTGCACTCCTTTTTTGTGGATTTTCAACGTTAATTGGGTAGGTGAGATTATTAGCAAATCGAGTGATATTCTCATTCCGCAAGAGTCCCATAAATCCTTAATCTAAACATGCGAAATGCATCACACATAAATCATGACCATAACTCTTTGCATACAACTCGAAAGTATGCTTTTAATTGGCTAATTTCTGAGTAGATAACCAAGTAAATTGCGATATATCCGAAAATATATGTTTTTTAAAAAACCCCCTAAGGGTCTTTCTGCAGTGTCTAAAGATTTTATTCATAAAAACCAAGCATACTTTTGTGCGCTACGAATAAAATAACATCCGCGCCTCAAAGCATGCTACAAAATGCTTAACACTGCTGAGCGAACAATGAGTAATTTGTTTGTCTCGTTTACAATCTGTATCACATAATAATAAATTCGTTCTGATTAATAACTGACCAACAGTCCAATTTTCAGTTTGTGCAGTCATCGAACCTCCGATAGATAAGGCTAAAGATAAAACAATCTTAAAGCAATTGATATTAATAAAAACAACGTATTAAATTGGAAAAAATACATTAAATTAAATTAAATTAAAAATTTAATGACCTGAAATGTATAATATATATTATCAATTATAATAGAAACGCATATTAATTGAATATCATTGAGTTTCTTCCGCTTATTAACCACTTATTTTCGTGCAGTGCAACTCACTCAAGCACTTTAGCGCTGTTCTCAGCTCAATTGAGATCACTCAAATCTTGTCCACAGCTGAGAGAGCGACCGAGAGAGCCAAACAACGACAAACAAAACTCAAAGTTGTTGTTGGCTGGCTACCAACACACTCTCACTTTTTGTGGCTCTGGCTGAGCCGCTGCCGACTCTTGTTACGCTTGCGTACGCTCTCTTTCTCTCGCTCTCTCTCTGCCAGTGTTGCGCTTGCCGGCAGCTCCATTGTGGTGCGCCGCTGTCTGCCTGTTTGTGGCCGCAACTTCAAACGAGTGAAAACCGCTGACGCGTGCAGACGTACGCGCAGCTTTATAGCGTTGACGACGACAACGACAACGTCGCGTGTGCAAATAAATTCTCCTACACCCCTACACGCCCCCCACGCAGCAACCCGCATTTGAAGATCGAACCGCAATGCATACGTATTTGTCATAGGCAAAAAACATGTTCAACTTTCGCCTCTCTTACATACGTTTAAATCAATTGAAATTGTCGCGCACTTTAAAAGTATAATTCACACCCACCGCACACTGCCCGCATCCCAAATCACAAAGTGCAAACCCCATAAAATAAATAATAAAAAAAAGTGTCGTCCAATGTGAACAAGGAAGTTCGGCGCCAGGTTCAAATGTTATGCCAACAAACCGCACACCAAAAATTGCATTTAATTTGCACAAATAACGACAGTGAATTACAGTCATAAATAAAAACGAACAACAACAACAAATATAAGCAGTGTAAAAGAAAGAGAAGAAGAAGCAAACAACACGTTTCAGTTGTTGCTGTTTGTTGTAATTTGTAGGCCTTTGTTGTTGTCGCTCAAATTGGATTTCACAATTTTGGATTCCGTGCATCAGCTGAAAATGGTATTCGGCGGCAGATTTCGCATTAGAAGGTAAACGATATGATAAAAACATAACAAGAGATGTTCACACTACTACAACTAGAACTATAAATTAAGTTGTTTCAACCAGGAAATTCTATAAAGAAAAAAATAATTAATTAAAAGTGGGCGCAGTGAAAACAAAAAGTCTCTAATAAGCATAAGCGACAGTTTCTCAAGATATTATCTCTTTGTATGTGTATGTGTGTGTGTGTGTGTGTGTGTGCAAAGCAGTAATTGCACTAGTTTTGCATCCATGTTTGTGTGTGTGTGTGTGTGTGAGTTGCTTGTCTGTCGGCTAACTTCAGTGTAACCATATTCAGCATGCTCAATGCCTAGACTCCAGACTCGCTAATGACGGCAGTTGGCTCCGGTTAACACACACACACACACACATCCACTCAAACAGCTGCTAATAACTGTTCACAGCTGTTGGTCTGTCGTACAAACTGATCTTTAACACAACAGCAGCAGCAGCAGCAGCCGCCGCTCTTGTTGCATGCCACTTGGCAGTTTATATAGCCTGCACTCTAACTGCTTCCAATTCCCAATTCTCATTTCCATTGTAGGCGGCAGGTGCAAAATGAACTGGGGTAAAAGATAACTTCGCGTCACGTTTCCTGCCTGACAATCAAAATGGCAGCATGTAACAAAAAAAAAAAAAACCTTATTTTCTGTCTTTTCTTTCATTCCTTTTTGCGCACATTTTGTTGAGACACGCGCCGACAATGCAAATGAATACCCTGAAAACTCCCAGTGATCTGCTGACATGCCAGACAGTTGAATATATATGTATATATATAAATACATATGTGTATATTTGCACATATGTGTGTGTATTTGCCTGGTCTCTATAATTTCACTTTATCAACTGTGCAGATCTTATCGATTTTGTTTTTGTTCCGTTGCCATTCAACAATGGTTGCCTTTGTTTAGCGGCCATCAACTGGCTGAAACCGGTTCTAGCCACAAACAGCCCTGTCTGTCACCCTTAGCTACGTCACCATCAGTGACACACCCCTAACGACACCCTCGGGGTGGTTAACACAAATGACCCTCGTGCCATGCATGTGGCACATGTTAAGAACCTGTCATTAAAACTATTTGATGAGCTCGAAAACTGGTCGGGTTTTGCTAAGCAGACAAAAGCTGAGTGCTATGACAAATTCAAAGATTTTTTCTTCAAATATTTCCCTTTATTAGAACAGACTTTTATTTTCCATTTTAATTCACATTCACTTTGCAACTCAACAATTTGGTTAACTAAACAAGTTGTATTTAAGCCAGCAAAGTCACATCTCAATTAGTCTTACCCTATTTTAAATATAACGCTTGCGGTTTGTCAGCTAATGTATCTGACTCCCCCACATGTATTTCTAGACTTCAAAGCGAATAAATTTGTTTGCGTTTACAAAAAAACGTCGCTGGCCGAAAAATGCTTCTTTTTTTTGTATTTGTGTGTTTTTCTTTTATTGAGGCTCTGCACGAATTTCGACACAAATGAAATGAACGAATGAGCAAAAGAATTTGCCAGTTATGGAGAAATGTTAACGAACCACAAATTTCATTCGCAGCATAAACAAATAATCAATAAAAACCAAAAAACAAAGAATAACGAATGAAATTGTATTTATGCAAATCATCGAATATTGTATACTCTTGCATACCTATTTTTAATATAGTAGTGTAGTCTTATCTTCGATTTTGAAATTTGTGAAAAGTAAGTCTTGTTATAAAATCATAGAAATCAAGTTAAATTTCGAAATTTTCGCTATACATAAAAGTGAACTGATTCTGATTCCTTTGACCTTAGAGCTATCAGTATACTCAACGCAAGAGTATAAAGTTTACAACATCGAAGAGCACTTAAAAAATTAAACTATGAAAATTCTGTGCTATATAAAAATCAGTTTTGTGGCACTAGAATTTCTGTCTACCAACAATTGTATGTGGAACAGAAATTGCTCTAACCTTCGGCCGGAAACTATTTGGAATTGATTTGTGCCTAGGGCTTACAATGTTTATTATTATTGTGGCGGGCACTAAACAAATCAAACAATAAACGTTTATTGTGCCCACAAACGTTTTTCATTGCCAATCAATTCGATGTGGAAAATGTTTCATAGGGATGACATTCAGGGCCAAAAGCCCAAAGGCGTCATTACAGGTTTACGAAATGCGGGAAAGATCGCAGCCAAATATCGAGAGTCGAGTGTTTCAATTAGCGCCTTTTGCTGCTGCTGCTGCTCTAAATAAAATTGATTGTTCTTAGTGTTAAATGTCGATATGTGGATCTGTTTTTTGAGATATGGCAAATTATTGAAATGTTTAAACGGGTTTTTCCTCTTCTACTTTGTGTTGATTTTCGCGTGCTTCTTTTTGGGTTATTTTTCTGGCATGCCAAAATAACATTCAACACTTGAACAAATACCAAGTTAACATGCATTTCAATTGCGATACAGCAGCAGCCAACAATAAACTACAATATTTTTAATATGGTGTCGACACGCGGCAATAATTCAGTCTTAATTAAAATGTATAAAAATTCCATTTCTTTAATCAACGCTGACAAGTTGACAATTGAAACGCTTCATTTAAATATGTACACTTAAGCGTTTTATATCCTACAAGTAAATTTAACATAAGTAATTTCATTGAATGTTTTTGCGGAAATTTCACAGTATATAATTAAAAGTTGAGTACAGGTTCAGTGTGGAAAAAATGTATATATAATTAATTATCAATTAAAATGCGAGAATGGGTTTTTTTCCATTCGATATTTCGACCAAACTTACTGATAATATTCTTATCGACAATTTTGATTTTACAGTTAGTTGAAAGCTTAAATACATTACAGTCTTACTTCCTAATAAGCGACTATTTCGCTTAGTGTAGCCATTACACGCTGTTAACAGACAGGGTTCATTACACTGATCGAAATGTTATCGGGAATTTGTTGAACTGGGCCCTCGCTGATCGCAGCAATTTGCTGCTGTTTGTTCAACCTCTGTTTTATGGCAGCTTCAATTCATCAATCAATCAATAGGCTCGCCTTTGTTATTGTGCCAGTTCTGTATTATGATAATTAGCTGAGAGCGTCATAAAATCAACAAACAAAAATCGTGAAACTGCCCAGCATGCTGTCCACCAATAGGTTTGTGCCACTAATGAGTGGAAGTGGAGTGGCCCCCCCGCGCCCGGCTTGCCACCTCCAGGCCACGCTATCAATTGCCTAGTTTGTGGTACGTGTTAAGTTCTGGGTTATCCATTGTCAACAGTCACTGTTTGGTCGCACACGATAAATGGAAATGGAGCCAAAGGTCTGCTTTATCGCTGACACTCGCACTGGGGGAGCTCGAGAGCTCCACACAGGTGAAACCCCCAGCTTAGCCAAGCTGAACCCCAAAGAGCCGTTCGCTGGTTTGCTGGTTCAGCATAGCATAGAACAAAAGCAACCCACATACTTTGCACAGTTGTTCCTACTTCCACTCCATATATCATTGCATTCCAATTGTAATTTGTTTTTTGTGCTATATACAACTATTTACGTAGTTACTTTCCCAACTTTATCTGAAAGTGAACGGCGAACAGAGCTCGTTGCTTAGCCCACAGCCAGATAGATACAGATAGACAGACAGACAGACTGACAGACAGACAGACGGACAGAACGGGAGACAGGCAGTCAGCGAACCATCAAGTCTCGCACTCTGAATATCTGAATAAGTACAACAGATCGGGGAATACGCGGGCATTATTCAGTCATATTCTAAAACAAAAAGCCAAATGAAGTTAAATGAGTGCAGCGACAGCTGAAGAACAAAAGCATTTCAGAACGTCGCTTTCACAAATACACTACAAAAGCTGTTGTTCAACGAACACTTTTCAAGTCTCAACAATAAAAGATGAAAAATATTACAAAATTATTTTTTGAACTTTGCTAAATTTGCTCACCTTTCTCAGCATTAAGTGTAAATCGCTGGCAAAAATATACTTATTTTTCTTAAAGCTTTTTATAAAAATATATTATTTTGAGAATTTAACTTTACAAAGTAAAAATGCACAAACGTTTTAATTATTCATAGATTTTATAGATACCATTAAATATCTATTTTATGAGCCTATAATAAAGTTGCAAATTTTTTAAATAATCATTAAATTGTTAACAAATTGTTGGAACTGTAAGAGCCAAATAAACATAAACTGTGTGTATTTTATAGCTACATCTCCAAACGCCTACATTCAAACTATACGAAGCTATCTAAATGTTAAACAGTCATTGGGAAAACGAGACAACTGCTCAAATTTACATTTGATTTAAGATCCTGAGACTTTTCTTGAAATTCTTGTACTTATTCAAAGACAAATATATGCATAGTGATAACTGTGCAACATGTGGCTCCACGTAGCTTATGTGCCTGGGGCTTGTTGGTGTGGTCGTAGATTGTAATTACAACAACGGTTTACATTCTACAGAATTATGTGTAGATAAAGTTGCGGGCCCAAGTCATGGCCTCCAGCACCATCACCAGCACCAGCACCAGCAGCGGCAGCAACTCCAACAGCAGCAGCGGCAAGTTCAAGTCGAGCGGGCTGACAAAGTACCGCAAAAGTTAAACAAATGTAGCAACAAATCGAGAAGCGACAAAAAGAAATAACAGAAAGAGGAAACAAAAGGTGCAGTTCACCCAGAAGAAGTGGCCAAAGCTGAAGCTGAAGCAACAGGTGCGGGCACAGAACATTTGAACTGTGGGTTGCGGGGTGGAGGGGGGGGGCTTCTTGCGACAAAAACATTAACACTATTCTAGAGTTTATTGGCAGGCTTTTGCGTTATTTAGCTAATGGCTCGTACATGGTCAAGTGACAAGGTCATCTCGTCTAAAAACGAGAACCGTTTGAGGCAAATTCCATAAACATACCACACACAAAGTCAAATTCAATTAGCTGCCGCAAAATTAATGAAGAAACGAAGCTAAACGCTCCAGTAACCTCTGGCAATGGCGCGCAACTTCCTTTCAGCCGGGTGCCCCTCTCCGCACCCTGCCTCGGAGTTGTGCACGAGCCACGCAAATCATTAAGAAATCTGAAAAACTGAAAATTTCACAAATTAACTTTGTAACACGAAAATTTCTCGCACGAGCAACAACAACGTATATAAAAAAAAGAAAAATAAATAAAAAACGAAAAATACGCTACTGCGGGCCCAGCATATCGCAGACATACATGCCACACATACATTTACAAATGCACATACATAAATTAATAATTATGAGCTGAAAAGTGGCCAAAAGGTAAATAAGTTTGGCTTCCTGTTTGGCTCAGACCCGCTACTGGAAACGACACATAAATCGATCGCATCGGTGGCATCTGCCTCTTTCTCCGACTCTGTTGGGTTTTGGGTTTTGGGTTTGGGTTTGGGCCTTGTCTTGTGCCAAGCACGAAAATTGCTTTGACATAAAAACCAAATATATATACCAACAAATTACAAGTAACAAGTAAAAAAAACAAAAAACGACAAGGCTTTTTAGTGGGTCAGGCGCGTCATGACGTACCCAGAGAGACGGCAAATGAAAACCCTCGACCAGGCAGCCCACCCAGCTGATAAAAATCAAAACACGCGCAAAAAACGACCCAAAAAACAAAAAGCAAAAACCCAAATTAAAATCGGAGCAGCACTTGGCTAAGACTGCTATATATGGCTATAACTGGGCTTCCCGGCACAAGCGCATGTTTAAATTGTTTGCCTAATTTACTTCTTTTTTTGTTGTATTGTATTTTGACCAAAATGTAGTGCAATTAACATTTATACACATATATATATATACATATATATATATATATAGTACAGCTTGTTTGGCGATTTAAACGCAACAATTTCACAGTAGCCTGGGAAGGTCTTGTTGTGTTTTTTGTTGTTGTTTTTTGTGCAATGGCGGTGCTCATGAAATATATAATTGAGTGGGGCTTCCATTAGCATTGGGCAAGAGTTGGCTTAGTTGGCGTCGCTGTGAAGATCAGCCAAAATGATTTGGCTTATGCATTTGTCTAAGGCAATTTCTTTGCAAAATAACTGTGCAAACTTTGCACACTTTTTTATTTGATACATTTGCATTAACAAATCTTATGCAACTAATTAACAAAATTAAAGTTGCATGCAAGTCGCTTATGTTTAAGGAGTTATTTGATTTAAGATCCAAGAGTTAACTGCTGCCTTATATAACTGTGAATTTCAAATGAAAATCTGCCTTTTGTGTGGAGTTTTCAGTTTTTTAACTGAAAAGAAGAAATCTTATCGAATATCATTTACTAGAAAATGCTTATCTAATAAACTCCCCAGGTTTATGTAAATCTGGAGTAATTTAAATTGTGCTTTTTTTATAGCTCAGATTAGGTCACAAAAAATGCAATTTCAATGTTTTAATTTAATTTGAGCCCTGGGTTTTTTACTGCGGTCGCCATTAACCAACGCAAATAACTTGAATTCATGTTTGTACTTTGGGTGTTTGTCATTTGTTGTTTTTGGTCACGATATTTTTGCATGTCCGCTGGAGACGCTTTGGCTATGGCCAAAGCTAATGACCAAGTCGATAACCGCAGCACAACGGCATATGCCAAATGGCAAATGGCAGTCGGGCGTGGCAGCCAAGATTGACGATTGACTGTCAATGAACTTGGGCTTTTTGCTCACTGAGACGTGCCTGCAATTATTCTTTGGGCCAGAACCCAAAGGCACCAACGTATTTTTCTTCTTTTCCTTGTTTTTTCTTGTTGTTGTTGTTGGTTTTTTGTTTTTTGCATAAATTGGTAGCTGACAAAATTGCGTTGCGCAATGTGTGTTTGTGTTTTTTTTCTGAATATATTGAAATGAAACATTTTATGTGGTCTACGTGAGCCGCTAAGAACAAGTCCGAAATATTGGGCCGTAAAGTGCCGTTAGGCGCTGATCGCTCAGCTGAGTGGAAATTCAATTAGTGACACCCACGAGAGATGCCAAGTTCTGCGGCACTTAATGGACTTCGGTAATCATTACAAAAGCAACTCACACACACACACTCGCACACACACACTCGTACACACACACATACTCGCTCATAAAATTTAAAAAGCAATTTCATTTTATTACGAGTATGGAACTCAAATTGACACCAAAGAAAAGAAGAAGAAGAAAAATACCATAAAACACGATTGCTTCCATTTCGAGTCAATTTCGAGCCTGGGAAAAGCAAAGAGTGTCAAATTTTATTTTGATTTTGTGGCAATTGCGCGTCTATTTTGAAAGTCATTAAATGTGAGCTGACTTTGAAAATGTTGTTAAAGTTTACAGAAATGTGTCTCATTGCCAGTCGTTGTGCATATAAAAAAGATAGTGGAAACCTTCATATATATATATATATATATATATACATTTTTGTTTGTATATTTATTTGTGCATATTAAATGCTTTCACTTTCGTTTTCATCAGACAATTGGCAGGCGAAGTGGCAGCAGATGCCACAGTTTGTATCTGCAACCAATTGAGGACTAATGTTCCTGTTCAACTGCTGAAACAGATTATAGAAATAAATACACTGACCAAAGATAATGCCATAAATAGTATTCGGCTTATAGTATTCTGAAACAATATAAGGGATTTTTTTACTTTGCTTGCTAAATTAATTTCAACTTAGTTTAATTAATATTATTATTTTTAAACTTGGGCTTGTTGTAGATAAAATATGTGTCACAAACACGATTTTCACGCTTATTGTTATTATTATTATTTTACTTGTTTAATGAAATATCTCTAGTAAAATCTTATACCAAGTCGAACTTGAAGCTATTAAAGCGATTTTATCGAAAATATTGTGCAAAAAAAAGAGGGAAAAAAAAGTTCCCATTTTTCTCTGTGTTCAAATGCTGATGCAGCCACAAAATGCAGCAAACGCGATCGCACGCATGCCGAATTGGGCGTGAAAGCCGCCAGGCTGAAAATGAAAGCAGCTGCAACAAAGGCCTAACGAGCCAGGCTTGTCTCTCTGCCATCCCCCCCTGCTACCCTGCTCCCTTTGGCTAATCAGCGCCATTTGTTGGGCCATTCGATTAGCACTCGACGCTGGAAAGCGCCAAATGAAAACGAAAGCACGCGGCCACAATTGAAATGCAAAGCCAGCTGCAGCAATAGGCCATAACTGTTGGCCGAATGCGTGCATCTAATGGATACAAATATGTTTATCTATATGTGTATTGCTTATGTATCTATGAGCTAGAATGGCCAATGCCGTCAAATGATTGTCAACAAGTCGTCGCGTCGTCTGCCTTGTGCTCAATCATTATGATTGTTACTGTTGTTGTTGTTGCTGTTGCTTGTTGCAATTGGAATCGCAATCGCAATCGCAATTGCAATGGCAATTGCCATGTTGTAAGTACACAAAATAAATGTATATGATCACATGCACTTAGCCACGTTAATAACTAATAAATGACTCTGACTAGACTACAGTCTGGCAAGCGATTGTCTGAGACTCTCGACTCGACTCGACTATCGACTTCATGACTGTGGAGTTTGTGGTTCGTGATTGATTCTCACAATGCAAATGAAATGCAATCAATGCGAACACTTTGCCTACGTTTTTCTTTTCATTATTATTTTTGTTGTTTTTTTTTTTTTTTTGCCTGCTGGTTTTTTCTTTGTACAGTTTGGAGATCATTATTATGCGTCCAAGTTCGCGTCCGACTCTCGTTGCACATTTTGCTTTGCGTACGTGGCCGGCGACAGCTCAAGGCCGGCAGTCTGGAGCCAAAGAGTCGAAGCCAGCTCAGCGCTGTTACCCCAATGCATTACATCCAAAGCCTGACTGACTGACTGACTGAATGCCAGCCTGCCAGGCCTGACTGCATAATACAACAAAGTAAAAAGCGCCAACTAAGCGGCAAATATTGCTTTTTATTTGCTGTTGCTGCTTGTGTTGCTGCTGCAATTGTTGTTCTCGATCGCATGACGAATTGGCCAGCAAACCAACAAAGCAAATGGCAGGCCACAAAGGTCCCCAGGAAGAGACCCCCGCAGTCAACAAAGGCTGACCACAAATATGCAACAGCTAAGAAACGCATCCTGTTGATGCAACTGCAACTGCGGCTTTTGTACTGCTGTTGCTTGTTTGCATCACGTTCTTCAGGGAAAACAACTGGGCACAAACAATTTTCAATCAGAATCCAAGCAGCACCAAACAGTGACGCCAATTTGCAATTGATTTTTCTCCTCTCGCTTTTGTGTCTTGCCTCTTTTTACACCCTGTAGTTTTTCAGAAAAGGGCACCTTCAAAAATGTATTTGTTTATTTTTTTTTTATTTAGCATCAGCAGTCGAGGCCAGCTAGGGCTATTTTTATTATAAAAAATAAATTCCATTCCACTGTTTTTAAAGAATAATTTATGTGCAGGGTATCCAATTGTCTGTCTCTGTCGGCTATGTCACTCTTCTTCTTGCTTTTTATGGTGCATCCAATTTGCAATTGCCGCCGCAATGAAATGCAAAGCTAAGCAAAAACATTCCACAGTCCACAAAAGCGCTGGCCATAAATAAAATGAAAATCAGCAGCAGCAACAGCAACAACAGCAACAACAGCAACAACCTTAACAAGAAACAGCAACAACAACAACAGCCACATTCCTGCAACTTCTGCTGCTGCTGCTACAATTTATATATTTACATTTTTTTGGGTCAGCCACAGTGCATAAATCAGGCAAGACCAACAGCATTTATAAAAGCCAATATGTCAGGCATGCGTCTAATTTGTTGGCTAATCAGCAGTTGCCGTCGCGGACTCCCGAATTTTCCGTCTAAATGGAACGCGTCGGCGCCACTTTTGTTGGCCTGACAATCCGCTGCATGTTGTCGTCATCTCTTCATCATCCTCAACATCATCATCATCATTTTTAAAATTGTATTGCAGCCGAAATGATGCCATTTATTTTTAGCCAAACTCAAATCTCAGCCGTGATTTGTGTTTCCTCAGAGACAGCAGACGCATATTTAAGCCAAACCGATTTCACTGCTGTTTGCTGTTGTTAACTGACTCACAGCTGCCATTTAATTGAGTTATGATAAGAGACACCTCTTTCAGCCCCAATCCCATTAAGCATTCTATGTTGTACTTAATTTCATAATGTTTTTTTATTTATTGTAAATTTAACGTTCACATGCCCTTGCCCAGGTTTTTTTTAAGCCAAAATTAATTTACTAATAGATTCATTGCAATCTCTTATGATGCAGCATATTTTAGAGGAGTACACTGTAAGAAAAAATTCTGCTTCCGCAAATATAAAACTAATTGTGTATCTAATTGTATATCTAAAACAAAAAGTGGTTAATATTAAAAAAATAAATATGTGTTGAAAATTATACTATTAAATGTGTGAAAAACGTTTTAAATATATTGAATATATCTGAAAGCTTTGAATAACAATTGTATTATTCATTTTAGCTAAATTTCAATTATAGATAATGCATTAAATATATTTAATAAGCAACTTGTGTTTTTTATTTTATTTATGCTAATGAACACAAACAGTTTTACTTAAATGCTTTACAAATGATTTAAATAATTAAATATATTCAGTATGATTGAAATAACCTTAGACATTTGTATATAGCTTCTATATCGTGTCGTAAAACAATGCCTTGTGGCAGTCATTTATTATTAGAACTTATATAATTACTTCAGGGCATTGTTTGTTGTAAAATTTTCCCACATTTATTTGTTCTGAAGAAACTCCCATTATTAACGACAACTGTACAACATTCCTCAGCAAGGGCATTCCCAGTTCGTTGTTAATGAGAACCGATGCTTCCCGTTGTCGGATGCTCAAAATTATTTGCGCACATTTTCATTTGATGAGCGGCAACAACAACAACAACAAGCGATACCAATTTTGCGTTACTCATTTCGCCGCAAAATGTTTTGTGTATCTTTTGGATAGCTGGCGGCAGTTGTCTCATTTCTGTTCAATGAAAAGCAACGGATTTTCACCCAGTCGATTTATTTTTAAACGAGCAAATTAAACGGTGCAAATTAAGACGCGTCTCATCAGTGATTGATCTTCGCAACAGTTTCCGCTGGAGTCTGTGGCAGTGGCAAGATGTCGCATTGGTGCCAGCATTTGGGCTTTAGGTAATCATTAGTGAAGCGCGCAAATGGAAAATGTCTAGCCACCAACTGGTGTCACATGTGCACATGTGTGTGTGTGTGTGTGTGTGTGTGTATATATGATGTTTTTATTATGCAAAACTTTAAATAGCGACACAGAGTGTGACGTCATTTGCTGCCGTATCGCTGCGCAATTTGGGGCACAAAGCGACGGCATGCAATTTGCACCGCTCGCTACATTTCCTAACCAATACATACAAGAAAATCACGCCATATATGTGGCCAATTTTAATTGCAGCGCGCCAATTTGGGCAATGCAACAGCAACAACAGCAACAACAACAACAACCTTGAAAATGCAATCAAAGCCAAATCTCGATCTCGTTTTTGTTTTTGATTTGCTGTTTGTTGTTGTTGATATTATTGTTGCTGTGACTGTTGCTGTTGCGAATACTTAATTGCGTTTATTTTTCTTACATTTGCTGCTCTTGGCATTCACCGTTGTTGCTATTGTTGCTGTGCTGCTGCACGCGAGCAACATCAAGCCAAATGAATGCCAAATGTGTAACCAATTTTGGGTGGCGACGACAAAAAGGCAACCATCGCTTCCTGTCCTGCAACAGCAACGGCAACAGCAGGCACCATCCTCAAAAGTGCAACAAGTGCAGCGTGTTGTTGTTTTTGTTGTTGCTGTTTTATTATTATTATTATAAAAATGCCGCTGCTGCTGTCGCTGCTGCTGCGAGTTCGTTGGACACATAAAAGTTGCTTTGACTCAGCGAGCAGCAACTATTTAGGGCCATCATCAGAGTGGTGGAGTGGGTGCGGATTGGCGGGGTGGCGGGGTGCAGCTCGAATGTCATGGCTGCCATGGAGGCAAATATAATTTCACGCTTTTGCTTGGTCCAAACTGCCGCATCGCTGCTGCTGCTGCTGCTTTTGTTGTTGTTGTTGCTATTGCCACAGAGAATTATGTTTATGGCAAACTTTTGCTGGAAAAACGCCCACCAAATGCACCAAAATGACCAGCGTCGTGCTGTTGAATGATGATTATGATCATCGTCTTGATAATGATGATGTTGTTGTGGCTGTTGCTGTTGATGTTGCTGTTGATGTGCACTGGTGATAATCGGCCTGCTGATCGTCATTGCTATTGCATCGTATTTTTTTCTGTTTATCAATAAACCGTTAATTATCAAGCGCCTAACGTTTTGTGGCAACTGCAATTGTTGCGGCCTGCGCAAACAATACGCGGATGTGTTTCAGCTTATTTTTCCAGCTGCTTTTTTTTTGTTGTATGTCTCTCATTTTTCATCCTATCCACAAAAAGCTAGGAGTGGCACTCATCACCAGCAAACAAATCCAACTGGGGCCAACGATCGGTTGCTGGAGCGGTCGCCACACGTCCACGTCCAAGGTTTTGTAAACAATAACAACAACAACAACAACAACAAAAGCACAGTGCAAAGCTCTTGGCGTGGGTGTGGGTTGGGTCTCCTTTTTATTTATTTATTTTTTTTATTCATTTTTTTTTTTTGAGCTCTTCAAGATCTTGGGAACACTGTTACTTACTACGGCTATTTTCGATTGGGTGTTCCGCTCCACAAAACCTTCGCTTTATTGGGCAGCAAATTGCGACGTTCGCTTAGAACAAAAATCGAATCCGAAATTAATTATTTGACATTCAATTACGCCGGATACCCTTTTACTGCTTTTTAAGCTGCGATTTGTGCCGAATGTCTGAGCTGTGCTTATTTGAGATAATTCGAATTTCATGATTCTCAAAATAGAAAGAAAGATAATTAATTAAGTATTTTTTTTTTCATTAATTTATTAATACATTCAAGAAGATATTTATAGAAATATAAAAATAAAACCATAAAACGTGATTTAATTTAATTACATTTGTAGCTTAAATTTTAGTTTCTTTATTGCTGCATTTAATTTAAAAGCTATTCTTTCAAATATTATTCTTTGTCGACTATTGTTTATTTTGCACACAACACGAGTGGTGTTCTTAAGTGCTGGCCTTGTGACGTCAGCTGTCCAGTTATGACTACAAATACGGCAGTTACATTCATACAGCAGCCACACACTCACACACACACTCTGATATTCATTCTAGGCGAATCATACACTGAGAGTAATACTTACTTACCTCCAACATGCGTTCATTTGCCACGCTTTGTTATTGTTTGCTTTTGGGTTGTGAAGCGCGTGACATAGAAAACAACTGGAGTGCAGCCCCAGTCACCGAGTGAACTACACACACACGCCCAATGTTGACACGGCAACATCCACGGCAACATCAGCAGCAACAGCAACAGCAACAATAACAAACAAAAGATAGCCGGGGGCAATGCCTCATTCTGTAGTAGGGGTTATATCAGAAATCGATCAATCGAGCGTTGCTATCGATAGCCGGCGACTTTGAATTAAAACTCGGACTCGGACTCGGACTTGGTCTTGGTCTTGGTCTTGGAACTGTTCGTTGGCACAACAGCGTGAGAATTATTTTCTTTTCTTTTGAACTTGCCTCACAATTTGCATAAATAATTGCAAAGTGATGCAAATTTTTGGTTCGATATCAACGCGCATTTTTATTTGCTATCCATTAATTAGATACACAAAGTTCAGTCAATTCAGTACGGTTTCTGTTTTTGGTCATGTTCATGTTCTTTTTTTATGGGAGCCTGTGGCATTAACCTTGATTGATTTAACTAGCATTAGCCACATCAATAAAGCAATAACTATTGTTGCCATTGTGTATCTGAAATGCTTTGCTTTGTTCTGGGCGCGTCTGCATGAAACACACAATGCAAGCGATTGTTGTATATAGTTGTTGTTGTTGTTGTTGTTTTTGTTGTTGTTGCTGTTATTTCTGATCTACATCATTAATATGCTAAAGGTCAAACTTGAAACTTGAAACTGAAAAAAGCAGCAATAACAACAAACGTGGCAATTAACAGACTCAGATAAATACATAAACTTGCCGGACCATCCATCAATCTCTCACTTTCATTTCAAAATAAATAAAAATTAAGTACAGGAATGTACTGGTACTCCACATGTAGTTGTATCTGCATCTGTATCTGTATCTGTGGCTATATCTGTATCTGCAACTGTGTATCTGCAGTTGACACGACCATCGTCGATCATGCGACGAGGCATGTGTTGAAATATATAAATGTCCATGGTTGTTGTTGTTGTTGTTGCTAGTGTTGTTGATGATCTGTGCTGTTTTTTTTTTGTTGTTGTTGTTGTTGCAGTTGCCTGACTTTATATATATATATTTGTCTGGTATTTCGTATTACTTATTTTAATGCTGACTGCTGCTGACATGTTTCCCTGATGAGCTCACGAACCTTTTCCCCATCCATTTTACACACTCCACTCCACTCCACTCCACTTCACTTACACTGCTGTTCTGTACTTGTTTCTAGTAAATGATATCATATAGAAAACATGAGTTTTGTTTTGCATCCAGAAATTGCAATTAACAGCTAATGAAGGGTGATCAGGTTTTTAATATTCAATATGCAAAAACAGTTAGTTGTGTATTTTATTGCTGATTGTCACCGGCTAATATTATAATATTAGAGCTGTTAAAGTTACTTTTATGTTTGGCTAAAGGTTAAAATTTGATTGCAATTTAGATTTCGTTTTTGACAGCTCAAATAACCAGCATAAATAACCCTAACACATTCAACTTATGCCAAGTCTGTACTAATATTAACAATAAAATGATAATGATTCATTATCAGTTTAGATTTCATTTTTGACAACTCAAAAAACAAGCACACAATTATTAAACACAAATCTGTACTAATTAATAATATCTGCTAGATGAAAATATTGACCTTATTTTGTTATTTACTGCTGTTCAGCATTTTGTTGGTAGCTTTATATATTTGTTTAATATGATTAACTACAATGTTCCCAGAAATAGACAAGTTTTTTAAGCATCGTTTAAATGACAGTAAATCATTTGCCAGTTGTGTTGTTTTTCCCGTCTTTTTCTTCGCTGCTGTTGACGTGCCCGGATCTTCAAGCTGTGACATGACAAACAAGTAAAGCGTTTGTCTCCCCCCCGCCTTCAACTCTTACCCCTTCCCATCCCCAACCACCAACACACTTCATGCACTTGACGCATTTCGCAAAAGCCAAAGAAGCGAAAAGCTAAGCGCACAAATTAGCAGCTAAAATCAAAAACAAAACAAAACAAAACAACAAAAAAATGCAAAAAGAAAAAAAAATCAAATGCGAAATCCGTATTCAGGGCAGTTCCTACTCAAAGAGCGGCAAACACTTTGGCATTCGCCAGCGGCTTTTGTGTAATGGCTAAAACGCAAATGGCTCGAAGTGCTGCTGCTGCTGTTGCTGCTGCTGCTGCTGCTGCTGCTCCGACTCCGGTTAACGCGACTGATCCATGTCGGACGTGTTGCGCATGCGCCCGCGGGCCAAATACGCTGTTGTTTTATAATTTTGCTACCCTGCGCCCATCCAATCTGTGGCATTAAGGGTATTATGAACTTCTGTGTACATAACAAGCAACAGCGGGCATCTCCCATCTCATAAAATCTATATATACACCTAATTAGCATTAATATCGAGCTCCAACAGAAGTACATTCTTCCTGCATACCCTGCATATATTTAGTATGGACTCTTTATATATCGACCTCTTCGAATGCCATCGCATCTTAATAAACTAGCGATTACCTATAAATGGAGCTATGGTCACATGCACCCCTTTTATTTGAGCTACAGGGTATATCATAGTCGGCTATTGCTATCTTTTTTAGCTCCGTTTGACAAGCGCACAGAGTGAAAATGTCATTGGCAGATGTGTCGCGGATATTTGCAACAAGACACAAGACATGATCATTCACTTCACATGACCATCAGCAACCACTACAGCAACAACAGCTACAACAACTTGCCCCAAAACAAAAGACCCGCATTGGCACAGGCTGCGCGAGAGGGTGAACAATGGGCGGTCTACTTCGCGTATGGCTAATAATGAGGGCAGCAAGGGGGTTTGGGGTGTGGGGTTTTATCATCTAACATTTTATGATCTTGTCTCTTGTTGTGTTGCCTGAGTGCGCACATGTCCAGGCCACAGTTGAGTGCTGCCCCAGCGGCTGCATCTTTTGTTCTTCTTCTGTTAACCCGGCTGCCTGTCTTGGGCTTGTTGTCTCTCTTATAATTATTATGACTTGCCCGTTTAGCTCACAAGTTAATTACCCAGTTTGGGTTCCAGCCCAACTTCCCAACATCCCAAGCCCAGCTCGAGTCTGGTTGCAGCCACTTTCGACACTTTCAATAGCTGCGGCATCTGCTGCTGCTGCTGCTGCTTGTTGCTGCTTGTTGCTGCTTGTTGCTGCTGCATTTCACAAGTTGTCTATTTTGGGGAGAGCCCTCAAGCGAGAAGCGCCATTAAATCGATTTTACATTAAAAATATTGCACAAGGCGCCGCCCGCCGCCAGAATTAATGGATCATAATTATTGCTGAACGACAGCAACAGCAACGATAACAACATCAGCAGCAGCAGCAGCAGCAGCAACATCAACAGCAGCAGCAGCAGCAGCAACATCAACAGCAGCCGCATTAGAAATGAAAACAGCCCACGAATCATCAGGCAAGCAATTGTTGGGCACAACAACAAAAAAAAAACTTGCCTTAAACACTGGACACAGTGGGGCAAAACCTAAAAATTACAATTTGTGCTGATTTCAGGGTTAATTTAAGTGCTTTTGAATTTATGGAGCTTTCATTAATTATATAGCTTATCATCAATTTTTGAACTGAAATAAAATTATAGCATAGAATTATCATATTTCTTCATAGGTCTTTCTGAAAGAAAGTTACTTAAGTTTAGTTAAGAAATGTCAAAATAGATTATTGTAAGATATCCTCAAATAGGAATCCATAGATAAGAATCAAATTGTAATTAGTATTGCTCCCAGTTGTGATATAGAATGGGGTGTACGGGGAATTAAGCTTTTTGGATATTAGGCCATTTTTCAGAATGGGAAATAAATTCGCATAAATTGGATTTGGCACCAATGTGCTGCGCACAAAGACGCATCTCTCGAGTGTTTGGCTGGCTACTCAAGCGGCAGCCGCAGATGCTGCAACGTCCACTTTCAATGCGAAGAGAGAACTTTTCTTTTCTTTTCTTTTTGTTTCTTTTCTGTGCTGCTTGGTCTTTGCTTTTCTTTACTTTACTTTGTGCCGTGCTTTTTCTCGTTGTTTTTGGTATTTTACAGTAATTTTTCCAAGAGAAATTTATGCCATAGTTTGATGTGTTGCTGTCGCTTGCCTCCAGTTGCTGCACAGCAACTGCAACAACAATAAAAAACTGCCTAAATACCAGACTTGAGTTCGACAGGAATTTGAAGAGCAAGCGAGCAATGTTGCTGCTGTTGCTGCTGCCGCTGCTGCTGCAATTTGTTCTGGTGTGTGCAACGTATCGAGTAGCGGCTGCCTGACCTCTCGATCCCCCCTGTACACAGTACACTGCTCTGACCTCAGTGCAATTTCATGCCCCGCCGAAAGAAGAAAGTGGCGACTGCGGCGTCGACGGCGACGGCGACGGCGACGGCTACTCTGTTGGCCATCTGTTTATGTTGGACTTGACGTCATTTTGCGGCAAGTGAAAATGTGTGCGACGCGTTCAATCCGGTTTTTTTTTCGGCTCAGCTTGTGAGAGATGTTTATGTTTTCAACAACAACAACAACAACAACAAGCAACAAGCACAACAACTACATCAGCGAACATTTGTTCGCCTTCTTTTTTTTTTTTGTGGCTCAATGTTAAGACGAGATGTTAAAAACGTGATTTCCATGCGTCGCCAGCGACGTCGTCGTCGGCATATTTAAATAAAATACTTTTACTATCAAAGAAAACTAGTCAGCAAGAGCAACATCAGCGGTGGCGGTGGCGGTGGCGGCGGCGGCGGCAACCAGCTTGTTATATTGCTGATCAAAAATTATAGTGCAACGGCGCCAAACGATGCATACGCAACGCCGTGCCGCGCCACGCAGAGAGGCCAGTGACCAAAAGCCAAATCGCCCAGACTGCAAACTTGCAACTGGAACTAGCAACAGGGGGCGTCTATGACAGTGATGGCGATGGTGACGGTGACAGTGACAGTGACTCCTCGCCAATTTTCATGCAACGCCGTTTTGAGCAGTGAACCCCAGCCAGCAGACTCTCCTGCCTCAAATGCCTCATCTGCCTCATAACTGAATCATCAACGGGGCTCTATCAATTGAGCTTGGCTTATGCAACTGCCAACTATCAATTGGCGACTAGCAAAACAAAGGCCAGGCAATTTATCAAAATCTGCTCTTTCGTATTCATAATTTGCATCACATAACCAGCGCCCCAAACATGGCCAAAAAAAAAACAAAACAAAAAAAAAACCGGAGAAAAAAAAACAAAATAACAGCTAAAAACTATGCGTTAATTGTATGGAAATGGAAATGTTATTGACCAGACGGAGAGACTCCCAAATCCAAGATAGTCAGCCAAGCATTTCTTTGGGCCCTTTCTTCAGTCTGTCTCTCTGGTCTTTTTGGTATTTTTGTTTGGCTTATAAAGCATTTTCAATGAAATGCTTCAACGCATTACGCGTCTTACACAACATTCAAAAACCCATTCAAAGAAACCAAAACCAAAACCAAATGAAACAATAATTTGCCATAAATCTGGCTATTATAATCCAACTACTTAGGATTGCGGGTGCAATTTTCTCCCCATTTGAATCAAAATGGGCGGGTGGACTTATGGCAACTATTGCGCAAGAGCTCCACACATTAAAGTCTGAATGAGATAGATATAAATATATACCTTTTAGTACTTGGCATCTGAGTTAAATATCTGATGAATTTAAGTCGCTTTTTCTTCATATATTTTACTGCATGTCTAAAATCGATTCTTCACAAGTTTGTAAAATTTGATTGTGCTTTGTTTTGGGTTATCAATGAACTGTTCCATTGTATATCAAATAATATATTCGTTCATTGCACTCTGATTAAGTCGCTCGGAATACAAACAATTCATTGTTTCCTCAACATTAGCTTTTATTGGTTTATTTACAATCGATATATTCTACTCGATTTGACTTTTACAGCACTCCCGACTATTATACTGCGCAAAAATAATATTAAGCTACAAAAATATCAAATATGGCCTTAATAGAATTTTTTTTTTTTTTAATAAAGATTAACTAATTTTTTTTCTAACTTGAAAAATATATTTGTTAGCCATTAAAATGAAACATTAATATCAATTCAACTTAAACAAAAACTTGCGTAACTTTAATATTATCATTATAAAGAAATATTAGCAACAATTATTTTTTCCAGTTATAGCAACTACAGTCATCAAGAATATGTTTACAGCTAGCTACCTGTTTGCCTATAATCTGGCATTGACCATAGCCCTCTTCAATTTCCTCTGTCAACGTCATAATCAAACTACTTATTATAGTACTTGGTATACATTTACTCAGTGCTATTTCTGTTGATATTACCGAGCGGACTTGTCCAATAGGTGTGTGCGATGACAAAGAGCACACACACACACACACACACACACACGCACATAGAGACTTATCAGATCATAATGTCAAGTGAGCACAGTAAGCCCACTGTAAATCCGAGTTTAAGATTATAATTTGAGGAACAACATTTATGTTAGATAGGAACATACAAAGTCAAACACACAAAACAAATGCCGAGCTTAGGTTATCAATCAGCACCTTTCCCTGTTGTACAAGATTAGCTTGGATGTGGTGGGAGATGTGTTCACATTTGCCAGACATTCTGTCGCTGCTGTAATATGCAAATCCCAAATCCCCAAAAATCATATGCAAATGAAACACATTTTGG
This sequence comes from Drosophila mimica, assembly GCA_037043585.1. NCBI lineage: Eukaryota > Metazoa > Arthropoda > Insecta > Diptera > Drosophilidae > Drosophila > Drosophila mimica. The sequence goes on from JBAMBE010000437.1 coordinate 1,110,165, forward strand.
CTTGTCTGTTAAAAGCAACACTCGAACAACAAACATGCCAAAATTGGCAACACATACACACACACACACATATTTATATATATATAGATGCATATTACTCAACAGGCAGGCGGCGAACGGAAGTGATTAAGAGAAGCAACAAGTGAACAGCTATCAACAGCAGCAACAGCAACAGCAGCAGCAGCAACAGCAACAGCAACATCAGCAGCAGCAACAGCTAATGTATCTGACGGATGCCTTAGCTGGTTTGAAGAAAGTGTAGAAGCTGCGTTTTGTCGGCTCTAATCAAATGTGAGGCGTTGGGAATTAGACAAAAGAGTCGCTTATGCAAATGCTTAGCCAGCTGGCGGCCAATTGAAATATACAGATACACAGATACAAAGAGCAACCAAGTTACAGATACCCGCTAGATACATTTACTACAGCTGTTTTTTGTTGGGAATGATGATGATGTAAGCGGCCAAAATGTGTTTCTGCTCTTAATTTATGCAGATGTGCAAGTCTTTAGCATTTCTACGTCGGCTTTCTTTTGACAATACAAGTTCACATTTATTCATATGTATGTAAATATATATGTATTTGGATGTATAACAATATAAACTGCAAAATGCACAGGCCAGCGTTAAACCGTTAGAGCAACACCTTATTGTCTAATTCCGGGGGGTGGCCAAGCTGAAAAATCGCACACATTAAAATTCAAGCAAAAAAAAAAAAATATAAAAAAAACATAAAAATAAAATGAAAATTAGTTTAGCACTTTTGAAAGTTGTCGACACATCCGTCGTTTCTTCACCCTCCCCTCCCTTCAGCCGCATCCCTTCGTCATACGCGCTGCACACAAAAATGAGGCTCTACTCTGACTAAAGGCTGAAAGACTCTTAAAAGAAACCAAAAAAAAAAAAAAAAAAAAAAAAAACAACTCAAAACTGAAACATAAAACTCTTTATAATTGCACTGTAAACATTTCACTTTCGTTTTGTTTGGTTGTGTCTCGAAAACGGTTTTAATACCCATACGAAACACAAAATGTTGTCTCCGCGCATCGTGCACAGAATAATTTTTCGGATGTTTTTATTATTTTTTGTTGTGTTTTGTTTCTTTCGGGGCAGCCACTTTCGCCATGTGGGTGCATCGGAATAACCGCTGAGATGGTGAGATGTGAAGATGTGAATATTTTTGTACATTAAACCAAATGTTGAGGATTCAATTAGCAGCCAGTTCAGATTATGTTGCTGCAGCCAATTTGCATAACGGCTAATGAGACTGCCAAATCGTGGCCTGCGTGAGCAGCCGATGACCCCAACAGATGACCTCTCTCTCTATCTATCTCTCTCTCTCTCTCTCTCTCTCTCTGTTTGCCAATTCTCCACCCCCGCTAACTAAGTAACTAAAATCTTTGGCAGATTGACATTTGCCAGACATTTTGGGTAGGGCCAAAAGCAATTTCATATGCTTATTAGAGTTCGTCACGTGACAGCTGTTAGCAAAACAGAATTTCCCAACAGTTGCAGTTGCAAAGAAACAAACAACTTTATTTTAGATTTAGCATTTTGATACAGGTATCAAAATTCGTAGTAACTTCAAATGTGTCTTCAATTTACACAAGTTAAACAAATATATCAAACATTTAATTATCTTTTCTTAGATCTTTAAAATAATCACAAAAAAACTGTTTACTATTTTTTTCTGAAATAAGTTTTATTTAATATTATTATATTATTATTTTTGTTATAAAATTATTTGTTATATGGCCTCTTTTTTTAAGTCAAATCTATCTTAAATAAATTACAAAAACTAATTTAATTAAAGAATTAAATTAAATTAAATGCATTTGTGATGTGATTTAAGATTCATTTGAAATTGAATATTTGAATTGTAGCATTTAATATTTTAATTGTGAACAATTAATTTTAAACAATCGAAACTTTTTGCCTGCTAATTACAGATCGAACTCAAAGGCTTCGTATCTGCCGCGTCAGAGCCTGGAGAAGCTGAACAATACGGACCCGGATCATGGCATTTATAAGCTAACGCTCACCTCAAACGAGGATCTGGTGGCGCACAGCAAGCCCACCTATGGTGTCGTTACGCCTGGCAAACTGAAGCTGCCCAACAATTTGCCCGATGTTTTGCCGCTGGGCGTTAAGCTGCAGCAGCAGCCTGCGAAGCCCACTTCGCCTGGAGATATTGTGGCGTTGCGCTATGGCTCCAATAATAACCTTGCAACGAAATCGCCAACAAATGCCACGCCCACAGCTGCAGGGCCAGGCAATAATAATAATAGCACGGCCTATGCCATGATCTATGGACAGGTGCCCCAACAGCAGGCGCAGCAGCAGCAACGGTATTCATCGCCCGCCTTGGGCCACGCCTACAAGAGCAGATCGCCAGCACCTCAATTTACGCGATCTCAGTCGTATGATGTGAAGCAACAGCAACTGCAGAATGATTCCACGCCGTTCATGTCCCAGTCACATGTCGATCTTAAGCAAGCCGTCCATGACCTCGAGACGACGCTGGAGGAGGATCTGTTGCCACCGACACCCCCGCCACCGCTGCATCTCCTATCGCCGGCACACTCCGACTGCAGCATGAGCAACAGTTCGCTTGAGTGTAGTCCCGTTAACACAACGAACCCCGAACCGCACATCTTTCGCGCCGAGGTGATTAGCACCACGACGACGACAGCAGCGACGCTGCCGAAGCCACCGCCCGTCAATCGGCAGGAGTCGTTGCGCGAGAATATTGAGAAGATCACACAACTGCAATCGCAACTCATGTCCGCTCACCTCTGCGACACTGGACTCCTGGGCGGCTATCCAACAACAGTCAAACCATCGAATCCCAGCAGTACAGAGCAAAAACCACCGCCCAGCCCATCACCTATCCAAGAGATCGTTAAGACAGAGTTGGAAGCAGAATCAGGGCCTGTATCTACGATAGATGAAAGCGCAGATAGCCTGAAGCTGATGCAGCGCAGTGAACTGGTACTGATTGTGAATCCCACGCCCAGCACTGTTGACATGGCCTGCCAGACGGATGATCTGCTTGACACGGAACTGGTGGCATCTCGCGAGGAGCAACAAACGCGCACGACACTCCAACCGCGTCAGCGTCAGGTTATTGAGCTGGAATACGAGCATTTGGCATTGGAGCTGCTCAGACAGCTGCCGCCCAGCGATAAGCTTATCGAAATCCTAACACCAAAAAGCTATAAGCCGACAACGCAGTACGTTAACAATTTGTACAATCCCAATGTGCCGCTCCGTCCGGCCAAGCGGGATGTGGGCACCTCGACCCTGATGCGCATGAAAGCAGCCGGCACAACGGCATTAATAGCTAAAGCGGAGCTGCAACTGACCAGCGTGGAGCTGCACCTAACAGATGACACGGGAACGAATTTAATCAAGCAGAAGCTGGTGAGTAAACTTATCTAAATAAATATAAAATTTTGACACTGGATAACTGATTGGACTAATAAATTGGTCGAAATTGGAGTTTTCCATTCCCTCTCAAATGCTTGAGCTAATCCTCATCTTTATTTTACTTTGAACAGGATGAGCTGATTAAGCAGTTGAACCAAAAAATTGTTGCACTCAAGCGCGAGCAGGAAACAATTGTCGAGGAGTGCTTCATCAATGACAAGCTGGGCAGTGATTTGCTGGCCAATCTAACGGAGAAGGTGCGTCCCAGCGAAGCGTCCAAGTTCCGCACCTACATCGATGATGTGGGTCACATAACCAGTCTGTTGCTATCACTGTCGGAGCGCCTGGCCCAAACCGAATCCAGTCTAGAGGCACGCGCATCCAGCAGCCAGCATGAGAAGGTAAGCCAAAAACCAAAACCCAGATACAATTCCTGAAATTTAAACTAACTCAAATCAATTGAATTCAACAGAACACGCTGCAAGCCAAATGCGAACGTCTCTACGAGCAGCTGGAGGAGGCCCAACGCCTCAAGGCGGATATCGATAGGCGTGGCAGCAGCATCGCCAAGCTGTTTGGCAAACATCTCAGCGCCGATATGTGCGCCGACTATGATTACTTTATCAATATGAAGGCCAAACTCATTGCCGACGCACGCGACATGGCCGACAGGATTAAGAGCAGCGAGGAGCAGCTGGGCGCGCTAAGCGATGCGCTAGTTCAAAGCGATTGCTAATTAGCCTTGCTGCTGCTGCCACCAACTCAGTTTTCCGTGCTGTCAACTCAAAGTTGAGTGCATTATTGTGAGAATTGAGTGCTGCCTCTGCCGCCGGTCGGGGGATGTGTATTAACTTAAAACGATGTTGTGCTTAAATACAAACCACACACACTATAATGTATAAATATTTTATGTTCATTTGTGATTTTCAATTAGCTTGTAGGTTAATCTATGTATCAAGCGCATATGTGTAAGCAATTTTTTACATTATTATCAAAAACAAAGATAAACTATATTCATTAATAAAATTTTTAAAACAATGTACATTTCCACTTGCATTTTGAATTGGCGGGCTGCCAGTTGCTCAGCAATCAGGCGTCTCGGCCACCTTTTTGGCGTTGCCACTCTCAAACACTTGTTGCTTATAAGCTTTAGCCACAAACTATCGACGAACAACTATCGAGTACGAGTATCGATAGCATGCATGAATTGATATTTCACAATCCATTCGACGCATATTTTATAATAATTTGATATTATTTTGAAAATAGTTGCATAATTAAAAAGACTGCAAATGACAGTGAATTACTTGATATACAAAAATATTTAAAATTAAAAAGGATCAGCTGGTTTCTAATCGATTAATTTTGATTAAAATCCAAATGGAATTTAATGGAATACCCTGATTATTATATATTATCAATAAAATTGCTATGTTTAGAGGCAAAACACTCTGCCAAAACTGGATAAGAAGCGCTTTAGCATTAACAGCGCCTCAAGCGAGTGTACAGCGTAGTTGGCTTCCAGGCGAGTAAGTGTAAAAAACTTGACATAATTCACAGTTATTCGAATTAAACTAAATACGCATTTTGATTTGTCAAAGTCAATCGTCAATACAAAGCATAACAGCCACAGCGTCAAAGCATCAACAGCAGCATCTGCTTCGTGGCATGGCAACGGGTAGCGAGACAAAGGCGCCGCCGCCAAAGAATAGCAACCGTTTGGCTGCCTCCAAGTCGCCATATTTGCTTCAGCATGCCAACAATCCCGTTGACTGGTGAGTCCGAATATATCCCAAATATATCAAAGGTTGCCAGCTCAACAGCTTTTTTTTATTAGGTATCCCTGGGGCGAGGAGGCCTTTGAACGGGCGCGCAGCGAGAATAAGTTGATATTTTTATCGGTTGGTTACTCGACGTGCCACTGGTGTCATGTCATGGAGCACGAGTCCTTTGAGGATGCCGACACGGCGGCCGTAATGAACAAACATTTCGTGAACATTAAAGTGGATCGCGAGGAGCGACCCGACATTGACAAGGTCTACATGCAGTTTCTGCTCATGTCGAAGGGCAGCGGCGGCTGGCCAATGAGCGTCTGGTTAACGCCCGAACTGGCTCCCCTCGCAGCGGGCACATATTTCCCGCCCAAGGCGCGGTAATATTTCATCATATGCAAAAGTGCACTCCTAATTATAAATATTAATTTGGTAATTGATTGACGCAGGTATGGCATGCCCTCGTTCACCAACGTGCTGGAGTCCATAGCCAAGAAGTGGCAAACGGATCGTGCAACACTCCAGAATGCGGGCTCCACACTGATGGATGCATTGAAAGCCAATCAGAATGCTGCTGCGGTGGGCGAGGCCGCCTTTGAGCCGGGGAGCGCCGATGCCAAACTGGCAGAGGCACTAAATGTGCACAAGCAGCGCTTTGATCAGCAGCATGGCGGCTTTGGTCCCGCGCCCAAGTTCCCGGAAGTGTCACGGCTCAATTTCCTATTTCACGCCTATTTAGTTAGCAAGGATGTAGACGTACTGGACATGGTGCTGCAGACGCTCGATCACATTGGACGTGGCGGCATCAATGATCACATCTTTGGCGGCTTTGCGCGCTACGCGACCACACGAGACTGGCATAATGTCCACTTTGAGAAGATGCTTTACGATCAGGGACAGCTGATGGCCGCCTTTGCAAATGCCTACAAGCTGACGCGCAGCGAGGAGTTCCTGGGCTATGCAGATCGAATCTATGAGTACTTGATTAAGGATTTGCGTCATCCGGCGGGCGGCTTTTTCGCCGGCGAGGATGCTGATTCGTTGCCTACGCATGATGACACCGTGAAAGTGGAAGGTGCTTTTTATGCCTGGACCTGGCAGGAAGTGCAGGATGCGTTCAGAGCGGAAAAGGTACGCTTCAACGATGTCAGCCCGGACAGGGCTTTTGATATTTATAGTTTTCACTATGGCATGAAGCCAGGTGGCAATGTGCCGCCGGACAGTGATCCACATGGTCATCTCACCGGCAAGAATGTGCTCATAGTGCGCGGCTCCGAAGAGGATACGTGCTCCAATTTCAACATGGAGTTGGATCAACTCAAGCCATTGTTGCGCACGGCCAATGATATATTACATGCAGAGCGAGATAAGCGTCCACGGCCCCATCTGGACACAAAGATCATATGCAGCTGGAATGGTTTGGTGCTATCAGGGCTCTCCAAGCTGGCCAATTGCGGCACATCCAAGCGGAATGTGTATCTGAAAACTGCCAAGGAACTGATGCAGTTTCTGCGCACGCATCTCTACAATGAGGAGCAGCAACTGCTGCTCCGCTCTTGCTATGGCGCTGGCGTCCAAGACAACACGTTGGAGCAGAATGCGTAAGTTGAGCCTAAGCCAAAGCTGTAACTATAAATCTAAAGAAAGTTCTGGTTGCAGTGTGCGCATCGAGGGCTTTCTGGATGACTATGCGTTTCTGATCAAGGGACTGCTGGACTATTACAAGGCATCGCTGGATATGAGCGCTCTGCGCTGGGCCAAGGAGCTGCAGGAAACGCAGGACAAACTCTTCTGGGACGAGAAAAATGGCGCCTATTTCTACTCACAGCAGGATGCGCCCAATGTAATTGTCCGGCTTAAGGAAGGTGCGTTATTGAACCTACTTCTAATTATTTGTGATTTATTTGTAATCCTCCTAATCTCGGATCGACAGATCATGATGGCGCCGAGCCGTGTGGCAACAGTGTCACGGCGCGCAATCTCACCCTGCTGAAGCACTATTACGACGATGATGCGTATTTGCAACGGACCGAGAAGCTCCTTAATTACTTTGCCGATGTCTCGCCATTTGGCCATGCGTTGCCCGAGATGCTGTCAGCGCTGATGCTGCACGAGCACGGTCTGGACCTGGTGGCAGTGGTCGGTCCGGATTCGCCAGATACCACACGCTTTGTCGAGATTTGTCGCAAGTTCTATGTACCTGGCATGATTATCGTCCATTGCGATCCGCAGCATCCGGACGAGGCGTGCAATCAGCGACTGCAGACCAAATTTAAGATGGTCAATGGAAAGACAACCGTTTATATTTGCCATGATCGAGTCTGTCGTATGCCGGTTACCGATCCCGCACAGCTCGAAGAGAATTTAATGGCGAACTTCTTCAAGGAGCGCATCTAAAGCTTGACATTACTCGAATTACCACTTAAGGTTATATTACTGTTATTATAATTACTATTAACAATGTTGTTGTTAAGCTTCTAAAGCTTAAATCGGTACTCGGAACTAGTTGTATTCTAGTTGTAGCTATTCTTCTCCTTACTATTGTATTATCCATGTTTATGTGTATCGTCGGCTTCTCAATAAAAAAAAAGACTTAGGCACTTTTCTTATTTCTAGAGTGCTAGGAAAAACCTACCGATTTTTTAGAATTGATAGCGCTGGTCCTCTTGAAAATTTATCAGAATATGACTGAAATAGAGCTGATACGCATAAAAATTATATTATGTCTTGGAAATATCCTCAATATCTCGAATCGAATTCAAAGATTTTTAGAATGAGCAGAAAAGTTAAAAAATATTTAAAAATAGTCCTTGTCTTGAAAAATCTGAATACACAACAGAAAGATTATTCTAACAACCATGATACAAACATTTTTCTGTCCATACATCTCAGACTTATCTCTGTCCATACATCTCAGACTTATCTCTTCGAGACCTGTATCAAATTTATTTTCCGTAAGAAGACATCAAAATTATCCTAATAGCTTTCAAGCTATGAACAACTTTTTGATTTTAACCCTCTTCTGACTGAGATTGGTCAAGTGTTGATGGAGTTGATTCTTGGAAATTATGCCGAGCTAGAGTTAGCTTCCTGAAAATCACATTTCCCAGCCTTTTAACTCTTCCTAAAAGTATGCCATTGATTTTAGGGTTCACCCAGTAATAGGCGCAATATTTTAGAGACCCCCCCCCACACACACATGCTCGCATACACTTAGAGAAAAGTTGCGCACGCCCTTTCTATGGATATGTTTAGGAAATTGTTTAATTGTGACTTTTCCATTTATTCTCGAAGAATGCAGTAATGTGCACACTTCATGATGATTGCACTGTTAAATAGTTGTTAGATAAACACAATCGATATAGTTTTTTACAAATGCTTTTAGACGGCTTGTTTCGGTAGTTTTGTATATATATATAGTCTGAATCACAATATCGTATCGCTGTCATATATAAACAATTTCTTAAATAGATCCGCTTGTAGATATGTCAACAGACGATGACGATGACGATAAGAAAATTACGGGTTATCGTCGTCACAAATACAACACATTATTTTGTGCATTTATTGGAATAGTTTGTTTGGTTCTCTCTCGCTCTCTCTTTGTGGCCGGCGTTCTCAGCAAATAAAAACAAAAACAATTAAATACTTGGCATTGTGATTATTTGTTGTTTGTTATTGTTAAGTTGTTGTTGTGATTGCTGCTGCTGTTGCTGATGTTAAACGTCGGCATAGAGAGAGAGGGAGAGGGAGCCACAGAGAGAGAAAGAGAGAGAGACCACACAGGGGCGTATAAGAACTAAGCTAAAAACTAAATGCTCGCCCTGCGCTCGAGTCCGGAGCCATGTGTCCGATAATGAGGTGAACTGTGGCCCAGGACGCGACGGCAATCAGCGCAAAAGAACTAAATGTATGGAGAGAACAGTTCGGTAATCGATCGTTTGTAATCGATAATCGATAATCGGTAATCGGTAATCATAATTCGTAATCATATATAGTAGTAGTAATAAAAATAATTTAGTTGAAATTCACATTCATCACATTGGTTTGCACTCAGCGGCGAACCACCTGCCCCGTGCCCGTGGTGTTGTTGCCCGCGGCTGCAGCAGCAGCATTAACTACAGCTCAGGTGTCCGCATCGTTAAAACTCATCGCCGCATCGAAACTGTCGACAATCGTCTCCATCCGTTCGTGATGCTCGAATCGCGCAAATTTACGCTCCATCCGGGTGAACGAATGCCGTCGCGAGTGCCGTGTCCGTCGAAAGAAACGGAAGCGTGTGTCCTCCTCCTCCTCGTCGTATTCGGGCGCCGAGACCGAATCCTCATCCGTTTCACGCAGGAATTCCTTGGGATCACGATGGATCTTAAAGATTTTCGTCGCCCCATGCAGCTTGGAAATGGTGCGCGATGCATTGATGATGCCCCGCTCGGCCAGCTGCTGTTTGCTGTGTGTGCGATTCTTGACGGCCGTCAACCGATTTGTGATGGAAACAACGTTGAACAGCTTGGACAGTTCCGAGTCAACGCAACGGGATTCACGACGCAGGTTCTTACCGTTTTTCACATATATAAAATGATTAATTTGATTATCGGAGACCAGACTGGCGGTGGGAGAGCTGGAGCTGCCATTTCCATTCCCACTCCCATTCCCATTCCCGCTTCCATTTCCATTCCCGTTGGTAGCGAGGCAGTTGCTGCTGTTGCCGTTGGACGTTAACAGCGTTGGAGTGGAGGGCGGCGCGGGGGGCACGTGTGGCATTGTGTAGCAACGCTGACGTCCCTCATACAGGTTGGCAACATTATGCCGGCTTAGTCGGCACGATTCCGACTCAATTTCTTCGTGGTCTGAGCTCGGCATATCCATGGCCTGCGGCGAAAAGCGCATGTATGTGTGTGTTTATTTTTGTATGTATGTGTATTATTTGTATGTGGTGTGTGAGTGCGAGTGTGTGTGTGTGTGGGTGCGTTCGCGTGAGTGGGCAGACAAAAACGAAGAAAACGTTGAGAGTTGCACATTTGTTATACTCGAAACAGTTGTATTTGGCACATTTGTAATATATAGAAGATGGCTGCTTACCTGCAACAAGCCCTCCACTTCCGAGTATTGACGATCCGTCAGACGGTGCAGTTGTTGATCCATTTTTGCTAAACAACAACAACAACAACAGCATAACAAAAATACGACCGAACGATACCGATACTTTTTGTGCACAGCAACCCTGCGCACTGCGCAGTCCGAAAACGATACCAATACCAATTGTGCATCCCTTAATTACTCAGTGACAGCATAATGATGAACATCTGGCAACGCTTACTTTAGAAAATACTTGTTGAACGGGCAGTTAAAAATAAAAGTGTGTACTTTAGTCAATTCAACGTTGTTAATCGCTTAATCAGCAGAGTTTATTGGTGTAGCAGACACATGCATTTTCAGAGTCAGTCTTTCGTTCATTTTTTTATTTTATGTACAAAAATTAACAATAACAAATAATACATTTTTTCACCATAGCTGATATCCTGTCCGACATTTTAGTCTTTACCACCCAGTATACCGCAACGAAAATACTAACGGCAGGGAAATGCACACAACTCGAAAGGTAGCCGTGTGCCTCAGCTTCACCCTCTGCTTCCACCTCTGTGAGATTCTAAAAGCAAAGAGTCATGTAGAGGCCGGTGGAGCATTACACGTGTATAAGGAGACCTACACTCATTTGGGTAGTTCTCCTGATTATTATGCTCCAGAATACGGCGTTGTTCAAGCGGATCATTGAATGTGTTGACACTCTGGCGGGAGATGTGCTTGCGGTACATGATATTCAGAAGACCATACAAGAAATCCAGTTCAGTCTCCTCGTCGTGGCAACCGTCCGGCAGCTGAGCGAGAAGTGCGCGTTTCTCGAGCACAAATTTATCAATTGCATCATCAACTGCCTGCTTCTTCTGAAAGAACTTAATGTAGAGCTGTTAAGCGGGCTTCGTTCGCGCATGAGTCGGATGGCATTCTTCCATGTCTCTTTGCGTACGCCTTTCCACCAGGTGGAGGCAATGGCGAAGAACAGTAACGATATGCCCTTCAATGCATTCTTTTCACTTAAGGTTTCCACTTCCTTATAGGTGACTATATTCGTAATGAATTCTTCGACCTCGAAGGAAAGCAATTGCTGAAGCTGCCCTGCTTTGTGGAATCTGAGCCATCGCCAACATCATTTCCAGCGGCGTTGGCTATCACTATGCCCGTTCAGGTGGTGACTTGTTAAGTGAAAAAAGAGCAATAATTTATAGGGTTGCGTTGTGTTTGCCAGTGAATCATAATGAAAGACTAAACATTGGTGTTATCAATATTTAAAAATATAAGAAGCATCGACTCTGTTGTTGTTGTTAAAACTTTGATCTTTTTGCCGGCACGCCTTTGGCGCTGATTGAGAGTCCGAAATGCTGCTGGGAAAATTTTGTCTCTTATTTTTGGCCATGTGTCCGCCGACGCGACAAAGTGATTTTGTCCAACGACCAACGCATGTTGATGCTGTTGTTGTAGTCGATGATGTCACGACTCATTATGTGTGTGTGTGCGTCTTTTACTCCGCCTCGTTGTTGGCCTCCTGCGGCGTTTTTCGCCGCTTGCGAATTCCCTCACTCTTGGCGTCTGCTGGAGTTCGACCCCGTTTGCGGCAGTTTTCGAATTTGTGTCTCCTTGCCTACGCCTTGCCACCAAAAGGAGGCCATGCCGTAGAACAGCAACGATATACTCTTCAAGGCATTCTCATCTTATAGGTGACTACGTTTGTAATGAACTCTTCGTGTTTGCGAGCACCACCAAATCGATGGCTGCACGCGCTGAAGCTGCCCTTTGATATGGCAATGGTGATTTCACCAGTGGAAGCAATCGCGCTCCCTGCTGCATTCACCGCTGAAGATCGAACAGTTTCGATGAGTTCCCGAAGTTGCTCACTGGTCACATGAATGCTCTGTGCCATATTTGTGCAAATTGTCAATAGCTGTGAGTAATACGCTGAACAGATTATTTATACCGGTCTCCAATCATACCATTGTAAAATTAAGCTTCGAAATAGCTCTCTGGAGAGAGCAGAGACCACAGTGTGAATGTGTATTATATATGTATTATTAATAATAATAACCTTTTATTTATACATTGGTATGAACGCACAATTGTAATGTTTATACATATGTATGTATGTATGTATATGTAAATAATCGAGTGTCTATACTTCCATATGTAGATAAAAGGCTAATAAATTTGGTGTCAATATTATCACCCACTTATCAATTCTCGAGAACTCATAAATATAAAAGCAGCACCTGAATGCTGAACATGCCCGAGCAAGTTAGTTTCGCAATTACTTAATAAAAAAAACCCCCTTACATTATAACATATGTATGTGTGTACGTTGAGCAAACAAGAGAAAGAGTGCGAGCAACAACGGGAGCAACAATTGCCGATTTATTCGAACTCGAAAGCTTCCACTCTGAGAGCAAACTTTTAATTTCACAATAAAAAAAAGCTTCAATATTATTTTCGTGCCAGTTTTGCAGTTGACAGCACAGCAGCAGCCGCGTTTGTACCGTTTGTTTATTTACTCTTAGAAAATGACTCAGTTGTCGGACGAACAGTTTCTTATATTAATCGAGACGATTAAATCGCTGGCACCGCAACAAGTCGAAACTGAGCAGCAGTCGAAGGGCAGCTTTAGCAATTGCTCGGCTCGATTCAGTGGCCAGCGGGATCATGATGCTGTCGATGAGTTCATAACGTCAGTGGAAACGTACAAAGAGGTCGAGGGCATCAGCGACAAGGATGCACTGAAGGGCATTTCGCTGCTGTTTGACAGCGTTGCCGTCATGTGGTGGCGAGGCGTGCGACGCGAAGCAAAGACCTGGGAAGGTGCACTACAACTGCTGCGGGATCACTTCTCGCCTACAAAGCCATCGTATCTCGTCTACCTGGAGATCTTTGAGATGAAGCAGAATAAGGGCGAAGTCATCGATGCTTTCATATGCAAACAGCGCGCTCTGCTCGCCAAGCTGCCGGAGGGGCGCCACGACGAGGAGACTGAACTGGACTTCATCTACGGACTGATACTGCAAAAGTACAGGGAACACATTCCACGGCACGAAATCAAATCCTTTCGAGAACTGCTTGAACGCGGCCGCACAGTGGAGCGCACGGGGCATTAAAATGTTCCTCCAATATTTAGTTGTTATTTATTAAATCTTAGTTAGTAAATAAATATATTTATATGTATGTACATATGTAGATTTGTAAATATGCATTCTTTATTTAGTAAAGGAAATACAATTTATTTTGGATGTCAAAAAATAAAACTGTTCATTGCCACCATTGACCACTTTTTTTTAGCATCTTTGAGGTAAATATTGTTATTTGTTAGTTATTTCTATACATACATATGTTTGTTTATGTAAATAATTACATTCGTTATTTACAAACAAAATTAAGATCTTGTAGATAATTTCAAACAAAATAATATGTTTAGAGTTAGAGTTTTGCGATTATTATTTGTTTCAAACTAATGCTTGCCATCTTGTGGACTCAGAATTACAATAAATCACGAATTTGCCGCCTGGCGCAGCATCACATAGATATTCTCCTTAATCCAATCCTTGTTGTAGGGCGCATAGGTATTGGTGGTCTTCTGGTAGACCAGGCAGGTGATATCGATCAGTGTGTCCATAAAGTCAAACAGCTGACTTATGTCATATGTGATAGTCGGTATCAGCGGATTGCTGCGATTCAGATGCTCCTCGTAGATCTGACAGACGCCCTCCATGCACCCATTGACGCTCTCGTAGTCGCAATAGGTGCGCGTCTCCGGCTTGGTGCACGTCTGCACCAGCAAAATCGTATGCGACATTTATTTGTCAGTTAACACTATATTTCTCGCTACTACTGTTAACCGGAAAAAGATGTAAATCAGCTGCTGCAAATGATCATCTGATGTGTAACTGTAACATGCGCCTGGAGTATTTTACTTACAATTCCCTTTTATTAAAGTTTCAAGCGTCGTTTTTCGTTCCTTATTGCTCTCTGCTAATTCTAAGCACACACAAATGCACACACAGAGTGCTGTCAAATGTCAAACAGAAAACACAAAGCATAAAATGAGTACATTTCAAGGCCTTAAGCGAAAACGAGGAAGGAGAAATGAAATAGTAGTTTGCAAAAGATAACGGAACTCGAAAATTGATGGAGAAAATGTTTAAAATGTTTGTAATAACTTGAAGAGCATTTTTTATAAATAGAACTCGAAATATTTACCGTGCCTTATTTGAGCAAGCATTGTTTTAAGGTATGCAATTCAATAGAGTTGTTAAAATAAACAAAAATGTATGTATTTATATGTAAATGCAATCCCTGCGCACCCCCCAATAAAAACGCCATTAAAAATTGTGGTTTAGTTTGGTTTGATTTTGTAATTTCTTATTTCTTTTGTTTGTTTTCTGGTTTCAGTCTTTACAATTTACTTGGTTTCTGTGTATCACAGTCTCTTGTGGTCATCGATAGGCCCCCAGCTTGATGTGAATGCAGTAGCCTCAGTCATGGATGAGGAACTGCTTCCCATCGGGGAATGCGGGCGATTGTTGTTGTTGCGTCCAAGGCGGCCAAATTGCTCCAAATTGCTGGCGCGCGCAACAACAACAATGGCCATAATGGAGTGGATATCCAATGTTTTGGAAGAGAGAGATGGCACTACGCGCCTACAGATTCTGCACAAGAGACTCGATTTACAAATAATTTCGGGCTTTGCGACTGTCGCCAATAAGCTGGAGCAACAAAATAGCGACGAATCCAAAGCGCCTGTGTGTGAGAGAGATAGTGGCGTGCCCAATGCTTGCCAATTTAAGGCGATGCTTCACAAAGGAGCAAGGAAGCCAGAAAGTGACAACTTAGCGTGCCAATTGCACGCATGGCGACTGCATAGCCATCGTAGTGCAATGTGTTAATCACTAGACCTAAAAAGGTCTTATGAACGAGGTTTTTGTTAAATCTCCACAGGGAAGATTGGGTTTTGTCCACGACCAATTCGCAACAGCTGCTGTCGCGCCAGACGCAAGCAGCAGAGAGTTAGTCAATGCCACACCAGGCAGATTCGCAGTTGGCGACAAAGCTGCACTGCGCCGAAACACACTGCAGAGTGTTGCCAGTGCGAAATTGCCTGTGCAAAATTGCCATCTCTCTGCGCTCTTGCGACACGCAAAGCAAACTACTGTAAACTCCCGTGGACGTGTTTTGGTTTTGCCGCATTAACTAAGGACCAACGACAGCAGCATCTGCAGTCGCGAACTCAGCAGACAAGTGCCGATGTCATTCGCTGCGCCTGCCGAGGCCGGCACAGCGCTTTCAATCCGTCAACTTGAGCGCCTCGTGCGCGTCTGCATCTGCGCTGCATTGGCACTATGTCAAGGCAGCGGTTTGTGAGCGAAAAGGAAGCGGCGGTGGGCAGGGCACACACAACACCCAACACGGCTCAAGGCGCTGCGCCTCAACGCAGTCGCGGCAGAGATAAACGACGACGATCGCCACACAAAGCTTATCTCTGCTGCCGTTCCGAAGAACGGCAGCGAAAAAGCTCTGCTTGGTCAAAGTCACCGCCTCGCTGCTGCGCTGCATCAAACGCAACGCCTTTGCCTGGGGGCGGAATGTGTGTGCCAAACTCATCTCCGTTTCCAGTCACTCGGTGGTGAACCAGAGCTCACCGATTGCAAAATTCAAAAAGGTGCATAAAAGCAATCAATTACGGCGTTCGTAGCCAAAAATAGCCGCAGGCGCAGCGTGAACTTTAAATTTCGACATCGAAATGTCGACTATGTGTTGGTGTTGTTGTTGTGTGTTGAAAACTCAGCTATGTTTGCCGACACACCACTTGGCGCTGATTGAGAATTCGAAATGCTGCTGCGAAAAAGCTTTAGCTCTCTCATTTTTGGCCATGTGTTCGCCGACGCGACAAAGTGAGTTTGTGTTGATGAGACGATGACATAGGCGCCCTGCGCATGTTGTTGTAGTCGATGATGTCATGTCTCATATGTGTGTGTTTGTGTGTGTCTTTTAATCCTCCTCGTTGTTGGCCTCTTGCCGGGCCTGTCGCCTCTTGCGGCAGGCGTCAAAAGTGTGTCCACGGAAATTGCAGTAGGTGCAGCGTTCAACGCGACGTGCACCACGTAGCGGACCCTTTGCATGCTCCTCATCCTCCTGATTATTGTGCTCAATGATGCGGCCCTGTTCGAGCAGATCCTTGAACGTATGGACACTCTGGCGGGAGATGTGCTTGCGGTACTTGATATTTAGCAGGCCATACAAGAAATCTAATTCAGTCTCCTCGTCATGACGACCCTCGGGCAGCTGGGCGAGGAGTGCCCGTTTCACGACGACAAAGGTATCGATGGCTTGACTATCTTCCTGCTGCTTCTCGAAGAACTCCATGTAGACCTGGTAGGCGGGCTTGGTGGGCGAGAAGTGTTCACGGATGAGCCCAATGGCGTCTTCCCAGGTCTTAGCCTCCTTGCGAACTCCCTGCCACCAAATGGAGGCCATGCCGTAGAACAGCAACGATATACCCTTCAAGGCATTCTCATCCGAAATGTTTTCCAATTCCTTATAGGTGACTACGTTTGTAATGAACTCTTCGACCTCGTCGTGTTTGCGAGCACCACCAAATCGATGACTGCAGTTGCTGAAGCTGCCCTTTATCTTGGAAGTGGATCCGTCGCCACTGGCAGCAGTAGCGGCAGCGCTGCCAGCTGCGCTGACAGCAGACACGCGAACGGCTTCGATGAGCTCACGCAGTTGCTCGTTGGTCATTTGGATAGTTGCCATGGTTGATTATTTAAAAGCCACACACTTTGTTTTGTAAATATTTTGGCAGAATTTTGTGTTGGAAACAGCGAACAAAGCCAGTTACAGTTGGCGAATGTTGCCGCTTGCACTTGTTGTGGTCGTTGAGGACTGAAGTTCCGTTTGCCGGTCTGCCACCTTTTATAGGCAGAGCATTGTGAAATTTATTTTCGAAAAAGTTCGTTCCCAAAGAGCGAAAATTTAAAGAGCCAGAGAGAACGAGAGAGCTATTTGTGTGCAATTGTTATTGTAGTTTGTAGTCACTCGATTTCAGTGAGTCAGTCATTCTCCCGCATTATCTGTGGCTTCGAACACTTAAATGTATTTATTATTTTATACGCAGGTCTTGATAAAATTAGTCACTGATAAAAGTATTTATACAAATTATTGGTTAATAATCAACAGCCTATGAAATATGTATATTTTGTGTTATTTTTAACGATATAAACAAATACATGCATGCTTAAAATATAAAAACCATAAATTAATTAAAACAATACAATCAGAAAGTATAATGTAACACGTGTATAATTTCTGAATATCATTTTCTGCAGTATTGCTAAGAGATTTACTTTTTCATGTTTTTAATTAAGAGGCGAAAACGAAAAGCACGAGGAAACGAAATGGTGCAAACTCTAAGAAATTATGCCAGAAATTGAAAACGGTTGGAAATTTTATTATTAATTTTTATTACGCAGCGAAGAACAGAAAATATGTATCATGCGTTATTTGAGTAAACAATATTTAAAAATATACAATTTCTAACGCAGTTATTGTTCATGTATCAACAATGCATTTTCGTTTTAATTTCGTATTGAAACGAAAAAATGTCAATGAGT
Source organism: Drosophila mimica (assembly GCA_037043585.1). Taxonomy (NCBI): domain Eukaryota; kingdom Metazoa; phylum Arthropoda; class Insecta; order Diptera; family Drosophilidae; genus Drosophila; species Drosophila mimica. The sequence continues at coordinate 1,128,069 of JBAMBE010000437.1, forward strand.
CGCTAATAATTACAGTCTGTTACATATACAGCTATTTCCCACATTTCACCAGCATATGTACATACATACATACATACATGTACATATGTAATCAACAGCACAAAGAGAGCGTCAAATGTACGTACACACTTGCACACCTACACAGAATAAAGAAACAGTAACACTCTCGAACGTGTATTTGTATGTATGTATGTACATATGTGCGGACTAGTGTTCACCGTGACATTGAAAACATCAACAAATGCCGGCTTTTTGAAATTGTAAACATTTCCAACATAAAAGTATCCCTCTTTAAGCACTCAGAAAGGGTTTCGATAGCAATAAATTTGGTGGACTGTTTCTAAAGTATAATTCTTTGCTCAGAAAATCATTTCTAAAGTATTGAGAGCATAATAAATAATATCTAAATATCTAATTGTTTAAAAGTTGAATTTGTTGCGCATTAATCGCGGCGTTGCCATAACGAGTGGCAATATTGCCCATTAGCTCGATTGTATTGAACTAGTTCCTACAATTTTGCTTCAGCAAACTTTCCCGCGTAACTACAAATTGTACGCTCAGCTAAATATTTTTACTATTGACAAAACAAAACACAGAAAGGAAATATGACGGAGGAATATTACGTTGAACGTATTGAAGGCAAGCGGATAAGAAATGGAGTAACTGAGTACTTTCTTAAATGGAAGGGATATCCACGCAATCAAAACACCTGGGAGCCGATAAAACATCTTTCTTGCCCCGATATGATTGCCGCATTTGAGAAGTCGGAGAAGATCAAAGCTCGTGCCAAACAGTACAAATCATCGGGAATTCATAATACACATGTCAGTGAAATCAAGCGGAATTTTGGATTCGGTCGCGGGTTAATTCCTGCAAAGATCCTGGGTGCTTCCGATTCCACAGGAGAGCTAATGTTTCTGATGTCTTGGAAAAATACTAATCTTACTGAACTGGTGCCTGCCAACCTGGCCAACATTAAATGTCCACAAGTCGTTATTGAATTTTACGAGAAGCGTCTTATTTGGAATGACGACGTCGACCAAAAATGCAAGTTCCCTGTGAAAAGGGAGAATGCAATAAAGACCGAGTTGAAGGACGGTGAGAAATAAGCGGTAAACGGCGGAGTAAACGGTTAACGCATACATACATATGTATTTCATATATATGTATATGTATTGCGTCGCAAAAATGAATATACATATTTTGTTAATTTTGTGTACATAAATTTAAATGATCAAATGATCTATGAAGTTGTAATTTTGTTTTGTTTAAATAATTAAATGGAGTTTATTTTCATATTGCTTTTTTTTGGCTGGCGGGCGATAATTTAAATTTTAGCGCCGACTCAAAAATAAATATAAATTAGAGTTGCCACCGAGTTGGTGAAAGTATCGGAACAGTAATCAGTTCACGCTTCATGCTCCGCCACGAACCACAAACACTGTTGAGCAGTTGCTGCGAGGTGCGTTTTTTTAGTAATCTCGTGAAAATTGCGAAGTATTGTGCTATTTGGCGATTTGCACGTTACACCGCATAATGCCGAGAGTGTTTCGCTGCCGTTGCTACATAATGATATAATTTTTGTGAGGCACAACGATGAAAATGCTGGTTATTTTGCATATTACAGGAATAGCAGGCTGGCGCATTTGCGAAATTGATGTGAACTTGGGCATTGGTGAAGCGTTGCCGCCGGCTGAGAGACAGACGTCACCGATATGACCACCAGCAGTGAGGATGTGCTTCTGCAGATGGGCGAGGTGCGTTACAAGAAGGGCGATGGCACCCTGTACGTGATGAACGAGCGTCTGGCGTGGATGGCGGAGCACCGAGATACGGTGACCGTTTCGCATCGCTATGCTGACATCAAAAGTAGGCAAATGTTTAACATTGTGTGAGGAGGAAACTAACGGTGCTTTATTGTTGTTGCAGCACAAAAGATCTCGCCCGATGGCAAGCCAAAGGTGCAGCTGCAGGTGGTGCTCCACGATGGCAACACATCCACTTTCCATTTTGTTAATCGCCAGGGCCAGCCGGCCATGCTCTCCGATCGAGATAAGGTCAAGGAACTGCTGCAGCAGCTGTTGCCAAATTTTAAGCGCAAAGTCGACAAAGATCTGGAGGACAAGAATCGTGTACTTGTCGAGAATCCCAATTTGTTGCAGCTCTACAAGGATCTGGTCATAACCAAAGTACTTACCAGCGATGAATTCTGGGCGACGCACGCCAAAGATCATGCACTCAAGAAAATGGGCAAGAGCCAGGAAATCGGCAAGTCTTACTACTCTTACTAGTCATATTCAGGGTGTTTATTTTAATTGGTACCATTATTAAATCATTATTAGGTGTTTCTGGTGCCTTTTTGGCCGACATCAAGCCGCAGACGGACGGTTGCAATGGCCTTAAATACAATCTTACCTCAGATGTCATACACTGCATTTTTAAAACATATCCCGCCGTTAAGCGCAAGCATTTGGAGAATGTGCCGGGCAAAATGCCTGAATCGGAGTTCTGGACCAAGTTTTTCCAATCCCATTATTTTCATCGGGACCGCCTCACAGCTGGCACCAAGGACATTTTTACCGAGTGCGGCAAAATTGACGATCAGGCCTTGAAGGCGGCCGTGCAGCAGGGTGCCGGTGATCCGTTGCTGGATTTGAAGAAGTTTGAAGATGTGCCGCTGGAGGAGGGGTTTGGAAGCGTTGCCGGCGATCGTAATGTAGTCAACAGTGGTAACATTGTACATCAGAACATGATCAAGCGCTTCAATCAGCATTCCATCATGGTGTTGAAGACATGCGCCACTGTTAATGCCCCATCTGGCTCCATGGCAAATGGTACAAGCATGGCCAATGGGCCACTTGGTCAGTCCAGCTACACCAACGGCCTCAATGGAAAGGCCTCAAAACACACGGTCGAGACTCCGGTCAGTGAACAAGATGTGCCGCCAACGAAGAAGCGCCGTGTAATGGAAAAGATACGTTACGAAGATCTGGGCAATCCGCTGAGCGAATCAGATGACGATGCACCACAATCGACCAATAAAGCTAAACATTTTGAGCTGTCCAAAGTGGAACGTTACCTAAACGGTCCGCTGCAAAATCAAATGTATGAAAACCACAGCGATTCACTTGCCCTCGACTATGTGCAGTACAAGCTGGTGCGCAACTCAGAGTCTTGGCTGGATCGTAGTGCCCAGCGCAATGTTATATGCTCCAAGGCGGCGGTTAATGCTCTAGGTGAGCTCAGTCCAGGTGGCTCTCTTATGCGTGGCTTTCAGGAGCAGTCGGCAGGGCGTAAGTTTACAACATAGAATATATGTATATATATATGTATATATATATATATGTGGATGGAGTATTTATGTTGTTTTAATCCTTGCAGAGCTGGTGCCACTGGATTTTCAACGCGACCTGCGACACTTGTATCTGTCGCTGCAGGAGCTTCTGAAACACTTTTGGAACTGTTTTCCACCCACCACGGAGGAGCTGGAGTCTAAGCTGCAGCGCATGCATGAGACACTGCAGCGTTTTAAAATGGCCAAACTAGTGCCTTTCGAGGTGAGCGGCACGCCAACCAATTCTCAGATCTATATATATATATATGTATAATCCGAACAAATCTCTTTGTTAGAATCGTGCCATGCACGAGCTCTCGCCTTTGCGATCATCGCTCACACAACACATGAACATGCTGCTGCGCACCGCCAACTCTAAATTTGCCACATGGAAGGAGCGCAAGTTGCGCAACAATAGATAACAAATGCAAAGCCCTCACCAACATTATTATCAACTGGAAGTTCTCATTCAACACGTTCGATTAGCAGCGCAGCGCATTCAAATGCAAATATGAATTACGTACATAACTAACTAAGATATAACCACTGTTTGTATGTGTGTACTCATAAATTTATACAACATCAGTTTGCCGTTTGTTTCTGTTAACTGGTTTACCAGAACAGTTTATCGTAGGTTAAGCAGTGCCCCCTACATTGAAGCCGCATTGCCCCGCCTCCTGTAAGGTCTAACTGCATTAAACCGATATCCCATGGCAAACACAAAAAAAAGAACGTTATAATTTCTTCTAATTAACAGCTTCTTGATAGTTGTTAATCTCAAGTTTCTTGGCCAGCTGCCGACACAATGTCCGCCAGTTCAAAGCGACAATAGAAACTTAAACGTTGTGTTAGTGATATTCCGCACTGGAAAAACTTATTTAATTATCTAGAAAATAAACCTATGCAGGGCTTAATGTATTTTAGTCTGTGGATGAAGCTGTGCCTGCTTGGCAACTGGCACATATCGTTGATGAATGCTGCGTTGATTTTTCCCACAAATTCGGAATATGGTGTAACTTGTTATCAGTTGGCAAGTCTTGCATTTTGTGCTAACCTTAATTCAATTGCAGCTCTTTATGGCCATATCGGTGCCAATTAGTTTGCCGCATCGCAATGTGTTTGTCTCCTATAACTACGAGTTTAATTACTATCATCCCGAGCATGTTTACAAATTTCCACCCATTTTGGTAGGTCACAAGGCATTCAAGTTTGTGCTCTCAGCCTTTTCTGAAAACAAAGTATTTTTTCGAACAAAAAAAGATGGGTCCAGATTTTGCAGAAGACTACCTAACATATCCCACGACCGGAAGAGAGTGTCTGAACTGCACGGCGAGCGTTAGCAGCACAGCGAAAATTCAGCCAGAGAACTTGGCCAAAACAAAGGAAAAGAAGAAGTTGCAGGCGACGCCCAATCGAGAGAAACGCGAATTATCGATGCTAACACGGAAAACCTTTTATGCAATGCTGCGCGACAAACTGGAAAGGTGCGAGTTACACTAAATATATAATCCTTTCAACATTTTTAAACAGTTATTACAAAACAGATCTGCCTATCCTGGTGAGGCTTGTCTGCTGCGTTTGATTTGCGAGACGAATGCCTCAACGCTGGGCGAGATCAATGGATTTCTGGGGAATATTGTGCACGTCATATTTACGTAAGTCATTTGAACGATTGTATCAAGCATATAAAACTAAATCCCTTATTGCGTTGCAGACCCAGCAGCTCCAGCGATGAGCAGCTGCCCTCCATCTACTACCAGGCCGAATCGGATGGATTGCAGCAGCAATGTGCGACTTATAGCACCGATTGTCAACACAACGTCTTGGACCTAATTTCAGCGCCAGTGGAGCAAATACTACACGATATTGCAAGCAAGCGAAGAAGAAGAAAATAAAGTGGAGTAGAGTACTCGAAATATTGCATCTCTCTCTTAGTCATTGGGATATTTGTTAGCCGTTTGCGTTGCCAATTAACAGTTGCGTCTTTAATGCTTCTTTTTAAGTGAGCGCACAGCTCAGTTGATAACTGAACCTCAAGTTGATCATAAGCATAATGTGTCTGGTCCACCTTTTTCTGGCCATGTGTGCGATATGCTTTCATTTGGTTGATTGTCATTTGGCCTTTTTACCTTCCAGCACGCATGGCGTGAGTTATTTCTCAGGATTGGGATTTTTAGTTTGTGGCATTAAGTGCTCTCCTCCCTGCAGGTCTTTGCTGCTTTGGCTGTGCCCCTGGAGCTGCCACATCGTAACGTTTTCGTCTCGTACAACTTTGAGGCGAATTACAACTCGCCCTATAACTGGAGCAAACCGACCTTATTTGTAAGTCTTATTCACGCTGTGTCCATATTTGTTTGGTGGCTATAAAAGCGACGCATTCAATACAATTAGCACAAATTTTAAAAGTCAATTAGCAGCTAAACGCTTGAGATTCACTAAATAGAAATGGATTCCCCAGAACTTGGATTACTTTCACAAATACAATTTGGATTACTGTAGCAAAATGGTCCCATCGAATCGGAGGAGCTGGAGCTATCGCGTAAAACTAACGGGGAGGGGGAACAGGAAGGCCTTGATGAAGATGATCCGGAGCAGGCGCATACCGTAGAGAGCAGCTCAGCGCATGCTCAGGAGGAAGAGCCAGATGCAACTACCATTCCCACTTCAAGTGCTATGCGTGAAAGACGCGCTCTGCTCACCCGAACAAACATTTACCACATCTTGATGGACAAGTTTCAGAGGTTTCTAATTCAATGATATATATGGAGTACATAATTAAAAATAAACTGCTTTCTAGGAGCGGCTTTTCTGGAGAGTCCTGTTTGCTACGTTTAATTTGCGAGACTAGCGCCGCTGAGGTGGCCGATGTCAATGGGGTTCTGGGCAGCCTAATACATGTGCTCTTCAGGTGAGTTGTGCTAAACTCTAATCGATAATTATGATATATCAGATCTTGTCATACAGTCCCAGCACTTCAGAGCCGGAGCAGTTGCCGTTACATTTCTATCAGGCGGAACACGATGGCTGGGAGGATAATTGCCAGCTTTATGCGCGTAATTGTGGCAAAAGTTTGTTGCATATGATATCAGAGCCGTTTGAGGAGATTTTTCAACGCATTGAGCACAATAAAATGTAGTCTACAAATAATAATAATAAAAAAATGATAAAAGATTAAAAGAAAACCGGTTTGTTCCCGATTGAACTAACAATCTTTAGCGTGCAGCACTTGGAGAAATATACTCAAATATCAATTATCTACAAATACACATCTTATTTCTTTGCTACTTTGTTTTGTTGTCTGACCCAATTTCAGGTGCGGCTGCTTTTAATTAGCAACTTTCACTTCTCAAGAACTGTTCTATTAGTCGATACATTTGTGGTTTTGCCGAATCTAATTTTTAGTTCCACGGAATTGGTACTGGTGTTTACAACGTCGAACAATTTTTGAGATGGCCTTAAGAATGCTGAACATCCTGCTGGGCATCTATTTGTGTCAGTTAGCAAAGGCAGCTCTTGTATGGAATACCGGCGGTGAAGTAGCGGTGAGTGTTATATTAACATAATGAATATATTAATATTAATTGAATAACCTATTTTTTTTCAGATATTTATATCCATTGCAATACCGATTGATCTGCCCACACGTCATGTATTTTTGTCGTATAATTTTGAGGCCAGCTACAGGTTGCCACGAACCTGGCACAAGGAACGCGATCATTTTGTAAGCTTTTGCGAAATCGAATTATCGAATTAGGTTAAGTTTGTTTCCATTGCTAATGTCTAGCGCCGTGATAATGGCACTCATATAAGCCCGATTAATGGTTCAGTCGATGACGTTGATGATTACTACGATGACAACGGTGAGGAGCAACAGCACAAGCGCAAAAAACCGAAGCCATCAAAGCATAAAAGGCCAAAACCGCTGCACCACAAACCACCCAAGCGGAGAAACAAGCACAAATCGAAATCAAAGCACAAACCCAAACCATCCGTCGATGACGACAAGAACTTCTTTGCCGGTTATCCGGACAACGTTATAGCCAGACATCGCCGGGAGAATTCGCTTCTCTCACGCAGCAAGTTCTATGAGATACTCAGTCGACGATTCGAACAGTTTGTATAGCTTCAATATAGGTTACGATCAGCATTAAACCATTTCTTCTCCTCCTCCTCCATAGGCACGGCTTTGGCAGCGCTGATAGCTGTCTGTTGCGGCTCATCTGTGAGGCGAACAGCGCGCCGCTGGGCGAGATTAATGGTGTACTGGGCAGCCTGATGCATGTGATGTTCAGTCCGAGCAGTTCACACGACGAGGCCTTGCCCATGGAATACTACAATGCTGAGCTTAATGGCCAGCAGGATAAATGCGAAGCCTACCATGCCAAATGCAGCCGCAGTGTGTTGGACTTGATAACACGCCCCCTGATCGACTATATAGGCAATAAAAGGGCATTGCTTTAAATCATTTATTCTATGTGCTTTTCATAAACATCTTCAGCGCTGGCCAGGCACAGTTTGTCATATACGTACGCGCCTCCTGGCACTGTTTGTTGTCCCGCTGCCAGGCGTTGGCTGGACAGCGTTGCATCAGGCGCGAGTAGGCGCAGAGGCTGTAGAAGAGCGCATGGCGATCGCAGGCATCGCTCTGGCGACTGACTTGCGCTAGTTCCCCGTACTTACTGTGCACCAGCGAGGCACAAGGGGCAAAGTTACTGGCATAGGCCTCGATAATGTCCGGATTGCTGAAGGCTCGTTCCAGCATAGGACGCACCTGGCGGAGATTTAGATGGCGACCATGCAACGCCATTGTGGCATTGAATATGCAGGCCAGGCGGCACTGGGGAGTGATGTAGAGATATTAAATTGTAAATGTTTTGGACCAGTTTTCTTTCTAAGTTCCTATTTAAACTAGACATTGGAAAAAAGAACAATGTCACTTACACTGGGCTGTGGGCCAGAGTTGCCACACTCGCTGTTGTAGACACCCCAATTGGGCAAGGGTAGCGGACAGCACATCTGAACATTCTGTAATTGGATTTGAATTAATCTATTTCTTTTTATTCTCCAAGTTGTTCATCACAAGTTGTTACCTGCACAGATTTGGGTGCTGCTCTGCACTTGGCTGCACCCAAGGTGGCTGGAAGTGTGAGGAATGTGAAGAGCAGCATGTCGACCCACATGCCCCAAAGTTTTTACACAAACTGAATGCAGTTGCATGACTTCAATCAAATGTGTGATAAAAATACATTGAAGTGGCGTGCTGACAACAGATTAGCTGGTGATAAATCTTTCTGCTTGTTGCAGTCAAATCAAACATAATGATAGAACTTCAGATCGGTTATGAATAAAATATCTCTTATTATGGCTTTGAGTTAAAATAAAAGCTGGCTTGATAACTCAATATACGATAATTGTTGGGCAATGACAAAGTAAAGTTGAAACTACACTGTAACCAAAGAAGGAAATATTTAATGTTGTCAACTTATACATTTTTGGAAGTTAAGTGGTTAATCGAAAGCAAAGTTAAAGTAAAACATATAGATTTATAATGTTATTGGAGCGCATTGCAACTTTAGATTAGCTAGATTATATATTAAACTGTGTATCCAAAATAATAACAATTTCTTAATCTTAATCTTCTTAATCTTGGAAAATAAATCTGGAAAAGAAATCAAGTGCGAATGCTTATTTTTGTTTACGTTAAGTAAACAAAACAGCTGTAATTAACTGAATAGGTAGGGAATTTATTATCAAAAGTTTGTTCAAAATTTCGTCATTTAATATGAATGGATATTTTAGCAAATCGGTATGTCTGATGGGACTTATATGCTGTGTGCAGCTGTTGCATGTGGCGCAGGCCGAGAAGCCGCAGAGGAGCAATGAGAATCTGCTTTGCACCCATGTACTGAGCATCAAATTGCTGGACAAATGCTGTGGTAATTCCAAGCCGAGGAATCTGTTAATCAGAAGCAGTCCGTGTGAGGACATCAAGGATGAATATGGCGCAGTGGGTGATTTAACTTGGATGTCGATTAATTAAAAGTAATTTATAATTTCTAGTGTCATTATGAATGTATTTTCAATCACTGGGGACTGTTGGGCGAAAACAACACGCTGAATATGTCCAATGTCAGTTTGATGATAGATCAGCTATACGGCGTGGAGAGCGAGTACTCAAGTTATGGTGAAGTGCTCAAATCTTCGTACCAGCATTGCAATAATCTGAGCAACATTTTCGTTGACATTGCGCCCGAATTAGGAGCACCATCAAAAAATGAGATTCCTTTCGAGGAATGCGATAAAATGGCCATGTTATATAACAAGTGTGCGGCGTCGAATACGTTTCTTAATTGTCCGGTACGCTACTGGCAGAAGAAAGTCGCTGATTGTAACGAAGGTCAGAAGCTGTTGGCCAACTGTGTGGAATTCTTCAGGGACCTGGATTTCAGTGTGCGTAGCAAGACAGCGTGCAGTGGCGCCACAAGCCTCAAGTTACGCTCGCAACGACACCCACCAGACACGCCTTGGTACACGGCCTTCGTCAATTGGCTCCTTTTCTAATCGATTGCTAATCCAACAGTGCAGGATCTTTAATTAGAATTATTTGAAATAAAGTAGAATTGCTGAATTAAGCAAGCTCTAATGAGCATAAGCATTTGATATGGATGGAAACCGATCAATTATAATTTCATTTTCGCAACTCATTTAAAAAAAAAAACCACTATTATATTTAATATTAAGCAATTTATTCGTTAAATATCTACATAATGTGGGTGCGCCCCATTAACTTGTAAAGCGCTTTAGTTATTCGTATATATAGTCATGATCCCCTGAGAGTCATAATCTATAACAAAATAATGCTGCGCAAGTTTGTGGCTATATCAATCTGGCTAGTATTCAGCTTGTTGGTCAGCAATGTGGCATTCGACTGCGGGAAGCATTTGGATTTTGTTGTAAGTGCCTATATATAAAAAGATACTTACGCTTACTGAGTATTTAATATGACTAGTCTCTGCGCAAATGTTGTGCGACGCCCAGGTTGAGGACGAAGCCATTTCGACAAAGTTGCGGCAGTTATATGAAAACACAGGGAACTGTAATGCCACCAGTAAGTGATCAGAAATTGCTATATCTAATTTTTCAATTTATTTAAAATATGTATCTTTTTTTTCAATTGCCAGTGCCTGTTTGAGTGCATCTTAAATTCCAGCGAGGCGCTGAATGGCACTCGACTAAATGTGAACAATGCACGCAGACTAGTTGAGCAGCTGGTGGGCAATTATAATAAGGATTTCGTCGAGGTTTACACACAAGGTCTGCAGACTTGTACGGCAAATGAAACCGATCTGCTGAGGTTAAAAAAGCGACGATTTCTCGGCAGTGAAATGTGTTCTCCTCTGCCACTCTACCTGGCCAGCTGTATTTCGAAAAGAAGTTTTAGCAACTGTCCCCCAGCCAACTGGACACAAAGCAAGGTCTGCGAAGATGCACGCGAATACAGCATGAATTGTAAGAGTTTTCGTGGAGGAGTCTTAGTGGCAGATCTTGTGCTTTAAACCCCACACGACTATTTGAAATAAAGCATTGATTATGGGCTTTAAATAGCTTACATAATTGTCTACTTTATTGATAAACATGTTTGCTAGTAATGCTAAACAGCAGCTCTTTGGTCTCAATGATCTAGTTGAAGAAGACATCATACCAGCTGGGCTGCTCCCGATAGCTAAGCGGATTGGTTGGACCGCAGCCAGCCTCCGGGGCGGTGGCAAATAGATCATCCTCTCCTCCTGCACGCATTTCTGCTGCTTGGGTAATAATAATTAGTGAATTTGTTTTATATAAATTGTAATTCGATTGAACTTTGTACTTGCCCAATTGCTCCAGATTAATGCCCAGACTTTGAGCATGTTGCATGAGCGCTGTGAGCAGCATCTGCGGATCCACATTTCCATCATACTCCAGATCTTGTAGGGAAATCTGCGGCTGCTGGTCCTCGTCCGCTGGACAGCCCCATCCTAATTCATTATTGGGCTCGTCCAGAACCTAATGGAAGAATGAAATAAATAGAAGCTTTGCAAGTGAACAGAATTAAATTTACCATGTTCGCGTCTGGTTCGGCTTCCATAATAAAATCCTTAATGGCTGCCCGCACGTTGATCGCGAGCAGCAGATAACCAAGTACAAATATAACTAAATGATTCATTCCAAATGGAGAGATGAAATATCTGACTTAAACAACGCTCGTTGCCAACTGAACCTTGAATGACTGCTGCGTACCAATTGCCATTAGGTAAGCATTTTGTCATGGGTCATTTAGTGTTCCATGGGCATCAGATTTAAGCTATCCCCAATTATAAAATCAAATGCAACAAATCTCTGATTTTTGTTTATTTTTTATTTTTTTAATACGTCCATAAAAAAGAATAATAACAAATTATTTTGTAATTGGCCCAATTGAGCTCAGCTCATGGGCAATGGAACGTGAGGCAGCGGATTACATTGCTCCGCAAATTGTTTGGCCACGAGGCAGTGCTCATCCGACTTCCACATCTTGGCGGGGCAGTTGAGGAAAGTCTCCGCATTGACGCAGCTGTAGAGCATGGCGGCATAGGGTGAACAGCCCTGGGTGAGAATCTTATACGATTCAATTCTGGCGGACTTCATGTGGCCATGAACTGCAATTGAAATGGGGTTTGGCGTGATGCCTTATTGTAAACATATGAGGCATACGCACTGTTGTTGCGGCAAGTCTCAAATGAGCGTACAATATGGGGCACCACTTCAAGATCCCGGCGATGCACATGCTCCTGCAGATACTCTCGCACCTTGTCCATCTGTAGCTTGCCGTTGACCAAAGCACCCGTTTCCCTATATATGCACTCCGGATAGCACTTTGGAGCGAATCGGATCGGAAACACAAATACTTAAACGTGTACAGTTGACATTTATATCGCTTACCAGATGCGCAAATGCTGGAAATTTCTGATTGGCGGACTTCAGCTGATTTACGTACTTCTGGCATTTTTGTGGCACGATGCCCAGATTGATTTCCGGCGTGCGGCAGCAAGAGTTCACATCCTGCCAAACGTTGCAGAAGTCATTAATTATTCAGGCGCTTATAATGAACAATCGATTCTGATTCAGAATATACTTACGAAATTGTTAAAGTTCGGCGGCGACGAGCAATTGTAGGCGCCGTGGGCGTGGCACAGCAACTCCGACAGCTGCACATAAATAAATAAATATATAAGAAAAAGTTTACGAAAGGGTTGAAGGGGTATCTACTTACCATTAACAATGCAAACCACTGGAAAATCGTTGACCGCATTTTCTCGCAACTTTATATTTGAATGAAGTGTGGCAAAAGAATAAAATTTTGAGCCAGCAAATCGACACTTTATATAGCCGAACCAAATTACATATGAATTTAATGGGCTTGCAATCAACGTTAACGTAATGAAAATAAACTATGGCCTTTGGTCCAATGCGTCAGTTGAAGGTGACACATCCAACAATGTGCAGAAGAGATGGATCGAGTGCGTCGACTGATATGGGAATTGCCTTCGCCCCGCCACCCGACTGCCGGTGCGTGACCAGGCTATGGTAAACAATCAGTTTAAATGGGGGAAATACCTGGAACTAAATGAGCTTAAATACCCGATAAATATATTCATTGAATCATTCTTTTTGGGTATATAGTTGGCCAGTGGCGTTTCACTATGTTTAGATATAATGGAATATGATTTTACATTGTGTATACAATTTATACATTTATTAATTATTTTGTTTAACTATTTATACATTTTCCGTTGCGTTTTTCTTTTCTCCTGCAGAAAAGAAATCTTCAGATTTTCTGCAAATGTAGAAAACTTCACGTAATAGTTTAAAAAGTGAAGTTACAATTCTATATTCTTATATATGACATTGCTTATCAATCTAGAGGATCGTTTTCGCAAAGTTTTTATAAATTCGAAAAGTTTAAAATTTTTTATATATAGGATTGATTTCGTGCAGTTCTTAAAAATTGTTAAAGTAGCATATTGAGAGACGCCCTCTAATGCAATTTTTTATTTTCGGCCACAAAGAGTGCTCCCAAAATTAATTTATAATTATTTCAGAATTTCAGAATTCGCCTTTGTTGCGACAAAGTTATAAATTAAACTCCTGTCCTTTTATTTCAGAGTCCGGCAATCAAGTAGCTAACCCAATTAAAATGTTTGCCGGGCTGTTAATGAATTTACATTTATGCCAATATTCCAGTTGAGTGCTTTCCAAACAAACTTTGCCTTACATGTTGTATTATAAATTGTTACATACCTTTCCTTTAATTATCGCTTCAGATTGCATTTAACTTTAAATCTGATACGTTAAGGCCAGGAGACACTGTTATATTTAAAAAGATTAGTGTTATAGTTATATATAATTTTGGAAAGCATTGTCAGTTGACTTATCTAATCGTTTGAGGCTGCAGCAAAACAATTATTTTCTAGGTAATTTGTGATGCATATCATTTATAAAGGCTCAAGTTGGGATATCAGCATGTCGCACAGTTCAGTTCAGTTCAGTTCAGTTTGGCAGTTGGCAACACCGTTGCAGCCTTGAAATGAAGTTAGTTCAAGTATGAGTAATCCGGGTAATAAGATGGCTGCTGCTAAAAATTTGCCCGTTGCTGTGGTTGCTGTTGTTGTTGCAGTAGTGTTGCTCTTGTTGGTTAGCTCTTTTGCCACCCACTTGGCTGTCAACTTACTTATGTCAGGGCATTGTCATTGTTTAACTTCATCATCGTCATCTCCGTTGTCATCTTCATCCTCGTTCGGTTTCTGTGTCACATGCTCTTAACCGCTAAGCCAAGCGTTGATGATTTTTTTTTGTGCTGTAAACTGAGCTACGTGTTTGAGATTAAAGAAAATATATTTTTTGAGAGTTGGTTGAATTTTACAAATGCAGTGTACCAAAATGTGTACAGCAAACCGCAAACAAACTGCCAAGTTAAAGTACAACAATAGACACTTCAAATACTACAATTCAACGCATCGCAGTCAACTCTTTGAACAATGCGAAAACAGTTAGCTATGAAAGTTTTCGCAGCTGTTGTGGGGAAAATTGAAAAACTTTTGCCACTGTATGTCTTGGCAATCAATTCATAGGACGCGCCATCAAAGCCTTTTCAGTATATATAAACTTGGAAATCACTTTTGTAGCTTACTTAGATATCAAATGTGTGGCGTTAAATTCAATTGTAAATTGAATTGCAAATATCTTATATGATCTGATGGATGAGCGCTTTAATATGAATTAGGATATGCGTACACAAGGCACGCAACGGCAACAGGACATTTACGGCGAACATGTCTTTGCTCCTGCCAATGAATTTTTCATATGGAATTTAAATGCTCTCAAGTGCCAGTTGACATTAGCATTTTCTTTTTGTAGAATGTTGATTTTTTCATTTCAATTTTAGGGCTGTTAAGCAGGTTCACCGAATGTGTCAGACGCACTCAATCCACAGCCGTTTGGGGCTTAAATGTTTGTCATTGTGTTATTATCAGTTGCCTCCATGGCGGCTTTTTTATATAAATACCAGAGTGTGTGGAGTTGTGTTTTGTGTGTGTGTGTGTGTGTGTATTAGAGGTGACAGCTTTGTTTTCGCTGATTTTTTGAATGTGCGTGAGTGTTTTTTTTTTTTCAATTTCCGTATTCTTTCCGGCAGTATAAAGTTGAAGCATCTGGCCGCATATTGTGATTTTAATAAATGTCGACCCGAGCCGCACTTGAGTTTAATATGATTAGATCCGCATTAGAGCTGAACTGTGGCTCAACTTCAAAAGCAACCTCAAAATTAAATCCGTTTGCCAGCATATTTGGAATGATTGGCGGCTGGCCTTCGCCTGAGCAAATACAGCCCAACCGAAAAGGGCAGCAAAATGCTGCACAAACAGTGAGACGACAAATATTTGCATAAATCAAATGAGCGGATTTGCAGGCGTTTAGACCCTCCCAACAAAAAATAATTCAGAATATTCACAACGCACACACACAGACACAGACACACACACACAGAAAGAGAAGAAACACACCTGTTGGTTGGTAACGAGAAAGAGGCCCGAAAAAACAGCAGCCGCCTGTCGCTAGTGTGGAACGCAGCTTTTGGCAAAGCTTTTTGTGGAACGTAAACATTTCGCGCCATTTTGCCGAAGCTAAAGTGGTAAGAACCTATTCGTTCATTGCGGGTGCTTGTTAAGATGCGGCCAAAGGATACTTTCAGTTATCAGCGGCATGTGAGCGAGTGCGGATCGAGCAGCGCCTGCAGAAAGTATGTCCAAACCCAACCAAACCCAACTAAATCCCAACTGAAATCCATTTGAAAACGCAACAATATTTTTTAATTTAAACTAGACGTGTGCAAAATAAATAGTTGTGTAAATAGTGTGTGAGTGTTCGAAGTGCCTAAATTTGTTGTCAAGTTCTTTAAAATAATTGAAATAAATAATATATACGTTTATCTCAAATTGAAATCATTTAATGCGATTTCTCGCAATGAGCGTAAATCATAAGTGAAATGCCATGGCAAATAATCCAGCATTAAAATGCGTAAATGAAAAACATAAGTAGTGTGTGTGTGTGTGCGAGTGTGCGAGTGTGTGTGTGGTTGTGTGTTTCTATAACCAAGCCAACGAAATAGCGAGGAAAACCGAGAAAATCGCTTAAGTATAATCATTTGCGGCTTAGAAGGCGTTAAATACATTTAAGCCGGCGCAAATAAGTGGCAAAGACAAAAGGAACCCAAAACCATTTGGCGAAACTACGGTCAAATGGAAAATCTTATGTTTGCTTAGGCCAACAATAACAACCACAAAAAGCGTTGAGGACTGCAGCCACTCGGGCCTCAATTAACACGACCGCCATAATCAGAGGTATGTAGGTGCAATGGGTGTGTTGTTGTGTGTGTGTGTGTGTGTGTGTGTGTGTATTTGTGTGTGTAGCATAGACAGCAAAAAATCATCTACTGTTTGTGGATTTAATTAAAACGCCAAGCAGAATTCTATACACGCCCACAGAAACACACACAATGGCATACATTACAATGAAAGAGGATGAAGCCAAATAGAAGGATTGGCAATTGGCTATATACTGTGTGTGTGTGTGTGTGTGTGTGTGGGGCTGTATGGAATTGGGTGTGTGCACACCCAGTGCAATATCGATTGTTGAGAACTCCATTAGACGTGGCTATCCGATGAACATAGCAACGGCCTCAAGTTAGAATGGAAGCTAATAATTTATTATTATTATTCTTGTTGTTATCTTGAGTAACAATGGCGGCCAATTGAGGATAACTTGTTGCCTACTTTTGGGCTTTGCATAATGTGCTTGTAATTTTATTTTATTGTATTTTATGAACTTAGGTTAGCACTTAAACCCCAACTTTCGACACCAGTACATCGTAAATCGCATTGTTGATCTCGGGCATATTTGGCCAAAACTTGCAATGCATTAAACCAAATTTTTATTGGCCCAATAAATAACAGATTTTGCCGACTTTTTGTTTGTTTGCTGTTGTTGCTTTCTGTTTCTCTTTATAAGCTTTTGTTGTGCGAATTTTTATGGATTTATGCAAGCAGGCACTCGCAAGCAAATCCTTAGCTTCTGAGCAACAAAACTCCAGAGAAAACCACAGCTATCATTCCACATACTCTCGAGCACTCAAGTTGCTGCAGCGCGTGCCGTTCTGATTTTTGTTGCTTTATTGCTGCACGTACCACCAAGAGTCAAACGGAACGGAAAACCATTAATGGTGGGACAATAAAACGCAACACTTGTTGGCAACGACTCCTGATCCTGCTCCAAATGGCGGGCCATCAAGTTTTGGATAACAGCCAAAAAGTGGCACTCATCCCCATCCAGGTGTGGGAGGCACTCAAGTAGCGAGACAAAGACGGAAGTGTCTGCAAATTATAGTCTTCAATGCTATCTAGGGAAGACGCTTTCATTTCTTAGTCACACATACACACACACACACACACACACATACACACACACACCTCTTACATTCATCGTATTTTACGGATTTAAACCTTTGCCCTAAATTCGGACTTTTGCATTGCTGGTCCATCGTCAAATTTCATTGCCGTCAGTGGAAACATAAAAACGGTGAAAACATTTGCCAATAAAACTGTTATGTTCAGGCCGATCTATGCACATATATTGTAAGGATTAATGTAATTGGGCCTAGGGGAGTCGTATCAGTACGAAAGCTCATATGTTTCTCTGATAGTAAAAATTCGCAATACTTTCGTCATTTACCGAAATGGAAGGCAATCAAAACTTTTGAATTTTATACAAAGTTGTAAAACATTGTTTATAATGAATATCCTGTACATATTTAAAATTGGAAAAAGGGTACAATTACGTTGTACAAAAGTATAGTATTTATATATGTATTCTTGTTCAAAATCCTCAATCGAGTTTATTGAGCTATATCCATCTGTACATCTATATAAGCGAACTGATCTCAGAGGGTTCAAGGTATCTCTTAGTTGAGCTGTCTTGACTAGGCACAGTTTAATAAATATCCAATTTTTTTACATTGACAAAAAGTAGTAGAACTGTTGAATTAAAGAAATTATTAAAAGCTGAAAGTTTCATTAAAAAGTTTTTTTTTTTAAATTATTCAACATTAAGTAAGTAGATTTATTTTTAATGTTAATCAAAATGTTTAAAATTGTAGAATTTCTCTGTAGTTTTAATCGATCCATTGTTAATATATACATTTTATAGATGTGTTAACTGGAAATATTTAAAAAAAATGTACATTTTTGCATACAAATTAGAGGCAGTAAGCCACCAATTAATTCATATAATTTATAGAATTTCAAGTGGAAATCTTTAAGAAATTGAGATTAAAATAAAATATTAAAATAAAATATTAAATAAAATAGCTATTAAGCCATAAGGAATCGCAAAGTCTTGAAACACGTGTATAAATATTAAACACATTTAGGATTAACATAGGTTCAGCATTTCATTGCAAATTTAACGAGATTGTCGGAATGTGGGTACTTTTAAGTATTGTTTACGTGGTATGCGTAACATTTTCTCATGAATTTTCAAATATGGCTCGGCGTCATTGTTTCGACGTTCTTTGTGTTTTCTGATTATGCATATAAAATTTAATGAGCCACAATAATGAGAGCTGAAACGGAGCAACGACGGCTAAAAATAGCAATCAAGCTGCGCTGGCCTTTTGTTGTGCACACGTCCTCACACTGTCCCGGACACTTTATTATCTTCTGCCATTGATAGTGAAAATGTGTTCAAGATAAACATAAGACGTCCACGCAGGCGAGGCAAGCTCCACTTTGTTGCAGCCATCTAATGCTGTATGCCACAAATTGCAGAAAAATTGCACCATTGTGGGTTTCCCTCCCATACGATTGTTATTATTATTAATATTATTATATTTTCAATTCCTTATTGGTATGCCCCACAATTACGCGACGCTGCAGCAGCAGCAGCAGCATCAACAGCATCGATACCAGCAGTTGGCTGGCAACGAAAACATTTATAAGCATTAGAGCAGCAACCGGAAATTGCAAACACCCGCACTTGGAAGTAATCGCAGAGCTTGAGGTACGAGCGTTCCGCATTCCGTATACTCTGGTACTCAGTCAGCCGCAGGAATTCGGTCCACACACACGGACACATTTACAGGCATTATAATATAAACACACCCACACTAAACAGCTTCAAGTGTGTATGTGTGTGTATGTGTGTGTGTGTCTGTTGTCGCCAGCGCCTTTGGCAAATCCATTGTGTGCAATCGCACGAGATTAGATACAATCTTCTATAATAGCACATACGCCGCATGGGTATGGTATGGAGAGAACTGTTTTAGGGGGAAAACAGGGCCAAGAAGGATCCGACAGCAAATAAGTAAACGTTATATCTCCATCTGCTCTGGCCATTTGCAGTGCGTATGTTTTTGTTTGCATTTCATGTGTCCACATAGAATTGTGTTCCTTTCATACCCTATACGCAGCTAATTGGAAAGTAGGTTATTGTTATTGAAACCCTCAACTATACTTTATGTGTTTACTTTAATTTATCAGTATATCAGTGAATAGCTAGCTTTAGTTACGTTCGCAGACATATTTTCATTTAAATTTCAATCTATAAAAATCAAGTATTTATGGCCATAGCTTTCATGACAAACTTGTTTATTCTTGGCGTCATTTGGTTTTTATTTTTATGGAAATTAGTTCAGACAATAAGCAAAGTTTTGTTCTAATAACTAAAAGGCTTTCCAGCTCGGAGACAGAGGATAATGAAAACGAAAGTTATGTAAAACATGCCCCATCTGGTGATTAATGCTATTTTAAATTTCCATTTTATAGGATATCTGCCAGTCAGTCACACTCTTGCGCACAGCATTTATAGTTTGCTTATTTTTGTATTTTTAGCTGCCAGAGGCAATTCTCGTAATGTGCTTTTTATATTTGCGTTTATTTGGGCAAGTTGAAAATATGTTTTGTTGCCAGCCAAGTTGTTCGTCAAGTTGTGAACGCCTTAAATGAGATTGTCAGATGAACACATTTCATTTCCCTATATCTGTTTGGGTTAGTGTATGTGTGTGTGTATGTGTGTGTGTGTGTCTGTGTTGATTTTCCCTTTGCTGAGCTGTCGACCCAAATTTGCATTTACGCCCGATGAATTGAGCCGGACATTTTGATGCCTCGTCGCCCGTTGTGGCTAATTGAAATGAAATATGCAATTAGCCCGCATATTTCAATTTTTATTTACTTTATTTCTTCTTGGTTAAGTCGGCCAGTTTCACATTATTTATGAGGCAATTAGATGCACAACATTTTAAATTTCCTTCCTCATTTTTTGTTTGGAAAATAGCGAATTCGAAATTAACTGTTTTCTTGTTGCACGCCCATTTCCTTTGTTAGCAATAAGCCACAATTGCAGTTGGCAAAAACAATAGCTAACGTGTCTAATGAATGCGCAGAGCCGAGCTGAAAATAAATTTACTCGAGGCATGTGCAGAAATAATAAAGTCGGCTGTTTTATGTTGCGCTAATTTACGAGCTAGGCAACAAAAAGAAAACAGTGACGTAGCACACACTGAGTCAAAAAAGTAGACCACCCTTGCTGATTATGTGCAAAAGAACTGCATATCTTTTGTTGTAATACTAAATACTTAATTATAGTATATAGTATATATCTGTATCCCTTAACGCTTTTAGTGCTGATTTAATATTCAAAATAAAAACAAATTATGCTTTTTATTAAAGTGCTTTTATAAAATATTAAAATTTGCAAATTTTAATTATCGTGCAAAATGTTTGTTGAAAATTTACAAGCTGGGGATTGCCATGAGTGAATCCACTTAGAATTGTATTTGTTTTTATTCCAGCTAATGCATATATAATTTCTATGGCTTTAAAGGTTTTTTCTCTGTGCCCCAAGGTATAAATAAAAGCAAACTAAAAGGTGAGAACCCTTTTGGGTTCGGGGCACATATGAAACGTCGCATCCGGTTACTGTTCGCTTACGATAGTCACTCACTGTGTTGCACGCTTCGTTGGGCACAGCATCTACATATTTATTATCTGTTTATGTGTGTTTGAGAATATTTGCGCGTTTGCTTTTATGCCATGCATTAATGTAACGATGCATCATTTATGCCATTTATTATCAGAATATAAATGCAAGATTTGGGTCCTGCTGACTTGAAGGTTGTGCCACAACGCTCACCCCCTTCCTTGGGGCCACGCCCCTTGCTGCTGGCATAACCTCTAATTTATATTACATGTCGTAGGCCACCTTTTTTGTCTTTGGCAATGTAGATTGCCAACGTCGACGTCCAACTTTTGTGGAAGCTAATGAATTTTTATAGATGCTGTGGCGCCCCAGTCATATTAATAAATCAGGCAAATGGGATCTGGGGGCATTTTAAAGCTGCTGCGCATAAAATGCAATTTTCCACATTGATTTTATGGCGCTTTAAACTGTTGCCCTTATGGCAGAAAAAGGCATTTCACTAGTATCCTTGTTTGCCTGCGGCTTGCCCCATGCAATTAACCAACGCACACACAGAGAAAGTAAATAACGAGGGAGGAGAATACAACATGCCACAAGCTGCGGTCGCCAGTAGCCTGTTAGATTCCGAGCTGAATTGTCGGGCACAAACTCCCTCAATTGCTGCCACAAACACGCACACACTCCGGCAATTGACACATTGAACAGTGCTTTCTTAGCCATTTGTGATTTTTCAAATGTTTTCCAAACAAAAGACAGAACAATTTGAAGAGTTATGGCCAGCATTGTGCAGCAGAGCGAAAATCATATTTTTTAAATATATATTTTGATATAAGAAATAAAAAATAAATAAATAAAAAAATGTGTTGTGTTAAGTTAAAAGAGAAGGCCGATTTGAACGTAATTTTAGTTGTTCTTTTCTATAATGTTAATAATAATAATTAGTACCATAAAATTTTAACAAAATTATATTAGTGCTAGGAATCGAATTGCAAATTCTTCAATTGTCATGATTAAAATAAATGTATTGAATAAGTTTAATTAAGTCATTTACAATTTTTTAATTTTAATTTTAAGGTTGAACAAAGTTATAACTTAAATTAAAAATTGCACTTAACTTAATTTCCTCAAATGTTCTTTAGCCATATTAAATTTAAATTAAATTTAAAGATCAATTTTTTTTTGTGGGAGTTGCCTAAAAAATTTTCGAGTTCGATCTTAATAATATACCTTCTAAGTTTTGTAACTGTAGCTCCTAAATTGCGGGAGATACAGGCATTAATCGTTTATTGTGGGCGAGAGTGGGCGTGGTCCAAAATTTTTTTTCCACATTTATGAAGGTTGTTACTAGCAATATACCTTAAAAATTTGGTGACTTAAGTTTTCAAATTGCGTGAGATATATGGGCTTATCGATTTACACCAACAGGTGTATCGGCTTAGGTAGGTGGAGTGGGCGTGGCCATCCAATTTTTTTTATCGATCTTTGGGGGAGGTACCAGTAAAATACCTTCAAAATTTTGCGACTCCATCTTGCAAATTACGGCAGATATGCGCATTTTAAATTTATAGGAACGAAGTTCCTGGGGGCGGCAGTTGTGGGCGTGGTCCAAAAATTGATATGCCAATCCTTGGAGGAGGTTACCAGCAAATTACCTTCAAAGTTTGGTTACTCTTTTTTTTAAATTTTCGGAGATATACGGAGTTATCGATTTATAATTTCCGCAATATCGGAATTGTCGATTATAGGCGCAGGTGTGGGATTGGCAACACATCGGTTATCGGTTCTTAAAGGCGACTACCAGTAATATAACTACCAAATTTGACGTTCCCTACTCAAAAACTGTGGAAATTATGGCCATTTAACATTTTTTTGGGCGGGAGGGATGGAGGAGATCGGAGCTGGGCGTGGCACATGCCGATCATTAAAGGACCTCGTCAACAACCTACCAACCAAAATTGGTGACTGTATCCATTAAATTGTGAGAGATATGTGGATTTATCGATTTGCTAAAATCGAATTTAGCGGCTTTCTAGCTCCCTAGTGGACGTAGGACCAAATCCTTTGAACTTGAACTTTTGAGGGTACTTTCCAATATATGTTCCAATTTTCAAGTCTCTATATCTAAGGGTGTCGGAAAAACGCGCGTTCATACAGACGGACAGACGGAAAGACAGCACGACGGACATTGAACAAAACCAATATACTATTTTATCTTTTTGGTATAATAGTATAAAAAAAAAAATGTTTGTCTTAGTTCGGTATTTTTTCTTAGTGTAAATAAAGTTTCATCTACACAGGGTCAGCATGAAAGGCACACATCAAGCGTGATACGCCCACTGCCAAAGGAGTAGCAGGAAAAGCAGCTGCAGTAGCAGCAACAATGACCAGCAATAATAACAACAACAAGGACATTCCTATAGGTGGTGAAGCATTAAATAGCAGCGCTAATGAGGGTCTCTGGTCGCCCGGCAATCTTGATGACATCAATCAAAGCGTCGAGCTGAACTGCCTGCTGCAGCAACATTTGGATGCAACGACCTATGGCAATGCCACGGACCACTGCCTCACCCAGTTCGATTCAATACTCTGCTGGCCGCGCACCGCTCGAGGCACCCTGGCCGTGCTCCAGTGCATGGATGAATTACAGGGCATTCACTACGACAGCAGCAGTAAGTGAAAAGACCTTTGACCTACCCAACCAGCTAACTGTACCTTTATTTTCCCTTTAATCTACCTGTGTGTGTGTGTGTGGGTGCAGAGAACGCAACGCGTTTCTGCCATTTAAATGGGACCTGGGCTCAGTACACCAACTACGATGCCTGCGCCCATCTGCCAGCACCGGAGATGGTGCCGGAGTTCGAGACCATTGTGGAGCTGCCGACTATCATCTATTACATTGGCTATGCTTTAAGCCTTGTGTCGCTCACGCTGGCCCTGATTGTTTTCGCCTACTACAAGTGAGTGTGCGGCAAGTGGCATAAAAAAACTTTATATTCTTTCATCATTTCCCGTTCCTGTTGCAGAGAGCTGCGTTGTCTGCGTAACACTATCCACGCCAATTTGTTCTTCACTTACATCATGTCGGCTTTTTTCTGGATACTCCTGCTGTCCGTGCAGGTGAGACGTGTCCTCCGTGCCCAGTTTTCTGTTTTCTGTTTGCTTTTCTTTGTTTGCTTTGTTTTGTTTTTTTTATTTTTATTTTTTTGTGTGTGTTTTTTTAATACCTTGGAAACTTTAAGTGAGGGGCAGTATCGGGAAGTTGTCAAATTTGCAGAAGCTAGAGGAGAAGCAGAACAAGTTGTTTCCAGTTCAATAAATATTGATGAGCATATAAATAATATTCTCGGCTTTAGGGATGGGTACCTTAATTACTTTACTTTCTAAAAAATTCGATTATGATATTGATTTTTAAGCATTAAAATCACATTCTTTTTATTAATTTGTGTAAAATTTCAATGGCTTAGAGGGTATCCACTAGTTGGGCATATACCATGTTGTACTTTAAACTCTGGCATTTACATCTACCATCCCTGCAGATCTCCATTCGCAGTGGTCTGAGCAGCTGCATCGCTCTCGTCACACTCTTTCACTTCTTCACGTTGACCAATTTCTTTTGGATGCTGGTGGAGGGTCTGTATCTGTACATGCTTGTAGTCAAGACCTTCTCGGGCGATAATATACGCTTTAATATATATGTCTCCATTGGATGGGGTAAGTTAAAACTGTGTCTGCGATTTGTAAGGCTAATTAAGTTGCCCCGCTGTTTGGCAGGTGGACCGGCGCTGTTTGTGGTAACCTGGGCGGTAGCGAAGGGTCTAACGGTTAACTACGCCAATTATATGGAGAAGGTAAGCAAATGGCAGTAAAGAAGGCCCAAACACAGCTTGGACTCATCAAAACCCTTAATTCACGCACTAGTATGACATCAACTGTCCCTGGATGGAGGAGACGAACGTGGATTGGATTTTCCAGGGACCCGTATGTGCGGTGCTCATTATCAATCTGACATTCCTGCTGCGCATCATGTGGGTGAGTCCTATTTCGTCCCGTCGCAAATTAAATGCCTTGAGCTACAGCTTTCCCCCTGGATGTCAGGTGCTCATTACCAAACTTCGCTCGGCGAACACTGTGGAGACCCGCCAGTATCGCAAGGCGGCCAAGGCGCTGCTTGTGCTCATTCCGCTCTTTGGCATCACCTATCTGGTTGTGCTAGCTGGACCCTCCGAGTCGGGCTTAATGGGTCACATGTTTGCCGTTCTTCGCGCTGTGCTGCTCAGCACACAGGCAAGTTTTGTTTTGACAGCGCCTTTTTGTTTTTACGCTCTCATCTAGCTCAAATATTTGCTGTTTTGTTTGACAGGGCTTTTGGGTGTCGCTTTTTTACTGTTTTCTCAACTCCGAGGTACGTAACGCTCTGAGACATCATGTTAACACCTGGCGCGACTCGCGCAACATTCAACGCAACCAGAACCGACGGTGAGTGAAAGTTTCAAATAGTTAGTGCCAACTATTCAGACACTCCAGCCCTTAATACAATTCCATGCTTTACAAACCCCCGTCTTATCACCGAACCACTTGGCAGCTACACTACAAAAAGTTTTAACAAGGGTGGCGGCTCCCCACGCGCTGAAAGCATGCGGTAAGTAAAAACTATCTAGCAAATTTTCAGTTTCAATTACGTGCACCTGTTTCGCAAAAGGAAAGTGACACAGATAAATGCGTCACTTGGAGCAGTAACTACCAATCTGATTTTAAGAGGATATAACGATTTTTATTTAAATATTTTTTTGTATTTTTCTTTTAGTTTAAAAAATGTACAGTGTCATGCTATTAGCAATAATGCCAAATTTTATCTATATATAGTTAAGTTTTTCTATAGCGTTTAGCTCAAACATTTCTCATATATTTTTTATCGGATTTTCCACTTTGCTAAGTTTCTCAAATTTCTCTTCTAACCAATGAAAGTGCAATCTAAAACGCTATGAAAACCAAAGTTTGCGTATGTATTAAGTTTTCTATTTATAATCAGGCCATTAACATCGTATTATGGACGTGGCAAGCGGGAGTCGTGCGTGTCTTCGGCTACAACCACAACGCTGGTGGGTCATCATGCACCACTGTCGCTGCACATGTTGCCCGTAGCCAATAATGCTGGAACTGGCAGCACACTCAGCGTGATGCCCCGAGCTATCAGTCCCTTAATGAAGGTAACTAAGATCATAATAGTCAATTTAATCCATGGCTAAGATTGTATTCGTATCCAGCAGGGACTGGAGGAAAATTCCGTCTAAGAAGATACTCACACACCGACACAAACACACACACACACACACACACACACACATCTACACACTAAGATATGGACACACGCTAGCTTTTAAATTTGTTAGTTCCCTAGGTATTGGTATAGGTATTGATGTTGATGTTGTTGTTAAGATTGATGAAATTGTCTATTGAAGAACTAGTAGTCAAGATTTTAGCAAAAGGCAAGAATGTTGCAAGCATCCTAAGAGACTGAACTGAATTTTGATTTCAATTTTCCCCTCCCAAAACATTTCACAATGTTAAGCTGAAAATCATAAGTTAACAGTTATTTTCTATTTAAAATATGCCTAGCTGTATGTAGCATTATGTGTAATAATAAAGATAGCCACCAAAATGTTTAAGCTGTTGTATGTTTAATAAATGTTTTAAGCCATTAAACTGAATTCTGTGTGAACGCTACCTTAACTAATCTATTGTGTATATATGTATGTATAAAATTTAAATGTTACGCAAGCACTTGAAAAACTAATAAATGAAATGTTTACTTGAGTGTATTCAATTATAAATATTATTGTGTTTTTTCTTGGCAACAGCATTAATGCTTAAAATCAATGGTGAAAATGTAAAATTTAATTCCTTTATGTTCATAAATTAATGGGGCAAAATAGGACACGAAGTATGGTGTTCACATCAAAGCAATATTGTTGCGCACAGCAACAGCAACAGTAACAACAACAACAGCTATGAGATGAAAATTATTTTTTTCTTAATTGCATTTTCCGACGTTTGCTCAGGGGTTCTGGCAACCGTTAAAATTGTTGTATGCCCCATCAACAAGTTTGAGGTGCAGCTCAAAACAAAATTAAGGAAGCCATCATATCGTCCCAAAAGGTTTTTGGCCAGACTTCTCAACACAACATTTTTGTCCTTGAGGTTTTTTTTTTGTCTACTAATTGGGTGCACGATCAAGGTAAGTCAGCTTATAAAAAGTTAATTCATTTTGGTTGTAAGGTTGCCATATTAACGGGTATATAATAGAGACTACAAGTAAGCTGGAATGTTACAAACCACGAGTTGACGACTGAGCCTTAATGAATAAAACATTTCAGCTGGGCAGAAGTCATCAAAATGCATTGCACTGCACAATAAAATGCTAGTGCCTATAAATATTGCATGAGTTGAGTTCTGACAAAATACACGGAGTGCTAGACATGGAGATACCCTCTAGAAAAGCATAATTGGAAAATTGTGAGCGTAAAGCAAAATTAAATGTAATTTAAGAACCAAATCGACCAACTAATGTTCAATTCCACACTTTGAAGATGTTGAATTTTATCTTTCATCTTTATCGTTTAGGACTTATAAACGACATTCTAAGTACATATCGAAACTACTATCCACAGTTGCTGAAGTTCCTGTGTTGAATGTGTGCAGAAAGCAGGAAACAACTGAAATAAAACAACTGTTTCTGCGAATGGGAAACGTACTGAGTTTTAAAGGTCCAAAAATGTTTTCTGCTGCCATTTTATACATTTTGTTGTTTTGTGCATATACATATATATATATAAATATATATGTGTATAAATGTATATTGTGCAATGTAGTCAGAGAGCTGGCGTGCTGAGGGATTGCAACTAAGGGAAATGCGAATGCAAAACACGAGATTGCCACTCACAAAAGCCACATGAAGTGCATAAATTTTTAACAACCATCTTTGTTGCAATATGTAACTGAATTAAAGCTGCATGTTGAGCACAATCGAGTAGCACTACTAACAATAACGATAAAACCAATGTGCACTTTAACTAAATTCTCATATGTACTTATCGTAATGCGAGTATTTTGGCTCACAATAGCCACAAAGCCAAAGTTGAAAGCACTTTAATGCCACAAAACGAAGCAGAAACAATAAAGCTAAAATTGGACGGCAGCATAAACATTTATTGTGTGGCCACGTGGAATGTGGCATTTCAAATTCTGTGCAGTAATTGCAAAGTTTTTTATGCAAATTACCTGCAATATATATAGATTTTACACAGTGTGCCACAAAATAGTCTAGTTGAGTTATATATTTATGTATGTGGCAGTTTCGCGTCGCGTCTAGTTCAGACGTGGCATATCCTGACAGCTCAACCCAAAATGTATCGCACTTGGTGAAGTTTTGGCACTTTGCAGCACAAACACGTCAAGTGCAGTTGCCCTTAAGTGGCAAGGACTCACTTGCCACCTGACAATGCCACACACCCATGAATATAACACTCGAGCTTGAGAGAGTGAGGCAAGGAACGACAGCAAAGATAACCACTGGCAATTGCCACAAAAATGCCAACGCCAATTGTAGCGTTTTAATTAACCAAATTGTGCGCCCTCAAAAACTTGGTGCACATTACGAGTTTGAAATGAAACTCAATTAAAAGTCGCTTAGACGCTCAAATTGCTGCCGCCTGTTGAGGGTACATTACATTTTTGTTGCCGCTTTAATTAAGTGCGGACCGTGGAGCATAATTTGGGTTGCCGCATAATCAAAAGTGAGTCACATTATCCTGTCGACTACCGCTGGCAGCTGAAATCATGTTGAAGGTCAGCCGTGCGGCAAGCTACACAAATTGACGGCAACAAAGTGTTGCCACAAAACAACTGGCCAACACCAGCAATTGCCAAAATAATTGTCTGTTTTCCATGACGCGCAATCTAAGCCAATTTAAAATGGAAATCGAATGTATAAAAAAGGGGGAAACTGACAGCTAAAAATTAATATATATGCAGAAAATACTATAGAAGTGATGGTAATATATATAAATATTAATTATTACAATTAATAATATATTCTTATGCTTCTTGCTTGTCATTAAAAAAATGTTATGTTTTACATAAAAGTATCTGTGAGCTACAGAAGAATATATCGTTAAGACTATATATCGTATAGATTACAATATCAAAAAAATATATATGTTAATTTATTACATATTTCCAAGAAATTTGTAAACAAATTCAAGTATAAATGACTAACCAGGCTTGGAAAACACACCACGAATTTTCATATTTTCATGAATACAAAATACTTTCATACCGTTATTTCATCTTTCCCATTTTGATGTTTTTGCTGTGCTTTTTTTTTGCAAGCTGGCTGAACTTTATTAATAGCGCTCAAATGAAGGCAGTGATTTATGACACTTCTTGGGAAATCCATTTTAATTACGCTCCAACTCGCATATTCATGGATAAGAATCATCTCATTAAAGCATGGACTCTGGCACAGCTCATGTAGTAGTAGTTGGCAACTCATTTGGGGAATTCTCTTTAATCTCCAGCCACAAAATTTAATTCTTTCGATGTCGTTTCACGCTTCACTTGCTCGAAAATGTGCCTGGGCCACTGACGGTACAGGATGTAGTCGCCTGTCAGGCTGGCTGTCTAACTGACTAACTGACTAACTGACTAGCTGACTAACTGACTAACTGACTGTCTGACTGCCAGACATTCCCTGGGGCGCAGCTCGTGTTATAGCTAATTAAATGTTTGCTCTCTGGCCAAAAGCATGTCATTGGTGCCCAGAGATTGTGGGTGAAAGTTTCCGTTGAGTTTTACGTGGAGGCTTCGAGGCTGCTGCTGACAAGCTGAAGCGCCCTCAGTGAACATTTAAGAAACAATTTCCACAAAGCAGCCAATGAAATACGATGTCCGCACTTTCTTTGGTCCTCTTCTTATATGTATATAAGCAAATTAAAGGACGCAGCTGGCCCGTCTGTGTTGCAAGCTATGTTGCAATATCCATTGTCAAAGCTCCTTTAAGGGCAAAGTCCGATTGAAAGAAATTGGAATAAGCGTTAGTTAACATTGTGTTACTAACTCGAACCTATAAGCCAAGTCTTGGCAAAGAAAAGGATGTGAGAAATATTAGCGATTCCATATAAAATATTTTTAAAAAGATAAAAAGGTCAATTATGTAAGAAAATTTTGCCAGATTTAAAATATAATTTAAAACTTATGAAATAAATATATTTCATTTCAATCTTACTTAAATTATTAAGCTGGTTTTAAATAAATATTTGTATTTTGTTTAAAATGTCTCAAGCTTACAAATCTGGAGCAAGAAATGCATTTTTACAGTATTTATTTATAATATCCTTTCTTTCTGGTTTATATCTAACAGAATAAATAAAATCATTGACGCCTTTCCTTGTGCAATTTGCTGCTGTCTGTCATGCATACTAATTATTATTATAGCCCCTATTAATTCTATATTAAGACTTAAGTTTCCGACTCATGAACTTTACTTTATTCATTGCTTACGCTGCCTAGTAAGCAATTTGTTTGTGCAAAATATTTAGCACACTTGTGCTGCTATTTTGCCAAGGAAATCGGCAAAAGAGAAAAATCAATCAAAATAAAGTGGAAAAGCATTTGACATCAGATCAATCGCTCATTGAATTGATTGCTTGCAGCTGCCAGCAACGGGAACAGCAATAAAAGCGTTTGAGAAAGTGGCAGCAGCAATCAAGAAAACATCAGCTGCGATAAGAGGAACAGGAACAACAAAGACCCTCGAAAGTAAGAGCAACCTCAGCTGCAGCATCAGTTTCGAGACTGTTAGTTAGGTTTATAACGGCAATAACCAGGACATCAAAAATTACAATTACAGCATTAGCACCCATAACGACGGTGGAAGGTGCAACAGCAGCATAATAGTTGCATTACCGATTGCATTAGTGCATCAGCCACAACTCCATCAACAAGAGCCACATCAGCAGCAGATAGTTCGAGCAGCACCACAAACATAAAAATACATACAAAATGGTGCATCAGCAAGGGACATGTCCTGACAGTAATAGTTTCCCTATTATATATATTGACAATGGCAATATCAATAACTTCTGCACTTGCAGCAATATCTTTGGCAATTTAACACTTTGAGGCCACAACAGCAGCATTTGGAACAGCAATATAAACAACAAATCATCAACAACTTCAACATTAAGAGCAACAGCCACAATAGTGGCAGTAGCAGTGGCAACAAGTACAACATCAACCTCCCGAGACTAAGTTGATTTAATCTGTAAAATTGAGTTAAATTTCGCTCGAAATTATGTAATTAAAATGTAATGCGATTATGTGGAGAAATTTTAGATAATTGCAAGTGTCTGAACATTAAAGCCGTTCAAAACTCAATAAACAGCTTTTCTAACTTGCAACTTGACGCTTATCAGTTTTAAGCACCCCAAACACCAGACTCTGAAAAAAGAAAGTCAGCTGCAGCTGGTTGCTGGAGTGATGCCACGCCCCACTGAGATAACAGAAGTTGCCACTTTAATGCAGCTGAATGCTTTATTTCAGCATTTTTTACCCATGACACTCACGGCAGTGGCAATTTATTCATATTTCAGCAGCAGCAGCTGCAGAAACATTTGCAGCAACAACAGATGCCACAGAACACGGTTATTCGTAGGTATACAAGCGGCAACAGTGGCACAATGGTAAATGCCTGGCAGCAGAATTCGTAGAATACTTTTCTGCGCTCTGCTTGTTTCAGAGTGAGAGGCAAGCGACTGGAAAAGGTTGCAACTTGCTTGAACCATTAATTGGGCCGCACACAAAGTTGCTTGTTTTTGATGATGTTTTTTCATGGGGCAACAAGTCAATTCACCTGTTTGTACAAAGTTTTCGCCCCAAATATATATATATATATTTTGGCCCGATGTTATCTGATATCAAGGCTACAGCCTTCGCCAGAGATGCGAAGACGGAAGTTCGAACTTTCAAGTGTACATCGAAATGGAAGAGAAGTTACAAAAATAACAAATCAGATACACACAATGAGATGAGGGTCCTTTTGATTAAGTTTGCATATTTTGCTTTGTTGGTTGTTTGGTCATAACAAAATAACTAAGACTCCAATACGAGCATTTCAGACTTCGCACTGGGTTGCCGTTGATGCGTTTGTTGCAAGTCAGTGGCATGAGTCTGCAGTTTAATATGCTGTCAGGCCACACAAAAGCAAGTGCCTGGATAAAGGTCAACTAGAGAAAGAAAAATACAAACTTTTCAAGCAGCTGCTGATGCTTGCCACTTTCAACACCATTTGCACAGGAAAGCAAATTGAAGAAATAAGAAAACACCTTTTTGTTTGCTTTGGCAAACTGAATTTGGTGGCATCAAAAGAGACAAATGCTGCTCGCAATTTCCGGTCTCAAAATTCGCTTATTTTCATTTTTACCTTTTATTGTACACTTGTTGCAGGTATTTTCGTCTTGTCGTGCAATTTATGCGCATAATCGTATTTGAATCAAAATATTATATCCTATTTCTTTAGTAAGGAGAACGGGACTTTTATGTATGATACCTGAGACACTTGTTAAATATATAATTCCACTTAGATATGAACAGGGTGGGTAGGTAATATTCGGCTTGCCAAAGCCAAGTGTTCTTCTTTATCTTTAACACAATTTGCATAAGCAACAAGCGTTGAAACACTCACACACACACACACACACACACACACACACCAGCAGACTGTTGTCGGCTTGAGTTTGACACCCCTTGAAAACTTTTGGCCTAAACTGACCTGACAACACAAACTCTTCCTTTACCCAACCTCTACGTTTTGGCCAAAAGTTTTGCCCCTGTTGTCATGGGCTTAATTCAATAAGAACAGCTTCAACTCAACGTTCACCAGCTGCTAATGACAGTAATGCAATTTCAATTACTACTTAATATTATTTGCGACACACTTTTGTTTTGTACCCCCAAGCATTGAAAATAGGTGCGAAGGGTATATTGATGTTGCACCAAAGTGTGTAGCAAGCAGTCGGAGGCATCTTCAAATTTAAGAGAGTCTTTAAATTTAGAATACAGAATTTTGTATACAATACAAGGATCACGTTTATTTGATTAACCATAACTTCCCTTGATTATCCAACATAGAATGTGATAGTTAAAGGCTTGGGAATAGGGCATCTGAAAGTCAATCTGTGTAGAGTATTCTTAACCGTGTTTTCTTCTTTTTTTTAACACCTTACGCTGCCAATTAATAGCTGTTATGGGCACATCAAAGCGGCAGCCGTAAAGGCTTGTAGGCCGGGCCAAAGTAAACAGCTCACGCAGAATACATATTTAATTGTATCTGCTCAAATATTGGCAAGCCCTCAACACAGTTAACAATACAACAAGCAGAAGGTGCTGCGTTGCCGTCTACGTTTTGGCCATTAACTGTTGTGTGGCAGGTGTGGTAAGTACTGTCATTGACAGCGACAGCGGGTGGCACGCAGCAGAGGATATATTTTTAGAAATATTCTGGTCATTGTTGTTGTTGCCGCATTAGCCGTGGTGTCATTTTAATTGCAACACATTTGTCAGCTGGGCTACGAGGCGAATGCGTGATTTATAATCATGTCGCTCTTGACTTGATTGGCGTTCTTTGTGTCTAATGGTCCGAAAGAGTCAAAGTTGGTCCGTCCACTCATTTATTTGCAGCTAAGCCGCAAATACGGCCAAATGGAGTCCTAATCGTTTCCACTTTTGAATTACAGCCGTAATCTGTCACCAAGTTGTGCTCTGCTTCACAAAGCAATCTGAAACCTGTTATTTCCTGGCAACAGGGCGTATGAGTAGCATTCATATCCACTTGGTTGATTGATTATGACTAGATCATGACTGGGCACTTCACTTTTTTGGTGTAATTGAGCAAAGCAGAGCGTCAGCAACAACAACACTTCAACGGAAATTGAGAGCAGGCGGTTACTTTGGCTTCCGCATTTCCAGCTTTGCAGGTTGGGCTATTGTTATAAATTTTTAACGAGAAAACGTTTTTCCCCCCATATGAATTCAAGTGCCAAACATGGATTTAATTTCAGCCTTTAATTGAAACCTTGCACGCAGATCTCACATTTCCAAATGCGAATTCGAGCAAATTGTTATACACTGATTCCGAGACGAAAGTAGTGTATTGACTTTATTAGAGATTTGTAAATTGACACAAATCACACCAGTTAATTCTCTATATTCCCAAACACATATCAACAATTTTTATGGTGATTAACTGCTTTGGGCCGGAAACGGAAACGCCTAAATTGGCTTGGCAAAATATCAAAAACTGTGTCTACACATTCTGATATTGAAATTGTTCAACCTGCTTACTCTAACTGATGTCATTTGAAGGTCAAGTCAATAATTTTCCGGCAATATATAATCCGTGGCTCGTTTTCACTTGTGCTTATCTGTTTTTCACCTAGCATTAAAGAATTGCTTGGTCGGTTACTTCCGATTGTAAGTTAACACTATTTAAAGTAAGGAAACTCAAAACTGTCAACATTTAAATACGATTTAAATACGATTCCGTGAACAAAGCAACAGTCAAGCATATCAGCCTCAAATCAAAGCGAATTCTCTACAGCAACAGAAACAAGAACAAAAATAGAAACGAGAAGTTGTTTATTGATTTGCATTATGAAGTTGCTGCCGTATCTGTTCATGTTGCTGCTGGCAACCGCTGAGTGCACACAACTGTACCGTGTGCCACTACATCGGTTCCCCTCGGTCCGCCATCGTTTCCAGCAGTTTGGCATCCGCATGGATCGACTGCGGCTGAAGTATAGCTTGGAGACGCGTGGGGATACGTTGAGGAGTGTGCCGCTAAGCAACTACCTGGATGCGCAGTATTTTGGACCCATCAGCATTGGCACCCCACCGCAAACGTTTAACGTCATCTTCGATACGGGGTCGGCGAATCTGTGGGTGCCGTCGGATACGTGTCAAAGAAAACTCGCATGCGAGATTCACAGTCGCTACAGTGCTAAACGCTCGCGTAGTTACAAATCCAATGGGTCACAATTCGGCATTCATTATGGATCTGGCAGTCTTACAGGATATCTGTCGCAGGACACGGTGCGTATGGCTGGACTGGAGTTGCACAATCAAACGTTTGCCGAGGCCACCGATATGCCGGGTCCCATCTTCCTGGCTGCGAAGTTCGATGGCATCTTTGGCCTGGGCTATCAAGCGATTTCTATTCAGAATATCAAGCCACCTTTTTACGCTGTAATGGAACAGAGTCTTCTGGAGCGTCCTGTGTTCTCGGTGTATTTGAATCGAGATTCCACCAGTCGACAAGGTGGCTACCTGTTCTTTGGCGGCTCCAGTCGACGCTACTATCGTGGAAACTTCACCTATGTGCCTGTCACGCATCGTGCCTACTGGCAGATCAAATTGGAGGCGGCGCAAGTTGGTAAGCTGCACATGTGCCAGAAGGGCTGCCACGTCATCATCGATACAGGCACATCCTTTATCGCTGTGCCCTATGAGCAGGCCATACTGATTAATGAATCCATTGGAGGAACACCCGCTGCTTACGGTCAGTTCTCCGTGCCCTGTGAACAGGTGCCGCACTTGCCCACGCTCAGTTTTGTCCTCGGCGGTCGTCGGTTTCAGATGAAGGGTGAGGATTATGTATTCCATGATATCTTTGCGGATCGTACAGTTTGCGCTTCGGCTTTCATAGCAGTGGATCTACCATCGCCAAGTGGACCACTATGGATACTGGGCGATATATTTCTGAGCAAATACTATACAGAGTTCGATATGGGCAATCATCGCATTGGTTTTGCCGAAGCCGTCAGTTGAATCCTCGTCTTTGTCAGTGTCACTTGCCGTTTCCTGTCTCATTAAATATGTTTCTAGGACAGCAAAAAATCCGCAAAGTTGACCCAAATTTTAAAAAGGAGTGAGAGAAAACAGAAGTGAAATTTGTTATTTTCGGCATGGCGAAATCAAATACAATTGCAGACCAAAATCAAATCAATCGGGCAACTTTTATGTACATAAATAAATTAATAAGATAATTTAAAAACCAGTTTTCATTGCGAAATACTGACTGTACTAAGTATGCTATTGGTGCTTTTTGGTTCAGAGATGTCTGTTTCCGTGCAATATAATTATAATGGCTATAATGAAAGGAAAACATTTTATTATTTTATTACCTGTTCCAAGTGGCCCCGCAGTTCACATGCCCACGTGCAGCCAGGCTCGAAATACGACTTCAAATGTCCGCCAATTCGCGTGGGCGGAAGTTAATCAAAACCCGCCTGGAGGCACCAAGTGCAGCCACAGAGCGAAATACGCAAAAAGATAGAGAGGGGAAAAGAGTGCCGGAAGCCTCGGCAGAATTTGAAGCTGTAATTGATTTGCAAAGAAAAACAATGTCCTTTGCCGTAACCTGAATTGTATATTGTGACACTCCCTTTTGCGCTTCTGATAGCTTTAATTTAACGACTGGCGCGTTGCTCTGGCTCTTCAAATTTAAATTTTGAAATGCTAAACCAGCTACCCATTTTACCTCCCACTCGATAGGGCTTCACTTTTTTTTGGGTTCGTTTTAGCCAGTTTTATGAGCGCGCACAGCAAATTTATAGTTAAGTTCACAGCAAAGAAAAGCACCCCACACATCATCTCGAGGGAAAAATGGTTGCCTTGACTTTATATATATATATATATATATCTGTAAAGGGTCGTAGAACTCAGCAGACTATAGCATTGATGTTATATTGTTAATAGTTATGTGTGGCATGGGGTAACTTCTTTTCGCGCTGTTTGCTGTTTGCTGTTTTCTTGTTTGCCTTTTGCATTTAATATTCGAAAGGACCTTTCGTTCGCCGTTTTGTTGGGTTTCCTGCGGCTAACAAGACCTTTATTGATACTTGGCTCATGGCAAGCTTCCCACTTGGCTTTTTGTAGAACAGGCGCTGGCACATTCCATTGGCATATTTGTGGCTTTAACATTTTTAACTTTGATTCCAGTTTGCATAACCTTTCTGGTTTTTTTCTTTATTATTTCAGTACAACAAGTTGGCTATAATGAGTGCCTAAAACGTAGCTTTGCGTTGGAATGCTGAGCATGTTAGCTGTCAATTTTTCAGTGGTTTCAAGTCTTTTGAGTCGCAAAGCTGCCACAGAAACACAAAATCCATTTGCAAAATACTTGGCTCAAAGTGGATTTTATTACTAGACGCTTTGCTTGCTGAATGCTAAGCCTTTTTCCAGGACCTGCCCTCAACAGCACTAAGCCAGCTTTCGCATTGTGAAATATAAACAAAAAAAAAGAAAAACAAAAAACGATGGAGACGCCAACAATGACTGTGCTCGAAGCGTAAAAAATGCGGAGTTTTTTATGTGGCGGCTCCAGAATTTTCTTCAGTGTATCGCCTGTGATTTGCGCTAACAAAAACACCAACTGAATAAGCGAAAAATGGAAACCCGTTAAGAAAACACAAAAAATCAAAGAAAAAATGGCCATTGGCAGTTGTCAGTTGTCAGCATAGATAATCACTCAATAGCCTGTTCCAAAAAAAGGGTAAGACAGTTGAGAGGCTTATTGCAAAATTGTAATGTTCTTTTAGGGGCTCTTTGAATTTAAAAAAGTAGAGCTCTCTTTCTAGAAATCAAATGAATTATTTGCTAATAAAAAACGGGAGCGTCTGATTCAATGAGCACTTGGCAAGTGGTAAATCGAATCATCCATATTTTCAAATTGTATAGTCACACATCAAAAAAGAGCAAAATGGGGAGTATGGAAAAAATATTTAAACTGTATATGTTGTGCCCCCATAATCACCATGATATTCAGAAAACTGTAAGAGTGTAATTGGTTGAGACAGCCAACGAACACATATACACAATATACACATAGCCAGGACTCATTTGCTTGCAGGGTACAGGATAACGTGATAAGTATCTCAGAGCCCAATGACAAAGAGCCTGTCTGCAACTGCCAGGAACAGGACAGCAGTAGACCCAGCAGCAGAACCAGCAGCAGGACCAGCAGCAGACCCAGCAGCAGGAGTGGAATTAAATCATTCGATAAGATTATGCATACATTGTTATTGCCAACGGCGGTGTCCTGTATCCTTAGGCCTACATAGCTGCTATCCCAACATTTGTATGTAAATTTATTTGCTTGCTGTTTTCATTTAATTTTTGGCTGGCAGCAACCAAAGCCCATCAAATGACACTCAAAACTGGGCTAATGAGTCAATAAGGCAATTTGTGAGACAGGCCAAAAAATGAGGGATGGAGACGCAGAGGATCTGGAGCTGGCAATAGCAAAGTTATTATGCCACTTAATTACTTTAACATGCCAACTATGTGAAATGCTTTGGTATACGTTTAGCCGACAGGACCAAAGGACTGTCCACTACAGGCACATTCCATTTCACCTGTCGTCTGTTTTGCTTGGCATTTTGTCAGACTTGGGCCCGGTCGGGCAGCCAGGCATTTAGTTATGTCCTGACCGGTTGCGTGTTTGCTTTGTGGCATGGCACACCTGTCTATGTTGCAAATGTCAATTAGTTTTAGACCCAATAGCAATTAAAAGGGTGTGTGTCTTTGCACAGCTGCTGCCAATCAATGCAATTGGAGTTTGCAGCCTGTTGGCAATTAGTTTAAGTGCATGTCCTTTAAGGATTGTTCCTTTCCAACTTTAAGTGTCTCAAAAAAATTGTAGTGATGCAGAGCATCATTTATCAAAATTCCATTAGAGTTAAGGCATTAATCTAACCTACATCCGAGGGCAGTTTCAGCCGTTGTTAGTTTAAAATGTAGATCCATTGCTGTTTCTATGTTGCCACCTGCGCTGCTGTGGCTGCTACATAAAAATTTCTGTCGTTGGTTCTGTCTTGACTTTTTCTTACGTTGCACGTTTTTGTCTTAGCGTCTGCCTCTTTAGGAGCACATTCTTACACACACACACACACATATCTCATGTCTGCTAGTCAATTTCTAATAATGTTGCAACAACTGAAGCTGTGAGCGAGGTTTATTTTTAAACCAGCAAACGTGACAATGTTTGGCATTGAACAAAAACGAAGAATGATGCTTTTCAGTGCTCTCAGTTTAAGATATTTAAAATTTTCTTTTTTACTACAAGATGCTACTAAGGGATCAGCTGGAGAGCTTGAAAAACGATAATTCAAGATCATTGGAAACAATGAGGCTAAGTCGACGTGAAGAGCAACTAAACCGCCAAGAAATTTTCACATTATCTTTATACTTAAGTGTAGTTAAAGATGTTCTTAAGCTTAAGGAGATTGTTTTTTATAAATACAAGTGGTAAAGAAACAAGAGTTGCTTAAATATTTATCTGATTATAAAAATAATTATCAGCCGACTTTGCTATCGGCTTGTTAGGTTTCTGTGTATTTTTATCCAGTTTATTGCAAGAACTTCTTTTTTTTTTAATATATTTTCATTTCATTTTTCATTTCGGTGCAAACTACTATTTTTAATAACCACTTTTGTGTTGAAACAAGTTTATAAGCTGGCTGGCTTTCGTAATTATCAAAAAAAAAAAAATAAAAAATAAAAAACAGTGGTATTCCTATAAGCTTGTATGCATTGTTACGAAAAAATAGTTCTCAAACAATTTTCATTCACACATTAAGCATACGCCCCGTGGTAAGCTTGATGCTTGGGCTTAGCTAGCTAATTAGTGGCAGCAAT
Organism: Drosophila mimica; assembly: GCA_037043585.1. NCBI lineage: Eukaryota > Metazoa > Arthropoda > Insecta > Diptera > Drosophilidae > Drosophila > Drosophila mimica. Next base: position 1,167,697 of record JBAMBE010000437.1, read on the forward strand.
TACAGCATTTTATGGACGGCCACTAAAACAAGCTTTTTTGGTCATCACACACACACACACACAGACATGTGTGTATTTGTTTGAGCCTTTGTAAGCCGTCTCAGCAGGTGGCTTTCCGCTCGTGTCGTACTGCTGTGACATGCATACTAATTCTATTGCCAGGCCTGGTTTTAAATTTTGAAAATACGCCAGTATTCAGAAACACACCTACGCATACACACACACACATACACACATACATACATACACATTTACAACGGCGCATCGCGGCTTAAAATGGATTTTCGAAAATGCTACATAATGAAGCTAACCAGGAGCCTTGGCGTCGACGAGCTTACTGCCAAAAATATGTGAATTTGAATTTGAGTTTTGTAATTTGAATTGAGCGACTACGGCGCAATTCCGTTCAGCATTTACCTGAATCCTGGCTAAGCAGCCAGTTGGATGCTCTGGAAGATATATTTGCATAATTATTTCAGCAGTCACTTTACCAATTTAAAAAAAATGCAGCCACTTCAGCTTAATTAAGTGGAACAAGCAAAGTGGTGCTTTAAACTCGACTGCTACCAGGTTTGAGAGCCACTTTGGGCGGCACTAACCACATGATCAAAACTGTAATCTGATTTCAGCAGCCAAAAATAATAAACTACCCCTAAAAATGTGTGTGACCTTTCAACCCTTGTACGTGTGTTTGTGCCCCGGGCAAGAGTGAAAAAACTTTTTTGGCGCCCTGTTGCCAAAATCGCAGTCATTTTAGTTGTTTACGCATCGGATATTCATGTCAAAAAGCTGAATCTGACGTTGTTCCCTGAAAATCAGATAAATAAGCTTGTAGCTCTTAACGAGTTTATTAAAGAGCTTCCGTGAAAGTGGAACTAATTCAATTAGAGCTTAATAAAAAGGTACTCGTGCTGTTAGTAAGATACTTAAAAAACTTAAGCTTACTGCTATTATTTTTCGCAAAATGATTTTTGTTTAAGAAAGTCTTCTTACGTTCATTCTTACGTAATTAATATATATGTACATATATATATCAATAGCAAATTTTTCATATATTATTTGATTATTTCATATTAAAAATTATTATAATTTTTTATTTTATTATTTTTTATTATTTCTTATACAATTTTTATTATTAATTATATATTCGACATTATTCTTCACTTAAGCTGTTAAAAATCAGAGATGCAAGGATTTGATTTTTAATGGGTTACCTGGCGAGCATTGATTGCATTTGTGGTGTATGTCAGAGTTCAGATCTCAATTCATATGCATATTCAGTTGGTGCAACTGCTGCCGGCATAATTTGATTTATGCGTCCTGCACTTTTGACAAAGTGTTTGCCATTGACGTCCACATCGGATGCAGTTAAAGTTGCTGTTGCTGTTGTTGTTGCTGTTGCTGTTGTCTCCCTGACAGTCGAAATCATGGTCAGTCAACAGCAGGAAGCAGCCACTCCGTCAGTTATACGTTGGAGCCGAGCAGCTGTTCTAGCTGCATTCTCATTGTTGCATTGTCATGGCTTATTGGCCATTGTTGGCAGTCGGTTTCCTGGTCTCCCGGTCTTACTTCTCTTTCTCTCTCTCTCTGTTTTTTTCTCTCTCCCCGTCTCTAGAAGCTCATAAAAGTTACTCGTGAATAGTTATGGTTGGCAGCTTGGATGTGTATATCCCTTGTGGCTTTGCCTTTTCGAGTTACATTCTTCGTTTGCCTGCTTTGTGTACACCAACATGAAGATGTGCTCTTTTCATCCTGTGAGTCCTTCTGATAACTGCCACCTGCCTCAAGTGTGCTCAAGCGATTCGGAATGGTGCATGCAAACAACTAGCTTGGAGTTGGATGTTTTTTGCTTGGCCTCTGGGCTTTTCAAGTTTTCCTTGTAACATTATCAGCAGAAAGTAGCAACATTTGTTTTGCTGAAACTAGTCATTGTCGTAACTTGAGAGTTGCAACAAAGGAAAGTTCGACTGAAGCAACAACAGCACAATGCGTAATGATTATCTAAATATATATATATTTATATTAATTTTCATAGTAACATTGCTGGAAGCGATTTACAACTTAATCAACTTATTGTGCTGAAATATGTGTGTAAATTCCTTTTATCTCCGCCTTTCACAAACATTTAATTGTACTTAAAATTTTAATTATATGTATTCTTTTAAAATTTTAATAAATATTCTTTATATTTTTTTTTCGTAAAATTTAAAAATCGTATCGAATCTTTAAAGTTACGATATATTTATTTCATTGAAAGCAATTCAATAAAATTATTTCCGCAATTTTTACTCACTTATAAAAATTTTCGTTCATTATATTTGCAGTTGAGTTAATTCACGCTTCAGCTTATTAAAGATACACAATAAACATGAATTAAGTTTGCAGATTGGATTTAAATATTTAACATGACCCTCTGTAGTGTGTAATGTGTATATTTTATAATTAAAATAAAAACAATTTCTCGTCAGTTAAATAAAGCTTTCAACATTACACAACATGCAATTAAATCCACCAATTGGAAGCGATAGCAACATATTTGCAAAGTTGCAACTTCCGCATCGCGTCCGATTTTAAAATATTATTGATGTCACTCTGAGGAGGTGACGGAGGATGGCTGCGACGCTTGCAGATTCCGTTGCAAATTTAATGGAAAACGGCGCCAGTCTGAACACCAAACGACGACAATGAATACGAGCAGCTTGCAACGTGCTACGTGCTACGTGCAACGTTCAACAAACAATGTACAAATGCCCAATACTGCTACGACCAGCTGCCCCCACACGAAAATTTGTTTGCTTAACTGCATGATTGGTTGGCTGAGGTTTGGGAGGAGATTCAAGCTTGTGTTCCCGTTTTGGGTGCGGGGGGCAAGCTGTGTTTGTACCCCAAGCGTGGCATTTCCCTTGCTCCCCTTCGCAATTCCCATGCTGACTGCTCCTGGGAATATCCTGCAAGTTTTAATTTGGTAAATTTGTAATAAAACTTTCTCTGCTAATATACCCTTTTGACCAACGATTCAGAAGAGTGTTCAGAAGTAACAATTTGAAAATATTAATAATAATTGAATATTACTTAAATGTACTTAAAACTAAAAATATACTTATTCGAAAAAACATAACTTAGGAAGTTTTTAATCTATGTAGTTGATAATTGTTGTGTTAAAAAATTTGATAATTGCCATCGTTAACTAATGGGTATTCTAATAGTTCATAATTTCATCATATTTGGCTACTGCTTTTACATTTCCACTTGCCTGACTTGTTTCTTATTTTGGTTGTTGTTTCCACATTGCTCTTATTGCTGTTTTTTTACTCTTGGAGGCCACTTCGCGATGTGGAAAACTCAAGTTGCAACCGACTGTGTGAAACAATTTGTGCAGCATTTTAAGTGTTAAGTGAGCGCAGCTATTTAGAATACTAACTTCACTTGAGCTGAGTATTGACCGCAATAAAACTGAAATGCGTTTAGAATCTAGATGAAAAAGCTAAGAAAATTTAGGTTGATTGTAGTTTAAACTTTTGCCAAATGAAGTTTGTGCGACACGCTCAACGCATTGTTGAACTGAATGAGCATCAAATGTTGCCCGAAACGTGGTCAGGCAATCAAATGTGAGTCCCAGAATACTGCTCATCATGTGTGGGACTGCGCCCGCATCTGATTATCTCGCTTGACCATCAGTCAATAATAAATGATACAAATGGAACTGCGCTGGCATATGGTAGATGTCCCAATTCCCAGATCAAACGCTCGAGTCAACTTCAAAGGAAAAGCGACAGACGCTTGGCAAATCCTCAGCGCGTGTCCAAATTTGAATGTGCTGAAACTGCCTGATGGGAAAATCCGCAATGATTTTTATTTATGTTGGTTTCATGTAACCGAAAGCGGCTTAAAGATAAATACATACACAAAGGCAATAAGAGTAGCTTTTAGTATAAATTGTGTGTGGCATTTGAAGCAACTGATATTTTAATACGAAATTTAAGTGCTGACTTTTGCAAAGAGCACAATTTAGCAACATTTCAGCAGCAGCAGCAGCTGAGCAGATCCTGCTGAGACAAGCTGTGAAATATGCTAGGCAGCATCAGCCAGCGATTGTTGCCACACAATGAACTGCGTAGAGTGCCTCACAATTTCCGATTAAATGTGGCAACAATTGCGGCACCGAAATTGAAATGTCTGCCAGCTGGCTGCCGGGAGCTTACCTAGGCCGAGATCACATGGCGTATGCTGTGTTTATGTTTAAGCCCAACCCAAATAGATGGACATAAATCTCAAACTAAGCTGCGCACAGGCTCAAAAATAGCACATATGTATGCCAGTAATCCCTTGTATTCTTTGTTTAATGGGCGTAACAAATTTATTTCGAATTACGAATTAATTTCGAAAAACTGCTGCGTCTCGCAGTACACAAAAATAGAATGTAAACACTTGAAATTGAATTTTAATAAAGGCCAAAACAAATCAAATAAAATATTTAATGGAACATTAATACGCAACAAAGTCATTTCTAATTAGTCGAAAGCCGCAGACTTCATCTTGGGCGGGGCAAGGGGCAACTTACTTGGAGCTTTACCGCAATTTTTGTTATTTTCAGATGCCGCAGCGTATTTGAATACATATTAAATTTGTGCTGCGGCGTTCATTTTAAATGCAAATCAGTGGGAAACGCAATCGCTTCGGGAATCAATATGAACAGGTTGCCAGAGGGCGTAAGTATAGCTCTCTCTATCTCTCTCTGTCTCTCTCCTTCTTTCTCGCTCTCTGGAGGCGTGGCAAATTGTTCACTTCGGTGTTACTTTTGGCACATTGGGACGTTGTCCCCATCAGCTTCTCATTAGACACTAATGCAAGCAACATGTTGTGTGCGAGATAAATCAATATATATAATACATCTTTATATATATATGTGTGTATATGTGTGTGAGCATTATGAAAGCTGTAAAGTAAATGTCAGACATCAGAGTAGCACTATGAATAAGTTAAGGCTTTTAAAACTGTTGTCAGTTTCCAATATTAGCACAATATGGCCAACTTTAAACTTTCAGTGTGCTTAAGTGAAAGTCTCACATTTTTCCAGCAGTTTCATGGGAGCATATATAAGACTGCAGCATACACAATAGGAAATCTACTGCTGTGGCAGAGTCATAGTCAGAAACAGCAGGAGTTGGCGGTACAAGTTTCATATGTTGCTTACAACGTTATCGTAAACATAGTTCGTAGTTTGTGCACAAGCAGTATTAATTAAGCCCAACAACAGATACAAAATGGAAATCCCAACCGAGCTGAGATGCATCAGAGAAAGGCGGAATACTCTGCTGAGTGCAAATTGCTGTTGGCTGCCACACAGAAATGCAGATGACAGCCGTGGAAGAGCTAAGAGATTTCAACATGTGTCATTAAATGCAGAAACTGTGCGCCAACAAATTGCTTATAAGCAATTGCGTCCTTTATTTCTGTAAACATTCCTGTTCAATTTATTTCAACAGCACTTAGACAACTGTCACTATCAAATGAGGATCTCTGCATATGTTATGTACAAATCGGTGTGTCGCATAAGCATCAGGAATTCAACAAATGCATATTTTGGAGCCCCTTTGAAAGTCATGTAATATTTATGCAACAAGCTAGCAACAAATGATGCCGAAATAGAGAAGTTCGCAATAGAGAAGAGCAAAAACTAGACGCCCCAATCGAGAAACTTCCTAGGAATAGAAACCTACTAAGAACAACTTTTACAAATTCACATTTAAAGTTTTCAAAAATCTAAACAACTCTATACGATAATTAATATTAAATTTGACAAAAATCGAAGCCTGCACAAAACGTGTCACGGAAGAATACACAAAACACGCAACCAGCTCCAAATTTGTAGTTTGGTCAAATGCCAAACGACAAACGAAAGTAGTCCCTTTGATGTCACAGACAGGATATTAGATAAGCACTTAGTAACATTTCAGCAGCTGCTTTTGCAATTTTCAATTTAATCCAATGTCGTTGTGATTCTGCCAACAATGTGTTAGCCTGGCCAACTAAAATGAAGCAGCGCTTAAAGTTTGTGCATGAAATGAATTTAATAACTGCAACAGTAGCAACAGCAACAGCAACAGCTCAACAAAGAAAACAACAGCAACACAAATAATTTATGCATGCCTTACATTTTGCGCATTACATCCACATCCTGGCAGGGTCCCTCCATGCAGCTGGTTGTGTACTGGGTGTACATGAGAACGTGAAAGCCAAGGGCAATCCTGTCCAGCGCCGGAACTAAGCATATCGGACATTTTGATTTGCATTTGTAATTTCGTATGATGCTTTAAATAAGCACAGAAACTGGCAACTTAAAGCCAAAAGGCCAAAGTGGCCAACAACTAAGCTACTCACAAAATATGCTGGCACAACAACAACAGCCAGCAGTATTTAGATGCCCTGACATTTGTTATCTAATCACAACTTGTGGACCTTTCAGTGTCATATCTTCATCTGCTCAAAGGCACAAAAACAAAAGCAAACCAGTTAGCAAACTCAACAAACTGTAAATAGAATCTGATACCTAAGCTGATTATCTAGAAAGTCCGTTCACTGTTTGCCGTGCTTTGGTAAATGAGTAAGGATAATGCCACATGGTGGTTACCTACCCGCTTTATATCTTTTAAATAGTTCTAACCATGCAACTGCCGCGACCACAACAATGTGGACCAAGTTGATTAACTGTGCTCTTGTTATTGTTATTGTGTGTGTGTGTGTGTGTGTGTGTGAGTGTTTAAACAAGCAAACACTTACCAAGTCAACTGCCCTCTCACGTTATTTATACAGTTGACACTCTTCCAGCGGGGGAGGGTGAGGGGTCAGGGACGAACTTGCCTGCATTCACACCAGCTGTCAACGCATGTTAGGCCAGCAACTTAATACGGCGGGTCTGTGAGCTGACACTGAACCCGCTTTCAACATGGAACAGCTTTATTTCAGACGCTTTTGCTATTTTTGTTGCTGTTTGTGTTTGTCTAGAAGGCAACGCGTCGGTTTAAGCGACTTGCGTGTTTAATAGTCATCTACATATGGTGCCACTTCGCTAATCCAATGTGTGTGTATAGTCCCTTTATAAGTGTGTGTGTGTGTGAGCTTGTGTATGTATATAGGCCCATCTATTGGATGGGGATGTTCACACGACGGTGTCACGTTCAGGCTAAGAACGTCCGGTGTGACTGGCATGCCAAAAATAGGTAACATAATCAAATAGTTACAAAATGAAAAGCTATATGCTCCAGTTACCGTGATAGGCTCGACGAGAAGTTACCCAGCGATCAGTGTGAAAGTGTCTTAAAGCTAGTCTATTTTTGCTTTAAGTAAATATATATTTGGGCTGGTTTTCTAAACAACTGTATTCTTGATCTCACAAAAAATCGTTTATACAGGAGAAAAGAAAAGTTATATCGACTGTTAGATCCCTCTGGCATTCAATAAAATGGCTACAGGGCATGAACACAGTTTGTATGAAAGTTTTGGCAATGACTCCATTGGGCTTTTGGCACACAGCAACATACAAATACAACACCCACAAATATGTGTATCTGTTTATAAGTGTGACAAAAATCTGTTTATTTATTTAACTGCTGGCTGCAGTTTCGACAAATCGCAAATAGCCTTGATATTTACATTTCAATAGTATCTATTTCGCTTTCGTTGTTGTTATAATTAAACCAAAAATTCAATTTTCGTTTTTCGCATGCTTGTTTTGCACAATAGTTTGTGTGTTTGTTTGTAAAATACGCTTGTGGCACAATATCTGCGAGAGGCTGACTCGCCACACGAATGTACATAGGGTTATTGGCGTAATTTTTACATTGGTTAACCCATTGAGCAACAGAAAACTCAATTAAATTGCGGCTAAGCCAATTTCCCACTGCTCTTATTGCAAATTAAAGGGCAACCGCATCTGCCACTTCAACTGCAACATGAACAGCAACGCAAATAGCAGCTGCAACTGAATTTGATTCCCCGAGTATTTGAGCTCGAGCAAATAAACAATTGCACATGTGAAATGGGCTGTTGTTGCCTCTGTCTTTGGCTGACGCTTGGTGACCATAATGTACCAAAGCAAACGACAGTTGTTTCTATCCTTTTGCATCTCCGCTTCCATCCGAGTTTCCATTCGGTGGCGCTTGTTGCGTGTCTGCTACTTAAATTTTGCGCTACAACTTCTTAAAATGACATTGCCACTTTTGTGGACAAGCTAATAATGTTGATGATAGAACATTCGCCGAACCAATTTAAACAGCAAGTTGTGTGCGTAGCTGTGGTCATGTTTGGATAGGGGTGGTGGTTATTGGGGCATAAGCGGTAATGTCATCAAATTTTCACCATGAAAATCAGATTTAAACGGGCAAACAAAGTGTTGACAACATTGAAGGCGGCAATTCGTATATTCAATACGGATGCGTGTGCGTACTTTACCATAACTATCAAAGTATATGGCAATAATGTGGCAAGAATGTGGCCTTAAGCGGAAGCGCTTTAGTTTAAGTTGAACCGTAACTGTGTCAATTAATATGTTACAGCTGAATACATTTTGTTAAAAAAATTCAAATATTTGATCTGAAAAGACGAAGAGATTTAATTTAATTTTCAGTTTAAATTGAAAACAAATGAAATTATATACATACATTTACTATCCTTTTATTTCGTACAGGTTACGGAGAATAAAAAACGCTGCATTCTTTCAGGCGTCCACTCAAAAGCGAACGGAGCATCGCCGCCATTTTGTTTACGCTGAAGTGTGCGACGTTAATTAAGCGAAATGGAAAAACTCATCAGCGCATTAAGCGTGACGTCAGCGTGTCAGGCTTCACAGCGTTCTGCACTCGCCTCTAAATGTTTTTGCATTCTGGTTTGATTACGCGTATTTGCATGAACTCAACTGCTGGACTCAACTCAACGCCCGACCGGTTGCCGCACAATCCGAATGTGCAAACATTTGTTGTGCATAAAACAAACAAAACTGTGCCATGCGGCGTTTCCTTCGTAACGAAATTCGTATTGATTTCAAGCGTATTGCGTTTAAACGCACACAAAAGCTGCATTTACCTGTTTACACAATAGAGATCTATGCAGCTAACTGAATCTTAAAACGATGTCTAGTCTTTTTAAAGCCATAGTCACTTACCAAGCAGCCATTTACATAATACATTTATGGCAAATGTCACAGGCCGCCATAATTAATGAGAACCATTTGTCTGGCCGGACATAATGGCAGCTATTTAACCAACTGAATAAAAATTGTGGATATAAACACGCAGTCGACGGGGTGCAGGACGAATGTATGAATTATAATGGAATTGAATGGGGCGACGCTGTAACTAAGTGGCAGCAAAATAAAATGATTTAGTGACTGAAGTTGCTGGCAAGCACAGCAATAACGTACAACTATGAAAAACGCACAGGAACTTCTTGACTTTCATAGTGTGGCAATAAAGATTGCATCTTGATAAATTACTTATATGCAATTTCAAATTCATTTTTACTCATGTAAACAAGTACTTAACATTAATTAGTTTGATGTCAAAGCATGATATATGGTTATATTCTTACTTAACCATGTGCAAAACAAGTTCTCCACGGGAACATATTGACTGTCAAACTGTGGCAATAAAGATTTAATCTTGATAAATAATTTATATGTAATTCCAATTTCATTTCTTACCCTTGTAAACAAGCAAGGAATCTTGATAAATAAATTAAATGCAATTGCATAGCCATGTAAACGAGTACGTGACACTAATTAGGGCAATTTTCACACGGAACACATTAATGGTTCCCATATGAACCTATTATGTAAAACAAAATGATTGCATTATCCGTTTAAGCAACAAAATCGTAATATGCGCTTTTAAAGCGCTTGTTTGTCTACAAATTTCGTATAAGCGGCATATAAAAATCAATTGTTAATGGCAATGTGCCTGTTAGGTAAGCAATATTTAAGAAAGTGTGAGCTGAAACATTAGCAAGAGTTTATAGCTAAAGGAAATGACCGATAAAACGGCAATATAACCGACAAAGACCTTAAACTTCTGCACGACTAACTTTGACTTACGGCATTTATGACGTGTCACATTTTTTAAATCTTTTGACCATAAAATCGCAAAATAAACGAGTAGTTAAAAGTCCAAATTCCTTACGAGCAATAAAATTTCACACATTACGTTTTACATGAAAAAGTTCAGATTAGCTTTTTGTTGAACTTCTTTTAATGCAATTAGACATTGCGAATTCGCTTAAATTATACAATTATGCAACTATGTTGATATAGTTGCTCACATGAACCGATACAGTTACAATTTTCATTATTTTCATTATGTGTTTGCATTTATATATAAGAAATATGTTGGCCTGCATATTCATTGACGTAGTCCATAAACGTATGTAGCGAAGTTTCGCAGGTGCAACTTCACATATGTTTGCCCCCTTTCTCTCTCTCTCGCTGAGTGAATATGTTGGATTTGGTGCGGTGTATGTGGGTGTGTGTTTGGATGTGTGTATGATTTTATGTGGGTGACATTAGTGTGTAGTCTCAATAATGATCTCGTGTGTATCCAAATCGGGCACCGAAAACTTCATCGGCAAGTAGTCGTCCGCATGCATATGCGCCATTTGATTAACCTCTAGCTGAGTGCGTTCATGTTCCTCATGGCACTTGCTCTCGTGCTTCTCATAGTCCCCAAATGTCTCAAAAATGGCACGACAGACCATGCACTCAAAGAAACTACTGCAAATAAAACGGTTAAATTGATTAAAATCCTAGGCGATCATCATGAGAGTTTTCACTTCATTTATGAACTAACGGTTTCTGTTCGGCCTCCAGTCGCTCTCGCGCCAACGCTGTGGCTGCTTGTATCGCACCTGGCACATCGACATCGACGCCTTCCTTAATGTGCGACTGCAGATGCCTCTTGAAATTGGACAGTTGCGTAAAGCCCTTTTCACAATAATTGCACTGATACGGCTTGGCATTTAAATGGCCCAACTTGTGCTTCTTGAGGTTGACCAGCTGCGAGAAGTAGCGGCCACAACGCTGGCATCGGAACGGCTTCTCGCCGGTGTGTGTCATTTTGTGGCGCTTCATATTGCTTTGCTGCGTGAAGGATTTGTTGCAGAAATTACACTGATATGGACGCTCGCCGCTGTGTACGGCATAGTGTCGCTGCAGGTTGACGGCCTGTGCGAACGCCTTGGAGCATACGGTGCACACAAACGGCCGCACATCGTTGTGCACCTTCATGTGGCGGTCGAGGTTACCACTGTTGCAGAAACTCTTGGCGCACAGTTTGCACTCATAGGTAGTTTTGTTGTGGTTGTGCACCTCTTGCCGATGCAGTGTCTGATCGCGTTTGCTCTTAAACGTCTGCAATTGATAAGGGATTGATTGATAACACTTGTAAATAAAATAACATTTCAATTATTATCGCAATGGGAGTGAAACTTACTCGGTCGCAACGTTTGCAGCTGAAGTGATTGACCGCTGTCTCATCAAATTCCACCGGGATGCCCGCCATTATGGGCGCTGCTACAACATCGATACGCTGCAGTTATGTGTGCTGTATTGTAAATATTAATGTTGACAGCTCTTTAAGCTGCACTTATGTTTGAAAACTTACTTCAAATTGCCTAATTTTGTGGTATTTTTCTCGCGTCTTGTGGAAAAGTCATATGGTAGTAGAGATGTGAGCTAGATATCAATATATCGACATATCGGCATCCGCCAAGTGCACATATATATCGATATATTATGGAAACTATGCTTCAGCTGCAAATTGTCAATATTCTGGATATTAATGTATAAATGAGCTGTGTTTGTTTGATACTCCAAGTAAATAATTCGTATTTGTGTTATTTAACGCTGGAATAGTTGGTATTTATTTCGACAATCTTATCTTATTATAGTTACAATATTGAAACTATCGTATCTTACATTTGTGTCACGATTTTTAAAGAAGAAGCAATTGTATATGCCGCCACTCTTAAATTTAAAATTTCTTACAATTCTTAATTTGCAAGACAGTGAATTAATTACTGGAAATTTTATTAGAGGCTTTAAAATCGAATTAAAAATATTTTAATTCAAGCTTCGCATGTGGCAATGGTAAGCTGTATAAAAAGTGTAACCTTCTTAATGTATCATTCCTGCAACATAAAAGGAAATGTTAAGTTTTAGGGTGGCCACAGCTGCAGTATGTGGAAGCTGTTAGTGTTGTTTAATTGAGCAAAGAAGAAGAAGAGCAAGTAATATTGGGCCACACACAAATGCAGAGATAACTAAGAATTTTGGATTCGTTTTCTGTGCAAAAGAGAGAGAGACTCTAACCAAGTGCAATGGCCACCTATTCCAACCAGCACTGGCTGCTCTCGCACATCCGCAACTCGTTCATCTCGACGGACGACACGGGCATCTGCGAGACAGTAATGCTCAGCGACGATATGCCAAAGCATTATCTGAGGAAATTCCAAACTGCCACCACAACGATGGACGCCTACAGACGCAACCAGCGTTCGCAGGCGTCCCACCAGCAGCAGCGCAAGCATCCGGAGCAGCGATCGGCGCCACTGCATCAGCATTATCATCAGCATCATATGATGGCGCCACGGATAGCGGATCAGCCGCTGCACGAAGTCGACTTTGTATGTTATCCCGGTCTGGATCTGAGCGATGACGAGGATCTGGACATGTCCACACACTCCTTCGACATACAAATGTATCCTGAGGTGGGCGCACATCGATTTCGCTCCAACACCGCCCAAAAACTGGAGAAACTGGACATAGCGAAGCGCAAAGCGGCGAGAATCAAAAGCGTCAACTACAACGAGGAAGTGCAGCCGCCGGATCGCAAGGATTTCTTCCAGCGCAAGGCGCTCAGCGAGCCACCTGCAGACAAGCACACAACATCTACAAAAACAAAATCAACGACGGCAACAACAACATCAACGACGACGACAACACCAACAAAGCCGAGCAGCGATGACGATCTCTCCGACAAGGGCGTGCGGAGCATGCTGACGGAGCAACTGGCGCGAAGTCCGAAGCAGACACAGAATCGTTTTATTGAATACGCTCGGTTTGATGGCACCGCCCAGGTAGGCATGCCCACCAAACGCATCAATGTTTACGTGAATATGCTGCCGGAGCCAGAACGGAATTATCCGCTTAAGATCTGTGTGCTGGCAACGGCGAAGATCATTGAGGTAATTGGCTTGGTGTGCTACAAAACTACCCTACAGTATACGGATGCAGTTCAGCTCAAGTCTGTACAGCATTATGCATTATATATGACGGAGGATAACGATGACATGGAAGACTTTCCGCCACTCGACAATCGTGAGCCTTGCTCCAAATTCGGTTTCTCGCATTTAACGCTTGCCGAGCGCCGTCCACTGGCGCCAGTGACGCGCATCGATTACCAGTTGGGCACCAAATCGATGACCTCCGAGGAGGACAAGGCGGCGATGGCCGATGCCGCTGTCCATGCGCTGCAGCACATTAATCTGAATGGCGATGTGCCCGACAGTCCCCTCGACCAGGTCAAGGAGTATGAGCAGCGACTGCTCAATCACAACGATATGCTGGAGGCACCCATGGATCGTACCTACCGCCTGACTATCATCGATAAGCGTTTCTTCAAAAGCGATGTGACGCTGGCCGTGTCTGGCGAACGAATCGAGATCGATCAGCACAGGAACACCAAATTCTGGGCGAACCGGAAACCGGTGTCGACGCCGATCGATCTGGTGGCGCATTGCGAAATTGTCGAGCAACGCCAGCTGAAAGCCGTGCTGCGCATTTGGCTGAAATCCAACTCTTCCAGCGGCATCGCCAGCAGCTGCACATCGGCGCCGAGCAGCGGCAGCACTGCAACGCTTAGCGGCAGCAATGTTGGTGGTGGCTTCGGCCATTCGCCGGCCAGTCCACGGCACAGTTCCGGTTCGAGTTCCAGTTCGCCGTTTGGACTGTTCTCGAGCGTGGCGAGCATTCGGTTTAAGCACTATGACTTCGGTACGGATGTGCATACGGCGGAGCAGATACGCAATAAGCTCAATTGCATTCTGGAGATGCGCGCCAGCGATATACGGCGTGAGTTCCTGCATCAGCGCGAGCGGAAACAGGAGAAACAACTGGCGAAGCGTCCGCTGAAATTGTAGTATTTTTGTTCCTATGCTGGTGCGCTGCCTAGCGTGCAGTTGCCGTAACTATTTAGCTGTCGACTGCCCGCCAACGACTCCCTCGCCCCCCGTTATCCCCTTAACCCGTCAACCAGTTACTCCGTTAACGTTGTATTTTAGTTGCTAAACTAACGAGCGTGTGATACACACGCTCCTACATAGCCTTTAAGTATTTATTGCAACACTTAAGTAACTAAAAGAATACCAACCAATCCGAAGTGCAAAAATGGAAAAAATAAATAGCATCAAAGTTCATAATTATGGTGAAATACAAACAGTGCTATCAGTTTTCACTCTATTACTGTAAATAGTGTAATATTATTCTACCAACAACAACAACAAAAATAACATTAATTCTGTTGCTTTTGCTTTAAGCTTAATTTGAAGACCCAGTTGAATTTGATCGCATTCAAGTACTCGTGAAATATGCACTGAGAAACAACTCTCTTCAAGACTATCGCCAGCCTGGCTTTGAGTACTGCGGAGTCTTTCATGTAATACGACTGGCATTGATTCTCATTTGATGCATAGAGTGCAAAGGAAAAGAGCAGCGTTAACTTAACGTTCAGCTCTCCAATCTATGTATGTAGAATGCTTTCAAGTTCTACTGGGTATTTGCTTTGTCTCTCTCTCTTACACACACACACATTTCAAAGGCACAATCGTTACTCTACTTCCGCATTAGCTTCACAATTGGGGGCGGTTGGCGCGCGACTTTAGAGCGTTTTGCGCGCGATTAGCGTTTTATATTTCCGCTTGTGCGGCTCGTTGACATTGCAATTGTCTGTAATCAATGTGCAATTAATCTAACAGACCCCCAGACGGGGTCGGACTATGCTAACGGGTATTTTTTTTATTGCTATTGTACTTATAAGTTTTGTTTTGTCGTTAGATTTGTGTTTTATTTATAGTTTTGCAATGTCAGCGGCGACAACGTGGTAAATAAATAGGCGGCAGCTGTGTGGGTTTAATAACAGCTGTTTAGCAAAGTGCCGTTAGAAATGTATGACAGATCTATGTGAAAAGCGCGAAAAGATATAGAAGCATAAGTCATGAAATGCTTGTTTACGTTTCGTTCTATGTAAGGCCAAGGTTGGTAAGAAAACAAAAGCTCGTCGCCATTTGCGATTTCAGTGGCAACAATTGACATTTGAGGTCAGCAGTGCTAATGCCGATGATGATGATGTTATTAACTGGCGTGACTATATAAAATATAAAACTTAAGCAAGTTCATCCAATGAATCACAATGAATCGTCAATGCTTTAATTCAAAACAAAATTTTGGCTTTTTTTTAATTTCAAACCTTATAGCGAGCCTTATTTTTCTCAATAACGCTGCCAACCAGCTTTACATATGCGGTCTCTGTTGTGTTGAGCCGATAGATGCGGATAAGGAGTAAGTAAAATTCGATTCGGGAAGAAATGCTGGAAACTGCTGCAATCCGTCGATATTACGAAAGTACAACAAGCCCTGCAAGAAGACAATATAATAATATAATACAATCATACCACCAATTGGGCCATATTACACTTACCTCACAGGGACAGTGTTTTCCTAAATTGCTATTTTTAATGATGTTCTGAAAGACGCACAGCGCCAGTTTATTCCTCAAGTTTCCTTCACGCAAGAACTGACAGAATTCGAATACTGACTCCATGAGCACCATTTTAGTTTGTTGAACAGGACGTGGCACAATCATTTAGAGCTCTATCCATGCCTCGTTTAAGGGCAGAGATAGCACAAATTCTGCGCTAATAAGGCCATTCTTCTCAGTAAAGCATTTCAATGTGGTTATGGTATCCCAGTGGTTGATACAATCAAATTTTTGCACAAAACGGGCAATAGTCAAAAATCAATTCCTGCTGAAGAATCGGGTTTTTGCAGGACATACGTGAGCCTCATTCAAAACTGGACAAGTGGCCAGCAAAGAGATGCCAATATAGAAACAAAGACAAGTTGCTCTCATGTTTGTACGAGAACTGATTCCGGTTTTAAGGATGGCAACAGCTTTTAAAATATTCAGAGTATCATTATCAGTAATTATAAATATAACTTTTAGTTCCACCCAAATAACTATGCACTTTTTTATATTTATTAGCATTCCAGCAATTTTAATTTCGCAAGTAATTAATCAAATCTACGCCATACATATTTGATTAATTATGTGCGATATTAAAATAATTCGTATGCTAATGTGAATAGTTATTTGGAATTCAATTATTTTTATATCATTTCGGATATCTTTTTGTATTGAAAAGTGCAGTCAGCTGTGACATATTACCTTCAAAAATGTTTTGTTCTGCATTATTTTGTTTGATATTTAAATTGCTGTTAATGAACTAAATTTTGCGTTGTCTTTTCTCTAGTATATTTTAAATTTTCACTTAGGCGAGCGACTTGTTTGACTCATTATCAGCTCATTTAGTTAAGAAGCGACCTACGTAGAATGCCACAAACATACTACATATAATTAGTTGTGTAGGCTACAAGGATGATAGTTGCAGCAGACGAGACATTGTCTCTCAAGCTAATTGAAAGTCAATAAATACTATATAAATTAATTTAAAATGCACACAACTTACGACCTTGACATTGAAAGCGAATGACAGACAACAACAAACATAATAACAGCCACAACAACAGCAACAACAACAGCAACAACAACAATAGCTAGTTTGAACAGTTCACATATGTATGAAAGTTGCCAATGTTTAGTGGCAGGATGGGGAGGGGCGTTGGGGAGGTGCTTGTGACAAACTTGGCACGCATTGTGAGCGGATTTTCACTGCAACAGCAGCAACGGCAGCAGCAGCAATAGCAACGTTGTTGCATTGTAAAAAGTGAGAGGCACAGCAAAATGTTTGCCGGCTCGTTTGGCAATTTATCAATTGCATAAAATAATAGGCCTAGGCGCATAATTTAATGTCGCGATTTTAGAAGGCCGAACGGTGTTCTATGCATATGCAGATTAATCACGATGTTGCCAACAACAACAACGGCAACAACAAAATCAACAATTGCTGACCAGTTGCATGCAACATGTGTCACGCAACCGGATAATGCAAATCTGATGTTGATGCACCCGATAAAACTAACCAAAATAAAGCCTCGTCGACTTGGATAAATATGTGTATTTCATTATAATATGAAATCTCCTTAAATCCTTAAGCTAACAACTTGCAGCTGTAGTTAATTTAGTGTTCAATTTGTTTATTTTGTTTAATTTACATTGAACTTGTCCTTAAGTGTATTTTTTATTTGTCTGTTGCTCATTTCCAGTTATTTCCGTTGCATTAAGTTGCGTTTTTATAGAAAAGTCGCGTGCGATCGGAATTTAAATGACTTAATTGCGTCATGCTACAAAACAAATAAACAATTGTTCAATGCGAATTGAATTAAAGTTATATTTTGTTTAATTGAATTCTAATTAGGAAATTATTTGGTTTTTTTTGCAGTTATCAAAAAGCGATCTTGCTGTTTAATACCCATAACTGACTAATTGCCTAATTATTTATATTAATTGCTTTATTTATGCATTTAAATTATAATTAAGCTTTAGTAGATTTTAATTAACACATTAAATGTATTCTAAATGCTTACTAAATAATTTTTACACATATAAATAGTCGTAATTGCAAGACTTACCTATACCCTGTACTCTGTTGTAAATTTAGCCATAATTAACATTAAGAAGCAATGTAAATTTAATAAATATGTGCAACACTTTCCACAGCAAGCATGCTTCTCACGAGAGTGCGTTAAGGATTACGCAATTTGGCAACACTTTTATTTAAACTGTCAGCCCATAAATGTTAACGGTTTGAAGTGCTTGAAATGTGCTTTACATTATTGCCATGTCTTTCATTATGGCCATAACATTTTGCGCATACCGAGGCCCAACCCACACACAAACGCCCCAACTTGTGTACATAGGCGCTGTTTGTGCGTTGCTGCCCCAGCACGCACCGAGTGTGGCCAGATTCTGTGGCAGTCGCAGTCGCAGTCGCAGTCGGAGTCAGTCAGTCTCTGTGAGCCATTCACAAATCGTTTGCGGGCTCAAAATGTGATTTTAATTGCACAACAATTTTTCAGTTGGCTTTTAAATGCGAGCCGGGCCCAGTTCTACATAGGCCTAAAGCGTGTTTTATGGGGCTGTTCTCTGTACTGCCGCTTGACATATGTAACCCAATTCTGTCGCTGCCTGAAAGACTCACAGACAGCGAGAGCAACAGAGAGAGAGAGCGAGAGAGAGAGCGAGAGAGAGAGCGAGATGAGGCGTTACACTTGCAAATTTTCAACATAATTGAACGGCGAACTTTTAATTAAAAGCGTGCCTTAAAAAATAAAATATGCGCACAGAAATACAGCGAAAAATAAAATAAAATATGTAACGCCAATTGTGGAGGTCAACTGCAGTCAGCCAACCCCAGAGATGGAGCCACAACAGCCAGACAACCTGTTCCACACTTCTCAGATCAATCGCCAGCGGCAGCAGCGGCGTCGTCATCGGCTTCCTGGGACTGAAAGCGCTCTTTCTGATTACAATACAATAAATTTTGTAGTCGGGGTCTGTCAAGGTTGCAACGAGGCGACGCCAACGATGTTGTCTGAGCTTCATTAATGAAGTGCCGAAACTTGGGCTCGTTTGCCGGCACTGTCTCAGACTCAGACTCGAACTCAAACTCAAACTGTGGCTCGGTCTGTGGCACTTGCAGCCTCAAGCAACCGGTTCAAGTGGATGCCACCTAGCAGCTTAGCTGCGCTTAATGCAGGTGGTGATTGCAACTTACGGCCAGACAACAGGCGTTCCACTTCAAGGTTGCAACGCCCTTGGTCCTCTCAACTGAACCTGTTTGCTCATTTTTGTGTTTTCTTTTGGCGCAAAAGGTTCTGGATTATGCAACAATCACTGTGTTCTCATGACCCAATTTTCAGACCAGCAAACTGGCAACTTGCAACGACTGTCATTGAATAATTTAACCATCATAAATCGCATAATCTTCATAAGGGCTGCTTAATGCTCTGTTGCTGTTGGAGTACTTGATATTAAGTTAAACTGCTGCAAATCACGCAATTTGCAACTTGGCAAACTGAATTGTTTTTTTTTCTTTCAATTTTGGTTTGCCTTTGTCTGCCACATGAACAATAACTGTGCTTCCACGTTTCTCTGCTGTTAACATTGAACTTGAGGTGAGCAGCGTCACTTTTCGTTATTTTATTAATATTATTATTATTATATGGGCTCTGTCGCGATTACGTTAGTCAATTGTTGCTCTTTTGGCTGGGCCTGGACATTACTTCATGATGTTAACTGTCGTGCAATCCGATGAGCTGTTGAGTGAATCACATGTTGCGGAACGTCGATAGGTGCAAGAGCTTATGTAAAATATAATTTAAGAGTATATAATATCTTATTAAAAAGTGGACTAGTTAATGCATTTTAGATTGCTTCAGTTTGTAAGATTTAATTCCAGATATAAAATGAAACATAAAATGCAGTTGGGATATTTGTATACATTAAACTCGTTTAACAACTGTTTTGCTTCCATGTAACCTGTACCAAAATGCAGTTCGATGTCCTCTTCACATTTGCAATGCTCTTTTTTTTGGGTATATTGTACTTTCGAAAAGATACAAATTATCTTAAGGTTCTCGGTATTAACTTTGTTAATCATTAAAATTTTTCGGTATTTAATATGTTAGTGGGAATTTCCAAAATACAGAAAATCTTTGTTAATTTATTTCATATTATAAACTAAGTGCTAACCAGCTTCAGCTGGCACCTACTTCAATTCATTTCAAATTGTTGTGATTCGATTCGCTTTGCGTAGGCTCAAGTGAACAACTGCCAAAAAAAGAAAGAAACAAAACAAACATAATTTTGTGTTTAACGCAAAATGCGTGCAAAATGTCAACAGAAGGACAAACAACAGCACAAATTAGAGTGTAAAGCAGCAGCAGCAACAGCAGCAACAATAATAGCAATAAGTAATAATAATTATAATGCTCGGGCCGATGCTGATCATAAGCAGATCGGCAACGACAGCGCCTGGATGACCCTGGGCGCCTTCAGCTACTGCCACAACTATAAAAGAGTGTAGGCATAGCAACAACTGCAACAACAACAACAACAATCGATGTGTGTGCGTGTGTGTGTGTGTTTGCAAAAAGTAAATAAACGTTCAATAAAAGCAAATAAATGCGTGAACAACATCAGACATGGCCAACAAAGTAAAAAATGGCGCGCACTTAAAGCCAAAATGACTCTTAGACTCAATTGATGTTTTTTTCCGCCAGACTAGGCCAGAAATCTGGCTTTAAGTAGCTATGACCTACCCCAACAAACATTTGCCAATTTCCTGGTTTAGCTGTGAGCTTTGTTGGCGAAAATTGCAGATTAATCTGTCTATGTACAGTTTGATTGACACGCCCTTTTTTCCGATTTTGGAGGCTGCCGTCGCGACAAGCAATAAATTATAAAAAAAAGTCGTAACATATTATTTTTTTTTTACTTTTGTGTATTAAATAAATCATTTGTTTTTTTTCCAGCCAAAATACTTGAATTTTTATCTTGTGGCTTTTGCTATTGTTGTTGTTGTTGCTGTTGTTGTATATCTTTTACCGCAAGGTTATTTTACCATTGTATTTGTTGTTATTGTTTCACTGTTTGGCAGCATACTTTTTTGCAGTTTTTAAAAATCATAATTTACTTGTTGGCAAATCAAATTGTTTGACTACTCGAAATCAAATGGGCCGCAAATGGCTGTCGTCAATTGGCCATTAATGGACAGCCAGTTGACCTTATCGACCAGTGGCAGCAGTCGAAATCGCATTAAGCATACGCCCGATTAGCACAATTGACTTCTGTCTACCTTCTTAAATATATATTATATAGTATTCATAATTGGATTGCTAATATTTGTAGCACTTGTTGCCCTTAGACTCATGCGAGATTGTATAATTTTATTAGAGTCAAGAATTGATGCAACAACATTAACAACGTTTCATAAATGCTAGCCCGCTAGCCACTAAAAGGATTAGTATGCAATAGTGTCACCCACTTGCACTTGCCACATGACGCAATTTTAAGGCATCTTTTAATGCAATTGGTCTTGAACTTGCACTGTGCATGTAAATTACACCCATGAGCCAACAAGACTTATGAGGTAATTCAGCAATGCATTTTACCTATTTTGTGACAGCTGCTGCCTTGCAATGCGTTAATGGCTATTTAGCTTATCAGTCATCATTAAAATTCTAATTGGCCATATGTGAAACTAATAAAAACTCGTGACCTTGCTTAAAAATTCATTGTGAAAGTCGAAAATAATTATTTACATATATATTAGTGTAGCGAAAAGATACAAACTGTATAGCCATTAATGAAGAATTGTGATATTTAAATAGGCAACTGAAATGTGTGGAAATATTTAAAAAAAATTATATTTTTGGCAGTATATTATTTTTCTATTTGATTATATTCATTTTATTGCTTTATTTATTGAATGCCTTTAACAAATGATCTGAAGTTATTTGCGAGAGATTTATGCAAATTAACTAAATTATATTTACACATTTATAATGTTTAGTTCCTATAATAAAATTGCTAATATTTTAAAAAATTTAAAAAAAATATATATTTTTGGCAGTATACTATTTTTCTATTTGATTATATACATTTTATTGCTTTATTTATTGAATGCCTTTAATAAATGATCTGAAGTTATTTTATTTATGAGATTTATGCAAATTAACTAAATTATATTTACACATCTATTATGTTTAGTTCCTATACTATTTTTAGCTTATTTAAAATTCAGAAAAAAAACTTCCTCTAGACATACGCCCAGTCCAGTCCAGTCCAGTCCAGTCTAGTTCAGTCCAGCCTAGATGACAATCTGTTAGATGCATACTCCATTAGTAAGTAAACATTTCCTGACCCTCAACGAATTGTCATTTTGTAGCGCTTCCTGCTTCCCCATAGATAAAATTGAACATGCTGGACTTGCATGCTGCAATTTGTTTGACAGCAATTGGTTGCAACAAGGTCGCCAAATCGACAACAACAACAACAATGAGAGAGGCACAACTAACTAACTGAAGCACTTTCTCAATTTTCGATTCGTGTCGTGGCGAACATTTCGCGATCGTTCGTTTTGCTCAATGCAAACGAGCTGCAAAGCGACACAAAAAAAATAAATTAAAATTAAATTTTACAAAATAAATAAATCGGAAGCACCTCGCAGCGTTGCGTGTATCAGTGCATCTGTATCTGTATCTGTGTCTGTATCTGTATCTGTATCTGTATCTTGCCAGAACAATTTATATGAAATAAAATTCACTTAATTCCCAAATGCAACAAAGCTGGCTGACAAATGCACTGAACGAATGTTGCTGTTCGTGTTGTTGTTGTTGCTGTTGTTGTTGCTGTGGTTGTTGCCAACGCAACAAGTTTCGTGTGCTGCTGTTGCTGTTGCTGTTGCCAGTGCTGTTGCTCAGTTGCCAATAAGTTGTCGCCGCTGGCTGCGCAGTCGACGCCGCTGTCTCCCAGTGTTGCTTTTGTTGCTATCGGCTGTTTCGTGCGTACTTGGACCGCTCAATAACGCTCGACGCTGCCGCTGCCGCTGTCGCTGCCACCGGCAGTCGCTGTAAATACAACAAAAATAAAAATTAAACGAAAGCAGAGGGTATTTAACCGACCTCAAATCAATTTGCAATTTCAGTCTATCTCCGCGTTGCAGCGTTGCATGAACTCGCGTACGAAAACGGACCGAACAACTGTAAACAACTTAAACAACTACAACAACAAACACTTTGCAAACACCCTCTCAAGCCAAACAACGGAAATAATTAAATGAAACTCGCACGGGCAACAACTGAACAAACGGAATAACAAATTAAAGACGAAGAAGAAAACAAAAAAAAAAACAAAAATACCAAAAACAAAAACAACGCTATAAAAAACCCAAATGTAAATTTTAAATTTTATAACAACTTATTTATCAACTGCAAAAAAGACAATAACAACAATAAAAATTGTTGCGGTGCCGTATTTAACGACTATCAAATGGTGTCGGTGTCAAGCGCGGCCTAGAAAACAAAAAGCAGCCAAAACCCCCCGTTTCCCCCTACCCAAACTTTTACCTGAAAAAAAAACTATAAGCGGATAGAATTCGAGGCACGTTCAACAGCAGGCTGCAGAATTACGCAAAATAAACCCAAGCAGCGAAGACTGCAATAACAGCAACAACAACAACAGCAACAGCAACAAAAACAACAACAGCAAACAGCTGACGTTCAATGAACGCTGAGTAAATGCACACACTGACTGCTAAATGTAAGTGCACAGACAGCAGCTGGAGCTGAACTTGAAAGTGAAAGTGAATTTTGGAGCAGCAAGTAGCTCAAGCGCTTCAGGCAACCGATAGAGATACGTAGACACAGATACGAAGATTCGGACATAGATACAAAGTTTGAGTTAAAACTCGAACTACAACAAATTTGTGCAGTCGCTTTTGCTGGAGTGCCCAGTGCTCAGAGCATCAGCCAAGATGAGTGAACAGGATCAGGCCAACTGCAATCCCAGCAGCTACGAGGTGAAGGTGCCCCAAGGACACACTTTTCTCGTCAGCCCCGTGACGGCGACACCCATTCTAACCGCAGTGCCGGTGCTGAAACCGCAAACGCCACCAATGACTCAGCTAACCGAGGAGTTGGAGGAGCTTGAGGAGCTGCCCTGCTGCAGCTCGCAGGCTGTTGTGCCGCTCTCCTCGTCGCTGCCATCGAAGCTGCTGCGTTTGCATGCCAAACGCTCGGCGCAGGCGCTGCTGCATCAAATTGAATCGTTAGACTCGCAATTTGGCTCCGGATCCGAGGATGCAGCAACTAGTCCCAGTGCGCCGCCACTCTCCCCGACGCCGCCGCTGGTGTCCATCGATGACAAGTTGTTGGATGTGGGTATGGGTTCGTCTATTGGCGACTCGGAAGAGTCCGAGGAGGATGATGAACTCAAGCCGCTGGCCGTGGACAATCACATTATGCAGCCGGAGCCGGAGCTGGTTGACCTGACTGAACCGGCCACGTCACCTGCTGTGCCTCTCAGTGAGGCCAATTTGGAGAAGTTTCGTAAGCATCAGATGGACAACATTTATTTGCATCCCAATTTCAATTTGGATGCCTCACCGCCGCCCGCAGTGGCGCCAGCTAATTCGCCAGTGATGGAAACGCGCCGCGTACATCGTTCATTCCTCAGCCTAAAGAAACCCGGCGAGGAGCAGGAGGAGGAGAAAGAACCAGCCCAGGTAAGAGTGGAGCAGACCGAGGAGCTGGTCAATGAGATCGACACACTGGATGCATCGCTGGTGCCCAGTGATGAGCTTGCAGCTGAGATCGCCGATGCTGTGGAGTTTTACTTCTCTAATGAGAGCATACTGAAGGATGCCTTCCTGCTGAAGCATGTGCGTCGCAACAAGGAGGGTTTCGTCAGCCTCAAGCTGGTGTCGAGCTTCAAGCGTGTCCGCCAGCTCACCCGCGAGTGGAAGGTCGTCGGAGATGCAGTGCGTCGCAAGTCATTCAAGATACAGCTTAACGATCAGGGCACCAAGGTGCGTCGCTTGGAGCCGCTGCCCAGTTTCGATGAGACAATGCCATCGCGGACCATTGTCGCCTGCGATCTGCCGCTGGACAAGCTCTGCATTGATAAAGTCTCGGATTTGTTCTCCAAGTGTGGCGAAATTGCCTTGATACGCATCCTCAAACCGGGCATGGCCATACCCGTGGATGTGCGCCAGTTTATGAACAAATACCCAGAGCTGCAGCAGAAGGAGTGCGCACTGATTGAGTATCTGGAATCATCGTCGGCACGCGACGCCCTTCATTTGGCTGGACCCTTCCAGGTGTTCGAGATGGTCGCGCCCAAGAAGAAGACGGGCAAGAAGGCAGCTGTCATTCAGCTGGCAGCACCAGTTGCTCGGATGGTGGAGAACTATCGCTACTACAATGAGGCCAACTGTGAGAGGACACGTGGTGGCAGCTTCTCCGGCTTGCCCAGCCATGAGCCGTTGCACGATCTTCGCTTCAAGCTCAAGCGCAACAACTCGGACTTTCAACCGAACTACTATCAACACCAGCAGCAGCAGCAGCTTCAGCATCAGCAGCAGCAGCAGTTGCATCATCATCATGGCTATCATGGCTATCAGCACTATCAGCCACGTGGCAGCATTGCCATGGAGCAACACCAGCAGCAGCAACAGCATTCGCCAACTGGTGTGGGTTTTTTCGGTTATGCGCCCAGGCGATACAGCAATACATCCACAATCTCGGCCAACACGGCAGCTGTTTTAGGCGAACCCTCGACGCCGCCTGCCGCTGTCGTCGCAAGCAACAACAGCAGCAACAATGCTAATCCTAACCCAGTGCAGCCGGTGAGCAGTCTGCAGCGTCGCCTGTCCAATTGCTCGGAGCAGAACTATGGTACAGATGCAGCGCCTCTCTCGATGTCTCGTCGGGCGAGCAACTGCTCGGAAACTGGTGCACCACAGCGTCGAGACTCCAACTGCTCGGAGAGCTGTCCGTGCTCGCGCCGCGTCTCTGACTTTGGCCAGTCGGAGGCATATCGCAAGAGCTCTGTCTGCTCTACAGGCAGCTGCCAGGGGAATGGTGAGAGACGCTACTCCAACGGCTCCATGCAGTTCGAGCGTAGCTTTTCCAATGCTAGCGATGGCAATGGTTTCTATCGTCGCCCTTCCAATGACTTAAATGTCGAGCGCGAACGTGAGCCCGATCAGCTGGTGGGCGGCGGTGGCGGTGGCTATCAGGTGTGGCCAAGACGCTACTCCAACAACTTCCAGCAGTTGAACAGCAAGCTGGCCGCCTACGATAATGCCCAGTATATTGGTGGACGTCGCATCTCCACGGACTCGGGCTATGATCGCCGCTGCTCGTTTGGCTCGGAGTTTGAAGGATCGCCACGATCCCGCACTGGCAGCTTCCTCAGCAGCTACAAACATGGCGGCCCCGGCAGCGACTATGACGGACAGCCTCGTTCGCGCACCGGCAGCTTCCTGGACGGTTCGCCGCGTTCCCGTTCCGGCTCCTTTGCTCAGCGCACCGCTGAGAGTCTGGTACGCACGCCCATTGGCCCCGATGGCAGTAAGGGTTTTGGGCAGCGCGCCCGTAAGTTTGGCCAGACCATATCGCCAGTCAACTAGACATGAGTCCATGAGGAATTGTTAACTAATTTTAGTGGGTAACTTTTGTTAAACATTTTGTTAATGTTTTTTTTTTTGTAATTGTGAAAATAATGGCTGTACTCTGTGATTCTGTCCACCTGTCCACAAACCACAACCAGAACCAGAACCACACCAATGCCTAAGGCCACGCCCATGCCAACGCCCACGCCCCTTAGCCCTGCCCGGCATAAGCAATGTTGTAGATTTAAAAAAAAACATAAGTTAACGAATTTTTAATTTACAAATTGTACTAAATGAATTTTTGAATGAAGAGAATGTGGCATTTCTCTTGCAATTGCCCCACTGTGCAGCTATTTATTCCTGATCTTAAACCCTTTGCATTGGAATAATAGATAACAATAAACACTGCCAGTAAATAGTCTTAGATTTTTCAGCTTAATAGGATTCAAATTCGCAAATCTCCTGCAATGGAAAAGGATCAATCGGAATTTAAAGAAAGTAAAAAATAACAAGTAAAACGAAATTAGATTTACACATAACTTTAATTAATATAAATTTAAAAAAGAAGAAAATAAGTAGTGACTTTGTGAAATCAATTAATACTTAAAAGTTATTTAATCGTCTCAATTTCAATGTTTTTAAAGCAAATATGATGAAGAAATTTCATATATTAGTTGTATGCCATAAAAAAAATAGCCAGCAAGGTTATTTCTCAAATGGAAAATAGTTAAACGATAACATAAGTTTACAGTTACATCTGCAAGTAATTGCAAAAGGTGAATACTGCAAAAATAATATACAACTTAATTAGATTCTCAGGTTTGTAGATTAAACAGAAATGCCACATTGTCTTCTACAACAATAACTAATCTTTTCATTTTTATTTGCATTGTTTTTTATTTTTCTTATTATTTTTCATACTTTATTTAAGCTAGTTTATTGATTAAGAAACTTGGTTGTCCTTGCGAGGAAACAGCAAAACGGTTTAAAACAGGAGAGAATAAAAATATTTTTCATTTTTAGCTTTTAATTTTCTTTTGTGCAAACATAAATTGTAATTTATGTGTTTATTTAGGTGCCAATTAAATGTTAAAATAACTATTACATATATACATATACTATATGTCAAATTATACTTATTACCTGCCTAAATGCTAATTGTAAAACCTATTGTAATGGATTGCAAAAATATATATATATGTGCATATTATTAAACAAACATTTTCGTTATTGTTGTGTTCACAAAAGCTGAACTTGAAAAGAGCTGCAAGAAAAGAGACGTCAGCCACAAGGCTGTTCCCAGCTCAAAATCGATCCCACAAATACGCCAACTCATGCTCTATGTGAAAGATTACGCAACCTCCGAATCGAAAGCAACTGAAGCATTTGCCACTAGAGAACCGATCGAAGGTAACTAGGCCAAAATACAAAATATACCGTTACCTATACAGACAGACTCCATGTGAAAGCAAAATTTGCTGAAAAAAATTTCAGTTTCAATTCGAATCGAATTCGATTATCGATTCGCAAATGCGATTTTATGAATTTAATAATAATTTGTGAAGTGACACACGAGCCATGCCAAACATTCGGACGCGTGACGCATGCAACTCCAAGTCCAAGTTTCAGTACCGCACTCTCCTCCCCCTCGATTCGAGGCCCGCCCGCAGCTCAGACGATCGTAATTGTTCATAAAGCGGCCGTTAGCATTGTTGCCCAGCGATTGGTATTTGGCTGCGGTTTTGCAGCTTTTTGTTGCTTGTTGTTTTTTTTTTTTTTTTTTGTTAAGCTGCAGTTGAAGTACTTATGTATACTCCAGCAATCGGTATCTTAATCGTTGGCCGTGCGTGTGCGATTTTTTTGTGGTTCCAAGGTATTCGCGTGTTTCTTTTTTGTCTTTTATTATTAAAATATTTCAATATTTTGCAAGTATTTTTCCTTCTTTTTTTTATTGTGCACGCATTGCGCCGCCCACTCCACAAAAAAGCGAGAGCGTTGTGGCCACAAGCGCAAAAAGCAAACAGGGCAACAAAAAAAAAATAAATAAAAAAATAAAAAATCAAATCAAAACTAGTTTTTTCCAGCGCTGAACTAATTGTCGCACATTTCTCAAGGCGTGGGCAAAGGAGCTGCTGTGCTCCAGCTTCATGGCTAAAATTACTATGAATGCATCTACATATAGGTATATATTTAAGTGTGTGTGTGTGTGTGTGTGTGTGTGTGTGTACAGGAAAGTTGTGCGTGTCCGCTTGCATAACTCTAATGTGGTTTAATCTGCTACCAGGTGGGGCTCCACATGCAATTTGGTAGCTGCAGCTTGGGGCAGGCAGGAGCTAATTGAAGATCTGAGTTATATGATTTACATACGTACACACATACATATACAGTAAAGGCATGCAACTTCCGGCAAATGTAGATTTAAGTATGATCACTAAATTCAGCAGCTTAACAAAATTTATGCTAATTGCATTTTCAAACAGGAACCGCAAAAGCGAAAACATTCGAAACTGAAAACAAATTGCAAAAAAATGAGCAATCAAATTGCGCATTGCTCAGAACAAAATCGAAATCAGGGTTCAGGCCAAAAATAATTTAATGAGCCACTCGTTCCAGGTTTTATTTATTGGCAGTTTAAATTAACAATATAAGAGAGTGTAGATAAAATGAAGTTGAACTGAACTGATAAGTCTGATCGGACTGGCGATGACATAACCCGTCGAACCATGACTGGGTTCGATGTGCATTGAACTGCTATCGGTGATTAGCTGTCAAAGCAGCCAAATTGAGTTGTTCAGCTGTTGCCACTTGTGGCGAATCTTGGCGTTGACCTTGACATGCGTCTCGCTTTTGGCACACTGTGCGTGTTATCCTTGGGGCGGCTAAAAATGTTCTCAAAGCGATCGCCAAATTCAATGAAACTCATCTCGCTTGCGACGTTGGCAGTGCGTCGAACGTGCCGTGTGGCAAGTGCTGCTGTGCAACAACCTTGACCGTCATTCAACGCAGTCTACGCAAAAGGCCTTTTGAGCCACTCGACGACAGCCAATGAGAAATTGGTCTTTGATGACGGCAACTGATCACGCGCCGTATGCACAATATACATACATACATATATATATATATATATATTGTATGTACATATATGTATATGTATATTCACTTCCGGCACCCGACAATGGTTGCGCCTTTTTTGTTTTGACTTGTCATCGGCGAGGGTTTTTCATTTATCTTCAAGTTCAATAGTTGGGAATAACAATGCCTAACTGCCTGTAAACAAAAGTGCGTAGAAATTTCCGCACAACAACTTTAAAATGCGAATTCGGTCTGCTTTATTTGCAACCACTGTGCGTATGTCATTATTTCAATTCCAATTGCATAAACAATCGTTGTGTGGGGCTGACCTCAACACGTTCTCTCTTGGCTATAGCCAAATAAAAATAATATAAATCAAGAATTATAGCACACTCATAAAATAAATAAATTGGGATTTTAACACTAATGCCAGCTATACTACTAGTAATAATTAGCATATTACATATCTTATTGTGGTACAAATTCAAATAATCGTTATCTGCCTGTAACATACAAAGAAATACTCATACATATATAAACTCAAAAATTACAATATTTCAATATCATGCTCTTATCTTTTTTTGAAAAATAAGATGTATTCATTAGCACGGCTTTATCAATGAGAAAAACTAGAAAATATGCTTAAAATTTAAAATTGATCATCTTTACAAGTTGTCATATTTTTTTAATCTTTACTAAATGAACTCATTGCTTCTAAAGGAACCTTAGCATACACTTGGGCTGCCTTAATCTAATAAATTTGTAAAATTATAATGAAAGATTTTTACGAGTGCGGCCTAAAAGTAGGCTAGTTTTGTAAATAATTCAAAGAATATAGTCTCATTATTAGTGCGAAAAGTAATTCATTTAGTTGATATTGCAAAAATGTATTTTTATATTCTTAACCGATTAAAAATGAGTAAAAAGGGTTTAATGGTTTTTTGCAAATGTATGTTACAGGCAGAAGGAAGCATCCATAAAGTATATAAATTCTTGATCAGGGGCAACAGCCGAGTCGATATAGCCATGTCCGTCTGTCCGTCCGCCTGTCCGTCCGTCCGTCTGTCCGTCTGTATGAACACGCGGACCTCGGAGACTATAAGAGCTAGAGATTTCAAATTTGAAATCTATGTTCTCGTATACCAGGAGCAGATCAAGATTGCTTTATTTTATCGATAACTGCCTCAGTTTCTCGATTATCGATATCAAGCACGGGTTTGTTAACGCACGGACGCAGGCAAAAGCAACCCCCCTCCCACCCATCCGACCGAGGGGCGCACCGCATAACGTACGGTTGCGAAGATCGCGAATTAGAAGACAGATGAGTTAACACAAAAGTTTTGACAGAATCAATAGAAGAATTACAATTAATTAATGGGAAACACATGTTATAATTTGTACATCAAATTCTAAATGGGTTATGGATAGCATAATTCGAACTACAAGTTTGAAAAAAGATAGGTAAAAAATTCCTTAATTTGGTTGATTAACTCGGAAGAATTAATCTCCCCATTTATGAGCTTATGTAAAAAGATTACACCAAGGAAGATTTATTAATAAAAGGTAAACTAAATTTAGTATTCCAGTTCAGACTTCTAAGTGCAAATAAAAGAAATTGTTTTTGCACGGATTCTATTCTGTCCTGATGAACCTTGTAATGGGGTGACCATATACAACACCCAGGACGCACAAGGGACATGTAAAGTGTTTTAGTAATATAGGGATCGCCAAATTCTTTTGACCAGCGCTTAATGAAACCAAGGACACCAAAGGCCCGATTAGCAGTCGAAGAAATATGCTTGTCAAACTTAAGCTTGGGATCTAAAAGGATACCCAAATCATCAACACATTCAATACGTTCCAGAGTTTTCCCATTTAGGGAATAATTAGTTAAAAAGACGATCGCATGTGTGAGAAAGAGATGAAATGATATTTGACGCTAGTGACAATATATTTGTGTGTTTCTGCAGAGCCCCGATAACTACTATTACGTGTACGAATGCATGTCTGTACATATGTATGTGTATATGCACGTGTTTGTAGCCAGCCAGTTCGGGCCACTTCGGGATTGTGAGTAAAAGTACTGTTTAGTCGCTGTGCCTGCCATAAGAAAAGAGTGCACTTGCAGAACTGCACATTTGAGTGCAGTAATAAAACTAGAATATATTTAACAACTGGGTTAAGTCGAGCTCACTCGACTACATCGTTCTTACTTGTTTTTATTAAATATATTTTTTTATATTTATACCGTATCCATAAGGCCACATTTCTGGTGGCGTCCTTAAGAGATCGATCATAAAATGATTTCCGGCCAAGTTATTCACTTAGGGCATTTAATTGATATATTCATAAGCTAAGAATATGAGTACTAAAAGCGAAGTCTTCTACGATTTTAGAATGTAAATTCTTACAGGACAACATTCCTTTTGCCAGGCAGTTCAGCTAATGCCAGGATGCAACAGTCGCGACAGTCTGACGACAATTTGGTATGCCCCATTCCGGCTACTGCCACAGCCAGTGCTCCTGGCCCAGTCCCCGTTCCAGTCTCAGTCCCAGTCGTAGTTTGCCAGACAGTCACCTACACATGCCATAGTCGACATTTATTTTATTTTCTTTCTGGCGCCCGGAGGCGTTTGCTAATTGCGCCTAAACGCGAGCAATCGGCGCCAACAGCCACAAACACCACAACAATTAAGGGGAACAGGAAATAGTTGGAACGGGAATGAGGAAACATGTTACGTTTATGGATTAGGGCTGAAAGCAGCAGTTCGCTTTGTAGTTGATAGCATTCGCATTTAGTTGCCACATCGTAGCTAATAATAAAAGCTAATTAAGCATTACTGTGACAACACCTGTAAGTTATGAGAGAGAAGGAGGGAGTGACTCTCCTATGCTGCCTGCCCCTGCTTACACCACTTTTCACAATAAATTGCCACTAAATGTCACTAATAAGTGTCTGCCTCAAGTGAGTGAGCTGCAACCACAGACAGCCAGAGAGTGAATGAGTGAATAAGTGAGTGCGAGTGAGAGATGTATATAATTTTTGTAAAGCAGCTAGTTCCAGTTCTAATTAATTTATGATTTTCCTCACCGCATTAATCTCACTCAAGTGCTGGCGGCACCGCTGGAGGATGTGGGGCGCCTAAGTCACGCACGTTCCCAAATGACTTTTGTGTTGTTTCCCAAACACAAAAATGTCATGCAGATGTGTGATATGTTGTTGTTGTTGTTGTTGTGGTCTTAGGGGCAGCTCATGTTTTCTAAAACATTTATCATAATTTCTAAAGACATCAAATGATGTCTCTGCTGGCATTATTTTAAGCTGCAGCATGGATTATGTGATTTTGGGCAAACGTGTGGCGTGTTCAGTTGAGCTACTCAATGCAACAAGTGCAATAGCAAGTTGCAAAGTCGACAGGCGCTGTCTGCTTAAATGGCAGTTGCCAAAACACTTTCTTGGAAATTAATTAAAACATATGCTCATCACTTAGTACCATAAATCAGGCCCCGGCGACAATTATCAGTTTCAATTTGTGCGTAAAACTGTTTGATATCGCAGAAGAACAACAAAAACAAGCATGCACCAGGCCAATTAGCATGCAACAGCTAGACCCCAGACAACAGCAACAACAGCAGCAGCAGCAGCAACATTTCTTTAACCCTTGGTTAGGGCGCAATTTGCCGCCACTCGAGGGGGAATTTTGGTTGCAGCTCATTAAAATGCCGCCGCAATTGTAGCTAAAAGTCAAAGAAATTAAGCAAAATGTGGCTCGATGCATACAAATCTTCATCGATGCGTTGAGGTGGCAACACAACAACTCAACTTGCATCAAGCATCAGTGCGAGGCATAGTTTTTCCAATGTGGCACCCTCGACCCACTACCTACACCCAACTCCACCACATCTGAAGTGAAGAGTGTCTTGTCGACTGTCGTCCACTGAGTAATTACACCAAATTAATTGCTCAGTGCTGTCAGTTGTGCATTGTCTGCTAATTTTTCCAATTTCTACTGGCAAACGTGCGGCTTGCAACGTGCAACTTTAATTGCTGCCATCAGCACATGATTATCCAAAATTGATTGTGCAGTCGCCGTTTTGATTTAGTTCTTGTGTCTATAAATAAACGAACCCAATTACCTCATCAAATTTGATTCCTACTCCCACTTCTCCTTCTCCTCCTCGAGCCGACCATAAAAAACGTTGATTTAAACTGCATGTTTTGTAAATATCTAATTTGATAATTGGTTGTAATTTATGAGTTTTGTCTGCTTGTACAAAACATACAT
Organism: Drosophila mimica; assembly: GCA_037043585.1. Classification (NCBI taxonomy): domain Eukaryota; kingdom Metazoa; phylum Arthropoda; class Insecta; order Diptera; family Drosophilidae; genus Drosophila; species Drosophila mimica. The sequence continues at coordinate 1,201,452 of JBAMBE010000437.1, forward strand.
AAATGACGCCTTTTATGCGTATTCAGCTCTCGTTTCTCAGAACTCCCCACACACATTAAATTAAAATGCATTTCTTTTATTTTTTAATTATTATTTATATCTGTCAGCTTATAAGGCATGGATATATGGACCAGAAGAAGTCTTGAGGGAGTTTTCATGAATGAAATGAAATGCAGCCGTTGCTTAATGAGGAAACTGTCGAATGAGGTAAGTTTTTTAACTGCAAAGGATGATGAAACTTGACTCCATGTCTCTGTGCCTGTTTTTCATAAAATTTGACTCATAAAAGCTAAAATTTGTAAAAAAGTGAAGATCTGTTTATATAGATTTATGTTACCTTTAAGCAAAAGCAAAAGGCAATCAAAACTCCAGCTAAAAGTGGATGGAAAATTCCCACAAATTAAAATCATTAAAATATTAAATATTAAATTTTACTTACATACAAATAACTGAACATTATTTATCTTTCATATTTGAATTCTAGAATTTTGGTAAATCACTTAATCGAAAGACTGAATTAAAAAATAAAACAAGAAGAAACAATACAAATCTTTCGAATTCAACCTATTCAGAGCCAAGTATCTTAGACTGGTTGTCTCGTTTCCAATTGCAGACCTATTAGTTTCTGACACAAATTAGCGTCAAGGCAAACAAACAGCCCAACAAATTAATCATGCTAAAGTTCCGTGAAAGAGTTCAACGCACGCCCAGCCACAGCAGATGAGGGATTTTAGCATTCAGCTTCACCTTTGACGTAATCGGAAACCCAAAATACACGAGCAATGGCGTGGGAGTGTCTCTCTTTCGGACAGATGTTGAGATCCGGGACACTTGGGGATTGCGTTGCGGTGCCTACTAGACAGCGACACTCGCCTGAATCTTGAATGCATCATTAGTCGACAAAACATACAAAAAAGGGACAAAGAGAAACCAGCGAGTGATACACGCGTCTTCGAGCCGGAGTCGGAGTCGGGAGACGAAGAGACGAAGAGACGAAGAGACGGACCCGTAGTCGGGAGTCGTAGTCGGAGTTGAGCTGTGATTTATGTTGCGTGCGCCTGACAAACACTTGAGAAGTGATGATTTATAATGAAGATGCACACATTCGTATTAATTAAATTTTTTGTGTGACACCGTTGTGCTCCATTTAATGTTAAATGCCAGTGGAGGACGACCACAAAATAACAAAAAAACAAAAAAAAAACATTGAGCTACAAGCTAATGTGGGTTTCGTATTCATACGATATGGTTAACTTATTATGCAATCCAATAGGAACTGTGACTGCGGCTGTGACTGGCCAAGTGGGCCGTCTGCAAATTGGTAATTGATTTGGAATGCCTGTGCCAAGTTGCCATATACATGTATGTGGCAGCGGAATTTAAAATATGGCAAGCAATAGTCGAATATTCATTAAGCGCAATTATGAAAATTAAGTTGTCATTTTGATTTGAATGTGGCGGCATGCGGCATGTGGCATGCGGCTCATAAGCAATATGCTCATTAAATTAAATCAAACTGACAGCCAGCCTGGCTAAATAGATGGGCCCAGCCCCGTTCTCATTCCCCGATCTGATGTTCCCCATTCCCAGCTGCTCCCTCCGCCCTGACCCTTCTGCCGTGTCTTCGCCTGCCACAGCGTCTGCCTCTCATTTCCATAGTTTAGCAGCAGCGTCGACTAATTAACGTGCTTTCACATATTTTGCTCAAATTGTGCATGAATAATGAAGACATTATCGCATTGCACGGCACCCTGTATGCCAAATGTTGTTGGCGAACAGCCAATTGAAAACTATCCTCTGCCCAACGGCAATCTCTCATGGTTCTCTCACTCTCCCACTTTGCCAGTCTACCAGTCGCCCACTGTTGCCATCCCTTTCGACTGAATTATGTGTTAATAATTTGAAATTAATGAACGTTTTACACGTTCCTCTAAGTTGGCCCCATAGCCATAGGAACCAAGGGAAGCAGCCAAAAAAACAGTTCTTTACACGAAAAGTGTGGCAGCCAAGTGGCATTTAATAAACTAACATGTAATAAATTAACATAGGAAATAGTAAATTTCCAATTTTCCAATGCACTTTTATCGTAGTGCTGATTTACCGAATTTAAATTTGTAGTCAATTTTTCTAAAATTACCAATTTACATTTAATATATTTTAATAAATTCTTTTTATAATACGATTTATTTTATTTAATTGTTCACTCAATATCCTATTTTTTAATATGAAATTCACGTAAAACTTAAATTAAAATTGTATCAATAATATAATTGATAGTTGAAAACTCAGTGATCAGAGCGAAAATTGTTTGTTTATAAAAAGAAGCAATTAATTTTTGTAAATTTATCTTTAAGCTATTAATACTCATTGTACGCCCCCAAATGATATATAGCCCATATATTAGAGGAATGTATGCAGATGCGAATGAGTTATGTTGGCAAATTTATTAAATATATTTAGCAAGCCATTGAAATATTAAATACCGCTACTTGTAAACAATTAGCCAAAAATTATGACTTTTAATCACAGCGATTATACGAATCGAAAAAAACCCGATGAAGAACAAATACCAGGCACTAATACAAATGCAATAAAACACGCCCACCGCAAACGAAGAGGCGCGACAATTTCACACATGTTTTAAAAATAAACACATGGGAGGCATTCGGAAAGAGCATCATCGTCTTGAGACACTCCATCCGTTTTCTTCCAATGCATAGGCACACTTAGGGCGAATGGAAAGAGTGCGCTATATGGCCAGACCACGCCCACATCTGAGATCTGTGTGGTGTTCAGCACGCAGGATCTGTTGCGTATTCGAATTCAAATTAGTTTTTCGAAACAAGTCGCCGAGCGCTGTTGTGTCTGGCTCCGTCTCGGGTTCAAATACGATACATCTTCGATCCGCTGTGATAAAAATGAATGCCCAATCAGTGGTGCGTCGGCATCAGCACAGTTTTTCCATCGAACAGATCCTGGCCAAGCCCGAGCCACAAAATCCCAACAACTATGTCGATCAAGCTACCAACTTTCAAGTGATCCACGATCACCAGTCGCAGTTAACTCATAATGATAGTGTTTCGCGGGTTTCCAGTCCGGCCACTTCCAGCTGTCTAGATGACAACCTAGAGGATGGCAAAAGTGATATAGAACTTGCGTCGGATGACGGAAGTGGTGCGTATAATTATTTCTGAAATCTTGAAAACAAAAGTAAAGTAACAACACTTCGGCAATGTGGAAAATATGGATGTAACAATATTATTAAAGACATACAAGTCCGAAGGATATAATTCATACTGTCCTCAATAGATGATTTGTCTAATTGACCTAGTCATGCAGACAACTGAATAACCGGTAGACGAGTTCGATGGGTGTATTATTATATTTAGGGAGTTCATTCACTGCGATCCATTAAACCGTCTTCTCAACCTATACTTTTTACCCAAACCTAAGTCATTAGCGAATACCGGAATCTTTATCGAGTTGAGGATTTCTATGTCTTTTGAATTTATTATATGTTTTACTCAAAATGTTGATGTTATATCTATATAATGAAATGCAAATAAAATATAGGGGTATGGATCTTCTTAGACGATGGTCATAATAGTTACCTCTTTTGATTCTTGGCTTATAAAAATATCCGAAAAGCTGATTATGACATAAGGAATATTATTGGTGAAGATATAAGTAATTCTCGTCAGACTATGAGTAGTAGTAGAAATCAATTAAAAAAGCTTGCAGAAAAGGCTCCACTAGATTAGTTATTTTAAAGTACCCAAAAAAGTAAATGCTTTCCAAACCCTCGAACTCCTGTGAAACAGCCAATTTTAGTTCAGTTCGCTCATTCCAGATCATTTTGGTTTCAAAAGTGTAAATACAATATCTTTGTGGCAAATCCAGAATATCATAATTGCGATACATAACACAATTATAATATAATTTAATGAAATGATAAGCTATTAAGAACAATAGGATAAAGGGATTACATTTTAAAAAAAGCCTCTCATTTCCATTTAATTATTCGCTTGTAGGATCTGCACATATTGTTTAGTCAGAATAGTTAGTTGTAAGACTCAATTAATGATTGATTGTTTAGGCACTCATAAAAAAGCATCATCCACTAATATGCTCTGGTTGAGTGATCACGTCTGTCATGAGCGGGATCCTCAAACAAATACACAATCAGAAATTAGCTTGTGGGGCGTCAAAAATGCGCCGCCCGCTAATGATGCAAATGTCAAAAGCAAAGCGACTGACAAACGTTGGCTTAAATTATTTTCCGAATAAATGTCTCGGAAAATTTATATGACAATTTGTTTACGGTCAGTTGGGTGAATGTGATGCCAAGATGCATTGACCATATCAAGACGAACCAATAACAATTCAAATTGGCCGTATAAAAGCGCATACAGGGTGCTTGCCGGCGCGGCAAGTGCGACCTTTCTGCCAATTAATAGATTGGCAATTGGCAAATTCGAATTAGCTGCAAATAGTTTGGCACTGTTGCCGTCAATAGCAATTAATGTCTAGCACTGAAGCACATACCAATCGGAATTCCCCTCATTGCAGCGCACGACGATCGCAAGAAGCGGCCCCGCACCGCCTTCTCCGCTGCTCAGATCAAAGCACTGGAAACGGAATTCGAGCGTGGCAAATATTTATCGGTGGCCAAACGCACGGCGCTGGCCAAACAGCTACAGTTAACGGAAACGCAGGTAAGGAGTGAAAAATTGAATAATTAGCTGGTATTTAAACTCTGCTCGTTTAGATAAAGATCTGGTTCCAGAACCGACGCACCAAGTGGAAGCGCAAGTACACCTCGGATGTGGAAACTCTTGCTTCGCACTACTACTCCCAACTGGGCATGGGCGGTCTGGCACGTCCAATGGTCGTTGGCGATCGCCTCTGGCTATTTAGCCAAACACCCGCTGGACCCACGCCCATTCAGTCCATCATGTTGAACGGTAGCGGCTCCGCAGCGCCTATGCGCCCATATGGAGCACCGCCTGTGAGTGCGCCTGGCATGTCGCCGCTGCACGGCTCGAGTGTGATCGAGAGTGCCAGGAATGCAATACTCTCGCGAGGACAACCGCTTAACTTTGCGCTGCCCTTTGGCCTCACCAAACCAACACCAGCCCCACCACCGCCACCGGGTGCAGTTGGCGCCACTGTGCCTCGCTGCAAGCCCTATCCCAGCAGCTTTGTGGACTATGCGGCGCCACATGCACACAGTGAAGCCTATCTGCAGCTGAAATACGCGACGCTGCCACCGGAAACGGAGGCGGGTGCCAGCAATGGACTGGCCGAGTTGGAGCGCGTATTTGGCGATGCCAATGCCAATTTTCTGCTGCACAAAGGCCAGCCAGCTGTGAGCAACATGAACAACAGCACATCCTCGGCTGGCTATGGGCACGAGGGACTCGCGCATGCGCAACGCAATCGCCGTGCCACACAATCAGAGTCCGAGTGCAGCGACATTGACTGCGAGCAACTGGACGAGGATGAGGACGCTGTTGAGCAGTAGTAAATAGTTAGCTATCTTTAGTTAGTTTATGTTTATATATATTTATATATGCCACACACAAAAAATATGCTCATATAAATTACATATATAGTCATACAGGTGTCATGTGTATGTGTTTGTTTGCCTGTTAGGTTAGGTTAGTTAGCTATCACTATTCCGACTGTGGCACACATTCCTATTGCATATTTGAAGATTTGTTGTGAGTGGGTGTGTGTTAGTGGTGTCACGGGGGGTGGGGTTGGGGTTGGCTGACGAGAAATGTGTGCCTGTCTTCCAAAATGCTTAAGAGTTAACTATGGCTATGCTATTTTACATGTTGTGGGTCGGTTATTGGCTCTCTCAAATTACAGAATTCTGTTTACAATTACATGAGTTTACAATTAGATAAATCAAAATCACAATTACTTAATTTCTTAATGCCCATTACAGACTTTCGAGCTATATATTGGAGTTGAAGTTCATTCAACTTAACAACTAAACGTCATTTTGTACAGTAAATTAACGCGTATTATTAATAATTAGCATTCAACAGAGTCACCACCGACTGCTCTGAAGTAGTAGAAATATGTGTGTTCTGCGACTGTACACTTTTATAATTGTCCCGGAACACATCCATTTATTTACCGTGCGCCCCCAAATGTACGGACAATGGATGAGGTCCTAGACGGATTGCCGCTATGACTTTCGGCTGGTACAATTACAAAAATGAGTCCCAGATAGCACCTATTTATACTACTCTGTGACAATATACATACATATTATTTAATACTTTAAACTTGCTATTTTGATTTTTTGTTGTAGTTGCTATTGCTTTAGTTACGAAGTTCAATTGGCTGAGGGGGGTCGGATTTGACTATAACATACAATTGGAGCGGCCTCGTTGCACAGTTATTACAAATTAAATTTAATAGTTGTAGTAACTAGCTGCTCTCTTCGCATGCAGTACTCTTATTGGAAAGTACTGAATTCGAAAGTCTCAATTGTACAATTAAAATTAAACTACGCGTAATGAATAAATAAAATAAACTTCTAGTCCTACTTTTTGGTATTGCAAACAGTTAAAAACCAAACATTTTGATTCTGTTCCACGTTGCGTTGAGCTGAATTTAGTAATTAGTTCTAGCGATGTTAGCTCCATGAAAGGTCGTAGCCCTTCCAGTTAGCACTGGGTGCTAAGTGTACACGTCGCTTATTGTAGTAGAATGACACGATGCCGTGGTAAGCGGTGCGTGGCACACCACTCTGTCGATTAGATAATATAAAAGGTATTATTAGCAACATTGACAACATGTAAGAAATCCCCAAATAATGCTCACTTTGAAATCATCCATGAGGCCAAGCATTCGGGTAATGCGCTTGTACTGGTCGCGAGTGTTGTACTGGATGCGCACTGGTCCCTCTATGGCGATAAGATTGCGGCGCAGCTCCTCGAAGGTGACAAGCGGAAGCACATAAATTTGCTTCAAAAACGTCTTATCATAATTTTCCTAGAATTTTAGAAGACATAATTATCCAGTTGCTACAGAGTTGATAAGCGAAAAGATGTACCCACTTTTAATAGATAGCTTGTATTGATTTTGCTGAATTGAACAAAGTCTTCGCTGAGCTTGATGTGTTTCAAATACTTATCGAAAAACAAACCGCTAAAATGAGAAAAAGTAGATTACGTAAATTGTTGTTTGTTAGAATGATTGCTTGAAGAACTTACTTTGACACGCCTATTTTTCCAAAAGTACGCGTTCTTGATATTTCTGGTCTAATGCAAACACGATCCTTTCGCTGCTCCGGATGACGTATCCAATCATCCCAGAAACTGAAAAAACAAAAATATGTATATCATAATTGAATTTCAATTAAATTAATTTTATTTCTTACGACTTGGGCCACTTGATGGACAGCTCAGCCCACAGTTCCTTGGTCAGCATCCAGCCGAGGCCAGGAAAGAAATCGGTTCGATAGAGCAGCTCTGGGCTGCCAATATCCACAACGTTCGCCTTGCCATTGTCATTCCATGCGGAAACGCACCACAGACTCGAATCCTGCTTGAGCAGCTTATGTGTGCCCAGAAAGTACTCAAAGAAATCAGGCGCCACATTCAAATCATCCTCAACGATGACAACGAAATCGAAACCAATCTGAAACGTGGTGTTCAACGCCCATCCATAATGTCGGGCTATTTTGTAATATCCCTTAAACTTCTTCTCCTTGGGCAGCACAAAGATGTCGCTCAAGTCGGGCTGCTCGATGAGCGTCACTTGGCTGCCAAATGACTGAATGACCTGCTTTGTCCGCTCATCGCCGCAATCCTGTAATATGAAAACAAATAATATGGTTATGTTGCAGTTTCAGTTTACAGAACACTCTCTCACCTGTGAGACAATGATGGGGAACTGTTCGATGCTGGGACGATATTCAACGAGATTGTCCAGGCACTTTTCGACCGAGACACGATTGCAAGCAAAGACCAGGATGGGTATGACGGGCTCACCATTTGCCAGATATGTTTTATTTGGTATTTGCGCAGGTGTTGTTTTTAAAGTTGCTGGGATCACTTTGTTTAGCGGCAGCTCAGGCAGCTCATTTGAGATTTCAGCGGCAACGATGCTTATCTTGGGCGTTGTTGTCGTCTGTTGATCCTGGTCATCCGCATACTTGAATTTCAGAAACTCAACGAGAGTCCGTGCCAGCTTCAAGCTTTTCGTATCCTCCCTCAAGGCTTCCGGCAACAGACGCTTCACTTGCTGCTCCTGTTGCATTGTCATTTCGTTGGCGATACTATTCCGCAGCAGTATATAGTAGGTGATGAAGGACCACATGACAAGAAAGCAGATCACCAGAAATTGCACCTTGCGTGAACGCATTTTGCCTTCCAATGATGTCTACTTGTATTATTATTAGGTGGGTGGTTGGGCAACGGATTTGCGGCTTATTGTTTAACGTGCACGTAATCACTGACTTACTCCCACTCCCTCCAGCTGGTAGCTGGTTCTAGTGAGGCATCTGCTCGATAGCTCCTCGTCGACCGATTGAAAATTTAAATGATTGTTTGAGATTGTTGAAGCGCCAGGTGCGCTCATGTATTGAGAGCTGTTTTAATCGGTGGGAGTGAAAGCTTTGTTTTCGTTGTTTTTGTTGTTGCTCTTTTTGCTGTTCGTGAAAACAGCAACAACAACAAGAACAGCCCGTGCAGCGGCTCAGTTTTGTGATGTTTTTATTGCTGTCGCACCGCATTAGCATCAATCAAAGGGTACGAGAAGTGGGGGGAGGAAGCGCTAGTGTTGTTTCTGCTTGGCCGCTACATTCATCATCAATGGATCGAGCGTTACGCACCAGCGCTTGTCCTTCGAAGTACGAAGCGTTCTGCCAGCTTGGCAATATGTTTCCCAAATGCGTACAGCAAATGAAAAAAAGAACACGTTGGCTGCTTCTCTTAATTGTAAAACTGCTTTTGTTTGTGTGTTTAATTTGTGGTATTTTCTGAAAGTTTGTTGGCTGGTCACACATTTATGGTCAGCTGTCCAGCTCGACTAAGTAAACGTTAACATTGTTCAACTGTGTGGTTATTTATTATTCCAACTGATCTGGTCACACTGTGTTACTGTGCAGCCCTACATTTTGCGCGCGATACTTAAATTTGTTTTTATTGTGATTTAGTTGAGTTCACATAAAATCAGTTAAATTGGATTGTTTTAATTTTATTAATTCATTTAGTTTTAGTCATTAATTAAATTAGCTTAGCAGTTAAACTTAGAAGACTAGTAGGTGCTTATGCATAAGACCAATTTATCATTTTATCGAAATGTTATTAAGAATCACTGTGTTTGTTGTTGTTGTTGTGGTTTTGTTCCTTGTCATTAGAGCTGGCATTGTGGGCAGCTATCTGCAGCTGAAAACTACACGCATTAAAATTAAATGTAATTACGTTTTATAAATGGCAGTTACATAAGTATAAGTATTAGTAGTAGGTAGTACATATTTTGTTGTTCTTGTTATTTATTTTTTATTTATTGCCATAAACACACGCAGCTCCAACTTGGTTAACATACTGCCCGCCTTCCGTTTGAGATTTACAATTGCCAATTCGTTCCGACTATTTACATTAGGCGCCAACACAGCGCACTTATTAACCCGGCCCAGAGGCTGCTGAAGACCAGGTTAATTGCACCTGAGCTCAGCTGTCCCAGCTCCCGTTCATCCACCACAAAAGCGGGCACAGCACTGCTGGCGGGCGTTTGCTCCATGCTGCGGCTCAGTTCTGCAAAGTTGCCGCGACTGTTGCGCGCCAGACGCTGATTGGCCAGCTTCAGTTCGCGTAGCTTCTCCTCCAGCTGCAGCACCTCATCTAAAGAAATGTATCAATTAATAATTTAATATATACGAAAATATGATTTTATTAATCATTAATAATGCATTTGTTATTATGAATACACTGGGAAAAACTTACTCTTGTTGACGCCTTCAATGTCGTTCACTTGCAGAAACATGGCTAGCGATATCTCATAGACCTTATTGGCTGCACTAATCTCACGCTTACGTCTGCCATAGCCGACCTGATTGTTGGAGCACTGTGTGCCAAGGCATTTGTCTAGACAGACATTGACTGTGGCGCGGAACTGAACATAGGAGGAGTCGGGAAACTTAAAGGCCTTGAATTTGGCGCTCAGTATATCGCCATCAATGGTGTTGAAGTTCTCAAACAGATAGGGATCTACAGTGCAGCTGCAAAAGAGGAAACACGGAGGAAACATAAATATTAAGAATTCAACTGGTTGGTTAATAATTGGTCATGACGAATGCACGCACCCCTTGAAGATTAGCGTCTCGGAGGAGGTGTGCGTGTCTGTAACATCCAAGTAATTGACGCCCAAGCCGTACACTGGCGCCGAGTCCTCATCCAAGTTGATTTCCATGGTCAGCGGTGTGCCCTGCAAGAAATCACATGTCCATTAGATCAATTCACAACAATACAAAATAATAGAAACCAATTATAACATAAGCATTGAGGCCATCATAACATACCGACTTGACGGTTAAGTCTCTGGTAAACTTCTGGCCATCCTGGCTGACGCCAATTGACAAGCGCGGCTCCGGTGCTCTTTTTGTCAACGAGGTGGTTATCTCCAGATCTCTGAATGTTGAAAAGAGCGAGAACAACCATTAAATGCTTGCCATATAATAAACAATGTAAGAATGATGAATATGGCTATAAATGACAGCCAAATACTCTAAACTTTGCTTTAGAAGAGCCTTACTGACTAAAAAGGTAGTGAATCTATAACAGTAAATACAAGGAAAGGACTTTAAAACTGCGAGAAATATCGTATTTTCTGATTAGATTAATTCAAATCTACTTTCAAATCTGAAGCACTCTAACTCTTAAGATGTAAGAAATATTGATAAAGGTGGGTCTAACAATTTCATTAAAGAAGGTGGAACCATGCAAATATGTAGACTTTGTCGATTTTAACTGAGAGAAGTAAATACATTTAAGTGATTTTTCCGCCCACAGGGCGTGGCAGTTATTCGTATCACTTTGTCTGCAATTTTTAAACATTCAAACAATCAAACGGATTGCTTAGATTAGAGTATTTTAAAAATAAAAAATAAACATTGTAATGCGCCCTATATCATCGTATGATATGTTGGCAACACGCCCCGCAATTAAATTGACTGTAGGGGCATCTATTTGACGGCTAATTACCGACTGGTAATGGCTGGCCCGAGCATCTGTTTGATTTATGGCCGCAAAGCAGGCAAGCAGCGGAGGATTGTGAAGCAACTGGGACTGGGCAGTGGTGGACATTTATATGCCATAAAGTTTGCATAGATTGCGCATAAAAATATGCATAGATGCAATTTGAGGACGTTGCATTTTGATGGGGCAATTAAAAGCGGCGAAAACTTACTCAGGTTCCTGGAAGCCCGCCGGCAACACATCGCGTCTGACGAGGCCATGATGTTGTTGCTGCTGCTGCTCCTGGAGAACGACGCGCGTCTGCTCGCGTTCAGCATTTGTGCCATTCATCATGACATTATAAACCGGACCGCTTGTCGTAATGCATTTGACGCTGACAATCTCCTTGCTGCTGGCCGATTCAATGATGATTTTATGGTAATACACCTTTTTGCCCTGCGGTGACAGACGAGGGAGGGGGGATTTGGGTTTATTAATACACACTATGTACTCCATGGGGGGAGGGTCACCTACCGTTAGCTGGTTGACCATTCGCGTCACGCCGCACTCGTAAAAATCGCTAAGCGATAGACGAAAGACGGCGAGAGCCCCATTGATTTCGGGCTGACAGCGCACATCCGGATAACCCTTGAGACCCTCCAAGTAGATCTGCGGACGATCAGCGGCAGCGTCGCCACTCGCCTCCACCGGCAGGCCAATGTCCACACGCATCTGATCCTCGGAGCAGTGCACCTTGTGTGCGCCTGAAAAAATTGTTGAGAACATTTCAAAAATGGATATTAAATTGCAGCATTTCAAGTTATTAAATAAACTATATGTATATATATAAATATAAATGTACATCGTTATTTTCCACTGAAAGTGGGCTAGCATGTCGACGCCATGGTGTAAACGGGCCGAACACAGCCAAAACGCGCAGCCAGCAACGCCTCCAATGTCCAACATGGACATTGACGGACTCAGCATGCTACAGACGGAGAGAGCTAAATGCTGAGCGATCGGCGCAACACTAAACAATTGCCGCATAATTACTATGGAAGTGGAACGCGTTCGTTGCCTAAGTCTTTCGTTTTTATTGCCACTCTTATTAAAGCTGCAGGGTGACTTTTTATACCCAGCAGCCAAATTGCATCAAAGCATATCGGGCTTGACAGTGTCAAGTAAATCCAGTCAACAAAATAATATATAATACATTCAAAATAATTTATAAAAACACTTGACAAATTTAACATAAAGAAAATTAAACTTTACGCATACAACAATTTTTTATTTTTAAAGTAAGTTCCGCTGTAAAGATTAAAGCTCTCTGGTTTCTCAATGACAAGTTCTGCAGGGCATCCAACAGTCGAGTCAATCTCTACTTTAGAGTACAGATGTATGTATGCATTGTGCTCCCCGCCGGCTCTGGTCAGGCAGTAGACGAAAAAAAAGCAAAAACCTGGCATTAGCCCAGAGAGTAAGTTCAAGTCCAGGCAAAGCCAAAACTGAAGCCAAAGTCGAAGCTGAATCCGGTCAGGCTGTCAGTTCGTCAGTTTGTGAGTCGCTTTCGAGACACACTCACACAGTGCTTTGGTTTAGTTTGGGCTGGTGTGTTAGGTATTCGCGTTGGCATAATTCTGATGCTGATACTGGATGCTGGATGAATCTGCAGCAACCTGAATGCATCAGCAGACCAGTAATCAAAATCGTATTATGCCCGAATAAGTGTGGTGCGAGTGCTTGCGAGAGTGCGCAAAATGATCAGCTTAAATGTTGTTGCCCATTGAATTGAAGTCATTTTGGGACTGATCAGCACAGCATAGCCAAGTAATTTGAATAATTTGTTTAAGTACTTAATATCGCGTTAATTATAGCAACACATATACGTACATTGCCCATCAATTTCAACAGAAATGGCGCCAATTAAATGTGAGTTTGTATGTAGAAAGGAATTCAAGCATAAAGCCAAACAAAGAGCTCACAGTGCAAACAAAAAAAAAAAAAACAATAAAAAACAACCCAAAAACTAACTTTACAATTCTTTGTAAGTCGGCGTAATGAAAAGACTGAGTCTGGGTTGGGATGAAAACAGAGTCAGAGAGCTGCTAGATAAATTATAGAATACTTGAAAGAACTCCTTTTAGTGCTATTTTAAAGTCGTGTTATGTGGATTTTAAATTGGTAGCCTGTACTTTAATCATTTCCTACTCTTGGCAGGTAGATTCTACGATAATATTATAAGTCACAAATCGGTTGTCGACCTGGTGGGGTTGTCTTGAATAGAAAGCACGTTGAGGTGTTCAGGTGTACCATTTGTTTTGTACTGCAATGAGCATTTATCATTATAAATATGTACTAAACTTAATTTGTCCAACTGCAAATTATTGTGGCAACCCATGCCAGCATTTGCAGCACTATTAAGCTCTATAATGAGAGAGAAAATGTGATTAAATTTAGTTTTAATCAGCTCACGTACAAGAGAGTGAAACTCGGCAATGAGAACAGCAGCAGAAACAATAAAACTAGGAAACAGAAATGGCGTGGCAATTAAGAAGTGGCAGCTGCTTGTATTTCAACATCTTCACTCTGCTACATTTTCACTTGCCACAGGTAATTCAAGCACCTCATCAAGGTGGGCGTAATGCAATCGGTGCCTAAGACAATTAGTAGATGTGAATGGGGAGGAGGAGAGAGGCCGCCTGCAAAACTAAGTACTTCCGCGGCACCGAGAAATAAAAAACAAATAAAAGCATCACAGATACGCCAGACGATTAACTGCCTGATGACGTTCCAAATTAAGCGCAGACACGACAATCCCCCATTGATTTCTACCACCAAATGGAAATGGAACTAGAACTAAAACAGAATTCTCACAGCAAAGAAACTGGCACGCCCATGTGTAACCGTGTTGACCACTTAATAGAGCCATGGAGCTGCAACAATAACAACAACAACAGATGCACATTGTCGTATTTCTAGCAAACCATTTTGCAGCACAGCAGGAAATGTTGTCTATCTGCTGCCTTCTCCCCTGCTGCCCCTCGGCTCCGCCACTTCGTGACAATAATTGAAATGAAACGCGTTCAGCCCTTGTATTCAAGCGCTGCACTATAGGTAAAAAGCAAACATTATCTGGCATGAAGTGTTTTTTTTTTTGCGCGATATTGGGCATTGACTAAGCTATGGCAGCTATATGGTATAGTAGTTTGATTCGTTTATCTCCGGCCAATATTCCAATATTGAAAAAAAAATTGTATAAAATGTACAAATGTGTGTCTGAAAATTTGTCAATTTGTCCATAGTGCGTTTTGCCAGCTTGTTGCCAATGTCTGCTAGCCACGCAAGTTTGTCGCCTCAGTCTTTTTATTTTGCACATGGAGCGCGCAACATTAATTGCCAGCAAAAAGGCATTTTTATTGAATTTTTACAACTCAATGGCAATGGTGGGAGGGGAAACACTTCATAGACGGACTACATCAAATGCCGCTGATTACGATTTATTTGACACAATTTTTACGACCTCGGTTTGGCGTGTGGGAATCGTGGCTATCGCGAACCTTAAAGTATTTCAGTGAATGCATGAACAAGTCCAATATCTGCAAAAGACTTAACCCACATCTCGTTTGCGGCGATCACATGCCCACAACTTAAAAGGTTTGTTTGAGTGGTTTTTGTTTTTTCTTTGCTTTTGGTGCTTGTTATGTATAGAACAAGAGCCAATTTGTGGCAGACACAGCCGGGCAACAGATCATCAAATGCTTCTTGATGGGGGCAGTCTTCTTAGAATAGGAATCAAAAAAGGTGCCATTAGCATTTAACCTGTAACATGACAAATCAAGAAAACGTGCAGCATGCATGAACATGCTCAGTTCTACACACAAACTCACACACACACACACACACACATATATACACATTGAACTGCAGCAACTGCAGCCAGGCATAAATTTCCATTAACAATAAATTTAAAAGAAATTACATTAAAATGAAAATGACCCGGAGCGAAATTCTCAAGAAAAGCCCAACACACCGATAGGGGGTTTGGGAGCTGAGCTGGGTCAGGGTTAGTTGCCGAAACAGCAACATCATCATCATCTTCAAAATCATCAGCAACAGCAGCAGCAGCAGCGCTGGTCGGCCTCAACTCGGCACTCAGCCACCGTCTCACCTACTGGGTGTGCATCTGCCTGTCTCCGACTGTGTCACTGCCTCTGTCTCTGGACTCTAGACTCTGGACTCTCTCGTCTCCCTACACCCGACCCTGACTGTGTCTCTTGACTTCCTATCAAAATCAGCAGCCACGACATTTGGCGCTGCACATTTTCCAAACAATTTGGCAACAAATGCGCGCACACAATCAAATGAATGCACAAATCAATAAGACCACAACTACAAATGCCATTCAGTCCGACTAGCTAATGCTCTATTTTGAATTCAACACTTTAATTGATGATAACCGAACTCCGCACCATTTTTTAACTTTATCAAAGATTTATTCTCAAAATTTGCATTTTATAGTAACTAAAACTTATTTGAAAACAAACACAAAAATTCAATTTACAATTATTTTGTATGTATATCTGAACATATTAACATTTCTCAGAATGTAAAACCATCGCTCAAGTCTTCCTTTACGCTACTTGTCAATATACTTGGGATACGTTAAACACATACTAAAAGTTATTGTCGCAAATAAATACAAAATACAAAGAGCTGGATAAGCTTAAGGAGTGTTCTAAATGAAAGCGGCCGAGACACATAGTTAGAGGGTATATCAACAACAACAACAATAACAAGAACAACAACAATGACGGCAGCAAAGTGCCAAATGCTTTACAAGCCACGCCAATAGTCAAAGCCAACAAATTCAAATCATTGCCATGCAAATGGCATCGATTTGCAGTCATCGCCAGCAAAGAAGCCAGCAGACAGCAGTCGTGAAAGGTGGCAAGACATCATCGAGCATCTCTCAGCACCTACTGCCAACCACCCACCACTGCACCACCACTCCACCACCACTCCACTCTGTGAGCCAAGCCCAGTGTGGCGCGCTGTGTGGCGATGTTCAGGACATGGACATTGGCGTCGTCGTTTTTGTTGTTGTCGTTGCTGCATTGCAAGTGCAATTCCAATTGGCAATTGGCAATTGGCTGGCCAAGATTATGCAATTGTCTGACTCAACGTCTCGCCGTCCGAGTGGAGTCACGTTTGTGGTTTTCTTGGTGCTGGCTGCCAAAGGAGCTGAAGGTTTTTTTTTTTTTTTTGGTGGGGGTAATTTTTCTGTTTTTTGTGTCCAAAGTGTTAGGCCTGGCGGCGGGCAGAAGAAAACTAAATTTAATGCACAACGAACGGTAAACATGTGCACGTTCTGCAGTCACCCCCATACTCCAGTAATACTTCAAACTGAGCTAGTCAAAAGTTGAGCACTTACTGCCGGCCGTGAGTAACTCTCACATTTATGACGAGGATGTGAATGTGGAAGTAACTGTGCCCTGAAGTTGAGGTTGCGAGTGCAGCTGCTGCTACTTCTGCGTCAGCTGATAGCGTTTTGTTATCGCATTTTGCAACAAATTGCCAGCAGAAAAAGCAACAATCATGACACACACGACGCACGATTATCATCAATCTTAGCACATCCAGCAGGCACAGGAAATACTGGTAATTTTGTTGCCCCAAGCCCCTGCTACCGCCGGAGCAGTTGCAGTTGCAGTTGCAGTTGTAGTCACATCAAATGTTGCATTGCAATTGTCTGTTGGCTGACTGCTGACTGGTTAGCGGAGTTCCCTCTCTCTTTCTTTCTTTCTCTCTCATTGACGCAGAAATGACCAATTACACTTAACGGCTATGCATAAAAAATAAATTAGAAAACGTCGCTTTGGGCAGGGGGTCAGCACCTGAGTGCCCCAAACCATCGCCCGTCAGCCTTCACACAATGCAAAGTGGGTGTTGTCTGCACAGTGGGGGCACATTAATGCCTTCCTTTTTATGCATTTGCTTCTTGGCTTTTATTTATTTGCTGTGGTTGTTGTTATTGTTATTGTTGTTGTTGTTGTTGTTGTTGTTGTTGTTGTGCATATGCTAAGCAGAGTCAATGTGTCAATGGTGCCGCGTAAATTCATCAAAGTGGGCGAGTCAATAAACAAACTTGTTTAGCTGCCACTGCCACAGCAAATCCAACTAAATGACTGCAAAAAAGAAGACAGTCAGCCAGTGAGACAGACGTACAGCGTCGGACAGCTTCGATTTTTTATGGACTTGGCTTGCAATGTGGCCACAAATGTGATAATTGTTAACTGCTTGGTTGCCTGCAGCTTGCCACCTGTTCCCCCATTGCTTCTGGGCAAAGTTAAGTGAAAAACTTGACTGAATAATGTGCTATTATTGCAAACGTATTAAATAGCAGTAGTAAGCTTTTTATAGACAGTTGTATTTGTTAGTACCATCAAAGCAACATTAACAAAATGACACACATTAAGAAAACAAATAGTCACAGTAAAATAGCAAAGTTAAAAGGAGGCAGTAGCAATCTGTCTAGTTGGAACAAGAAAGATCCACATTTAAACAATCTTAAAAATAAAGAATCGCAAGATTATTTTAACTTTAAACTATAAAAAAATAATTTTCTGTACTTCTAGCAAAACTTATATTTTTAGATACAATGGTATTTAAATTCCAATTAAATAGATGCATACAATATGCAAAAGCACTTTTCTCAAACCATATACTAAAATAATAAAAATTTTATTTTTTTTTGCATATGTGAACATTTAGTTTAGAGTTTACGATAAAGGCACATGATGTCACCTCCTTAGCCCAGGTGCGACTCCACTTTGACTCATCAAACAGGTCTTGGCATCGAGTTGCATACAAAACAAGTAAGCATCAAATACGTTTTCTTTTAGCATTTAACACAGATTCTCTTTCTCTTTCTCTGTCTCTGTCTCTGACTATTCTTTCATCATTATCAACATTTGCTTTTAGTTTGTTAATAGTTTTAAAATGACGCAATTGCATACGGTCATTTATAGATTTTGCCAACTGATTGCATCAGTCTGAGATCTGGGATTTCAGTCTAGTCCCATTTAGCGATGGCGGCTTATGAAGCCGGAAAAAATGTTCTTCACTTGTCGGTCAATCAATGTTGGCGCATTACGGCCAAATAAGCGGCGATTCAAATGAATTACATTGGCCAAAGCCTCCGACTTTTGAAAACTCCTGGTAAATGACGACACGGTCGATTAAATTAGACAGATGATTAATTGACCAAGGAGATGAGACTGCAGAGCTCTTTTAGCTCTTTTCGTAGACGAAACTCAGTTGGTGTAAATCAACATGAGATGCAAAATGTGCTGTTCATCATGGGCGAACGGTAAATGTGCACCGACTTCCCCTTTGCCATGAACATTATGCGCAGCTGGCTAATTAAATAACAAAACAGTTAAGACATGAGGGTACAAAAAAGAAAAAAAAAAGGCTAAGCCAAAACAACTGTAAACATACAAGAAAACAGTGGCCAACACAATTATGACTATTACTTGAACTTGGACTTGGCTGCAAACAACTAAAACAACTACAAAAGACCAAACCGTCTTCAACAGCTGTAAATGTTGTTTGTTGTTTAGTAAAAGACCTGCTCTCATGTGGCAACCACATGCAAACGTTGCACGACGTGGCATCAGTTACCAAAGCGATGAATTAGTTACTCAGCCATCTGCACATTGCTAATCGCAACAAGTAAGAGTGTTAGAGTCGAGAGTGAATGACTCGAAGATACGCTACAATTAATTAAATATATACTTAAAATACATATTATTACGTTTGATATTAAATATAGCTACATTTCCTATATGCTTAGATAGACATTACTATAGCCACTTACGTATTCGAAATCCTCAAGTTTAGTGTGTTAGAATATCTCCTCCTACCTATATTTCTAACTTAGCTAATAGGTATAGCCACTCAATTCAAGAATTTCTATAATTGAGGGTGTGAATGCCTGCTGCTATTTATTTCCTCAAGTTAATTCTGCCTTTTCTAACCATTTTCTAGTAGTTGCAGATGCGAGCTGAGTGTTCATCTATCCACCCACAAGTGCCTCAATTGCCGCAGAATCTTACTTAATTTACTGAGTCACCCGCTCAGTCTCTACAGCCTCTGCGCTGCCTGCTGCACGCAGTGCACTTTCTCACTTACTCATTCATTCAGCTATTCATTGTGGCAGGCACATTCCTTGGGTTGGCGCTACGCGGTTGCATTTGCTAAATTGTCCGTTTCCGCTGTGGGTAAACCAAATTGCTGGGGCACAAATATGCCGGGTGAGCTGCTTCTTTCCACATGCCACTCACACATCACCGGCAGCAGCTAAAGGAGCTGCAGTGTCAGCTGAAAGTGGGGGGCTACAATTTACCGCTAAAGGCCTCAACGAAAGGGAATTGGAGCCAATTTGCTGCATTGTTTGTTGTAGTTGTTATGTTTTTGCTTATAAAGTAATTTGCGAAAAATGAGTTTACAGTTTTGGGTGGCTGATTGCCTCAGGCATTACTTGACTGACTGCCCGCCTAACTGTAACTCAGGCAACATAATCACTAAATACCACCTCATGTTATAATCATAAAAATTAATTTAATTTGCCACTAAATGCAGCAAGAAGATTGCCAAGCTTCTTAACCATTGCGTCCCGGCATATGGACAGATGGCTGTTTCTCCTTAACTGTCTCAATGCCAATGCAATCTAATTGGCTTTTGTTGCAACAACTTGACTATGCAGCAGAAACTGTTGCACTTAAGTACCCTTACAAACATAACATTGTGTTCTATTTGATAATATAAATATACAAATAAAGTTTTCATGTATGCAGACAATATTATTTTTAAGTGATTATTATAAACTACACGTATATAAATTGTCGGTTTTTATACTAACTGGACACTCAGCTGCTGGTGGAGAAACTAAAGACTGTGACGACGAAGGTTCTTCCTGCGATAATCAGCCCATCAGCGAAGAGGAGCGACAACGACGTCGTGAATTCGAGGCTGTGAAATTGGCGCGCAAGCTGACAGTTAATCGTTTTGATTTTTTGACGGTTATCCATAAAAAATTGGATGGCCACGCCTACTCCGCCTACTTATGCCGATACACCTGTTGGTCGATAAGACCATATATCTCACGGAATTTGAAAGCTTGTCACCAAATTTTAAAAAGTGACACCTTTCAAAAATCTGTAAAAAAATTTTGGACCACGCCCACTCCCGCCCCCAAAAACCGATAAATGCCTATATATCCCGCAATTTAAGAGCTAAAGCTACCAAACTTGAAAGATATATTACTAAGAGCGAACTCCAAAAATTTGTTTGTGCAACGCCCCCTCCCGCTCCCAAAACCGATAAATGATCATATCGCCCGCAATTTAATAGCTACAGTTACCAAACTTGGAAGGAAGATTATTAGGAACATTCTCTTTAATTTTTGTCAACCACGCCCACTTCCGGCCCCAAAATATCGAAAATTTTATATCTTCCGTAATTTAAGAGCACAGCCAAACTTCGAAGAAGGTTTACTATCTTATACCTGCCTCAATTTGAAAGGCCAACTTGGACAGTATTTCTTGGCTGCACACAAATTATGGTATTATAGTATTTCGCTGTCGGTTACGTCCGACTACAACGTTCTCTCTTGTTTTTATAAAATTTTTTGAATAATATTGTTTTTAACGCATATTAATTATATTAACGTAAAAATATATACAGTATATAACTTTTTTTATATACTTTATCTATGTAGCTTTGGCAACTAATATGATTGTTCACTTCCTTCATGGACCACCTTAACAGATACTTATATATATAAATACATACATGTATATAAATATAAAACACGTTTTTCTATCTTCAACAAATACTTTATAGAGTAATTACGCGAGGCATTTTAATGTCCACCATTTGATTTGGTTAGATGTTAATTATAAGCCTATTTTTAAGAGTTATACAAGTATGATTATAAAAGCTAAATGCTTTAATACAAATTCCCAATTCACACTATTATGAATTCATTTTATAGTTATTTTTAAGAGTTGTGCGAAAGTGTGATTAAAAAATCTAAAAATGGCCCAAAGCCAATTGTCAATAACAAAATGTACATTCAAGAATCAGATCTTTACAGGGCATTCTCTAGTCAAAACTTATCGCCCGTAGCATTCTAACGTGTTATTGTTTGCCGTTGTTGCAGTTGGCAGTTGTCTGGTTGCGGCCTTACCATTTTGGTGTGAAAGTGTTGTCGATATCTAGTTGCTTTTACCATATTTGCAATTAAATACACTAACTACTAACAGCTACCATTGCTGTTGCTGTTGCTGTTGCAGTTGCGATTGGTGTTGCGGCTGTTGTGCTGGAGACTCGTCTTGCAATCCATACACGCCGTATAATTGCATTTCTCCTAACGTAATGGCAGGCAGTGTTGCCTTCTTATGCTTAATTGGCAATAAAATTCTTACTTGCCGCTAATGCCACACAATCCAAAGAGAAACGCTGCAAATCAGAGAGTATCAACGGTCAACTCTCGGAAAGACTCGACTCAATGGTTGAGCGTGGTTTTCGGCACTTGTCGCTAATCATTTATCAAAAGATATTTTTATGATGAGCATTTGGTCTGACACATTTTTAAATGGCCGCCCCGTGGCGATGACACACAAATTCCAATGTTGTCGACCCAATGGCTATTAGCCGTGCAATGCGATATGGCTGGAGGAGACCAGCAACAGCTCAAGCTGTTCTCTTCAGCATTAATCAAAGTCCGTTTTCTGGTTTTAGCGTGGTTAAATTTGAGGTTAGGGTTCCTGAGCATGGACATACGACCTTTTGAACTGTGACCCAATTGCTAATTATGTTCACGCAAGGGGAGGAGGGCGGGGCGGGAAATCTATCTAATCAATGGGTGGCGGGTGAGAGGAAGGGAGGGGTTTGGCAGGTCAGCGCACATAAATCAGTTGTGCAAAGCTGTGGTCTGCGGCTCTTCTAATAAACTGAAGCGCCGCTTACAAGAGACCAGGCCAACAAAGGTGTTCAAAATCGACGCATGGATTTTAAGTGCGAGTTTTTTTTTATGTAGTATATATAGTAATACACTCAAAAAAAATAAACAAAGAGTGTTCGAAAACTAACTAATTGGTTTTAATATTTAGAAAATAAATATATATAAATACATTCATAAAATAAATTGAAATATTTCAGGCCATCTATATATTTCTTAAAAAGAAAAATTGTTCTACAAATCTCTTGAAGATTATTTTGGTGCGATTTTGAATATTTTGCTGAGTGCATATGGAACAGGAAATCTACACAAGCCACCGCGTGACCAAGTGACCGTTGCCAGGCATTAAATTTATTGCAGACGTGTATGCAACTCCTTTTGTTGCGCTTGTTGCATACATATGTTGCATATGGGTGAATATGGGGAAGCTGCTCGAGGCAGCAATATTTTATTTTGGTCATTTGCGATTTGCGTTGAATTAGCAGCGCAGCGGCCCAATGACCAAAACGGGTCCGTGGGCGTTTGTCTGGGGACGCGGCGAGCAGCTGCAGCCAAATGCCCAAATGTGGTCATAGACTAGAGTCTGGCGACGTCAGACTGTGGACTGTAGACTGCAGACTGTAGACTGTAGACTGCAGACTATGGCCGGCAGGCAGAGTCTTCTGCTTGGCCCACACCTGCAATTGACATTATTATTTGGCCGCAGCTTGCGTGAGCTAGGAACAGGAGGAGTTGAGAGCGTTGAGTGCGACAAGAGCATCATGATTTATAATTGTCCAACTGGGTCTCTGGGTCTGGACATTCCATTCCACGCATCTTGATAGTGCGTAGTTTATGGCCCGGGTCAGGCCGGATGGCCATCGCCATCGCTTGTGCAACAAACTTGTTGAAACAACATTTGTCTCGCGTTCTGTTGCCAAGTTGCCTGTTGGTCTGTTTTGTTGTGTTTGTCTGTGTTTGCTGTTCACTTATCTGTTTGGCCATTTTGGCTGAAACGCTTCGCTAACCATCTCGACTGGACACGTTAATAACCGTTTTGGACATGCCAAGCGGCATTGTTAACAGCATTTTGTTTGGTTTAATGACCGCCCGGTTGACATTTTAATTGAAATTCTACACAAATTGCATTTGAAAGCTATATAATAACACGCACCAACATATTGTGAAATTATCTTTTAATTTACCTCAACGACTCTCTTTTCAAATCATCATCAACCGCAATAAATTTATTCTTACTTTGTCCAAATCTCAGTCTGTCGCTCAGAGATACAGAGATGGGCTCAACTTGTCTCTATGGAAGAATATGTAATATTTCCAAGTCCAATTATAATTTATACTTATTCAATTCAAGCACTTTTGAAGCTTACAAAACCGCATTTCGCATTACGCGTCATTTCCACCCATGAGGCAATATTGGCCAGTTAATTTAAGGCAATGTACATCCAGCCAATTCAAATGCCATCCAATGCAAATCAAACGAGACCCAACCAAAACGCTGCCCGAGCAATCCAATTCAGTTCAGCTCAGTTCGTTTGGGGCGTTTGCAATTGCCCTTGAAGTTGAGAAAAGCGAAACCATTTGGATGGCTAAAATTATTTGCTTCCTGGATTTGTGGGATCTGGAATCTAGAATCTGTGTATCTAAGCAACATCAGCTTGGGCAAAGCAAATTGCAACTCGCTTGATTTTGACCGCCAGGCAACTGGCCACCGCATTGGGCTCTACAAAACCAGCCCCTCTCACTTTACCCCAGATTTTGTTTTGCCTGGCATTCCACTTGGATATGCATCTTGGGCATTTCTTTTCAATTACGGGCGGGCGCTACTCTTTTTGCGGTTACGGATACGGTTACCATTGGCCATGGCCATGTAATTTGGCCATCAGACGCATGCATTTTTGATAAGCAGCCGGCGGGCAGACATATCAAAAGACTCAAGACACAAACTACTTGGAAAACATTTGCCAGTTGTAACTTGCCAGTTGCGAGTGGCCAATTGGTATAGCTGGCCAGTTATGCCATGGCTTTCTTTCCTATGAGGCTGCTCCACTTCGATGCGTATTTTACAGTTTGCGCGAAGCAGATCAATAAATTAATTAGAAACATTTTTGTCACTGATTTTATCGCGCCACAAAATTCCAAGTTTTCATTTCGCGTTCATTAGCTCGAGAGCAGACACCAGATACCAAACACTGCACTCTAACTAGGCAATAAGGCGATAAGAATCCACACCAGCCAAGTTGTATATAATTATGGAAGTCTAACAAGCTGATGATGTGCTGCAAAGAGATTCGCTGTGTGTGTTAATGTGTCTCTCTCTAATTTAAAATGCCGCTGGCCGACAAAACCCAAATAATACACATGGAAAAGAATATGACATTAAGTGTTTATGTGCTGTCCCCTAGAACACACCTCTCCTCCCGGGCCTGTTATTATTTTCATTAAAAGCGCTAACAACAACAATGAGTACATTTTTATGGCCGCATCCGTAGGGAAGTTGTTTAGTTGTGGAAACTTCATTGAATTGAGGCTTTGTCTATAACTCAAGCTAGACCCTGAAATCATCATTTAGTTTGTGTGTAAATACTTCAGATAGCCAGGCACACATTCAATTTATTTTGTTGCTTTTCTATTTATGCTCGTCATCTAAAGAGTTTTCAAATGACACTTGAAATGCAGTCAAGTCTTTCTTATGATATGTATTCTAAAGAATTTCAAGTATCAAAAGTGCAAAACTATTTGTTCAGCTGCACTTATAGGGTATATCATAGTCTGCCTATTTATTTTTTGCAGTGTCATTGACTTTTTGGGTGTTGCGTGTGTAAATTTGCGCACAGAGCGCCAGACAACTTGCGATAACGACAACAATCAAAGAAGTGGAAGAAGAACAACAAAAACACAATTACTCATATGTGGTCCACTTGTTGTTGTAGCCTTTCGCATTTCATTTTGGCCGTTGAATGTAAACAAAGCACGGTTTCTGAGTTGGCTGCCACCAAAAACAAACGCCTTCATCACACGGTCACTGACTCGCAGCTCAACAATTAAATTGCGAGCTATTTGAGGAAGTTAATTCTAATAAATTTGAATATTATTTGCTTACGTCATGTTTGCATAAAATGCCCGTTTGATTTGATTTGCAAGTTTCTTCGCCTCAGTCTTTTGATAATTTCGATTTGCCAGTTTCTTGTCTAAGGCTTTTGTTTGCCGATGGGAGAATTGTGAGATTTCATGAGTTTGAGATGAATGGCCGGCAATCAATGCAATACGCATAACCCCCCGAGAGCCGCTCAGCAGTGTCAGCAATGCCATCATCAATCTCAACACAGAATTTGGCATGGGCTCCATCAATGCGAAAAAACAATAAGAACAAGAACAACAAGTAGAAGTAGGTAGAACCACAACATCCCACAGCTAATACACGTGCATTTGGCTTAAGAGCCAAAGTAATAATCATGTGTAACGAAAGCAAGAAAAACAAACAGACCAGAAAACCGAACGGGACACCGTCAGACTGGGAGGCCAACAACAGGCAATAGAAGACAGCAAATAAATATGATTAATTTGCCACATGCAGTCAGAGACGCAATTTATCATTTGGACGGCAAATGCAAAAAGCCCATATGTTTGTTCTCATTTTTTTTTTCTATTTGGCCAGCTATGCCGTTTCTTGGCAATCGTATAGGTAGTATCTACATCTCCCGTTTCGGGTCAGTGCATATAATAGATTAAATAAATTTCACATAAATTATGCAATTGTGACGAGCAATATTTTAAGCTATCTGTCTCCTCCGGGCACTTAAGACTCACGCACTACCTCTCTCTCCCCGTCGCTGTCGCTGTCTCGCTCACTCTTATGTACGCGGTTTTTATCTCTCCGACTTATTAATTTGCATGGAGCGCTGATCCTGTTCTGGCACCACTACGCCGTTAATTGCCCGGCATCGGCAACATTTCAAACGGCTATACGCACTGTTTGGTAATTAAAAACCCAACGAGCCACTTGGCCACTTCGGTATTTGGACACCTGGACACCTTGACTTGGACTGGATGACATTGTGCCTAACGGTTAGTGGCACCAGCAGTTTCTCGGCTGCATGTCAGCGTGCGTAGGTTGCAAACAGGATTTGCTTCAGGTTTTGCTTTTTATCTGCTCTTCTTCTCTTCTCATTTTTTTTTTTACTTTGTTGCTAATAAAATTTACATAATATTTGCTCTAGATTCCAAACACACGCGCACACTCATACCCACAACTGGATCACCTGTCGCTTGGCTTTCTCGCGCAAAAACAAAAACTGGCCAAGTTTATGTCCATAATCTACACTTATCGGACTGCCGGCCTCATAAACATGCACACTGTGCCCTTGTGCTGTCTGTTGACAATTTGCGAACACACCACAAAGCACACAGCTGAAAAGTGTACTTGACTGGAATATAGTACATAAAATATACACACCTATCTAGAATACATATATGTATTTTGCAAAGATTGGTTCTCAGCAAGGGATTGCCATATAATACCAAGAAGAGCAATCGGATGATATTTATTTAAATATATATATATATATATAACAGAGAAGAACTATCTCTCGATGCCCAAAATTACAGCTGCTCACAATTTTATTTCTTGGACAAGAATAAGCAAGTTAGTCACATAAAAAGTCTTTTAGTTATGCCAACATCGACATTAATGATTTTACGGCTTAGACCGATTTTTATATATACATCTGCTTTATATTTATCTATGATTAAAGTAAATATACAACAATTACAGCAATTTGAGGCGCAAACTTTTTTATTGTGTGGTAGGCTGGCAGCTAAGACAATGAAAGTAAACTCCCAGAGTTGAACAGACTTCAAACATAAAACTCAAAACGAAAACTTGGCTGACTTTTACAACCCATACTAGATTCGCATGTTAAATTTGTATGCTGTTATGTGATTTTGAATTGCAAAAGCAATTTTGCAGTTGATTTAAGAGCTTGTAGCGCAACTAAACCGCTTCTGTTATACATATATATTTTCATGTTGCTGCTGCTGCTGCTGCTGTTGCTGCTGTTGGTTGCAGTTGTTTTTGCTGCTGCCTAATACAATTAGGCTTGTGTAATACGCATGGCTTTTGCTTTTGCTTTTGCTTTAGCTGGCTCTTGAGGAGTGCCAAACCCGTTAAGTGCTGCGAGTGTTCCGAGTGGTATACAGTTAGAGTTTTGGTCTCTTCTGGCCAGGTTCATGATACGCAATTCGCGACACACTCCACACACACCGCACACACACACACATACACACACACACACGACTGGGCCAATTGAAATGCCTTGGGAGCGCGAATTGATTGTGCGGCGGCCAGGCCAAGAGTTGTGTGGAGTTTAAAGCCTTTTAGGCTTTCATTTTGGCCGCGTCGCTCCGCCTGCCAGGCAGTATGTCAGATTTTCTGTTTCGGCCCGTTGCCAAAATGGTCAGCATAACGGTAAAAACATGGGCATCTCTAAACGAACAGCACTTGATTCATAGTTTTATTATAAATACATAGATTGTAACATTGCGGCTGCTGGCTAATTAAAGGCGACACGTGAGTGAGTTGTCCTTGTCGAACAGTGGACTCCATCCAGGCTGCAGTTGCAGTCGCGATACACATCCAATCGGATTGTAATTCAATAAAATGCCGACACAAACGTGGCCAACACTTGATGACAAATGCCTCAGCGCACAAAGTAGAGTTGTGAGCAAGGCTGGAGGGGACGTGTATGGGGGAATTGGACAATCGGGGGCAGTCATGGGCAGACAGCGAGCCCTTAAAGCGAGCCGACGCCTTTCGATTTGCTCGTTTCCTTATCGCTGCCTTTTAATCTGCCAAAAGCCGCACAGACTCTCTCGGCAAACTGCAAAGTTCAGCGTCTGCCCAGCTTTTATTTCTGGCTAACTCACAGCGGGCACTTAAACCAGGCAGAGGAATAGGAGTAGGAGGAGAACATGTAGGGAGCTGGAAGTAAGCATTGCATTGTTTTGTTTTTGCTGAGCCTAAAGCCGACGTTAACCCGTTGACATGCATGTGATTGGGTCGGAAAATAATTCATTTGATTGACAGGTAAATGGATCTATAAAAGAGACATTAAGATAATTTCTTGTATATTCCTTAGTAGATTTTTTGACTTTGTTACATTTTTGCTGGAATTGTAAAAAAGAATGGATACCCATGCTAATCCCTTATTAATCACTAAGAACCGCTTGTTTTTAATCATTTTTTTAACATTAAAGTCTTGTAACAGCTCGGCCATTTTTTTTCATATCAGAACAGAACACATTAAATCAAGTCTAAAGTTGTGTTAAAATTGTAAATGACAAGCTCAGCATGGTTGATTGATTATTTAAAGTCTTCAAGCTAAATATAATAATAAATGTAATCAATAAAAAACTAGTAAAAAACCAATTCTTTAAGTCAAGTGGTTTTTCTCTAAAATTAATGGCTTATTTTATGCACTTTACTCAACTTTTTAGTGCCCCAAACTTAACGCAAAAATAAATGAGAATAAGTAAAAAGTAAAATAAGTGGCGAACAACGGGTTAAGATGGGTTCAGAGGGGAGGCGATGGACACAACATGAGGCCCATGGCAGCAGGGGAAGACACGAGTCTGCTGTGGCTGCATTTGCCCCAATCGCAGTTCGATTTTATTAGCTTAGCAAAAGGCTTTGATTGCTGTAGTTGTTGTTCCGGCTGCTGCGCTTGTCTAGACGGGCAATTTTTCACACACACACACACACACACACACACACACACACACACACACACACATACAAGCACAGACACATATGCAGGCATGTGCTGGAGTTGCTCTAAAATTGGCATTTTTCACACACATAAGGCAAAAATGTAAAGCGCAGTCGCGAGTCCAAGACTCCAAGAGTCCGAAGACCACGTCCAAGTCAGAGTCAAAGCCAGAGCCAGCGACAGAGGCAAAGTCAAGCGGTTTATTTGCCTTGTGTGGCATCAGCTTCATCATCATCCTGCTCTGGCTTCAAACTGGCCTTGAGTTGGAGTTAGGAGTTGGACTTTGTTGATGCTATTGTTGTTGTCCTCGTTGTTGATGTAGTTAAACTTGCATCTGGGCAGCCCGTTGGCATAATGTGCACACAACAACGAGAGAGCGAGAGAGAGAGGCTGGACAACGTTTGGGGCGCAATTTCTTTATTATTACGGGCATTTCGTTTGTTGTCCTTTTAGGCAGTGCCTACAACTCTGTGGCGACTGTCGCTTGTCAAAGCGCACTGATCATTATTGCTGTTGTTGTTGCTTTTTTTTGTGGCTAGTTTATGTTGTGCCTGCTGCTGCTCCTCCTCACACAATGCGATTGTCAATGTTTTGTCTTAATGCGAGCTCTGTTCTCTCTGTTCTTGTTGTTGTTGCATGTTATTTAAATGCAGGCCGTTTGACTGCAAGATTTACAGCGGCGGCAGCGCATCGATATATTATGCCATGGCAAGTTTGTTGTCTAAGTCATTCGTTTGCTGTTGATTCGTTCTGGCCATAAATTAAATGATGCACAAACAGCCAAACAGACAGTGGCAGAGCGGGTGGGTTGGGATGTTGGGAGAGTGGGGAGATTATTGTCTAGGCCCAACACAAGGTCGTAGCCGTTACCGATGAAGTCGCGTGCGATGCTCAAGCAGCAATTAAACGAGTTAATCACAGTTCGATGATTTGTCAGTTTGCTTTTGTCTTGCAGTTAGACAAACAGGCAAGCGATGCGGACTGTGGCATTGTGTGCTCAGCTGTGAAGTTTTTATTTAAAGCTATAAGCTACAAGTCAATGAGATCATCCACGCTAAGTTTCAAAAACTGTGATGAGCCGCCACAACAATACAACGAATTGTTTAACTAACACTTAAATAAAGTGGTCGCTCAAGCATGAAATGACTTTAGTTGAAATTATGACTTTAGCTAGCGAATAGTTTGAGTTTCTGAAAGTCCCTCATTCTATGCTAAATACTTCAAATATATACGAATATGGGTTCTATAAATTCTTCATTATTACCAATTTTTTTTAAGGTAGATTTTATTAGGCGACTTTTTGTTTAACGTTTTTATTAATGAGCGAAAATCATTTTCATCACATTAGCAAGATCACCAAATTGCAATCTTAAGATACAGTTATCAGATCTCTGTTGAGACCTAAAAAAAAATATATTGATAAGTTTCCAAATGCCTTTTGGTAACTTTTACTTTTTCTAATGCAGACGCAAAACACAAAAGTTTCGCTTTGGAGTTTGTTGTTGTTACTTTGTTTCAGGCACGCCCCACGCTGCCAGCCCAGTAATTTAGCTTTCAGCTTTAGTTGCTGCTGGTGCTGTTGCTGTTGCTTTCTGTTGTTGTCTGGCACAGCTGCCTGCCCCGCTAGCTACAGAGTCGTACTCTGAAGATACTCGAGACTGTCGCTCAGTTCTCGCGAGACTCTCTCATAAATTATAGCCGCTGCAGCAGCTGCCCAGAGACCCGCACAGACAGACCACATAAAATATAACATATACATACATAAATTTCTATATATATATATATAGAAAATATATACATATATTTGTATCTGTTTCTCTTGATGTCAATGTATCTGTTGGCTGTTTGTGTACATTAGGCTGCATTTTGTATTTAGCCAACTCAATTGGGACCTGTTTCGCCTACACGCCGTCGCGAGTGTCGCGCGTTTTTATCGCTTCATTTTTGCGCAATTTTTGTACTTGAGTATCGCATTTATAAATAAAGCTGCTTGGCTTTTATTTTTCGTATATGGTCAGGCAGAAGGCAGCACTCACTCTCACAAAGGCCAATGTCATGCGCCCATGGGCCGCGTGTTCTTTTTTCTTTTATATTATTTTTGTATTTTGTCTTGTGCTGTACTTACAATAAGTAAAATAAGTGAGTCTTGGCCAGGCCCATGAGCGCATGATTGCCTTTTAATAATCACACCACAACACGTCTGAAAACGTACATATGTATATATATATATATATATATATATTAAGTATCATATTGTGGGGGCATAAATTTCCCTCTCTATCTCTCTCGCTATCTCCCTTGCGTCTTTGACTTCATCTGGTGCCTTGTTGTTTTTATGTCATATACTAAAATGATAATTAAAACAATCTCAGAGTGAAGACGATTGTTTAATGCAAATGCAGAGTTCATTTTAGTGAGCACATTCTGAGTAATTTAAATTTAATTTTAGTTTCTCTTTTTATTTATATATAATTATATTTTTAATAGTAATTTTATGTTGGTGGTTATATAATACTTTACGTCAGGAAATTAAAATTATCCACAGGCAGATATTGCCCATATAGGCAGAAGTGTGTAGCTCATCTCCTACTATATAATTTATGCACACTTAGTGCCTAGGGTATTTCAATGCTCAATATAGCTTTACTATATGTTGATATATAGTATTTTTTTGTTAATTTTCAGCGTGTCATGTTGCCCTTCCTGTGTTTGTGTGGTTTGTGTAGGTGTTTTTTTTTTCATTTTGTTTTTAATACTGTGTTGTGGCTGTTGTTGTATTCGTCGTGTTGCTCTTTTGTTTTTAGCCGCTTTTGTTTGCCAGCCTTTGCCTTTGACTCTGTATGGCAACTTGCAGCAGTTAATGACTAATGTGTGAGTCTTTGTTTTGTGTGTGAATATGCATGAGCTTATGAGCGCTGGTCGCTGCTGCTGGTGGGTGAGGTGGTTCTCTTGTCTTGTCTTGTCTTGTCTTGTCTCGTTGTGTGTTGTGTGCTGTGCCGTCGTATAAGGAATGGACAGGCAATGAGTGAATCATGGCAGCAAATAGCTGGGCCAAACATGAGAGACCAGCAGCTTTATTAGCTACAAGTTCGCTGCCACAGTCATTTGATTCGTTTTGATTTTTTTATTTTCGCTGTCCTAACAAACCGTTAAAAGTTCTCTCTCACACACCCACACACATACACAGAGATGAAACACCCCCGCACAAGTTTAAAATCGTTTAGCCTCAAAAAACAGCCGCAAAACACGAGCGCAGTTCAAGCGAAAACGGGGTCAGTTTTGCGGCGAAATAAACATTTTCGTATTTCATTGCGCACAAAAATGACATCATGAGCTTAAGCTGTGTATGTAAAAATCGCGTGTGTGTGAGAGGGTCAAACTTTAATTGCAGCTGTGTTAAAAGCTTTTTTGCATTTTTGCATGACCATTTAAACCAATAATTTTTATTTTTTTGAATATTTAACTTACCCTTTGCATGCGCTAATCCACAAAATACGAATGTTGCCAGGCATAAAGTCTGCCATAGCTTTAGTTGTTGTTGCGTTGTATACATTTTCGTCGCCACTAAAACTTGCCGCTAATTAGTAGAAACGGAAAGACAAATGCCATTTATTAATAATATTGTATTATTTGATTGCACACTGTGAATATAAAATAACGGCACATGCTTCACACAATTTTATTTCAATATATTCTTTATAGTCTCACACATACACACGCACACACACACATACACATGTACACATATGCATAAGCACATCGATTTGTATTATGAAACAAAAGCCGAAGTGCTAAAGAGAATGCCAGTCAAATAGTTACCGCGGCTGCCGGCCAACGGCTAGTGTGGTAAACGTCGAAAACGTCAAAAACTCAACAAATCAACGGGCAAATAAAAACAAAAACACTCACTCACACACAGACGCAAACAGAGAGAGAAACACACACACTGCACTGGACGATTGCGCCTTACTAAACACGCTTGAACAACACGACGAACACACGTCCAAGCCGCACGCTGGTCGCAAGGTAACTGAATACTTATATTCGCCGCTCAACCGAGCATCAATTGAAGTCTCGGCTCGGCCTGCGCCTGCGCAACTTGACGTGACGTCTGTTGCTGCCGCTTCTCTTTTTGTGCGCTCCGTTCAGCCGTTGTGGCCACTGTGCGGGGCTTTTGAGGGTCGATCCAAGGCTTTTTAATATAGCTGGAGAAGAACAGCTGTCGCTTTCAACAATAAAGTAAGTACGTAAAGGCATTCAAAATAGAAGTCTGCTAAATCAACAGCCAACAATTTTGGCTCTCTTTCTTAAAAAAAAGCTGTGAGCAAAAGCTACGCAGAGTTGGTGTGCACGAGAGAGAGATGGAGATAGAGAGAGAGAAAGAGAGAGCGTGTGGCAGCCATGCTTAAAGGATCTCTCTTGCGCTCTCTCTCTCGCATTTTCACGACCGAGAATCAGATTAAAATCAGCCGGCTGCCAATGACTAAAATGAGAAATTGTGGGAGCGCAAAGATTTTTATT
The DNA here is from genome assembly GCA_037043585.1 of Drosophila mimica. Taxonomy (NCBI): domain Eukaryota; kingdom Metazoa; phylum Arthropoda; class Insecta; order Diptera; family Drosophilidae; genus Drosophila; species Drosophila mimica. Next base: position 1,234,961 of record JBAMBE010000437.1, read on the forward strand.
ATTTTGTTATTGTTGTTGTTTTTGAGCAAGTAATTACATAAACTTGCCTTTTGTAGCGCACAGCTGCTTGCATTGTTGCTGTTATTATTGTTGTTGACTGTCTTTTTTTTTTGCTGTTATCTGCCAGGCTGGTTGTGTTGTTGTCAACGCAAACATTTAATTATTGTCGCCATCAGAATGAAGGTTTTCACATCAAGACTCAAGCTCAGCTAATCTAACAAATGCATCAAATGCTAACAAATTAAAGTTCGTCATACGAAAGTTCACTGTACGCGCCAACGACTTCCGCTTTTCGCGGTTTGCAACACCTTCAAGCAGGCAGAACCGTTCTTTTGGTGGTCATCTGGTGCAGTTGCCGCCAGTCAAGTTGGGCACCCAAGTCAAAGGCATTAGGCATTAGCCTCGAAATTGGTGCTTGGAGCGGTCCTATGGCCATTATGGCCATTATGCCATGTTATATGCACTCAATTTCACACTTGTTGGCCGCGCGTGTGCTCCACACAAATGTACTTTACGCTCTCGATGTTTATTGCTGGGCAGGCCACGTTAACATATTATTCTTTGTAGTACTTCTCTTGTTAGTTTTCCAAACCAATGGCCAGTAAAAAGCTTGCGCCTATCATTAACCAAGCTGGCCGAAAAGGAAGTGAGGAGTGTCTAACAACAAACGGTAAATGACGTGCAAATAAATGCAGTCAACGAAGCGCTCTAATTAAATTCGTTATTGAATTTATAGCAATTATATTAAGTAAAAAATATGCAATATTCTTTAAACTGCACAGCTGTAAAATTAAATTAACATAATTATCAATATCTTCTTAATATCGTACAAATATTTCGACCATAATTAATTCAGCAAATCATAATTCAGCCTTTGAAGATCATTAAAATATGCATTTTATCTTAAATTTGAATATTTATTAACATTCAAAGTGTGCACTTTTCAGTCTGTTAACTCCAAAATGTATAGATTTACAGTCATGTTATGCAGACTGTCTCAATTACAAATGGTTGCAATCCAGGCTGCACGTACTTTATAGAATTCACTATAGATGGCGCCAGCACAAAAAAATACGTTACAGTTTTAAAACGCTCTTCAAATTTTCTTCTTTGTCTATATAATTATTATTGCCATCATATTCAACAGTAGGTACCTGTTATTTGAATAAATTTATCAATTGTATCAACTATACTATATTAAATATTTTAACATTTGCTTATATATGCATGTGCATAGCGAAAACTGCTATCAATTACAAACATACATATATATTTCTACTTGTCTGTATGTATGCACACACATATATGTCCGTACGAAAATCAAGGCGCAAGCAAATGCCAAGAAAAGTGTGTTGAAAGCAGACTCAGAAAGTCGTCGGCACAAAAGCTAAACGGCGCAAACACATATTGCTTGCCAACACATATGTTTGTCTCGATCGCACTCGCTGCCCTTAATATATGATCGTCGTCCTAACGGGACTTGATTTTTGAACAAATTATACATACAAGTGATATTTATATTAGTTGAATTATGCAGTCACACCTATAGGCCGGGATATGTGCAATATGATGAAAAATGTGTAGTTAAAAACATATTGACGCACATCACGACCTAAAAATGTCCACAAATAGTCGATGCTTTCCAATTTTCAACACTTATATATGTACGTATATGTATTTATATAAACAAAATCGAGGAGTGCAAGAATAACTTATAGGCCGGGAGGTGTGCAATATGAAATATCAATTTATTTAAACCTACCATATTGTCACAGCTTCCGTCCTGAAAATAATTAATGCAAATTACTGCAGGCCGCAAAAATGGCAAGATGAATTAACGGGGGAAAACCGACACATTTAAAACTAAACACGACCTGCAAATGTAACACTTTTATTCAATTTGTTTAACATAGATCCCCATTTATCCGGCCGTGAAAAGTGCAATTCTTGTCAAATAAAAAGAATTGACACTAACCACAACCGAAAAACTAGAGATTCGGTTAACGTATCCTGCCAGAATTATTTTTGTTTGGAAAATTATCCTCGCAAAACAAGGACCAATTTTTAGATCGAGCGCAAAACGATGTTGCTCAATATAATGAAAGAATTATAATGAAAATCATTTAACATGAACAGCGAATAATGGATTTTGTGCAGCTACTGTTATCCTTCTGTAATGCTATTAAAGGCGGGCTGTTATTTTGATCGATCCAACGATCAAAACATTTTCGATAGGTATGGTGAATTCATTAAAATTTCGGTTATATTTCAAATTGTATAAAAATTTGTAATTGAAATTATCGATACTGAAACTATTCAATTGATTTTGTTGTCGATCATTAATTTGGTTAATTCCATTAGTTTAGGGCTCATTTCCTTGTAGTAATCCATCTGCTGATGCATCAAGGCGTAGGTTTTCACACGCTCATTTTGAATATTCTGTACACGCTCCCGATTCTCTTTGCTCTTCGCCAAGGCAATCTGAGAACAAAAAGGAAAGCATTACAAAATCGGGTTCTAATTGTTCTTGCTGGGAAAACACACACCCCTAAAACTTTTTCCTGTGTGTTAAGCTGCTTTTCAATAAATCGAATACTTGAATCCATTAGCCGCATGCGCACCGGCCTTGTCCGCTCCTCTGGCGTTAAGTTGTGAACGTTCCTACAAGATTACAATATATTTTCTTTATTTTGTGGTACTAGAAACGATTAACGATATCAACTTACCAGTTGGTGCCCTTAAGGGGCTCGAATTTTTCCTTGAGCACCTCCAAGGTTATCAGTTTATTGCCCACATCGTTGGCAACAAAAAAGTTCTCATGTATATTTAGCAGCACTTGGCTCATTCTGTTGCGCACACGTTCGTTAAAAGTATCTTTGCTGAGAATTGTGTTCTCGTGCTTCAGTAGAATAGCTGCAAATGGCTCCAAGCACACTGGACTGAAAATTGAAATAAAATAAACAACTTTATAAGTCAGCCAGTTTGTCTTATAACCAACAAAAACTTGCTCCATGTCTGCAAACATTTCCAAGAGCGCTTGATCATATTCCGCCTTTACTCTGGCCGCAATTGGGCTGTGCCTATTGAATGCTTCCTCAATATTTGGTTCTGATGCAGGTTTTTTACTGGATTGCGACATCGTTGTGTGGATTTATAATAGGCAATAACAAATTTGACGCGGCTTCGCTTTGTATAAACAGTGTGACCACAACATTTAACAGCTGTTTTCTAAGGTTGCTTTTGATGAATAATCGACATACTACCCCATCAAAAAACATAACCAATCCAACACAATAATTATCGTACTTTCACTGCATCCAACAACATTTAGCGGATTGGTTTTATTTATTTATTATTCATAATTACAAATAAAAAACAGCCAAAATGGGTAAACGACAGCATCAAAAAGATAAAATGTAAGCTTTATAGTTGCAATATGAGAGTCTTAAAATACATGCAACATTTTTTATAGGTATTTAACATACACCGAGTGGAGCGAGTTTTACGGTGGGAAAAAAACGGAATCCTTAGAAAATGAGCATATTAAATTTAAACGTTTGCCCTTTGGCAATTGCTGCATAACCATGGCTCCCTTTGAGATGCCATATTGTGATCTCAATGGCAATGTCTTTGAGTACGAGGCCATATTGTTGTTCCTCAAAAAGTTCAAATTAAATCCGATAACTGGCCAAAAAATAGATTCAAAGTCTTTGATTAAGCTGAACTTTCACAAGAACGCCAACGATGAATACCATTGCCCAGCTCTTTTTAAGCCATTCAGCAAAAACTCGCACATCGTAGCTGTAGGCACGACGGGCAACGTTTACTGCTGGGAGGCGATCGATCAGCTGAACATTAAGACCAAGAACTGGAAGGATTTGATTGATGACACACCATTTCAACGCAAGGATATAATTACCATTCAGGATCCGCAGCATTTGGAAAAGTATGACATATCGAAATTCTATCATATACGTAAAAATCTGCGTGTCCTCTCCGAGGAAGAGCAGCTGGAACGCAAGGATCCCCAGGGGCGCATTAAGACAATGAATCTGGAAACTAAAGAGACGCTTGCCCAGCTGCAGAAAGATTACCAGCCGGCAGAGGAGACTCCTTCCGGCTCGCGACGCACTGCGGACAAATTTAATGCCGCTCACTATTCGACGGGCGCAGTTGCAGCCAGCTTTACATCCACTGCCATGATGCCCGTGTCGCAGATTGAGGCAGCTATCATTGACGATGACCTTGTCAAGTACGAACGGGTCAAGAAGAAGGGCTATGTGCGCCTCAATACAAATTTCGGTCCGCTTAACCTCGAGTTGTACTGCGAACAAGCGCCTCGCACTTGCGACAATTTCATCAAACATTGCGCAGATGGTTATTACAAGAATGTCCTGTTCCATCGCTCTATAAGGAACTTCATTGTAAGTCGCCATCAGTTGATGATGTAATAGAAAGTTAAATCTGTTTTCGCTCCTCAGATACAAGGCGGTGATCCGACAGGCACCGGTGCGGGTGGTAAATCAATTTGGGGTAATATGTTTGAAGACGAATTCAAACCGAATCTGACACACACAGGACGCGGCATGCTCTCAATGGCCAACTCGGGGCCCAACACAAATGGCTCCCAGTTGTAAGTGGCAGTTGCAACACTAACTCCCTTCATCCTTGTTCACAACAACTTCTTTGCAGCTTTATTACATATCGCTCGTGCAAGCAGCTCGACGGGAAGCACACGATCTTTGGCAAACTGGTTGGCGGATTGGAGACGCTGCAGAAAATGGAGAATATCGAGGTGGACAACAAGGACAGACCCATTGAAGATATCATTATAGAGAATGCTCAGGTGTTTGTCAATCCATTCGAGGAAGCTGTCGAGCAGTTGGCCAAAGAGAGAGCCGAGGAAGCTGCCAGTAAACAGCTGGAGGCCACAAAGTTAGCGACGCAAAAACGCCTTAACGAACCACTCAAGGTTTATCGCGAGGGTGTGGGCAAGTACCTCAAGCCATGTGCGTCTTCGAAAGCAGAAGCCACTCAAGCGCCTGCAGCAAAAAAGAAGAAAGCTGCTAATGGCTTTAGCAATTTCTCCAGCTGGTAGCTTTGAGCTATAATAAACAAATATTTTTACCATGCACTAAAATCTCTTTCATTTTTCATTCTCCTCGTTAATATTTGCCATTTCACGACTCTGCCACATCTTCTTCATCTCCTGCAGTTTGCCCTGGCGACGCTTGCGCTCCGAGGACTTCTTCTGATCAAATACTTTCAACTGTGCCGCAATCGACTGTTCTCCATTTAGGTGGCCGTCCAGCTTGTCCAACAGAATTTTGCGTGCCTCAATCCGATTTTTGGAGGCCAAACGGTGTAGATGACATTTGACGGTTAGGCCAGTGGGCAGATGACGCAGGAAGACGCAGTTGTTGGTTTTGTTCACCGCTTGTCCGCCGGGGCCGCTGCCGCGCATAAGATTTTCCTCGATGTCCGATTCCTGGAGACTTGGATAGCGGGAATAATCCAAATGTGCATTATTGGAAGCCAGACGTCGGCACAGAATCGGCAATGATCGCAGTTGCAGCATTACTAGAGAATGCGGCCCTTCTTCAGCAACGTCTCGCCGCGCTACGAAAAGGCGATTGAGTTTTCTTTTTTATGTAATATGAGAAAATGGGAGTTTACCTTGAAGTTAAACTCAATTTCTGGTGGATTTGTTAGCTGACGATTCTGGCGGAACTCGTGTCGCACTCGACCTAGAAAGTAGTTCTTATCCGTAAGCTTTAAGTGATTACCGTATTTTATCAGATGCTTATAGAGACGTAGAACTTGCTGTCGGCTGGGTTGCAACATCTTTTGTTTCTTATAAAATCAACAAGAAGTTGTCCGGCTGAACATATGTTTATGGTGCTGCATGAGCATAGGTGATAGTGCTGCCAGAATGTACGAAGGAATGTTGCCAAGTTATAAATATGAGTGCTGCCAGACTGCGAATAAGAGTGGCGCCACATAAATAGGCATAATGCTGCCAGACTATAAATAAGTGTGCTGCCAGACTGTTAATAAGAGTGCAGCCAGACTTAATTGTACAGTGCTGCCAGACTGTAAATAAGAGTGATGCCAGACTATAAATAAAAGTGCTGTCATATTGTTGAGAACAGTGCTGCCCATCAGCTGTGCGGCTCACATGTGTTTTCTTAATCAGCTGATTTTAATGCATGCAGATCAAGACAATATTAATATTCAAACATAAATATTTGTTTTTTTTTTTATTTAACTATTTACATCAATATTAAACGAATACACTTTATCGCAGTATAAGAAGAATGATCACCAATAACCCGTAGTATGAAAAACAACAGTTTTAGTTCGGAAGTTATTTTTGTCGTTGCCAATGCCAAACTGCTTTTTATCAATTCATATTGACAAAGCTCTGTGTCGTAAAATGCAACTCATCGTGAATTTGCTAGTTATTCCATAACCACACTGTTAATCCACGCACTGCTATCAATATCTTCATCAATTTGGACATTGTGTAAACGACTCAAGTCAAACATTTCCTTTAACTGGTGTGCGATTTCCCGATCTACAATTTCCCCGCCTTGTGTCATGCTTTCGTTTATGATATCCTCGTCTGTTTTTTGGACCATGAACATTTCCGCTATAGTCATTTGAGGTGGATCGACCAGCATCATTAGAAAGCAGGCCGAAATGCTAATCGAGTACGGTAAAAATCGCACGTACTCCTTTAGCAGAATCTGTCGACTGCAACACAAACATAAATTTATAAGTTCAAATCTACAAATCATCTTACTTACTTTAAGAATTCGGGCAGTGCTTGATTTGACTGCTTTGTGTAACTCTCAAAGAGCGCATTGCAGTAATCATCAAAAATACTATCGAAGTGCTTGTAACGCACATCTGCAAAGACGGAGCAGGCCAGGAATACGGATAGATCGATCATGGGCGAAGATAATCGCACCGTCTGATAGTCAAACATCATAATATCCAGCGGATTCCCACTGCTGTCCGTATCATACTTGTAGGCCACGTTATTCCTTAGATAATCACCGTGACAGATGGTGGAGAGGGGTTCCTTGGGCGCCACACGCTGGCGTCCATAACCCACATGGTTGAACACCAATTTGTAATACTTCTTCAAAAAATCCATATCAACATATGGGTGATATTTGTTAGTTGCTTTAAGTGCACGCTTTTGGGCAGTTCTCGTTGTTAAATCCCACATTGGATTAATAGAATCATTGGTATAGCGTGATTCCCTAAACTCTTGAGTTAGCTGCTGGAAACGCTCCTTTTCATTATGCTTCATGGCATAGCCAAAGCCATGGAATCTGCCCAAGTATTTAACTGAAAAGAAGAGAGAAGATAAGCTGTATTTAGTTTGATAACTTGATAAACTCAGATCTGCGGCTAACCTGCAATGCGCACATGCTCCAGGCTTAGATTAAACCTGTCTTTGGTCACACTCCAACCATCCGTTGCAAAGTCGCCCAAGATTATCAATGCTGAGTTAGATTTGACCTCACTGTGATAATATTTGGGTGCACAAAAGTTTCCACTGCTCAGCTTTTGGATTAGTGGCAGTACTTCGGTGTAGAAGACCACTTCATTGTGGAACAGATCATCAAACTGTGCTTCATTGTAAGCTTCCGTCGGTATCTCAGGCGTTTTCTGTGTGTTCAACAAATATAAATGTATTATTACTGTTGAAAATATGTTATTTAACATTCAATGCAATCGTGCATCGATACTTATGTTAAGTCTCTCATTAATAGCTACTCATACTGTAAAGTAGCAGTCTTGAATAAACGCTGATTGAGTACACAACGCTGGTGGGACTCAGTATTACTTTTCTTATCCAGGCATTCCGTGACGCGGGGAAACTTCGCTCCAACAGGTTATGGACCCAGGGAACGTGGCCTGATAAGATCGGTTATAGTTTATTGACTCGATATCCAGAGTTACGAACTCGGATGTGATAAAAGACAAAATCGGCAGTTACGTGTGTGTAAATGTAAATTCCGTCGCAAAAATAGAAATATGAGTGGGCTGTACCAAATACAGAAGCTTGAAGAAAAGAATTATGATTCTTGGAGCATACTGATGCGAAGCGTGTTGGTGCATGCGGATCTATGGGAAGTTGCGTCGGGGGATTTACTGGAGTCTGATGTTGGCGAAAATGTTAACTGGACGGCGTTGGATCGTAAGGCATTGTCAACGATCACGCTAAGTGTTAAGGAATCGCAGTTGGGATACATCAAGAATTGCACAACGTCGAAGGAGGCATGGATTAAGTTGCGCGAAGTCCATCAGCCAAGCGGGCCGATGCGTAAAGTCTCGTTGTACAAAAGTTTGCACAATTCTCGCATGGCGGAGGGGCAAAGCATGGCTAGCCATTTGATCACATTTAACGAAATCGTGGATCAGCTTGCCGGAGTTGGAATAGAAATAGTTGACGAGCTCAAGGTCATAATTTTGCTTGCCAGTCTTCCAGAAGATTATGAGAATTTCGTTGTCGCCATCCAGACGCGCGACAGTCTGCCGTCGTTTGAAATTCTGTGCATAAAGTTGAAGGAAGAAGGCGAGAGAAAAGAAGGCGCCGAGAAGCACAACGAAACGGCGAACGTTTTTACAGTTAGACAAGGGCATAGCGCTAGTGCGAAGGTCACTACAAAGAAGAAAAAGATCGCCTGTTACGAATGTGGTGAAATAGGGCATATTAAAGCGAATTGTCGCAGATTAATTGCCAAAAATGACGTAATGAAGACAGAACAGCAGAATTGCAGCTTACTCAACGCATTGGATGCAAGCAGTTTTAAGAAAATCGGCTGGTGCTTGGACAGTGGAGCAACAAGTCATATGTGTTGTGATAAACAAATGTTTTCAAAATTTGAGGCGCATACCGAAACGATCGGTTTGGCGGACGCCGGTACCTTGCAAGCAGAAGGCAGAGGCGAAGTCAAAATGGAAACGGATTTGTGTACACTGGTGCTAGGCAACGTATTGTACGTACCAAAGTTGACGAGCAATTTTATGTCTGTGGGACAGGCCGTCGCAATGAAGTGCAATGTTCACTTTGATGCAAAGAGTGCTCGAGTCTGCAGAAACGGCAAATGTATACTCGAGGCCAAGCGAGTAGGAAATCTGTATACGTTTGAAGGTCATCGTAACAGTTGATATGCTGCTGTTAAGTCAGATGGCGAGTTGTGGCATAACAGATATGGTCATTTGAACTACGATAGTTTGCGTGAAATGGCAAACAAGGCGCTGGTACGAGGAATGGAAAATGTTGACGTATTGCAACGGGTGTCGTGCAAGACGTGCATGCTGAACAAGGTTCACGTGCAGCCATTTCCAGGATCAACAGAAAGCCGAGCGGAAGAACTTCTGGAATTAGTGCACACTGATGTGTGTGGCCCTTTCGAAACGAAGTCTCTTGGCGGCTCTAAGTATTTCCTCACATTTATTGATGACAAATCAAGACGGATTTTTGTGTATTTCCTGAAAGGGAAGGACGAGGTCTTTCGCAAGTTCGTGGAGTACAAAAATCTGGTAGAGCGTCAAACAGGAAAGATGATCAAGTGTATTCGCAGCGACAACGGACGCGAATATGTTAATAAAACTTTCGACGGGTTTTTGAAAACCAATGGAATTGCACGGCAATTGACGGTGGCGTACACTCCGCAACAAAATGGTGTGGCAGAACGAGCTAATCGTACGCTTGTGGAGATGGCAAGATGCTTATTGGATCAATCAGGCTTGGACCAGTCATTGTGGGCAGAGGCAGTAAACACAGCGGTGTATTTACGCAATCGTGCAGCCACAAAAGCACTGATCGGGATAACTCCAATGGAAGCGTGGACTGGTAAGAAACCAACGATAAGTCATCTTAAAGTTTTTGGTTCCATTGCAGTGGCACTGGATAAGGGTCGTCATAAGAGCAAGTTTAAACCCAAGGGGAAAGAATACCGCATGGTCGGTTACTCAATGCAAGCAAAAGGCTATCGGCTCTACGATGCAGAATCCAAAACAGTGGTCGACAAACGAGATGTTATCTTTGATGAGGTCAGCTATTTGGAAAAGGCAAAGGGCGAAGCGGTAACATTTGAAATGTCGAATGTTGGGCATCGAGTTGAGCAAGTTGGCGAAGAGGATGATGATGAGGTTGACTCCAGCAGCGAAGACATCACATCTCGGTCAAATGCAACTGATGAAAGCAATGCGGATGAATCTTTTGAAAGTGCAAAAGACGACGAAAAGCTGGAGGAAGAGCAGATCCCACGAGGTGGACCTGGAAGACCGAAATTGCTAAGGACGGGTAGACCTGGTCGCCCAAGGAAGCAATACAATATACTCGGCGCTATGGCTACAAGTGATGTACCCATTCCAGCAACCTACGAGGAGGCAATGCGCGGTACGCATGCTTCGTTCTGGAAAGAAGCGATGCAAAAGGAGTATGAGGCTTTGATTACGAATCAAACCTGGCAGCTGGCAGATTTACCGAAAGGACAACGTGCAATTGGTTGCAAGTGGGTCTACAGTCTGAAGCGGGATACTCACGGCCAGATAGAACGGTTTAAGGCACGACTGGTGGCAAAAGGATGCGCACAGCAGTACGGTGTTAACTACGATGAGACGTTTTCACCGGTATGCAGGCTGGAGAGCATGCGGTTTATGTTGGCGTTGGCGGCAGAATTGCAGTTGTACCTACATCAGATGGATGTTTGTACTGCGTACTTGAACAGCGATCTAAGGGATACTGTTTATATGAAGCAACCGCAAGGATACTCTAAAGACAATCGGGCGGATGGAGTATTGCTACTGAAAAAGGCGATATATGGATTGAAGCAATCTGGAAGGGAGTGGAACTCCAAGCTCGACAGCGTTTTGCGTGGAATTGGCTTCATTGCATGCGACAATGAGCCATGCCTTTATAAACGAAAGGGAGGTAATTTGGCACTAATCCTAGTTTACGTCGATGATCTCCTTATAGCTTGTCAATCGAAAGCGGACTTGGTCAGCATCAAATCTGATATTATGAAGTCGTTTGAGTGCGTTGACAAGGGGCCACTAGAACTGTTTCTTGGCATGGAAATTCAACGTGAGGGTGAACTTGGAGAGATCACTCTGGGCCATACGCAATACATCAAGGATCTTTTGCGTAAACACGGTATGGAAAGTTGCAGACCAGCAGCTACGCCATTGGATGCTGGGTACCAGACAGCTTGCAACGGCAGCCAATGTCAAAAGGTGGATAAGACATCGTACCAAGCACAAGTGGGTGAGCTAATGTGGCTGGCTCTTACAACAAGACCGGATATTTTGCACTCGGTTGCAAAGTTGGCACAACGGAACATGGATCCGCATAGCGAACATCTTGCAGGCGTGAAGCATGTCCTGCGGTACTTAGCGTCTACAGTGGAGCTAAAGATACACTACAGAAAGTGTGGAGCGGCGTTCGAAGGCTATGCTGATGCTGATTGGGCTGGCGATCAGGTTGATCGTAAATCGTATACTGGCTACGTATACTTTCTCGCTGGTGGGCCGATCTCGTGGAAATCGGAGAAACAACGCAGCGTAGCACTCAGCAGCACAGAGGCTGAGTATATGGCTTTGTCGACGGCGTGCAAGGAAGCTATCGTCATGCGCAGGCTGATTATCGAAGTCGGTTGTGGCACTGAAACTACCCAGACGGTGTTGTACGGAGACAACTTGAGTGCACAACAATTAGCAAAGAATCCTGTACATCATGGTAGAACTAAGCACATAGATATAAGATATCATTTTGTTCGGCAAGTTGTTAATGAGGGTCAAATTGTTTTGAAATATGTTCCTTCAAATGTTATGATAGCAGATGTGCTAACAAAGAACTTGTCCAAAACGAAGCATAATGAATTAAGGAACATGTTAAATTTGAAATGATTTTTTGTAAGCATGCTTGCATTGTGGAAGGGTGTTGAAAATATGTTATTTAACATTCAATGCAATCGTGCATCGATACTTATGTTAAGTCTCTCATTAATAGCTACTCATACTGTAAAGTAGCAGTCTTGAATAAACGCTGATTGAGTACACAACGCTGGTGGGACTCAGTATTACTTTTCTTATCCAGGCATTCCGTGACGCGGGGAAACTTCGCTCCAACAATTACTATAGTTGCATATTGCCTGCATCAGGTAAATATCTGTGAGATACACACCTTGACAACCAATTTAACGTGCTGCTGTTGACCAGCGTATTCGAAATCAATTGAGGCGCGGTAGCACTGAGTCAACATGAACGCCTCTTCGGGCCCGATTACGGCAATTTGAATATTCGCCACCTTAAATGTATTGTATTGCGACTCATTGTAATTGTCCACCAGTCGTCCATTTTTCAGAATATCCGGCAAAATACAGCTTTTCAGCCACTCGACTTCTTTATCAACGATCAACGCCATTTACTACAGAATATTTTGAGAACTGCTCGGCTCCACGAATTTCATTCCACTAGTCGCTCGGTCAGTTTGCGACGCTCGTTATAAACAATGATAGACGAACATTGTTATGTGCATACAGTGGCTCACAGCTTATTTCGACCAGCGTCACGCAGTATATTTAAAGTGCTATAAAGTTTAAATAAGGAAAAAAAACGCAAAATACTTAAGTGCCAATTTGTTTCATATTATATCACGTTTGAAAAAGAAACTTTAGTTTCTATTGAAATGTTAATTAATTTATTAAAATTAGTCAAAAAATGAAAACATATCCAAAATACATGTCAAAGCTGATTTCGACTGGAATTTTTGAAAAATAATGAATAATTAGTTTACGGCTGGCAATTAAAATTTTAGCTAGACACTGGTCGAAATAAGCTTTGAGCCACTGTATAAATATATCTATATCTATGTATGTATTTGTTTTCGTTTGATTTTCATCAGTTTGAATGCGATTAAATCACCCATACACGTGTGTGTTCTAATAAAAAAATAAGAGAGCTCTCTCATTTTAGATAAGATGGGACATAGCACATTGAGAGGCGAGGCGAGCGGAGATCCTATTATTATAAAATACTGGTTTTCATAGAGCGAAGTCAAGTCTTAATTACAGAACATTAAAACTGCGCAGAGAGTTGTGTATATTATGCGTTTATATTTTTAAAATATTCATTATAATTTAATAAATATCAAATAGGGTTTTTTTGTCTGCTACAAATTTTGAAGCGCTATCCATCCAGTCACTGCAGTCAATACCTTCATCGATTTGAACATTGTGCAACTGGCTTAGCTCGAACATTTCCTTTATTTGATGTGCAATCTCACGATCCACAATTTCACCACCTTGCTCCATGGCGTTCTTAGCAATCTCCTCTTCTGTTTTCGCCACGTTAAACATCTCCCCGGGCGTAATCTTTGGAGGATCAACGAGGGAGTATAGGAAGAAGCCCGTAATTGTCGCAGTATAAGGCAAAAAGCGTATGTACTCCTTCAGTAAATCGTCGCGACTGCAAGAGAACATTTTGTACATTTAATTTGTACAGTCTTAATTCTTAAAAAGGTATAAACGTACTTCAAGAATGCTGGAAGTGATTGCCTGGAATATTTTGTGTAGCTCTCAAAGAGCGCATTGCAGTAATCATCGAAGAGGCTATCGAAGTATTTGTAGCGCACATCTGCAAGGAGGGAAATCGCCAGAAATAAGGAAAGATCGATCATGGGCGAAGATAGGCGCATCGTCTGATAGTCAAACATCATTATATCCTGCGGATTCCCGCTGCTGTCCGTATCATACTTGTAGGCAACATTGTTCCTTAGATAATCGCCGTGGCAGAGGGTCGCGAGTGGTTCTCTGGGCGCCACTCGCTGGCATGCGTAGTTTTTGTAATTGAAAGTAAGTTGCTGAAACTTTCTGATGAAATCCTTATCCACTTCTGGCTGGTATTTGATTGTTGCTCTCTCCACACGCTTGATACTGCCCTTTTGCATCAAGCGCCATTCGGTGCACGCTGTGCCCCCAAACCGAGCTTCCCTTAACTTGCTCATTATCTGCTTAAATCGCTCCTCTTCAGTGTGCTTCATGACGTAACCAAAGGCATGAAATTTGCCCAGATACTTGACTAAAAAAATATGAATCGATAAAAAAAATGTACTGAGTTTATTTTGAACTGTGCCCCACCTGCAATGCGAGCATGCTCCAAACTGAGTCCAACTCTATCCTTGGTCACACTCCAACCATCCGTCGCAAAATCGCCTAGAATAATAAACGCTGAGTCCGCATTGATCTGGCTGTGGTAATATTTGGGAGCAGCAAATTGGCCATTGGTTTGCTTTTGGATAACTGGCAGTATCTCGGTGTAGAAATTGACCTCATTGTTGAACAGTTGATGAAATTGCAACGAGTCGTATAAGTCGGCGGATATCTTGGGCGTTCTCTGCAAACATTAAAAACAGCTCTGTTGGTTATCGTCACGTAATCTTATATCTTGTGTGCACACAGTAAATTACTAATATATCTTAAACATTATTACAATTTAATATATTGCTGGGATATTTTCCTTTTCTACGCTTACCTTAACAATTAGCCTCCTTTGTTGTTGTTCGCCTGCATAGTTAAAGTCAATGGTTGCTCTATAGCAGATGGTCAACATGTAGGCCTCCTCTGGACCGATTAATTTGATTAGAATGTTGTCCACTTGAAATGTGTCTGCCATTGAATCAGTGTAGCTGTCCAGCAATCTTCCATTGCGCAGGATTTCGGGCAGGATACTGTCCTTAAGCCAATCGATTTCATTCTCAACAATAAGCGACATGTTCAAAAGTAACTCTGGCCAAAATGGCTAGCTGCGTTTAAACGTTTTAAATGGACTGTGCAACATTTTTTGTGGGACCCCGATTATATATGTGATGATAAACAAATGTGTGATTACTATCTAAATAGATAACACAAGTGAAAAAGTAATTTAAGGCTTTTTAACCCGTTGATGTCAGTTTTTGTTTTGGAAAATGTTGCATTTTGGCAAATGTACTTTACGAAACAAAATTTGACAAGAATTGACCGATTATTCCTATTGGAACAGTTTTAAGTCTTATTAACAGTATTAAGGCGTGCGAATATTGCTTTTATTTCTTATAAAATTTACTAGTTTTAATTACATTTTATAAGAATGTATATTTTTTTTGTATATTTTTTTTATTTCTTATAAAATGTACTAGTTTTAATTACATTTTATAGACCCATCTTAATAGGTTTGCGTTACAAATCAAAATTTAAGCAGACTGATTTATTTAGTAATTTGAACCGAAATTCCAACTTTCAATTTAAGCTGACTGACTATTTGTATTATTTAATTTGAACCGAATTTCCAACGCATTGAAAATGGCTGAAAATGAATGTGATATGCCACACAAATCGGAGGAAAGTGGTGCAACAATATTGAATGCTGACCAATCTGCCATTCCGACTGAGACGGAGATGGAGGTGGATGAGCCGATCGTCTACGATTATATGAAATACCCCAAGAAGAAGAAGGGCAAAGGGGTCTACGACAAAGCAAAACCGTCAAGGAATGTATCCTTCAAGCACACTGTGGACCAGGTGACGTTCACCGAGGACTGGAAAATGCTGAGAAGCCAAAGCAAACTGCGCACCGATGAGGAGAAGGTGCGTCTCTTAGAATATAAAAATAACATTATGTACTTTTAATTAATTAATTTATTTTTTTGCTTAGCTAAAGTTCACAATCTCGAGACGCAATTTTTAATTTAATTATTGTTAATTTGATTGTAATAAAAAACATAAATGTGATGCAACATTGAAATGCTTAATCTTTCACTCCAGTAAACATGTTGCATAGCAGCTTGTTCATGATGTTGCAAATAACATATTCGCCACGATCGGTGCCTTTAAAATCGACAGTTTTAATGCCCTCGTCCATGGTGCGAATCATTTCGCGCCAGAGCGCATCTGCGCAAGCATCGTGACCCAGATGATGCAGCAGATCTACACAGGTGGACACAATGCCATACGGACTGAGTACCTTGTAGTTGGTTAGCGATAATTTCGTTTGCAGCGGCTTGAAGACCGCATGATGATCTCCGATCTCAGTCGATGAGAAGAGATTGGCGCCACCACAAATGGCGCTACAGATGGTGGCCATGAAAGTGCCATACAGATCGCTGGTCACAAGCACATCAAAATACTGCGGATCGACTATTAGGCGGGCAACGCATTTGTCCAGCTCCATCGGTTCCAGCTTAATATCCGAAAATTCCGTCTTCTGGAGATGGTGAGCCATATCGAGCAAAACGCCCTCCGTCTTTGGCCACTCGGACGATTTGTGCACAAGGGTGACCTTTTGACGCTTCTTCGCCATTACCTCCCGAAAGGCAAATCTCAGAAAACGCTCAATATGCGAACTGACAACGACACGCAGTCCCTCGACGACACCCTCGACGGGCGAGTACTCCAGCTCCGCGTAATTGCCCATATTGTTCTGGGAAATCAACTGAATGTTCACATCGCGGAAGCGACAATTGAAGCCTGGAAAGGTGCGCAGGTTTGTCAGGAAGACATGCAGATCCAGATCGTTGCACATTTTGAGTGACTGCTTCTTATGCTGTGCATCGTGCACAATATCCACATGAATCGCCGCTCGATTGCGCAGCACCGAATTGAAATACTCGTCGCCCTGATCCACAAAGATGCGCTGTGTATCCACTGGGACACGAGCGCTGCTCATCAACGATTTTACATATTTGGCGCCCATTTTGCCAATGATTGTTTCGCCGCACAGCAAAGTTACGTGCGTAATTCCGCCGTATTGGGTTTTGGGCAGCACACTCACATTCTCTGTGCGCAAGTCTCCTTTGGCCATGAACGCATTGACTCCAGTTACGTTGGCTGTATCGGCCCAGTTGCGACGGCGACAGGCCACAGGATGTGCTGCTTTCTTCAGCAGTAGCGATCTACTCTGGGCATTTAGCATTGTTCTCTAGCTGCGTTTTATGCGCCAATTTTGTTACGAAAAACTAATTTAAATAATATATATGATTCAAAAATATATTTTCCATAAGTCACTTGGATATTTCAAAACAGTATTGTTAATAATGATAGGTTTTTTTTCATAGAATTTTTTAGGCTTTTTTTTAATTTAAGGTCGTAAGCGTTGAGTCTTTGCATCGTTTACATCAATCAGTCGCGGGTTCGAAACCCGCTAGAGACATGGGTGTTTGTTGTTTGTCTAGTCCAGTAGTAGCTGGTTCTTCCTCTTATTCTTTCTTCTAATATCCTTTCTGTCTAAATCTCTATCCACACGGCTTCACAACGGGCCAAATTTGTCCAATGCGCGTCGCCCTTCGGTCGGCAACCCTACCTACCTACCTTTGTAACTTAAAGAATATATATCATTTAAATATATATTTTCCGTTAGTCAGATATGTAAAAATAGGATGGTTTTTAAACTGGTAGAAGCAGGACATATGCTAATTTGTTTATATTTTTATGTGCCAAGGAGGCACTATTTCACTATGTTAATCTTATTCTAGCCGCATTAACTACATCACAAATCACACTCAGAGATAGTTTTTGCATCCCAACCCATTTATTCAGATAGTTGGTGTTTTTTGTTTGTTAAATAATTAGATGTCCCAGCAAACAGTTTTATCCGGACAGGGACAGCCGTCGATGCCGTAGCCGCCAATGGCTATTTCCGTTTGAGTGCTCTTCTCCTGGGGACCCTCAAGGCGCCAAGCATTCTTTACATAGTACTTGTCGGGTAGATAATAAATTGGAATTTCCGTCGTTAGCTTAACGTGATCCTCGAGCAACATTTTCTCCATTTCGGGTGAAACGCGAATGGCGTCCAGTCTGTAAGGCTTCTGCTTGGCGTGGCGGATGCCCGGCTCCAGTTTGAGGCGATCGTTCGGAATGAATGCATCCAGATTGCGGTCCAGTTCGTCCTGCAGAGCTTGCCATGTGACCCGGCAGTTTTCGCACTTGCATTTACCACCATGGTAGCAGTAGCGCATCTCTCCATCGTCATCCACAATCTGCAGTGGCACACATACTGTTGGTGTTGCCGGCTGTCGGGTCGTCTGTGTGGAACTCGTTTTAACGGTACGCTGCGAATTCATTCTGCGTCTGGTCGAACTGGGCCGCCTGGAAGAATTTGGGAGGGAATTTGGATATGGGAGCTACAAGGTACTACAATGAATTAACTTCAGACACTGAACTCTGATTACAAAAGTTGACAATTAACACAAAGTCTCATATGTAAGGCTATAATCTCTATATTAAATTAAATAATTAAATCAGATGGAAACCAATTCAACTATCGGAATAACCTGCAAAAGATAATGCTATTTGACATTTGGGCTTGCCGACTTTTAGCCAAGTTTTCGATGGTTTATTAAGCTGAAATGCTTTTGTTCGCATAGTATAATAATAATATGGCAATTAATTAATTCTAGCTGAATTTCATTGGAAATAGCCTTTAAAATTTTGAATAATATTTATATTAAATCGAACTGAAACATCTCCGATTAAGAAAACATTCTAATGTCTGATAGAAAACTGATTGAATTGTTTTGGAAGTAATATCAATGAAATTTTAAATATTTACATTCGACTTTGTGGTTGTTTTAATAGAACTTATTCTGATTAATTTACATACAACAGCTATAAGTGTTTTAATATGCTCTTTACTTTTTGATAGACTATTAATATACGCTTTTAAATTGATTGCAGAATCCAAATCTAGCTGATAAGCGAATTTGTTGCCAACCATGTGTCGTTAAGCAGATTATGATAAGAATAAATATGTGCATTCAAAAAAGTCAGAAGAAGTCTTGCTTTCAAAATAATAATGGGCCATTATGCGAATGGCAGCGCAATAAACTTTACTCCAATTTGCACGTACAATTACAATAAATTTATTCCTAACCATTGTCAGAGTAACGGCTGTAAACAACTACATAAATATGGCCAGAAGCAGCAGAAGCGAAACGAAGTCTGGGCCTCGAACAGTGTCTGAAATTGAAACTGTAGAATAGGGAATACAATTGGGGGGAAACATTAATAAAACCGTTGCCACAAGTGTAGCATATTTGCAGGCGCCGAAACAGCAAAGTAACAAAGTGGGGGGAGAGGGATATGGATATAGATATAGATATAGGAGGAGCAAGGCAGATAAATAAATAAATTGCTACATGTGTAAGCCCCAGTCGATACTTTATCATCATGCAAATGGCTCCGCCGCCGGCCAATGTTAATAAGTACAACAAACGGCTGAGCAAACAACAAGCAAAACAACCACAAACAACAGCAAGTGAATCCTTGCTGTGTTATGCTAAATTATGGCTCCATTGGTCAAAAGGGCAATGCGACTGTCTTCTGACCACATAATCCCAACGTAGACACAAACAAATTTCACACACACAAATCACACATTTGTGTTGAATGCGATTTATGTATGTACGCTATAATTTATTTATGCTATGCCAAAAATTACATATATTTATGTATATATTTAGATTATAGAAAAGTCACTCAAATCAAAATGTCACACATTCTTCGAGCCGCCCAAAATCCATCTCTCAACACATTGAGGTGTTGTATTCCTCTTCCTGCCCAGCTGCGGAAATGGCTCGCGGTTATGGTTCGGCCAGTGTGAGTTGATTGTTGTTTGTCAACTTGGCCTTGGCAGTGCTGCACATCATCATGAAGCTGAATATTGCTGCCTCCATCAGGCGGCACACGCAGAAGGCCACCAGATCCACCAAATTCTCTGCGACTCCCAAATACAGACACATTTCGCACTTTTCAAGTTTGTTGACTGCTTTAGAATTTTTCAAATGCAGTTTATTGCACTTTTATTTATTGGTTTGGCTTGTATCGCTTGCCAGGAGTGCTGCTTGAACAATGTTGCTGTTGTCTCCTTTTCAAAACGACAACACTTCAGTTTTGGCAAAGTTTTCCGTCCTGTTGCTGCTGCTGCCTTTCGGTGCTGCCCGAAGTGGCCTCGTCTCGCATTTCTCTACAAATCATGTGCCGAGCGTCAGGACAACGCACTGCTTCCCTAAGGTCGGTGCATGCGCACCACAAATCATTGCTTTTCCTGCCCCCCCTCCCCCTCCCGCACCGACAATAATTATTCGATAAAAAGTTTATATTTATACAATTATTATAGTTCTCTAATGGACCAAGTAGACTACTTATTAACCTAGTCTCTGCATCCTGTTAAAACGTTAAATGATAATTCTTTCTTAAAATTTGAATATTGCTAAGGTAACTTATTTAATATAACATATATATGTATATATAAAATATATTATACTGTTCATTGTTACTGTCTGCTGTCGAGAATTGTAATATTCAATCTACAATCTTATTCGAGTCTTATTTGTTTTATATAAATATTTCAACTCCAGTTGGCATCCACATCAGTGAAATAAATAATTTAAGTCCTTGATTAGGAGTGCTTTAGATTTAATTGTGATGAGCCAGACTTAAATACCCCTGCGTCGCATCATAACAAGGGACTAGGAGAACAACTGTCGCACGCCAAGCAAAACCAAAAAAGGTAACCCAAAGGTAGTTCAAAGGACACTTATTGCCACTCCACCGAGCGATTCGTACCGACAGCACTCTAACTGAGCTAGTATCCCGACTTGGCTCTGAGCCATATGGTGTTGCTTGCTGCATTGCGGCTCAGAGTGCAACATATGGTCAGTAGACGGGAGGCAGCAAGAAGTTCCACAGCAAGTTAATTGATGTGCCAGTCGACAGTAGACGGTAGACAGTAGCTCATCCTCAAACTCACCCCCTCTCGCTCTCGCTCGGCACTGGCCATCTCGCTCGTGTGTGCTGTTGAGCGTGAAAGTCACAAATTATAGAAAAAGAGATCACATGCCATGATAGCGGCAATTTGGCAAGCTATGACGCGTGCCAGGGCCAAGAGCAGAGAGAGAGATAGAGAGAGACAAAGAGAGAGAGAGTGGCACAGCATGTATGAATGAAAAGGTCAAAATCGTGGGTGTGAGAGAGAGAGTGAGAGAGGGCGTGAGGAAGACAGGGAAAGGGCGCGCATCTAACCCCTAACTGGCCAAGTGAGAATGAGAAAGAGAGAAGGTGAGGGAGCGAGTGAGAGCCGCCCCCTTGCTGACGATCCTTGATATGGTAATGATGAAGATCCTGGGCAAGGGGTCATTTGCGGGCCACACTTCTATACGAAAAGTTGGTCAGCGCGGCGGTAAAAATATTTATACTCAAGATACTCACATGGGGTGGCTTTGCGGCCAACTGCAACGCATAATCATTTCGCTTGGCCAGCTCGTGCCGCTCGTGCGTCCGTTGCAGTTGCAGCGCAACATTCGAGCCGTGCAGAGGCAGCAATTGAACCACAATGAGCCACTACTACTCATCGGAGGAGGACAACAGCTCACAGTATCTGGGCAGTCCCAACTACAATCTGACGTTGATGCCGCTGCAGCAGCATCAGCATCAGCAGCAGTACAGCAATGTGGCATACTTGTCCCCTGATTGGCAGCTCCTGGATGCCACAGCTAGCAGCTTGGAGCAGCAGCAACAGCAACCAATTGGCAGCTATGAAGCGCACACCATGCAGAAATCTCTCTCGGATCAGCCGCTAAAGAAGCGCATTCGAAGATTGAGTGCACAGTCGGCGCCCAGCCAATTGATGCTCAGTCCCACGGTGCAGAAGAGAAGACGGCAGGCGGCAAATGCTCGCGAGAGGAAGCGCATGAATGGATTAAATGAGGCATTCGATCGGTTGCGTGAGGTCGTCCCAGCACCCTCCATCGACCAGAAGTTGTCTAAATTCGAGACCCTGCAAATGGCTCAATCATATATCTTGGCGCTGTGCGATCTACTGGACAACAATGGCGAGGATGTCGACGCTGCCGCCTATACCATCTTTGGTGGCAGTGAGAGCAGTTTTGAACTTGGACAATAAACTGTTATAGCTTATATTATATATATATACATTTATATATATATGTATATATATATATATTATTTATAGTGTGTTGTTTGGTGTCCATTGAATCGAAGATTTAAGATTTGTGATTTTCCTTCTAGCTGTAGCATTATGTTAAATGATATATTGTAATAAATTAAAAATTAATAAAAATCAATCGAGAATATTTACAAATATGCAGTATAAATGATTATTAGCGTATATATATACATATATATAAATTAAACATATATAAATAGGAATAACAAAAGGAGGGTCTACTGAAAACTTAATACGATATTTTGTGCAGATCCAACATAACAAGAATTTCAGTAATAAGAATATATTCAGATATATAGGGCTGAAATCCAATACCTCTGAAAAGAAATAAAAACTAGGAACCTTATTGAAATTTTTTTATTTAAAAACTTTGAGATCTCTGGAAATCAAGAAGCTATTAAAATCAATTTGCTATGGGTGTCACGCTTGAATGGATCCGAAAAGACTCATAAATTAATTAGAAAAAGTTCATTGATAGGAAAACAATAAGTTTGGCAAACACCCAACGACACAATTTACTGGAATGCCAGAACACCATTTATCCTCTCGTAGCACTGAAGCGTAACGCCCCAAAATGTGCTTATACTATTTTTAGGGTGCTATACGAGTCCTTCACATAAAAAATATAAACAGCTGAGTCTTAATTTAACTGTGTAGGGGATGTGTGTAAGAAAACTACAGCAATGGTTAGAATAGGTTGGGTTAGGGTGTTAGTTACTAGTCGATTGCTTAGGATTATTTTGGATTTGCGGAGGACATCTTTCCGCTGACATTCGGAAATCTTCTAAATCAACATGGCTCATGTTGCAAGAGTATTTTCGACTCCTTTCAAGGTTTCGAAAGTCGGATAAGGAAACGGACTACTCGTGGAGTTCCCTTGACTGCCAACAGTTGCAAAGTCTTGTCTGCAACCGTTTATCAAAATTTTGCTTAGCAATAAAAATCATCATTTGGACAGCCTGTGCTCAATGCTCGAACACTACTTCGAGATCGCCGCAAGCGAGGCGAAGGGCGTCTACCAGGACAAGCGTGTCATGAAGCAATTCCGTCTTATTAAAAATTTTCAATCTTGGCTATGTAATTAACACAAGCAATCATTGCCAGGTATATTTCCGTAGAATTATGTATCACGAGTTATGGGTCTATTCGCAAATGCAGCCCCCGATGAAAATATCCTGGCTGATGAAAGATAGCTCTATTCACAGGCATTTAGCAACAAGCGTTTGGATTCCATTGACGCGATATAAACGAATTAGTTTAATGTTTTATTCACATGGCTTAAGTGATTTAGATTGCATGATTTTTACGATGGGTACAACCATTTTCGACACTTTAAATATCGAAAACTATCCAACATTTACCACCAATGGACCATAGCATAGTTTTTACTAGATTATGGCTTCCAGTTTATTACTTACAATTTCCAATTTACTTATAAAATATTTCCAACAATCTAAACAAATTTAATATTTACATAGCTGAAATTAACGTTCATTTGGCAGGAAATTAAAATGTGAGTGTTGAGTAATTACTAGAACTGATAGCGATACTTAACGAAATACACTCACTTAACGAAACAAGCCAAACCGATATAAGCGATATTTTAGTTAATTAATTTAAAAATATTCAAGCAATGTTTTCAATATAAATGGCTAGAGCTTAATGGACCGTCAGATTTGTGGTGTGCTTAATTGTTAAAAATTGCTACAATTGAAGTTGGCTAACACTTGTGCTATTTGAGCGATATTATATCGATGTACCGCCACAATCTATCGACCATCTATCCAACAAATAATTTTTTGTTCAACGTGATATTGAAGTTAAAAAATATAATTTAAGTGAAACAAATTTAAAGGCGCAACGCATGCGAGTGCATTTAACGTGCTGCAAATCATTCCGGGCCATCAAACAAGCCAGCTTTAAATACGGGCCATTGCAGCAACAATACCAACACCATTTGCAACCAACTGATTGTGATTGTGACTGGTGTCTGGTATAACCACAAAAAAAAAAATATTTTCTCTGCATTTCGAGGCCCAATTTGTGCGCGAGAACCAAAGAACACTTATAGAAAAGACCGGAGAGCGGTTCGACGCTAAATCGAAGTCACAAATCAGTGCTAGGTGGCTTCGTCATCGTCATTGCGATTTTCATTTCTATTGAATGTTCATTTTTAATTACATATGTATTCCTTTTCGCTTACATCGAATTTTAACACTGAGTTTCAAAGTTAAAAAGTAAAACCATCATTTAAATTGCGAGACAGTTGTTTACTCAACTACAACTCTGTTGTTGTCATTACAAAAACAATAACAGCAACAATAACAGCAATTGTGGGATAGTGTGTGGGTGACGAGGGAACACTGCACTGAAATGTCTGCGGAACGTGAAATACCCGCTGAGGACAGCATCAAAGTCGTCTGTCGATTTCGGCCACTCAACGACAGCGAGGAAAGGGCCGGCTCAAAGTTTGTTGTCAAGTTTCCAAACAATGTGGAGGAGAATTGCATATCCATAGCGGTAATTGAACAATATTAAAATGACGACTTACATACACACACATACTCATACACTCACTCATACATGCATATATTTTGCGTGCCGTTGCGGTTCTATGGCGGTGACGTCATGCCGAACATTGTCTAACATTAGCTCAGTACATTAGCCTTTCCTTACCGCCACAATTATACAAAACACACACACACACACATAAGCACATATAAGCGTGGTATGAGCAAGTGAAAGAGAGTAAGCAATTACACACACATACATGTATATATGCATGTATGTGTTGTGCTTGTATTTTAACTAATTAGTGCTCGCATTTTAGCGCGTGTCTTGGCCAATTTCTCATTTTGTTTTTGCCAAATAACTTTAAAATTGATGCAATAGTTGCCTTATTGGAGCAAATATAACAGTAGCGCTCCATTGATTTTCCACGCGTAGTGGCAACCTGCTCTTTCTCTGTATGTGTGTGTGAGCAGTGCCACCCACAAGCGATTTGCCCGGTAACTTGGCATATTTTATTTTTGTTTGTTTGCATAGTTAACTTGCTTGATATGGCAATATAAATATGTAAATATGTGTATATACACATTATGCACATTCTACTACCTGTCTACCAATCCGCCCAAACTAATAACATAAACCTGGGTATGTACTCTAAGTGTGTGTGTATGTGTGTGTGTGTGGCCCCAAAGCAAAACATCGCCCTCAAAATGTTTCTGCTGCCTGCCACCAGCTGCTGCCACTCGAATGAGTCATGCACGCAAGCCCGCAAAAAACTGTAAATAACAATAATGAATATGTATTACTAGAGGAATTTCGATTTTACTGAATATTATTATTATGAATGCCCCAAAAGTTCAGCTTGCTCCTCTGTTTGGCCGCCATTATAAAATCTTTGTTGTACACACACATATATATTTATTTACTTATGCTTGTGTGTGTGTGAATACTCTTGCTTTACTCAGCATAATTAGCTTTTTAAGTGGCTTTGATTATTCCACTCTTCATTCTTAAAATTTAAGTACCACATTTGTTTGACATTAATTGCAAAAGCTGAATTGCTGCATTTAATATAAATACAATTTTTGCTTTATAAATATACACAACAAAGTAAAGTTACAAGTCTTATATTTAAAACGTGATTAAACTTTTGCCTGTTTGTGTGCTTTTACCTAAAAATCTTTGTGTAAACACTGACCAGGTGCCATGACACGCAAAAAAGATTGAAAGATTGATTTCAATTTTTTAACAGCTGTTAAAAAGCTTTCTTGGTCTTGTTTTTGTTTTTGCTGATTTCTATATATTAGATAATCATTTTACATAAAATGTAATTCTAAATGAACTGTAAATTTATAACTATACCACAACTTGACAGCTGAGTTTTTGCTTAAGGCACTAAAAGTTTCGTCATGCAACAAATAATCCTATATCCATTAAAGAGTTGAAAATAGTTTAATATTTTATAATAATGAATATGATTTAATGTAAGATATGTGGATATAGATTTATTTCTGTTACGCTCCTTAACTTTCTAAAGGCAGAGTACCTGTCAGTCAATCTTTTCCTTCTGAATCTTAGTTGTGCACACACTGCTGACTGCTGCTGCTCTCTTTTGGCTCTTTCTTTTCGACTACTTGCCGCTATTCATTAATTTCAAGTTCCACTCATTTGCTGTACGGCTGACTCTGTTCATCACATAATTACGATCCGTTTTGCGGCCATGCGTTGAAAATGATTTGAAAGCTGCACGAAGAAAGGGAAGGGGGCTTTGCGGAAGAAGACGATTCATATTACTACAGGCATACAAGAAAGAAAATAAGAAAAAATAGAAAATAAAACGATTATTTCAGTTGGCTATGAATACAAACGAGTTGTGTATGTGTATTTTTTTGTAGGGTAAAGTCTATCTGTTTGACAAAGTCTTCAAGCCGAATGCGTCGCAGGAGAAGGTGTACAATGAGGCGGCCAAGTCGATTGTCACGGATGTCCTCGCTGGCTACAATGGAACGATATTCGCCTATGGCCAGACATCCTCCGGCAAGACGCACACAATGGAGGGCGTCATTGGGGATACGGTGAAGCAGGGCATCATTCCGCGCATTGTGAACGACATTTTCAATCACATTTACGCGATGGAAGAGAATCTGGAGTTTCACATTAAGGTCTCGTACTACGAAATCTATATGGACAAGATCAGAGATCTACTGGACGTATCCAAGATCAATTTAAGTGTGCACGAGGACAAGAATCGTGTTCCTTATGTCAAGGGCGCCACAGAGCGATTCGTCTCCTCGCCTGAGGAGGTTTTCGAGGTGATCGAGGAGGGCAAATCCAATCGCCACATTGCGGTGACAAGTGAGTAATTATTTTATAACAAAATATATGTTTAAATATATTTTATATATTTATTTATAAATATAAACAGTAGTGGCACATATTCGTTAGATAAACAATTAGCCGCACCATTTTTATAAGCTGTAAGAGCTTAATTGATTCTTATGCTTACATTTAATAAATCATACTTGGATCTTAAAGCTTATTAAAGCTTTTGATGTGGATTAATTGCGTAGCTTGTATTCAATAAATCATGATTGAACTTAACTGATTGCATTTCCACTTTAATCCGAATATAGTTGAATCTAAATATGGCTTTAATCTCTTACAGACATGAACGAGCATTCGTCACGTTCACACTCGGTATTCCTTATTAATGTGAAACAGGAGAATCTGGAAAATCAAAAGAAATTGTCCGGCAAACTGTATCTAGTGGATTTGGCCGGTTCGGAGAAGGTATCGAAAACAGGCGCTGAGGGCACCGTGCTGGATGAGGCGAAGAACATTAACAAGTCGCTGTCGGCGCTGGGAAATGTGATTTCGGCACTGGCTGATGGCAATAAAACGCACATACCGTACCGTGACTCCAAACTGACCCGTATCCTGCAGGAGTCGCTCGGTGGCAATGCACGCACAACGATTGTCATTTGCTGCTCGCCAGCGAGCTTCAACGAATCGGAGACGAAGTCAACGCTCGACTTTGGCCGTCGCGCTAAGACGGTGAAGAATGTGGTGTGTGTCAACGAGGAGCTCACAGCCGAGGAGTGGAAACGTCGCTACGAAAAGGAGAAGGAGAAGAATGGACGGCTCAAGGGCAAGGTGGAGAAGTTGGAGCTGGAGCTGGCGCGTTGGCGTGCCGGAGAAACGGTGAAGGCCGAGGAGCAAATCAACATGGAGGATCTCATGGAGGCCAGCACGCCCAATCTGGAAGTGGAGGCGGCAGCGCAGGCCGCTGGTGCCGCCCAAGCGGCGGCCGCTCAGCGCATGGCAATTGCCAACATGTCCGCCTCGGTGGCAGCCGACGAGCGTGCCCGTTTGGCCACAGAATGCGAGCGACTCTATCAGCAGCTTGACGATAAGGATGAGGAGATTAACCAGCAGAGCCAGTATGCCGAACAGCTGAAGGAGCAGGTCATGGAACAGGAGGAGCTCATTGCGAACGCTCGTCGCGAATATGAGGCACTGCAGTCGGAAATGGCGCGCATCCAGCAGGAGAACGAATCGGCCAAGGAGGAGGTCAAGGAGGTGCTGCAGGCCCTTGAGGAACTGGCCGTTAACTATGACCAGAAGTCGCAGGAGATCGATAACAAGAACAAGGATCTCGATGCACTCAACGAGGAGTTGCAGCTGAACAAAACTCAATTCAATTCCACCTCAACCGAGCTGCAACAGCTGAAGGACATGTCCACGCACCAAAGGAAACGAATCACCGAACTGCTAATCAATTTGTTGCGTGATCTGGGCGAGGTTGGCCAGTCCCTAGCGGCCGGCGATTCCGCAATCGATCTCAAGATGAACGCTTTGGCTGGCACCGATCCCGCCAAGCTGGAGGAGGACTTTACCATGGCCCGCGTCTACATCAGCAAGATTAAAACGGAGGCAAAGAACATTGCGCAACGCTGCTCCAACATGGAGACCACAAACGTGGACTCCAACAAGAAGATCGTCGAGTATGAGAAGGATCTCGGTGAGTATCGTCTGCTCATCTCGCAGCACGAGGCGCGCATGAAATCGCTGCAGGAGTCGATGCGCGAGGCAGAGAATAAGAAGCGCAATCTGGAGGAGCAGAACGATTCGCTGCGCGAGGAGTGTGCAAAACTGAAGGCCGCCGAACATGTGTCGGCGGTGAATGCCGAGGAGAAGCAACGTGCCGAGGAGTTGCGCTCCATGTTCGACTCGCAAATGGATGAGTTGCGCGAAGCGCACACAAAACAAGTGTCGGAGCTGCGTGATGAGATCACTGCCAAGCAGCATGAAATGAACGAGATGAAGGATGTGCATCAGAAGCTGCTGCTCGCCCATCAACAGATGACCGTCGACTATGAGAAGGTGAAGCAGGACGAGGCCGACAAATCGAACAAACTGCAGGACATCATTCAGACCAGCGAGCGTCGTGAGCAGGCGCGCAAGGACCTCAAGGGACTGGAGGACACCGTCGCCAAGGAGCTGCAAACGTTGCACAATCTGCGCAAACTGTTTGTCCAGGATCTGCAGGTATGAAATGATGTCAACCATTGATTTTGAAAAATAAAAAAATTGTTAATTCTTTTTATTGCAGCAACGTATTCGCAAAAATGTCGTCAACGAGGAGAGCGAGGAGGACGGCGGCTCGCTGGCGCAAAAGCAAAAGATCTCCTTTTTGGAGAACAATCTCGATCAGCTGACCAAGGTGCACAAGCAGCTGGTGCGCGACAATGCCGATCTGCGCTGTGAGCTGCCCAAGCTGGAGAAGCGTCTGCGCACAACCATGGAGCGTGTGAAGGCGCTCGAAACGGCTCTTAAGGAGGCAAAGGAGGGCGCGATGCGGGATCGCAAGCGTTACCAGTACGAGGTGGATCGCATCAAGGAGGCAGTCCGGCAGAAGCATCTAGGCCGACGTGGACCCCAAGCACAAATTGCCAAACCCATACGGGCGGGCCAGGGTGCTATTGCAATTCGAGGCGGTGGTGGTGGCGGTGCCGCCGGCGGTGCCACAATGGCCCAGGTCGGCGCTGTTAACTCCTAATTGGCCGGCCGACCGCTCGCCCAGTTTCAGTACCGTACCGTTTCAGTTTAGCTCCGCTTTAACCTACTTAACCGTTAAAAAAATATTGCCTTCGCTTAAAGAATGTCGTTTTGCGATCATGTGCAGCGCTTTATATATAAATATAAATAATTAAATAAATGAGAGGAAAAAAGGAAAATTATTAACTAAATTTTACAACAACAAAACCCCCACAGATATTTAAGGATACATAAACTACGTTTAAGCATATTTATAAACTTTTCAAATATAAACTTAAATAAAAGTCGCAGACAATTTATGCATAGAGTTGTTCTTTTTTTGGTTCTATTTCATTTTGATTATTATGCAGTACGATAATAAAGGTGTTCTACCATTTCCGTTACAAGAAAAAAAAACAAAAAAATTTAAAGTATATTGTAGTATATAGTCAATCTCATAAGCGCATGTTGTAGCCCATGCCGCCCACATTGTGGCGCTCGGGTTCGGCAGGCTCAGTTATCTGCCACTCATACCAGACCTTTTCTGGATCCACACAGCGCCAGAATTCGATTGAAATCGTATCGCCAGCCTTCACGGTTCGAGGTTGCTATGAATACAGAAAAGGAACAGATTGAAAAAACTGCTTGAAGATATTTGAAATGACATACCGCTGGAAAGAACATTGGAAACCAGGATAACATGCCCGGCGTATGCGTTAAGGGATTAATGCTTAGGTTTATATTCTTGTAGAGCACGGTATCAAAGTAGCCGCCAACGCCGTGCAGCACACAATCCTTTTGCACCTTAAACGACAGCTGTTTGTGGCGTGTATTGTCAATTGTCGTCGAGCGATTGGGATGCGTAAACTCGAACAGGGTCTGCGGATTATCGATGTGGTAAATATTCTTCAGCAGCACAACGTAGCCACAGTCGAAGGCAGGCACCGTGGACGTCAACTGGGAAACATTATTGTGCAGCACAGCGGACATGATTGGATTTATATACGAAGTGGATTTACAGGGTATGCTTATGCCATCCGGTTTGAGCAGCTTCTGGGCGCAATCGAGGCATTCGGGTGACAACTCATTGTCGCCAAATGAGCCAAGCAGCTCGGAGACAAGCACATCGGCCAGCTCGGGCGGCGAGAAGTCGCGCATGTCCTTGGAAAATATGTGAACATCTGCACAAATCACAGAACTCGAATTAAGTGAATAAAATATTTTAATCTATTCGATCTTTACCCTTTTTGGACCACAGCGTCTTGACCATGTTGGAGAGGGTGCGTATGGCACTGGGATTCTTTTCAATAATATAGACGCGCACTTTACGCTTGGTGATCTCAGCAGCATTGAATACAGCCCGCGCCAAAGGACCACGTCCGCCGCCCAAGACCATGATGACCGTCTGCAAGAGGGCACAATAGAATATACTTGATTTGCTTAGCTGAATTGTAATTAGTCTGGGATTACCAGCTTGCGCTTGCTCTCCTCCTCGCTGACGCGATCCAGCAACACCTGATGTATCGCATCTTGGTAGACTTTGTACTTAACAGGATCTGTTTCAAAAACTTCGTAGGTGTAGCTATCCAAATTATCACATAGTGGCTGCAGCGGAATCTCCAACATATTCTCGTAGCTGCAAGCAGTAAATTATTGAAGTTTATATAGCCTTGAAGACAGGATAACCCACTTGTTCAAAGCGTGCGTATCGCAATTATCGTTGATCAGCTTTTTCATATAGTCCGCGTACTGTGAAATGGCCTTGTCATTGGGCTTTGTGGAAATTATAATGTTGGCGCGCACCGAGATGAAATGACCAATAAGTGTCTGCCACTCTTTGTGCAGCACGTAGAAGTTAGAGCGATTTAGCACAAACAAACTGGATGGAATTATAATTGCCTCAATGGGCTCGCCGAGCCAACGCCGGACAGTCTCCCTGCTGGGTCGATCTGAGTCGTTGAGCTCCAGCACCACTTTCACCTTGGCATTGTGCTTGACGGCAAAACGTAGACCATTCCACCAGCTCCAGGGATCGACTTGTTGCGCTTTTTCAATTTCCGATTCCGTTGCGTCTTTGCGATGCTCAAATGTGGCCAGCTCGGGATTTGTAATGGGCACATGAATGAACCAGTTGCCTAAAACAATAATTATTTAAGCAGTGCAATAATTACTACAAGGTTAAGCTGCGCACCTTTCGTCCTGGACTGAATAATTTCAGCCAAATTGTCATTTGTTGGTCCCCTAATGCGAACCATGACGTTGCCGTTATTCTGCAAGTGCTCTGCCCAGGTAATGTCGCGCAGCAACGTTGCTTTGGAATACTCGCGAAGATTGGCATTGGGTGAATCGACCTCAACATCGGACAACTGTAAAATCACCTTTGAGTTCCACTCGTGGGCGCTCAATGCGGTTGCCGGATATGTGGGATCTGTTTCGAATGGATCCATTGGCAGCATATTGGCGTTGATTGATGTGGCGACCACATTGTAGTTGTTCGCATGACCTTTTTGTATCAATTTGGCTATACTAGCTATTCCCTCCTGGTGCAGACAGATGTAGTCACTCATTTTAATATTACAACAGAAAAATGCGCTTGCCGGCTTTAGTGTGCTCCAATCGTAGTGAAATGTAAATAAGAAATCGATGCTATTTATCGATACTATTTGCGCCGGCTTTATTTCGATCCCGTTCAGTGTGTACACATCGTAAGTATCGGCAAATTTATCGTGTGCAATCGAGCAATGGGCAGTTCGGCCTAAACGATTTTTTATTTATTTCTGAAAGGATGTAATTTGTTGTTGTTGTACATGGCTAACCGCGATGTGTTCTCTAAGATCTTGCCAAATGTCAAGTTGGCAACGCGCTATGATGCAGACGGTCGCGAAATTCAGGTAACTTCAAGTTGAATAAACAATTGCATTCCCAATATTGTTGTTATTGTTTTTGTGATTGTAGGTGGAACGGCGCGAGGATACGGATGCTGCTGCCAAGGAGTTGGACACATTTGACATTCTCGTTGCAGCCGGATACTATCGAGCACGCATCAAGGGCTTGTCCGCCTTCGACAAAGTTGTGGGCGGAATGACCTGGTGCATTGAATGCTGCGAATATGATGTGGATGTCGATTTGCTCTTCCATGAAAACTTAACAATTGGCCAAAAAATGTAAAGCATGCAGCGTTAAAAAATTTAACCTATTCATACCTTATATGTAATCCAAACATATTCTTAGCGCTCTTGTGGAGAAAATTGTTGCGGTTTTGATTGACATGAAATGTCCACATAGCCTGGAACCGCATCAGGTGCAAGGATTAGAATTTCTTGCTATTCATCCAGTTATTCAGTGGCTAGTTAAGACGTCTGTAAGTTGTTGTCCAACGTTAGTTTTGCCATTTATAACCGTTTGCATACACTTGCAGGTTGAAAACAGGGAAGAACGCGGCCAGCGCTTGAAAAGATTTGCTATTGGCCAGTTCCACAATGACTATCAGTATAAAAGTGACAAGGATAATCTCACAAAGATACGCTGTGCCGCTGTCAACATAAAAGCCATACAGGTCAGTCTGCTTATGTGCTTAAACTTAAAGCATAAATGAAAACTGATTAATTTTTCGTCAGGAGCTGTATAGTCCCAAGAGGCAATTTGAACGACAGGAAACAAACAACGAAGATGATGCACTACGCGTGCGCCTAACGTTGCTGGAATACGGTGATGCTGGGCCAGTGTCCAAACAGAGCGTACAGCAAAAGACAGCATCAAACGCAAACGATGAAGTCGATGTAAGCATTTTGTCATTTTCCAAACCTCAAATTAGATTTCAAATTTCAATTGCAGACCGATTTGGAGAGAAAACTGCAACAACTGTCTGTTACAAAAGTGGACGCTGTCGCAGCACTGAAGCGCATCGATCTGGATCCCGTCGCTCGCAGCGCCCTGCAGCAGCATTATGCTGAGTTTAAGCTTGAAATGGAAACTGATGCACAGGAGCTTAAAACACAGAATCAACAGAAACGTTTGGAGGCGGCAAAGATTGCACTGGAGCACAAGATTAAACGCTACAGCAAGGAAAATAAGCAATTGGAAGAGTCAGTTGAGACGCAAAAGCAAGAAACCGCTAAGCAGGAGCAAAGTCTGCGAACTTTGAATGCAGAGCTGGATGCCTACAAGCAAACGGAAGCGAATGCCGATCCTGCGTGAGTAATTAATTAATTTATAAAATATTAATTTATAAAATAATACAATTGTTTTTATACATGATTTGCAGGCTGTTGGCTAGGGTGCGCAAACTACTGCAGCAGCACGATGAGCTGAAGAAGAGCGAAGCGGAGTTTAAGGAAAGCTGCCGCACAGATTTGGCAAACTTGCAGCAACAAATCGAGTAAAATTGTTTTAAGAGAAATCTAATATGTTCAGCTGACGATATGTATTCCTTTCTTATAGTGAACTGGAGTCATTTAACGCGCAGGATGCGGAGGCGCAGGCCGCTGCGATAGCTGGTGAGCAGAAGAGATTGCAAGAGCTGCGTCTGCATTTGGCCAAACGGAATCGGGGCATTGTTGCCATTGAACGTAAACTGGACGCGATACCCGATCGCACGGAGCTGGCTCAGTACCAGCGACGCTTCCATGAGCTATACAACGATATGAGTGCCAAGCATTTAGAAACTAAGCAATATTACACACTGTACAACACACTTAATGACAAGAAACGTTACCTGGAGAAGGAGCTTTCGCTGCTGAACTCCATTTGCGAAGCCTACAACGAGGGCATGCTAAGTCCACATGGTCGCGAGGATTTCATACGGCAATTCGAGACGATTGTCGATGGTGTCAAGAGTGCCCAAGATAAAGTCCGACACAAATACAACGAGGAGCGAATGCGGCGCGACGAACTCAATGAGGAGCTGCTGGGACTCCTTGAATTGCAGCGTCAGTATGCGGCTGCCGTCAAGCAGCTTACCCGGGAGTGTCAGCGTTGCGAGCAGCTCCAACAGCATCTCAAGTCAATTCAAAATTGAACGCTGTAGAATCAACATATTTACTAACTTCTCTAAAGTAACTTTGATTATGTTTAGTCAACTTGAAGCATTGCGAATTACAGTTTCCGTAATCAGTGTATTCTTTGTTAAGGATATGTTGTGCTAAATTTAGTTATATTCCCGGCTGCACACAAGTTCATTTAACTAATAGAACAAATTAATTATTGTTAATAAGTTCTTCAAATTCAAATATTTACATAACTTCAGTACGGATATTTTCACGTTCAAATAAACATTTCCCGTGAATTAAAACAAATTAAAGGAGCGGCCAGAATATTTCTCTCCTAATAATCTTTGTCAAAACTTCGTGGAATGTTAATAGGTATGCAATTAAAAAGCTGGATTAAAAATTCTATTCTAAGCAAGTAAGATCCAATCTAAAGGGATCGACCATAAGATAATCTGAACCAACCTTTTAAATATATTAAATAGATTAAAACAAAATAATTTGTCGTATTAATCTTGGGATGCTGTGCTCTGTGGGAGATATGTGGTTAAATCGATTAGCGACTGTCGATTTCATCGATATCCTAGCTAGCTAGTGGGTGTATCACCCCAGTTGTTGCACTTTATCTGATGCAGGCACAGATGAATACATTTACCAAGGTTAATTTTAAGGATGTTGAAAAAAATTTAAGTCCGTAAACGCATTTTATGCGCCAAGAGCCTGTGGGTCACCCGCTTTTTTGGTTACCTGTTCCTCTTGCGGTGCACGTTGGATGACCATGATTACCAAGAAAAGCGTCTCGAAGATGCAACTCTTGATCGCTATCGTTCTGTAGCAGTTACAAAAATATAATGACGCAAGAATTCTAATTATATTTATACTAATTTTAATTATATTTATATATAGTATATTGATCTTGTACAATGTCCGTAATGCTGTCTGTCCGTCTGTACGAACGCAACTTTTTTCGAAACCCTTACACTCTATGCTCCGAATAAATAAAATTGGAGTGCTACGTCCACTAGGAAGCTAGGATAAAGCCACAGATGTCCCAAAATTTTATGGCTACAGTCACCAAAATTTGGTTGTTGGCAATGTCCTTCAAATAATTCATATGCACCGTCCACTTCCGACGTGCACCGAAGAAGAAGTGTTACTCTCTTATATCTACCGCAATCTGAAAGGAGAACTTGGACGGTATATCTTGGCTGCTCACAACTTATTGTATCAACAGCTTCGTTTATCTAAAGTTGTAGGGTTTACAGAGGAGGTATTTGTAGCAACGACCATTGTCTATTAAGACGTATATGACACAAAATAATTAAAAAATTAGAATACATTTTTTTTTAAACGCTATGTTGCCAGTTTGTATGCCCTTTCCTACATTATTTTTTCTTTTTCTAGTGATAAGTGTGCAAAGAGATATCAGATAATAATAACAAGGAGAAAATGTTGGACATTTTTTTAAATTGGATTAAAATCAATCAATTCTCAATTAATTTACATGTATAATTTATAACTTAATCAAAAACATTGAAGAAACTTTCGCGTGCTCTTAATATGTTGTTAATTGAATTAGGTTGCAGTAATTGATGTTGTTGCGGCTTTGGTTGATTGTGCGGGAATTAAGCGGATTTGCTGTTAGTTGAGCCTTGACAAATGTGGTAGGATCAAGGATGTGTCAAGCAACATACTCATATAATGCTGTCAATGTATGAAGTATACGCCCCATTGCCGCACATTTGTCATGCTTAACTTCAACATTTTCGCAAGCGCACAACACTAGCACTGCAACCCATGGCACAAAGGCGATGGAGATGGGTAAGAGGAGAGGAGCAGCATCATATTTCACAGTAAAGTCTCTTATGTGCGTATTTATGGAATAACTGTCGCTGTAGTGTGTCATCAGTGCAGATTATTTTCATGCAGCAGATAAAACAGCTGCCGTATGCTAAATGTGTTGCATATTCGCAATAGCGCAACAGTGTTCCGCATTCTAATTAATATGCAGTCCAATGCGCCACTCTGTGCTGCTGCTGCAATCGCAATCAAAGCCACTTCAGTGGGGCATCAGCTGGTTGATTGCCCACCTCTCTGTCTGCTGTTAATTAATGTCCTTCGCATCTTAGCATTCGAATGGGAGAACCGAGCAATTGCAATTAAATTTCAATGTGGCAATCAATTCAATTCAACAAGTTGGTCCCTGACTCTGACTCGTGGCCAGGTAGCAGCTTTGTTCGCCTGACATTGAGATCTTGGCTAACACCCAACAGAGTGTCCAACTCTGAGTGTTTTATTGTACATTTTATTTGTGTGTATGTATGTGTATGTGTATGGTGTTGTATACCACCAGCTGAACCTTAACCCACTTCTGGTGGATTTTTTTTATTTATTTACCTTTTTTTTAAGTATACGGCAAATATTTAACCTTGAGCAATGCATGCCCCTTTAGAGTAAAATGCGTGCACGGTGTGTGTGTGTTTGTAACAGTGTGTGATAATGAGCTTTTCAATGAGCAGCAAATGCTTCGTTCTGGGTTATCACACATCCACACACATACATATAAATACAAGCACATGTAGACAATCATGGACAAAGTGAGGCATACGCTCATAAAGTCATCCATGCATTACGTATACCATTCTCAATGGGTGGTGGAGGTAGGCTTGCCTCGGGATGAAATTGAAGAACTTTGGAGAGGGAGTCGCATAGGTGGCGATAAGTTGACTGCCCGCATTTCCTCATTTTATATTTGCCTTGGCACTTTATCCATGTGTACACACTTATACAGGCACATACACACCAAAGCGAATATTGCCTTTTACACGGCACAGTACAAAAGCTCACACACGCACTCGCACACACACACAAACACACACACACACACTCACGCACATACAAACACGTAAGTCTTGAGAAAAGTCAATCAACATATTTGCTCGATTGGAGGGAGCATGTCAAGCGTATAATCGATTCGAAATGTGTTTGAATAACAAATTACAGAAATTGTGAATAGTGTGAAAGCTCATTGTATCTATTCACATACACATTCATAGTGCAGGCTTTTAGGCGCGTCGTAGAAATTAAATTTATGCGCAGCCTGCAGCTCATTTTGTGGCACGTACTTGTATGCGGGCTGTCTGTGTGCCTGCTACCACTTGTTGGCATTCTGACTTCTGGGTTGGTGACTGAACTTGACTTGAACTATTGAACTCTCGAGCATATATATAAACATTTTTATTTATATATATACTCGATCGAATATACAAATAAAATAAAGAAAATAAAGAGAGTAAAGAAAATACAGCAATAATCATTATTCAGACACCACATAATTAACATAATCACACGTAGCCTATACGAAAATGTCAGGTGAATTTCAGCTCAAAAGAGAGTGTTTGAGAGTAGAGCTGTCAAATACAGCGATAATCAATTAATTTCAGGCAAATACAATTTTCTGCAGTTGAGTAATTAACAACTGGTATATAGTTATTAACTGTATAAAGTACAGCTCAGGACGGGACTCAAGTTTAAATCAAACTAAATGAACTGACGCGTGAGCATCAGGTGCTTTGGACAGGCAGCAGACATGGTCATAGACCGACATTAATCAATTTCAGCAATGTTTGTCATTTGGTATCTGGTGTACTTGTAGTTCAATGCTACTTTGATTGTTGCAATTTGTCAATGTGTCTGTAGGCGGGGTGAATAACACCCGAAGCTCAGGCATTTAAACATCAATTTAATTAATTTATTATTGTTGCTGGATGGCAATTGTTCCCAGACGTGTGGCAACACTGGTCACACAGCAGCATCCCAGAAAAGCAAGCAACAGGTCTATTTTGAGGGCTCTTCTTCTTGATTGCTCACGCATATATTTCGCGCGCTAAAGCTTTTACACACACACATACACAGAGCTAAGAGCTTACGAAGTCATGAATGAAAAGCACACACACACGCATAGACGAGCTCCTCTGCTCTGCTCTCGACGCGTCTGCTATCGGCTCAGCTCGGCTGCTGCTGCTGCTGGTGCTGGTGCTGTTATTAGTGCTGCTGACGTCGCTGCTTGTTATTTGCATTCGCCTTTGGTTTTGGTTCTCCCACGGGCGCTCATTGCGCCGTTAGCCAGGCATGCGAACGTACACGGCGCGCAACGTTCTCTGCAGTTGCCGTTCTATCAGCTGCTGCTGCTGCTCTCCTCTCCCGTCATCCTTTCCACGCGTTCACGCCATTTTGGTTTCAGTGTGTAGCGCGCGATTTGGTTTCGCATCAGCCAACATCTAAACAGCCAAACAACATTTGAATTTTTATTCAATAAAAGTGCAAAAATCAACGCAACTGTTTAATGGTACCCATTTGTAGTAGTGCCCCCCTCTATCCCCTGCCCGACCGTGTATGTGTCTGTGTGTGTAAAAATATGCGCGGCTCAAAAATACATATTCAAATTTAATTTGAAATTTCTGCACGCATTTAAATAATTGTGAGTGTAAAAAAAGTGAATAATTCTATTGCACAGCAATTTCAGAGAAATAAAGTATATAGAATACAAATAAAAAGAAAAACAGGCACTCACTTATACCACGCAGCAGCAGCAGACAACGGATCCACATCTAATAGGATTACGCGCTGCCTGACAGTTGCCGGATTAATACGTCATCTCAAATAGGAAACTGGAAACTGGGCATCCGTTCAGGTAAATCCAACCGCCCACCATTGCCAACGAACCACTCCAAATATAGATTGCAACCGACGCTGTGATCCTTGCTGTTAAGTGTCCTATTCGAGGAGACAGTTAGCAGCGTAATTTGAATGCCATATGCAGTGGAGAGACGTAATTGTTAACTATAAGCGCACACACACTCGTATTAATATCTAACTTGGTGCCATATTAATTGGCATCCGCTATCTGTGTATAGGGCGGGGCGGGGGGTTGGTGCCGGCGGGCAGTGTTTGGCAGAAACTCCATAAATATCGCATTTTATGAAACCAAAACCACGAATCCATTTGCGTTATTGCGTTTACGTGCACGAATGTTAATTGAAGTTCAGTTCACCTTTCCGGCCACAGGGCAGCCGTTTAGCAGGAAAAATACATACTACTATATACTAAATATATAATATAAATATATATATATAAATACAGATTAGATAAGGCGATTGTCGATTGCTTTCCATGCCTGTTTCGCTTAAAGCAGCTCACAGAATTATTAGCGCATTGTGCTAAACGTTGGGCAAACATGAATATTCATATGAGGATTGAGGGGGAAAGGGGGGTGCAAACATTTTGATGTGCGCTCGAAGCATGAAAGCAAATTACGCACAAAATAATTGACATTAGCATATTTTGCAGCGCGCTCCGCAGTTGCGACTCCCCAATTCCCTGACTCTTAGACTCCTTGACTCCCTGATTGCCCTGCCCTGCCCTGTACTCCTCCGAGTGACTCTGACTCCTGTCGACTGAGGCTTGAGCTTCTCACGTTTGTTTTGATACGCCACACACATGGCGTATACGTGATATGTGCTTGAGCGCCAAGTTATGAAGCATTTAACTGCCTTTTAGGTAACCCAAGACAATTTGTAAGCCATATTTGCGTTATATTTATAGATACATAATGTTTGACTCATTTATAATGTTCAACACTCCGTTTTGGTTGCCACACACTTTATTTACTATTTATTGATAGCTAGCCACATGTGTATCTGTGTGTGTGTGTGTGTGTGTCTGTGTTCGTTCGATTATTTATTTAAGCTGCGATTGAAAAAGTGCTGCAAATTGTTTTTCTTTTTCTATTTCTTTTGTTGGTGTCTGCTTATCTTTCACTTTATCTGCTGTCTCGCTTTGGACACTCATAACGCCTGGCATACAAGTGAAATGTGTTTTGTAAACGATTCCTTTGGGGCATAAACACCACAAGCTCGCAGCGCGCCACTTAATCATTACAAATGAGCCGCACACACTTACACCCACACACACACACACACCAACACACACAGGCACACACACATGCCTTTTATAGCTCGTTAGCAATTTGAAGTTGAGTCAAACCATTTGTCCAAGTCTCAGAGCAGCAGGGTATGAGATGAAGCTGTTGCTTTATCTAAATCTGAATCTGGACATCGTCCTTTGGCCAGGCGTTAATTGCTACAATTTGGCCTGGCAGCGTTTTGTGGCCGCTTTTGATTAGTGTTTTAGGCCAACAACGAAGATCTACACAGATATAAACTCAACTTAAGCTCGAAGAACGCAGCTGGTCAAAAATTTGTTTGTCTAACGCTTTGAGATGAGTATTTAATGGCTCAAAGGCACTTGGCCTTAAAAACTTGGTCAAGTGTTGTTGCTTTTGCTGTTGCACTAACACATTTTATCAAAGTCAAGTTGCTGCCGTTATCTGCACGAAATTGTTTGCAGCTGAAGTTGATAAATGGATTTATTTTGATTTTATAGCTAAAAATCGATGTGGCTGCTGCGCCCTGTAGTCGTAGTCCTTGTTATTTGAATGTCAGAGTGACAGAGGATACTCCCCCCTGCCCTCTCTCTCTCTCTCTCTCTGTACCACAGCACATGCCACACTCTCTTTACATTTTATTTGTATGATTTTCAATTTTACTTTTTCTATGTGGTTGATGCGGTCAAAGACTTATCCTGACTTAGACTGACTCATCCAACTGCAGCAGGTTACTTTTTCTATTATTTTCTGGTTTTTGGCAAACCGAAATTGCACTTAAAATTGGCCACGGCTGCTGCGGCAGCTCAAGCGTGCAGCTCCAAAGACAAGGAGCGAGCGGCACAGATAATCTATGACATGAAATCACGCGACAGTTAAACGCCAGACAAAGGCAAGAAACGCACACAAAGGACAACTGGTCCTGCTGCAATCCGGCTCTGCATTTGTATTTTCTTCTCCTTTTTTGTTGCTTCTTTGTGCACCATTCAAGTGGAAATTATCTGCAGATTATTCGCCATTCGCATAATTTTTGCACACGTTTTGATTATCTGCAAAATTCACAATTTGCATTTTGGCTCAATTTGCGCGACAAATTTTCATATTTAACTGTGACTCACATTTGCAGCTGGACCAGTTTTATTTCTTCCTTCTACTTCTGCACTCTATTTATATTCATCTATTCTTATATTTTTTTGTGTGTGTGTGTGTGTGTGTGTGTTTTTTTTTTTTGTTTTTGGTTCAGTGCCTTTGGTGGCGAATACTTATGCTTGTCTGAAGTCTCATTTTGCTGCGCTGTCAGCTTGTATTTATCATTTGCGGCTCATTAGTTTGTGTCTATGCTGCATGTGGCCATGTTAAAGGACATTACTTGTACACTTTTTGGCAACTGGATAAACTCGGTGCTTAGATGCTTGTCTCCCAAGCAGGGGTCATGAACTGTCACAGCAACCGCATTTGTTGTTTGCGCCACTTTGATTTGAGTTCACATGTGTCAACAAAAAATTCCATTCATCGCTTTTTGGGATAAAGAAAACTGAAATTAGAAATAAAGTCGGATTTATGCAGTGCTTAACCAATTTTCATATAGTTTACTTAAATTTGTTGGAAATATTTTATAAAGTGGTGGTTTTCGTTTCTTTTAGAAAGCAGTTACTTTTTTTTGTATCTTATTGTATTGATTTTTGTTCTAAATTCCTTTTGGTAACAAAAACTAAATTATGCTTGAGTTTTGCAATTCGCATTTTTAATAGATTTCCCAGCTGCAATTTAAAATGAATCAAGTTCTTGAATTTCAGTTTATGGCTGCAAGAAGAAAAGAATCACAGTCAGCTATGTAAATGATAGCAGAACTATAAAAATATATGTACGAGTATATATCTATATATATATGCGTATACAAACATAAAAGTAAGCTGATTTTATGACCATAGGAAACCATCAAATGGCACCCGAGCAACTTGAGCTGGGATTCTTCTGCATCTGCTCTCCAGCTCCACTGCCACATCTGCTCTCCTGCCCCCTGCACCCTGTCCCTTTCCCCAACTGCTCTGCTGTTGCTTAAGGCTTAAATTGCTGCCACTCGGCCTGCAATTTGATGTTGCATACCTTGCGGCGCTGACTGGGAGCCCACTCGTGTTGTAATTGCTTAATTACCCCCGATTCAACGTTTTTATGGCCGTTCAGTTTACAGAGCGAAGAATTAAGCATTTCTTACAGTTTACGGCCTAATTAGATTTAACTATTCAAATTGAGCATTTTGGTCTTAATTCACCAGTGCGAAATTATCCACCGAATTATTGCTCGAGAATAGAGAACTCTATTTTCATAAAAAAAGATTGTTTTTAATTATGCTTTTATTGTTGTAAATTCCTTATTTTCTGAATATTTTAATACACGGAATACCTTCTCTAGAGATGCAAATCAAAACACTTTTTGTTTTAGCTTCACATTTTCTCTCTGTGTGTTTGGGGTGAAGAGACCCTTTATGATTGTGCTATAATGCCAGAGCAATTCCACAATCCGCAGTTGCCCCAAAGTGCTTTAAGTGGCAACAATAACCTTCAATGGTTTCTTTTGTGTTTGCAGCTTCTTTGCCAGAGTGGA
This sequence comes from Drosophila mimica, assembly GCA_037043585.1. NCBI lineage: Eukaryota > Metazoa > Arthropoda > Insecta > Diptera > Drosophilidae > Drosophila > Drosophila mimica. The sequence goes on from JBAMBE010000437.1 coordinate 1,278,062, forward strand.
GAGATTTACCTGCCACTGCTGCTGCTGCTCCTCCTGCTTGATTGCTTGCGTCATGTGCTTAGCGTAGCTGCTGTGGATGCCCCGCAATGTGGACTTATATGATGGCTGCCGCCCGCGGAGATCGGGTCAACACAATGATGTCCAGCAGACGACGCCCCGAAATCGAATCACCCAAATACGGTTACAAGTAAGTTATGGGCATCAATTTGATTTAGTCGCCCCCAAATACCTAAGGGCATCTCATTTTTGTTTTGGGTCAGCCTCTCCCGTCCCATGTATCGCACTACACGTTTTGTTGGAGCCACCGCCTCGGCGCCTGCCCAGCTGCCCTACGGCGGCGGCAGCAGCAGCACAAGTTCCAGCTGCACAGCTGCCCAGTTGCCGTTGCCGCACGAGGAGCTGGAGATCAGCGGCGGTTTGTATGCACCCTTCCAGCCAACGGGCGCTGTGAGCACGGAGAGCGTTTGTCTGCCGCGCAAGCATTTAATTGCCAACCAAACAGCTATCCGGTTGCCCATGGGTCCTGCCACAAGTGCCGAGCGTGAGGAGCAGCGTCTGCACTATCTGCGTAGCAGTGGCAGCTGGCAGCGCAGGCAACCGGACTACGATGAAGACGACGATGAAGATGACGACGATGACGTTTACCATGAGGATGATGACGAGTCGGCGGCGGCAGCGACGGCAGCGGGGGTTGTGGTTGGCTATGCCGATGTTAATGGCAAGGACAACCAGGAGGAGGCGATTGCGCCCGCTGAACCAAAGCAGATGGCACCCGGCGATGCCAACTATCTGGAGAATGGCAGGAAGCTGATACAAGTGAGTAAAGTTGGCAGCATCCACAAGTCCATAAATCACACGGCGTTTGCGTAATTTAATATCCCATATACAATATACGTGAAATGGTGCAGAGATTCACGGAAAAAGATACGTGTAGATAAATGCAGATACTTTTCTGAATTTTTGCATTAATTTCTTTTGGCTTCATTTCATTTCACTCCTGGCCATAATTTCGATGCCGGCCAAGCTATTCAATTATGTGGGCCGTAATTAAGTAATTGCGCTAATTGATTGACGCCATCGACAACAAAGCTGCGAACAACAGCAATAACAATAACAGCAACGGTAACAATAAAAGAAGAGAGAGAGAGAGAGAGAGAGACCGAAAGAGAGCGAAAGAGGGAGAGAGAATACACTTCCTACTCCATATTTATTTTTATTGCCACATTCCCCGAGTATGGCTCCATGCAAATGAACTGCAGACCTTCATAAACTTGACCTTGCCGTAAATCGCGTTTTAATTACTTCCTCCATTGTCACGTAGCCGACGCAACGCTCCGAGCTCCAAGTGCCACACACCATGTTCCATTCACCATTCACCATTTACCATGATCCATGTTCCATGCTCCATGTTCCATGTTCCAGCCGACTGCCATTTTTGTGCCCGCACAAATTTTTATTAGCACGTGTCAAATTACTTAAAAATAAAAAGCAGAAAACTGAAAGTTGGCCAAGTCGAAGTTTTTTTACACTAACAAAGTTCAGGAAAGTTGTTGAATAAATTGAGAGTTGATTATATCAGATAATTTATATGGCCAACGCTTTGAAAAAGTTTCAAGTGCTGTTGATTTAATTAAAAAGTTATATTTTTAGATTCATTTTCCTTATAACGTTGGCAAAAGCAAAATGGATTTTTCAATTAAACTATTTCATGGTCACACAGTTGTGTTCTGCAAAGCGCAACCAATCTGAGTAACTATTAAAAAATTTGAATCTCTGACTCAAATTCTGAGAATCCCAAACTCAAATTCTGAGAATCCCTAACTCAAATTTTGAAAAATTACCCAAACTTACTTTGAAAAGGTTTGGCATTGTCATGTCAATTCCAGCTAATAATTGAAAAACAGATATCCTTAAAGAGGTTTCCTTTCAGGGCCCAGCAAACTTCACGAGTAAGTAATTCTAGCTGTGGCAAACTTCTAATAATTACATTATTTAGGATTTTCTTTTCTTTTCATACAATGTACGGAAATAAAGGTCTGTTTCGAAATGAATTTGACCCTCGAGCTATAAATACTTGAGTAAGTGAGAGAAGGACAATCAGCTGGGCTGCAGAGTATGGGTTGCCTGCTATCTTGGCCGACGACCAATTTGATAGATAAGAGCATTGAGCCAGAGAGTGTCCAGTCAGTTAGTTGGTCCTTTGGCTGGGTACAAGCTAAAGTAAAGGCAACCAAAAAAAAAGAGGAAAAAACACGAAAATGAAAGCGATACTGAAACTGTTTCAATGCCATTTCATAAATGGCATCAAGAGAGAGCCAAAAACGCAATGAAATAAATACAAATGGAAAGCGCTTAGTATCTGGGGTGCCTCAGCCAACCAACCAACCAACTAACCACCCACCCACCCACCCAACCAGCCACACTAACCACCCACCCACTGTTCACCCCCATAACGACGACCAAATATTGGCTTGGTTGTTGTAATGCTTTTGAGGTGTGTTGTCTGTTTGGCCAACAACTGTGGCACAAGACCGCAAACTGCGGCCACAATAGAACCTGCCACATAAATACAAATACAAAATACATATATAAATATATATATATATATACATAGATGCCCATAAAACAATACATTGAGCTTTGAGTTGAGTGCTTGTAGATAACTTAAAATTTTGAAGGACCAACAGGAGAGCGCCAGTCTCGTGGTTAAACTTCGAAGTTGTCAAGTTGAACAGCCGTCAAGTTGGTCAGTGTCAAAGCAGCGTCGTCTTTTGGCCCATTAAACCGATTAATGTGCTCTATTTGCTTGCCATACCTTTGGGTATTTTTCATGTTTCGATTGGCCGACGTTTTGTGGTCTGTTTTGCTTATTGTTTCTGTGCAATTTGAGCTGGACAGGAGCAGGACACTCGAGCAAACAAAACGCTAAAGTGTCCCTAGTCCTGTGCTCATTCTCAATGTCTGATCCACTCTGCCGAGCCCCCCCCAACCCGCAACCCTTTAAAAGTAGCCGGGTTTTTTCCTTTTCGCTTAGTTAATTTTGTACAAATTTCACTAGCGACAGTTGTGCAAAAAACGCGTTCGCCAACGGCAGCAAAATACAAAAATTCAATGTCAAAAGAAACACAGACTACAATAAATTGAATCCTCACACAAAGAGTTCGTTAAGCAAAGTGACTTTAAAATACAAAAAATAAAAGAAAATAAAATAATAACAAAATGACACTAAATCAAAAGTCGACTAATGCGTTTTGTAAACAACACCAACTACGCTTAAAAATTAAGCCAGAGAACAGAAATAGGACGTCAGCAGTTGGCTGGATTTCATGTTGATGAGGGTCCTGTTGGACATTTGCAGATCATTTTATGCGGCTGTTGCCTGTTTAGGTGTCTACTTTATTTGTTGACATGGTATTAAAGTAACACATTTTCGGGTGTGTGGTATGTAGAGTGTGTGTGTGTGTGTGTGTGTGTGTGTGTGTCGTGCTGCTGTTGCTGTTGCCATTGCTGTTGCTGTCGCTGATAAGCTGTGTTGTTTATGGTCATCGTCATCCAATTTGTGGCACATTTGCATACTTTCCCACGTCGTTCAGTGGAGCAATAAGCCAAACCAAATCTCTACCAACATAATCAAAAATAACAAGTAACAAAATATGCTGCAGATAATTTATGGCGATATCTATCAACATCAACTGCATTTACTCTAATCGAGCAAAGTTCAAGCGCGTTAAATGTCAAAAACAGCAATGATAATATTAGCCAACAGCTGGCGAATACAACATATCCATATCTATTTGGCTTAATTCACATCAGCTGCAATGATACTGAATTTATAGGGTAGCTGATTAGACCAAATATACTCATTTTGTGATGTTTTGTATAATTTTAATAGCACTCAAATTATCAGCGCATTTGTGGCTCTATAATTTAAAGCAGTCTTCCGTGATGCGAACATGAAACAATATTTAATATTTAATTCACTTCAAGTTTGATTAGATTATGGTGTACTTTGCTTAAGGCTTTCTGATTCTAATTGCCTCGTTTAATTGAGACAGCTTTAAACAAGAATTGTTCAAGTTAGAGCAACTTATTTATTATGAAACGTAGCCTGCAGAAAATTGAGTCATTAGTAGAGGGTGTTGATGTTATTTCCATTCATTAACTCAGCCCATGGGGGTCCGAAATACAAATTAAAGATTGCTGATATAAATGTATTATATATATAAATATGTACATGGCGGCCATAAATAATATCCCATTCTACACTTCCTATAATGTAAAAGTCGACACAAAATGTATACTTATTTTGAGTGGCGAACAAATTGAACACGTTTTATGCCTTAAATGAAATAGTAAATATTTTGTGTTAAGCACTTGATATTCAATCTTTGGGCGAGCCCATGTCAAATACGGAAATAACAGACACAAAAAAGCACACACACAAAACACACACACAAAACACACACACAGTGTGGATTGAGAACCGTTTCTATTACATGCTGGGCTCAAGTCAATTTCCATTTCAATGTTTAAGATTCCCTTCAATCAGCGCCACGTGCCGGGCTGACCCTCTAATATTTGGGCTCACAGCTTGGCTGGCATTTCAATTTTATGCCCATTGGTCATTTTGATGGAAACGGTTTCTGGGCCTTAAGAGACGCTTAAAGCAATTTTATTCGGGCGTAAAACTCACGCATGCTATAACCATCATCGATAGCGGCACTTGATTTGCTTAGCATAATATGTTGGCAGCTCCGTCTAGCCAACTGGTTACCTCTGGTACATCCCCCAGCTCACCTATCGACACTACCTGTGTTAAGAGTGCCTAACGGACGCCGGGCAATTATGGAAATTTATTGTGCAGCTCACGCCGCAGTGCTGTGAATGCCAATCAGGCAGCCGGCGAGTGCCAGTGGCACAGTTAGCACGGGAGTAGAGTGTGGGGCATGGTTGGGGGAAGGGGTTTGTATTTCGATTTTGATTGTGCGATTTCAAGTACAAGAGTCATTGCTGCTGCGAATCCGAATCAGGTGATTTTTATCTTTTTGCTGCAGCCTTGCACAACAAAATAATTCGTTTCTTTATTTATTTTATTTTGCTATGCAACTAACTGCATGAGCTCATCCGTTCATCGTTTTATCAACATGTTTATTGACTCTGGGGTCTGGTTATCCATCAAAATAAAGAGGCAACTAGTTCGCTGACTTCCTGCCACTGCAATTAATATATGCATCAGTTTTTAGCTTGATTATCGATGGGGCGGGCGCTGAACGACACCTTTCAGCTTAATTAAATGATGGCCGAACAATTAAAAAGCGTTTACAAAACGCGCACAGCACAGTTTAGCTCAAAGTGTCATCAATCTTGTCAAATTGCCATCAATGGCCCTAGAATCCAAACGCCCCAACACACCCACGACGACAGACGATGGACGACAGACGACGGACGACAGACGACAGACGACAGACGACTACACGCCTTTTGCTCCCTGGCTGCGTTGACAATGAAGGACCAAAGTCACTTGAGACTTTTGCAGGTTAATTAATTAAACGACGACGACGTAGCCGATGTCGGCACATGCAAATTAAGAAAATTGCAAAATTCAACAACAACAAAAACAGCAAAACAGCAAAAAATAACAGCAACAGCATTTCGAACATTGACAACAACAGCAACGAAATAACATTAAGTTATTGTGTATGCGCCTGGTCAGCTGTGCGTTCGTGACTTTGACGTCGACGTTGGCGTGGACGTTGACGTTGACGTCACACTGTTTGCGTCGCTGTCGGTGCCTTCAATGGCAATTGCAAAGCTCGCAACGCATTTTTCAGTGTGGACGGGCAACTCGACGTCGACGCGCATGCGCAGCAGCATAAAGCTAACGGTTAACATCAATAGTTAAATAGTCTCCATTTGCTGGAATTGAATTCAAGTAACAAGTCTAAGTGGAAGTGGAAGTGAAAAAAGGAATAAGAAAAAGAAGAAGAAGCAGCACGTTGGCGCCATTTGCGTTTGCATGCGACATTTCAAAGTCAAAGCCATGGTGCAATCTTTGGATATAGCAGCCATAGCGGGACAGCAAAATAACCAACAACAACAACAACAACAGAATGATGCGGTAAATTGCATAACAAATAACATACATAGATAAATTTCAACAGTGCTTGCTCGAAAAACTGGAAAACATCGGTTACCAAAAATTACACAAATTATTGCAGATCTTGATAGACATTCTCCTTAAGAAAAAAATAAAATAAAATACGTTAAATCTTTGAAAAATAATATTATTTATAATATTATATTAAATTTTTTAAGAGCTTCAGCCCAAAAAATAATGCAAAAATAAAAAACAAATGTGCTCAACAAATAAAAATGTGCGCTAAAAATGTAATTGTGTAAAAGTTCTAGTATTCGAGCGAGCACTGTACTCAGCGACCTTCACAACAGTTGTTCGCAGCGGGCGGCGTATTGCATTGCCATTATCATTCCGCTCAAAGGGCACACGTACAGTGCGTCGTATGCGTCATATTGAGCCAAGTTCATGCAAACCGTCACACGCTCACACACAGGCAAACACACACACACACACACATCTCGTTATAGCTTAATGGATTAACCGCTGGCAGCGACTGATATGCGTTTATTAGACTGTCAAGCACACGCCCCTAATCTCGGGATGTGCAGAGTGAACGCGAAACAAGAATCATGTGTGCGAGTGTTTGTGTGTGTGTGTGTGTGTGTGTGTATGTGTGTTAACCATAAACTTACTACATGTTAACATATGTATGTGCACATTATACAATATGTGGTATGTGTATGTATATCTGGAACCCCTTTTAATGAGCACTGCAGCTAACTTGCCAGGAGAGCATCTCTTGCAAACTGTGAAGAGTCTATTCAATACAATGGAAAACTATTAAGCTTGGCATTCTCAAGTAGGACAGACTGGAAGATACTCCGCAAATAGTCCGCAGGCAGAGAATCAGTTTATTCATTCACTGAAACAACACTTATCTTTTTACTATGTACTTTTAAGTATTTTACTATTTGCTGAAAGTACTAAGGACATGGAAATGAAATGTGCGTGTCTGAAAGTGAGAGAGAGAGACAGACTGAGAGTAAAAAAAGAGTGTTAGTCAGAAGGAGAGAGAGGGAATATAAGAAGAGAATCAGACAGAGCTGGTCGGAGACAGGGAGATTGTTGTGTTTGAAAACAGATATAAAGGGAAATTTAAATGCAGAGTATAATAGAAAGAGAGAGAGAGAGAGAGAGAGAGAGAGAGAGGGAAAGGGATAACAGACGCAGCGCGACTTTATTTCATTTTTCATAAACTCATGTCATGCAGAATAAAGAGACAGTTCTCATTATTTAAATGGTATTAAAATCATGCCTGCATTAAAAGGAGACCATAAAAATAGCGTAAAAGACGCTCCGCCATAAAATGCCAGCCACTGAGCCTTAACATTAGCTGTGTCATGTACATACATATTGTATGCACATATATATGCTACCCCTCTGGACATAGCGTATGTTTTCGGCACGCTGCAGCTGTGCAGATATAACAAATTTAAGCGGAAAACTTGAAAGATGCCGGCCAAGTTTTAATGTGATTACCCCGACCATCCAATGGCAACCGCACAAGGGCACCAGTGGTGCTGTATATTGTGTATGTGTGCCATTAAAATGTTTCAATTAGCGCACGCCAGTTGTGTGGCACATTTTTTCAATGGGGGTCGACAAACTTTAAGCAACTGAACTTCTTCCTTCATTGCAGGAGCCGAACAAACGGAGCAAACCCTCGGCGCTGAGGAGAACGCTGCAGGCGTTGCGGCAACGCCTCACGAAACGTAGTCGCGCCAAGCCGCCCGACTGGTTCCTCGAGAAGTTCTCCAACACATCGAATACCGATAAAATAGGCAAAACTGGCGCCATGGATGATGCGGCGCTGTCCAGTGAAATACGCGGCACCAGCGCCCTCTGCAATCGCCTCTCCGTCGATCCGACGCTGCAGTCACATTACAGGGTAAGTGTGAGAGGGGATACTCTCGCTCTCTGTGTTTAAAAACTTTTAGCATTCCATTAGCTAATGTGGCGTATGAATTTAGTGGCTCGCCGTAGTGTCGCTGGCGGTGCTCTATAATATCATCTTTGTGGTGGGTCGTTCCGTTTTCTGGGAGATCAACAAGAGTGCGCCCGCCGTTTGGTATACGCTGGATTATCTATGCGATTTAATTTACCTGCTGGATACGCTGGTGCACATGCACGAAGGTAAGTTCAAGATACAGGTGTAGGACACTGTGAGAGATAGCGATAGTGCGAGTGAGACACCTGGTTATGCAAATGAGACTTGCTGACTTTTGGCTTAACTCACAAAGCCGTCGCCGACAATGGCAAACCCGCATATGTGAATTTCGTGTGTGTCTGTCGGGGTGTGCGTGTGTCTTTGTATCTGTGTGTGTGTGTGACTGAGTTACCAAATGCAGGGATAAACCAGCCTTGACATTTCAGATGGCAACAACGAAAACGCTTTGCAATACTCTAGCCAAATCAAAGTCACTCACATATAACACAAATTTTATGTACTCCATTGACCTACATAAGATCTGTTTAAATTTACGGAGTTGTTTTATTTTTTTAAGATATCAGACATTTATGATTATTTTGCGAGTAGCATATAATAAATATTGTGGATGATATTTTTATAAAAATATGGATAGTTTTAATAGTTTTTCTATATTACATTTGTATTTATTATTTAATGAGCATGTTTCACGGATTGAAAACTATTAAAGTGGTATGCAAATATTTAGAATGGAATTGGACGAATTTTTTTTTTTTAGATATTTGGGACTAACAATAATATTATTTCAATTAAAAAATGAATATAGAATATATTGCGAATCCTTTCTATTTTTTTTTTTAAATATTGATTGTTTATTAAATACGAATGATTTAAATAATGAGCTTCATTAAACTTAAATTAAGAAGTGTCGAAATAGTCTACAAAGCATTAAATTGTTCTCAAAACGCTCAGAGGATAATCTAATCATATTCATTACTGAAACTTTTAACAACTGACACTGGGAAAAATTATTTAAAACTGATAGAAGAATGTTGGTTTTGCATATTTTATTATCTCAGTGCTTAACTCTTAAATAATTAATTGTGGGGATTAAATATAAATGAAATAAAAAAATCGTTTACAATTTTTCTGATTTGCTTATCTTTCGCACACTTTGTATAAATAAAGTAAGCGGATTATCCAGTTGGCAAGGGTATCAAAGTCTTACTTGGATTTAGTTTTGTATTTTCCCTACGCTCTTAAAATAAAAGCGCCGCGTACTGTGAAATACCTCTATCTAAATGTGACATGGAAAACAATAATAAAAACAACATCGGAAGGGGGAGTGAAAAAAATGTTAACCTCGTAATTCTTCTGTCTCGCTTTGCAGGATTTCTGGATCAGGGTCTTTTGGTGCGTGATGCGTTCCGGCTGCGTCGCCATTACTTTCACACCAAGGGCTGGTATGTGGACGTGCTGTCCATGCTGCCCACGGACATCGCGTACATCTGGTGGCCACCGGAGACGTGCTCCAGCCTGTATCTGCCCTGTCCGGTCATTGTGCGACTGAATCGCCTGCTCCGCCTGCCACGCCTGATGGAGTGGTTCGATCGCACAGAGACAGCCACTGGCTATCCGAATGCGTTTCGCATCTGCAAAGTGGTGTTGGCCATTCTGGTGCTGATCCATTGGAATGCGTGCATGTATTTCGCGATTAGCTACGAGATTGGCTTCAGCTCCGATTCTTGGGTGTATAACTTGAATGGTACAAGGAATAATACGCTGCAGCGTCAATATATCTACAGTTTCTACTGGTCCACGCTGACGCTGACGACAATTGGGGAGACGCCGACACCAGAGAATGATGTGGAATATTTATTTGTGGTCGCCGACTTTCTCGCCGGCGTACTCATCTTTGCCACCATTGTGGGTGAGTTGTGGTCGGTTGGGTTGGGAACTGTGTTTTTTGTTTGCTATTTCCCCTTTATTTCCAGCTTAAGGGTTTTACTCGTTGTTTGTGTTGGACGCATTGTTTACGCAAATATTTCGTCTGATCGTTTAATTGGTTGCAGAGTGACATCTGGGGACATCAATGGGTATTAATTTACAGAGACCGACGCACGTCAACGGGACAAACGGGGCAACGACCCACACGTCCGCATACAGACATCCTCCATGACCACCCCAACCCCCTCTCCTGTTCCTGTTCAGTTCGTGTCCGCCATGTCGACCCACATTATTCATTACGCTTCTCTGTTTCACTTTGTTTTGTTTTGTTTTATTTTATTTTGTCGTTGTTTTTTTATTTTGCTGTTGTTTTTGTTGTGTTGTGTGCTTGGTTGATTTGTTGCTGTCGACGCCTTCACATGGGTTTCGCTTTTTGGCAAACGTGCCTTTTTATCATTTTTGTCGTCCTTCTTATCGGTGCCATTACCGGGCAGCAGCTCTTCCTGCTCCTGCTCCTGCTCCTGCTACTGGTGCTGCAAATGGGGTTGTTGTCTGACATCTGGGTAAACAAATTTACTTACCATGATGAATGCAAACTTCGTCAAAGTGGCATATTTTACCCAGACATACGTATATTACATGACGTCCACATGTCTGTCTTGTCTCCGTCTGTGCACCGGAAGTGCCGCCATTAGTCGCCTTTGTGCCACGCGTTACGCATACACTGCTTGAGCCCTTCCCCAATTTACGACTCACAAGTGGCAGTCCTCATCCTCAGCATCTTCACTGTCAGCAGCGGAAATGGCAGTCGAAATTAAACTAAACCTATAGCAACAACATACTTGCCCCAGGAGGGGCGCTTAAGATGCGAATGTTTTGTTTTCCAGTTACCCTGGTTTAAAAAGATTATTAAATCTATCCTTAAAAAATAAATAAATAAATAACATTTCGATCATTTATTTACGCAAATAAATCTACTGAAACTTTCGTATTCTTTATTGGATATTTTTCTAAATATCTTTTTAGTTAATAGACAATTTTGTGTTAATTTTTTAGATTGTTTATTTACTGTTGAGCGTTTTTTACAAATATGATTTGCGAATATACATCAAGTACCATTTTAGTAATTCTTATTAGAAACTTTACTATAATGCAATACAATAATAAAATAATAAAAAAAACAATACGTATATTCGATGTTGGTTATTATATATATAAATATAAATGTTTGTGTGTTTGATATGTATATTTACATATATTATAATTTGCTCCCTTACCTTTTATGAGCAATATAGAAATCGACTTAAAATTATTGAATAGAAAGTTTAAAAATTATTGCTTTTAATAATTTACAATTTCAATTAAACTGAGAAAATAAGATCTAAAAAATGAACATATGAACAATTGAAATGAGAACCTATTCCTATAATAATTATTATTTTATTATATTTTTAGCATTTTTTTTTTTTTTCTTAAATGTTAAAATGTATTAAAGTTATTTATTAATTCAAAAGTCTCTGTAATCAAGAGTCATTTATCAATCATGTGGACTGCGGATAGGCTGATCAAATATTTATTTGTATATATGTTTCGTTATGTCGATGTGTCCTGATATATACCCATTATAAATGTGTACAGGGAGTTGAATGGAGTTCGATGTCAATTGTTGTAATTTATTTCCATTCATTTTGTTTAGGTAACATTGGTTCGATGATATCGAACATGAATGTGGCTCGCGTGGAGTTCCAGAACCGCATGGATGGCGTTAAGCAGTACATGGCCTTCCGGCGGGTGGGGCACGAGCTGGAGGCGCGTGTGATTCGATGGTTTGCCTACACGTGGTCCCAGAGCGGGGCACTGGATGAGGAGCGAGTGCTGGCAGCGTTGCCCGATAAGCTGAAGGCGGAGATTGCCATACAGGTGCACATGGATACACTGAAGCAGGTGCGCATCTTTCACGACACGGAGCCTGGCCTGCTGGAGGCGCTGGTGCTCAAGCTCAAGCTGCAAGTCTTCAGTCCCGGCGATTACATCTGTCGCAAGGGTGACGTCGGCAAGGAGATGTACATCGTGAAGCGTGGCAAGCTGTCAGTTGTGGGTGACAATGGCATTACGGTGCTGGCCACTCTGGGTGCTGGCTCCGTCTTCGGTGAGGTTTCCGTGCTGGAAATTGCCGGCAATCGGACGGGCAATCGACGCACAGCGAATGTCCGCTCGCTGGGCTATTCGGATCTCTTTTGTTTGGCCAAACGGGATTTGTGGGAGACCCTGGCCGATTATCCGGAGGCACGCTCCACACTCACCCAACGTGGCTGTCAGTTGCTGCGGAAAGATGGACTGCTCGATGAGCAGATCTTTGCCGGTAATTGAAGCTCATATACACTTACATATATATTTAGGCCACTTCCGGCCAGCACTAAAGCACATCCGGTGTTAATGTTTGCATTGAACAGATTCGCAGCGCGTTCACGACAGTATTGAGGGCGGCATTGAGAAACTGGAGCTGTCCGTGGAGAACCTCAACATGCGTCTGGCACGTCTATTGGCTGAATATACGGCCAGTCAGGCCAAAATCAAGCAGCGTCTGGCCAAATTGGAGCTCAAGTGAGTTTGCCTTAAATTGCTTTGCACCACGCATCTGACTAGCTAATAAATGCTCCATCATTCTTAGTGGCGGCGCTGCACTTGGAGGTGGTGGCGGCTTAGGCGGTGCTGGTCGTGAGAGTGAACCTCAGATGCGAGCACGCAGCGGTCGACTCTATTCGCTGCAGACAAAGCGGCGCCCACGTGCGCGCCTTGAAGCTGCCGCCAAATGTGGCGATGCGGCCAAGCAGCACACGCTTTAAGGGGGCTGGGGCAGGGGCAGGGGCTAGGGCAGGGGCATGGGCATGGGCAGGGGTGTACAGCTAGTAAATGGCGACATTCCAAGTGTTCCACACATTCCACATATATAGAGATATACATATACATATAGAAATATGCCTGCGCTTCCCTCTCTGGGAAAAAATTGGTGATAAATGCATTAAGCTTGAGGAAGTTATGACTATGAAAAATGGAAGCAGGATAGAAAATTTCATGGTGCGAATTTGAGGATGGGTTGGGATGGGGTTATGAGGTTTGGGGGGGTATAGTACTTGGCAGGGCGCCAATTTGTTGCGCGGATAAATCAATTTTTAATTTTAACATTTAGTTTTAGGGCGTGCTGGCAGGAAAATTGGTTTGTCGGATAATTTTCAGTGTTCAGCTTTTCATTTTGTTTTCATTGTAAGCGCAACTTTATAAAATTGTAATTTTATTGAAAACTGAATGTGCCTCAAAGTGTGTAAGAGTAGACTAGTTAAGAGCCAACAAAAAGAAAGAGAGAGTGAGTGAAGCTACCAGAGCCAAGTCCCATAAAGCATATAAGAAATTAAACCACAAAGATTGCTGTACAAATGTAAGCAGAAGCCGAGCAAAACATTGTGAATGCAACTCGGCAATAGTCCAATTTTACAAGCTAGATGATTTTATTTTTCTAAAACTATAACCGTTTGAAAATACTTATGCGATGCATAAATGCGCTTAGGTCCAAATACGAGTATATATAAAAAAAAACAAAAACAACAACCACCAAGAGACATTTGCTGAAACTGGGAGATTATGTAAATGAAAAAAACCGAAACGAATCTAAAAAAACATTGCAACAGTAAATAAAAAACGCATTTCGTACTTGTCACACTTCAGTGCACCTTATCGTTTCCTGTGCCGCAACAGATAGTAATAACTGTGAAGTGGAAGCTACCTTTAGTTGTCTGTGTAGAAAAAACCAACCAACTATATATATATATATATATGTATATATATACGTATATGTATATACTTTATAAATGTACAATATATGTATGTATGTGTCTGTGTGCATGTGTGTATGTATAGAAATTTAACGGGGAGTAACGAAATAACATGTTAACATTTTTGAGTCAGCGAATTGTAATTGTATTTAAGTAATTCAGTGTTAAGAGCAAAACAGCTTCCAAAGCCAAAATCGAAGAAGAAAATAACTAAAAAAAAACAAATCAAAACAAAACAAAACAAAAAACAACCGTACATAAGTTGAAAACTGTATTTTTATATTAGCCTGGTAAAATGTACGAGAGTCATATGTGTAAGCAAAACTATGAATAAAATGTAAAGAACAAAGAAAATGTACAAGCTTTTCCAATAGCACATCTATGCAATTGGCCACAATTGTATCTGTTGAAAACCAATATATTGGGACAGACAGCACCCCACAGCCAAGACATGCCACCCATTTTGCAGTTCAACTCTAATGACATGTTGGGGCAAGCAGACAAAGGCAGCAATTACGTGAAGTACGTAAAGAAATGCAAACGCGTTCGCTTTTCCATGCGTGCCACGCTGCGTATGACTAACGCTCACAAATAACAAGCCAGCTGGAGAACGGGACCTGGAGTCAGTCAGTGAATCGTGCGAAAGTCAAAGTGAAAGTGAAAGTGAAAGCCAAGCAGCCCAGATGACGACCTCATCCCCTAAATGTAGCAAAAAAATCAATTTTGACGAAATGCGCTGAACAAATAAGAAGAAAAAAAAGGAAACCATCTCCCAAATGGAGTGAATGTCTGTATAAGATCCCGTTTCCGTTTTCCTACCTTGCACCCCATACATTAGCCTAGGGCAGCAGCCCTTCCGCCCACTTGTCATGTGTGGCACAGCAACAAATTCCTATGACTTTGTTCGTTGCCATGCCACGAGGGAAACTGCTCGACGCACATGACACACAATAAAATTTCAACGCATCCACAGCATTATGGAAACAGAAACTTTTATAAATTTACCACATACAAATATACATGTATGCAAGGCAACATTGAAGGGTGCAAGCTACCAGAACCCTGTTAATGGCTTCCGGATTTTTTTTTTTCCTATTTTTATTGTTAGCAAAAGATGGGTTATGATTGATTTCGTCTTGCTTAAAACACTTTTAAATTTGTATATTACAAATATATTTACTCATAATATTTATAATATTTTAAAATATGGCAACGACTTAAGGTCCATTATAAATTTACATATTATAGGTTTTTTTTAATTATAACCAATTTAATAACATAGATGGCATTGCTGTCAACATAGTAAATAAGAACTCATAACTTTTCTGCTCTTGATACACAACAAAACCATATCACTTACATATAACTCAAATAATGTCGTCAACACAACCAACTGATGTGCAGTATCTGCGTTGTCTCAAATGCCTGAAGATAGTCCAATGCTCGCGCTATGATACCAGTTGTCTAGTGCGTCACTTGCAGAAGGATCATCCGGAGATGCTTGACGGTACTAACGATAAGGTGGCCAAGTTGGCCGCAGAAAACAGCATAAGGCAGGAGCATATATCGAAGATTAGCAAAATAAGTGGAATATTAGTGGAGGAAACGGTCGACAAAGCTGACCGCTGTATGTAGTTCAAGATATATGTATATTCAAGCGTTATTCCCAAATATACCTGTCCCATTGCAGATGTAGAGCGAAAACAGCGCAGTAGCAGCCAAAAGGGTGAAGACGATAATACAAAATTTGAGAAAAAGCCGAAAGCAGTTGACTCTGACGAGATAAATCGACGGCACTACTATCGCTGCTCCATTGAACGATGGATTCCCGTCGATGGCTGCATATTTTGTCCCAACTGCTGCTGCAAGCGCAGACCACTGATCATGACCAGTTGCGAGTTTCATGCAAGCACCGACTGCTGTTGGCCCTTTTGCCTTTTGCCTTGCCTCAGCACGTGCGACAATCGGGAGTATCTGCGCTGCTCCAATTGCAAGCATTTCCTGGCCATTTACGATCGCGAGAGGAATTGCATTCTCCCTAATAGCAAATTTATGGCCAGGTAGGCCAAGGATGGAGTTATAGATGCGCAAATTCATTTAAAATACAAATTTAGGAAATGCATATTGAAAGCTTCTTCGTGTCGTTAAAAGTTGGCTTAGCATAGACAGCAACCCAAGAATGTTATAGATGCACAAATTCATTTAAATTACAAATTTAGAAAATGCATATCGAAAGCTTCTTCGTGTTTGCTGTTGTGTCGCTAAAAGTTGGCTTAGCAAAGACAGCAACCGCAATTTCATTCACCGAGTTCATAATAAAGTTCAATTCGGACTCCAAACTTGTTTTCATCTACGTAGTTTCAGAGCCATCTGTGCTTGCGTTACGAATACTGGTTTTCCCTCAGTGCCAGAAGCGGAACTAAAACTCCATTTCATGTTTTACTGACAAATGTTGTAATATATTTCCACTCAGTTTGAGTAGAAAGATGATATTAAACATGAATGTAGCCCGCCGATAAGCTGAAGGCGTGGATTGCCTTACAGGTGCACATGGATACACGCTTAACGTTTCTTTTTTTTATTTTTAATAGTAACAAATTTCCATCATCATATTTAATTTTTCTCCACTCTGCTGAATGTAAAATAACACACATGTCATTACTGTCAGACCTGGTAAATATAAAATCATAACTTTTCTCACTCTTGATAAACAACGTACGAGTACATTTATCTTTAAAATGTGCGTTATTTTCATAGAGAAAATTTTATTCAATTACATATAACTCAAATAATGTCGTCAACACAACCAACTGATGTGCAGTATCTGCGTTGCCTCAAATGCCTCAAGATAGTCAAATGCTCGCGCTATGATACCAGTTGTCTAGTACGTCACGTGCAGAAGGATCATCCGGAGATGCTTGACGGTACTAACGATAAGGTGGCCAAGCTACACAAGTTGGCCGCTGACCATGGCATAAGCCAGGAGCGTGTCTCTGAGATTAGCAGAATGACAGGATTGTCAGAGGAGGAAATGGCCGACAAAGCTGAACGCTGTAAGTAGTTCAAGATAAATAATACAGGGCTCCCCGATAAACCTAACCAATTGTAGATTTGGAACGTAAACAGCGCAGCAGCAGCCATAAGGGCGATGACGAGGATAAAAAATTTGAGAAGTCGTCGAAATCGAAAAGGCCGAATGTGGCTGATTCGCAGGAGAAAAACCGACGTCAATACTATCGCTGCTCCATTGAACGCTGGGTTCCCGTAGAGGGTTGCATTTATTGTCCCAACTGCGGGTGCAAGCGCAGACCACTGATCATGACTAGTACTGAGTTCTATGCGAGCACCGATTGCTCCTCTTGCTGTGTATCCAGTTTTTGGCCCTTTTGCTTTTTGCCTTGCTTCAGCACGGGCGACAATCGTGAGTATCTCCACTGCTCCAATTGCAAGACTTTCCTGGCCATTTATGATCGCGAGAGAAATTGCATACGCCCCAATAGCAAATTTGTGGGCAATTAGGGAAACTTTTGGTAAATGACAGGAATAAATGTAATACATTAGACATATGCGCAAATTCGTTAAAAATATATATTTATAAAGTGCACATCAAAAGCTGCATTTTTGCTGTTGTGTCGTTAAAATCTGTCTTAGCCAAGACAGCAACCGCATTTTTATCGATTATTTCCACCGAGTTCACAATAGATTTAAGTTCGGACTGCGAACATTTATTCTGTTATTTATTTTCAATGCATCATTGCGTTTGTGTTTGGGTTTGGATCTGTTTCTGGGCACGCTTCTCTGCCCGCTTGGCGAGAATGTTTTCCCTCGACTTTTGTGCGCGCACAGCGCAATCCTTTGGTTTCGTCTTTAGCCGCATTTCATCCACGACTGCCTGTTTTCGCGCTGATCGGGATATGCAGCGCTCGTAGCATCCAAGGGGCACATAGCGTCCAATATAACAGCCGCAGTGCGCGCAATAATGATTGATATCCACTCGTCCAGACCACTTCTTGCTATAAATCATAATTGGTATTTTCATATGCTGATAGATAGAATATTGCATTTTTTAAAATTTGGTCACTTAATAAAATAAATTTGTAATGATCACAAAAGCACTTTCGGTATTTTATATTATTTGGAAACTTAGATTCGCATTTTTTTCCGCTTAAAACTTTTGGTTAAATACTGAAACGAAATTCATAAGAATCTACGTCTAACTAGTGATCTATGAAAATTGCATAAAAGTGTGCCAACATAATTTATAAGCTTAACCAGATTAATTAGCAAAACTGTCTTTTCAACTAAATATTTTAAAGTTAAATTTAATTAGGAATATTCAGTATACGCAGAGAGATAAAAACGTTATTGGCACAGCTCAATATTGATATATTTTTCATAAAAAAAGTTGTTCAGTTCGAATGCTTTTGTTACCCACTGTAGTTAAACTTACAATAGTTTGGTTACATTCAGCAGCCGCTGCAGCGAAGTGATCACCTCGTGTTCCACAATGCTCATCTCAAAGTGCTCGCAGGCGGGACAATTGACCCTGGTGGACTCCGTTTGCAGGTAGCCCACTTTGGGCTTTCTGCTGGAGATGCTAATGGAAATCACTTGCGGCTCCACGTTGGTCATGTTGTTGTGCGCTCTTCGCCGTTCAACGCGTAACTGAACCCAGCGACGCCCCAACAGACGAACGCAACCCCCAACAAGAGAGAGATGTAGAGGAACGCACCAAAAGAGAGAGTGAGAGAGAGGGCAACTCTCTTGTCTCTCGAGAGTAATAAGAAAACACACATGAAAATCATCATCAGTTTCATCTATTTATTGATTGCAATATGTCATAATGTTGTTTGGAGAAGTGTCTCAGAGTTGGGGACGTCTGTAGAGGCCCAGGTATTCCCCGCAGGCGCCACAATGATGTCGTTTGGTGCAGCAGCGTAGCCAGGAGCGCACCAGGCGCGTCTTCGCAAGCACCTTGCAGTGGGGGCAGGTGATCTCTCGTGCATTTGGCCCGACGGCAAAGTAAACGGACCTAGTTTCCTCAGACATGCTGTTCATCAGTGTCGGACTCGAATTGAGAGCAAATGCTGTGTTGCTCGCACCGCGTGCCAATGGATACTGAGCAGCTGGTCTGGAGAGCGTTCGCTTAGCATAAAATCCGATTCCGATTCCGAACGTATTTGCAGCGAAAATATTTGAAATATGCGTGTGGAAAATTAGAAAATGTATTGACGAGTCAAGAGATAGAGACCACAGTAGTCGCTGGGCAATTATAACTTTAGATAATTAGTACGAACACTTGTACTGCAATTTGAATATTAAATTTATATTTCGTTTTCTGACTGTTTTTAATTTTAAAAATTTATTCAGCAGTCAAGTAAGCATTTGTAGATAAATTTAAATGTAATTTTCAAATCTTCTATTTGAGTTTGATAATTTTAAAATTTGACTCTGGTCGCTACGATGCTTTATTATAAATTAATTTTTATTAATTTTTATTTCAAAAATTTTAAATAAGAATTATTTTTTTTTTTTTTTGTTTTCATTTTTAAACACAATATTTGTCAGTTTAGAATATAATTTAGTATATAAGAATCAGCTCTGCAGACAACGAGTACCAGTTGTCGAGCGACCACTGTGATGAGATAATATGTAGAGTGTTCTTCGTGATGTTTATAACGGTGTATGGGGATTTTGGATGGCTATTTGCTGGCGCTCGCTTTGATTTTGAGTGGGGCACGTGGCTTCATGGCGCGCCCAAAGTAGCAGCCACAGTTGCCACAATAATGGCTGCGATCGGTTTGCTTGCAGGGCACAATATAGTCCATGCAGCAGCAGCAGCAAAAGGTTCTAAGAAAAAATGTTCAAAATTCGATCAGTTGTTAGAATTTGGTCAGCGTGGTGTGCAACATACACGAAGAGGCAACCAACGATGCGATTGATCTCACTGGCCCACCATTTGAGATCGTTTTCAATGACGCTCTGATCCTTAATGCCGCAGGCGGGGCACTTCAGCACGATGGACTCTTGCGGCAGATTGAGAAAAGTGCCAGCAAGCGGTGTGGCAAAGTTATCATAGATATTCCGCTCCTTTTGCACCTCGAGCGGTTCGCCTTTGGCCGCCAGCTGTTGCTCGTCCACATTTGTTGTCGCCATAGCTGAACAAAATGCTAAACTAAACGCGTAATGTGGCCAACGACAAGGGGCAACCTGTTTCGACAGCAGCAAGAGAGAGTGAGAGCAGAGAGTGAGATCAGAGAGAGAGAGAGAGAGAGAGACGGAGAGCGTGAGCACAACAAGAGACAAGAGTGAGAAGTAGAACGAGTGCTGATTTAGTGTGCGTCTTTAATTGAGTTAGATGCGTAATAGAATTAGAACAATCTATGTGCGGCATTTATATCATTTTAATTTAACTAACAGCCTCATAGCATTAATAATTGATATCTTTGCCACAGAACAGCTCTTGCTCTGAGTAATTATCATGCGAATAGACTTTTCATTTTTGGAGTAGATTTCATAATCATCGCACACTTTGAAATTTGAATATGAAATGCAAATAGTTTCAGGTGAAAAACTTGTTCGATACACAATTTTTATAAAACACTCAATTACTAAAATATTATTATTTATTCGATTTATTCGGCAAACGTTACTGGGAAAGTTATTTATAATCGAGTAATACCAAAAGCAATTGATTTATAAATAAATAAAATAAATTATACGCTTAACTAGTGGACAAACCAAAGCTCAGAATTAATTCACAAAATGTATGCACGACATTTATTTGATTTTGAATGTTGGCTGCTTAATCGGACTTGCTTTGGATGCCCAATTTGCCGCCACAGTGGTTGCAATAGACGCCCTTGTTGGTCCACTCGCGGTTGCAGCCACACCAGGTGCAAACGCAGCATATCCAAAAAATGGGGAAAACGCTGGTCAAAATGAAATACAGATTAGAAATAAGCAACTCGCTGGTGTCAGCTGATGGGCTCACCAGGAGAGCAGACTGAGGCAACAGCTAGCATCCTTGCAGCCGGCAGCACGCATCACTGCCGCATCGCTTCTCTCGCCGCACAACGGGCAGAGCAGCTTATATGTGGATGGTCCTGGCGAATAGTAGCGCAGTCGAGGCTCCGCGGGGGCAGGCGCAGCATCTAATTGTGTGAGAAGCGTAATCTTCTCATGCGCAGGCTCATGCTCATGCTCATCCATGTAGGGCACCAACGATGCCTGATGACCCTCGACCACCACATTGGCAATGATGTTGCGGGCACGCTCCTCGGCCGTCTGTGCCGGCAGCAGTTTGATCTGCAACGTCTGCGTCTCCATTGTAACTGGCGGGTCAGACAAAACACCAAAAACCCGAGCAGAGCGAAAGAGCAAACTGTGAGCAGGCAGAACGAGATCGAGAGAGAGATCGAGAACGAGAACGAGATCGAGAGGCAGATCGTTTGCTGTCTCTCTCTCTCTGAGTTGGAGCGCATACCTATATTTATGATGTCATCAGCATTGGGCTGGAGCTGTTTTATGTGTGGCATGTCAAGCAGAACCAGTAGCCAAAAGAGCAGAGAGCAACAAACAAATTATTTATTGTTTATTTGCCTAACAAATGTGAAACATTTCGAAGCGTCACACATTACGAAATAGCATCGATAGAATGTCTGCCAGATATGTATACATTATTCATACATATTCAGCATACATATATATCCTATATGGTTTATACAAACAGAAAAAACAACTTGAGCTGTCAGAAATGCTTTCACATTTTTGTTAAGATTAGATTAGATTTCGATTTTTGTTTATATTTTTTGTGTACTTTTTCAACGCCTTGAGAAACACAACTTTAGTCTCCCTCAAGGGCCACAGACCCACACCGGTGCACCACTTGTGAACTAACCTTGTCCATGCCTGATAAGACTGAAACTTGTTAGTATCCTTATAATGATGAGGGAGCCACAGTGAGGGTGGCAGAAAGCGAGAGAGAGGGAGAAAGTTATTGTCTCACTTGACCACTTGAAGTTGAACTTCAGGTGGCATTTTCACTTATCTCTGCATCGAAACCAAAATACGTAATTTCTTTTAATAGCTCTTCAAAAATATTATTCATTGAACTTATAAATATAATGTGCACATATTCACTTATATATTGTATTGTATAATAAATGTTCAGACACGCTTTGATAGGCGCACATTCAAGCCACCCTCTGGCATCAGCACCGGCGAAGGATCAAAGCGAAATTTGATTTCCTTGCGTGGAGCTGGTATTAAATTAAAGTTGGCCAGCACCTTGGCCACAGCCACCTTGGCATTAACCTTGCCCATGCGCAACGCTGTGAGAACAGGGGAAATGGATGTGAAGTAAACATACATAACTAGTTTGTGGAATCAACCTACCTATGCAGTGCCTGGGACCCTCGCCAAAGGGCATATATGCTGTCGGATCGTAGTCCATGTTGTCGGCATCATATCGATGGGGATCGTAGTCCATGGGATTGGGAAAGTAGCTGGGATCGCGGTGAAGGCCAAGCAGCGAGATCAAAATGGGCGTGCCCTTCTTGATGGTGTAGTTCATATCATTCACATGAAAGTCCTGAGTGCATTCGCGATTCAGAAAAGGCAGTGCGGGATATTTTCGTATAGTTTCTGTTCAACAAGATAAAGATATCAATTAGCTCTTTGTCTGGGCATTGCGTATACGGTAAGGAAAGTCACCCATTATACATTGATCCAAGAATTTTAGATCCTGCATCGCTTCGTAGGTGAACTTATCGCCTGGCTTGATATTATGGCGTTTCATAACATCATCCAACTCGTCGCGTGCTTCCTTCAGCAGCTCAGGGTACATGGCCAGCTCGTAGAGCGTGAAGGCTGATGCAGCTGCTGTTGTTTCCGAGCCAGCTATGTAGAATAGAAATGCCTGGGCGGCAATCTTATCTATAGACATGGCCTTGAGTTCCTCCTGTGCTGTCTCAATGTCCCACACTTCATCATCATCATCGCCAATCTTGCCCGTATTGCGCAAGCGAATCAGCAACTGGAGCAGATCCTTACGGACGACATTGTGATGCTCCCGGAACTCAATTGTGCGCTGCATAATGTCCCGCAATTTGATGAAAACTTTATTTTGAAAGCCCAAAAGATTCATGAGCTTGGTAATCCTGTAAACGAGAGCATGAGAGATAGATTGACAGGTGGGCAAGAGTTGCCTACTTACGGTGGGTATATTACTGAAGACATGTTATGCAGCTTAACTAAAATTCCATCCTCTACCAGAAGAGAATCGCTGACGGCCCGGAACTCATTCTTTGGATTGGTAAAACTATCAATCTCAAGACCGAATATCACTGAACCAATTATGTCGATTGCATATGTTGTGAGCTTCTGTTTAATTTCGATTTGATCATTTGGTGCCTTCTCAATGAGGCCCATTAAATGCTGCACCAGTCTATCGCCCACATCATCAATGGTGCCGAACATGCCCTTGATCTTCCCCGATGAGAACGAGGGTGTCAGCTTATTGCGTAAATTGCGCCATGAAGCACCCTGTAGATTGAAGAGGTTCGCCGACAGCGGATCGCGCTTCTCATCCACATAAACACCCCGATCATGGAAGCTATTGAATTCGCTGGTCATAACCTGACGAGCCAACTGCGCATCCCGCACCAATATGGTCGGCTTGTGCATTATATAGATGCCCACAATCTGGGATCTGTGTCGTTCGTAGACATCGCTAATTATGACTCCAAAGCCATGCTGGCGTTTAACGAGCGCATCCAAGACGCCAAAAGGAAACTTGGGTGGTTCCTCGACTATGCCCTCCCGCTGCCAGTGGGTGTAAATGCGTCTTAAATAATGCACCAACAATGCAACCGATAACGTCACCAGCAATAACAAATACATATTGTAGCTCTATTCCAGACGAAATTGCTCGAGAAACTGAACAAATGCGTTCGTTCTCTAGCGAATTTGAAAGCTTTAATAAAATTGAAATACAGGGTGTTCCATCATCCAATTGTTAATTGCTTTGGCGCGATAACAGTTTTCATTTCATTCGACAATTGGATTACCCGGTTTTAAATTGTTTACTTTGTTTTGCTGTAAATGAGCGAGCTTTGAAGTTGACTCTTGCATATCTCAGCTTTTTGATTATGAAACTGAACAGTTATTTAATTTGAATTCAGTTTTGTAGCAATTACCTTTTGCTTAGTAATATAAACTTTTTAATTACGTCAGTGTCAGTCAGTGTATCCATCTCTATTCCAAAATCAGCTACCATGATAGTATGCTGCTGCAGCAGTTCCAGAAAGACAAAGCTGAGAGCTGCGGAGCTTAAGTTGCTTCTGCTCGACGCGAAGACGGTCTTGGAAATGCTTCAGATGTTGTGTAGCTGAATTGCTGGTCCGGGTGGATGTGATCTTCACATGCTCAACCTATTGACAGCCCCTTCCTATAGCGCTGTTGTGGCTTGTTAGCGGTTGTTGCAACTTCAGCTGCAGTTGGTTACTGCAACTGGAGTTTTTCTAAGATTTCGCAACAACGCGTGTATTAAGTACACATATGTTAACTGAATAATTTTTGAAATTAATATGTTTTGTATATGTATGTCAAAACGTTTGATTCAACAGAAAAATTCGTTGATTTAAATTTAAATTGTGCTTTTATTTATAATAATTTCATAAGTAATTTAAATTTATAAAAATTATGTTTATTTTTTGATTTGTTAAAAACTTAATTTTATATGCGTTACAAATTGTGCTTTAGACAGTTGATTGGCAACTAGTTCTGATTGAGCGCTGCACGCTGCTTGCCCAGCTTCTTTTCGTCCAGCTGCTCCTTCTCCACCTTGCGGAAACGCTGCCAACGTCCATTGTCCTCTACCTCGGAGCGCTGCATGCGGAACAGGGCGCGCTTATACCAACTCAATGAGATGTGTCGTCCAATGAAACAGCCGCAGGTGCTGCAATAATGATTGATGTCATGGCGACCATTCCACTTAATGGGAGAGCTGAGCAAATATGAGGTGTAAATATGAATATTATATGTAGATATATAGATCATTTATGATACTTACCAGCAGAGTAACCAGTTCAGAGTGCAGGCGATCTTCTGCAGGTAAGTGACTGCTTCGCGTTCCACGCGACTCGTTTGCAGCTGCTGGCAGGCGGGACAGACAAACTCTAGGGGATCCGTAGGCAAATGTCCCACCAGTGGCACCGCCGAGACACCACCATAATCACAGGCGCTGCCGTCCAGACTCTCAATGCTGGCCATAGCCATTTGATGACAACGACGGGCGCAGAGCAACTAAAAAAGTAGAAAAGAGATGCTCCCCAAATGCCAAAGCTAATTTAAAGGCGGAAAACTCAATGAGAGAGTGAAATAGAGAGAAAACTAGAGTGGGAGAGCGAGAGAGAGAGAAAATGTGTGTAAGAGTGTGCTGTCTTGATGGAAATTGCAACAACAAGCACAGCTATGGGAAAATCTACCCGAAATCAAGAGGCGTTCATCGAAATATGAGTATATACTTATAATAAAAAAGAAAATGTGGAAAATTGGCAACAGCTGCGCACGGCGTTTATTTATAGTATAGAGACACTTGCAAAAATATGGCTAAAATGTGAAAAAGTAACAGATTACTAAATGGGGCGCCAATGAAAGCCCAAATGACCGCCACAGCTGCTGCAGAAGACGCGCTTGCTCTTCAGACGGCTCTGCAGGCAGGAGTAAACGCAGCTCAGTGCAAAGATGGGAAAACAACTGCAAATATGAGATAATCTAGATATAATTTGGCTGTAGGCTGTTGAAACTTCCATTGCTTACCAGGACAAAACAGAAAGCAAACAGCTGAGCTGGCCCAGAGCACCAGTCATTTGCACCGTTTCGGAACGGGAACGCTGCTGGCACAGGGGACAACGGACACGATAGGTGCTCGGACCGACGCTGTAGAAGCGCAACTGCGGTTTCTGCTCCTCATCCATCTCCAAGGCTAGCTCCATCGTGGCAGTCGCTGCAGAGACAGTTTCTGCGTCCTGCTCCAGATCATGCAACATATTCGACGCGCTTGTCATTGCGACTGGGCACAGAGGCAGGCGGCACAATAATAGCCACTTCGCAGAGAGACAGAGACAGCGAGACAGAGAGAGGAGAGCAGAAAAGAGAGCAAGATTTTCTCGCTACACGCGCTTCTTCAATAGCAAGTAAGAGTGCTTTAGGTGCCAGTGCCCGACTAGCCGATACCCTGTGACTACTTTGAATTTGTAATAACACGTTATATCTTATTGATATACCTATAAAAATTGTACTTTTTAACAACTAAAATTTATTTTCTTATAATTATATCTTATGAAATAAATTTCCCATACATAGAAAAATTCCTTTATTTTTTAACCAATAGACCCCAGATATATTTTTCTAACAATTACAAACATTATACCCATTTGATGGATTAGTAATGCGTGCAGGGTGTACAAATAAACAATAAATCGTAGCTTGCCCACGCATCACAAGGTCAGTAGATGCTTGAAAACTAGCAAAACAAAACACAAAATAATACACAATTTAAACAAATAACATGAGTAAAGGAAGAAGAGCAAAGAGCATGAGGAATGCTTCACGGTCGCTTCCAGGCGCCCAGTAAGTAGCCGCACTTGCCACAAATGACCTTGCAGTCGTCCTTGGAGCGTCGCATGCAGCAGGGATAAATGGGCAGTAGGGCAAAGCAGCTGCAGCATCAACATTCATTTAGACAACAATCAAACAGTTAGTATAAGCAGCCATACTCACCACAGGGTTATGAGTCGTTCCAGGCGCACTCCTTGCTCGTGCAATCGCTCGTGGCATTCGGGACAATACATTTGGCGCAGGCAGCTGATGTTGGTGGCTGCTGGTGTAGGCGGCGAAACCTTCTCGGCCAGTTGACCGGTCGAATTGGACTTCTTGCAAAAGTAGAAGTCTGTTTCCTCATCTGTGTCCCCATATCCATAGGGATATCCGCGATGCGGGGGCAGCGTTCTTGCCTGGAGCAGCTCGTCCAGCGCCTGGGCTGATTGCTGTTTCGCTTGGCCGCGGCCACCATCCAAATTTATCTCCACCAGATCCGAGTAGAACTCTTCGCCCGCTGGCGATTGGATGCTGAACCTCAGTTGCCGGCTCATTTCGAATAACTGTGCAGCTTGTTGGCAACGGCAAGTGTTTCTTATTGAGTTTTAATTTGGGTTATTGTACAATACAAAATTTTTAAAACAAAAACATTGGCAAAATGTTTGTCTAGTACCGAGTGTGTAATTTTGAAAACCAGTTGTTATTTCTTCTGTTGTTTTCTTTTTTTTTCGTTTGATCGCAGGCAGCTCGTATTTGCTTAACATTATTTTCATGGCTCGACTGTTGAACGCTTGAACTTGAAAGCGCCAAGGTGGAGTGAAAAAGTTAACCGCTACAAGAAAAGCTTTCACTTAAATCAAAAAGCTCTCCAGCCTCATTCACAAAATATGCATTGCGTGGGACGTGTGTGTGAGCTTTTGCTTTGCTAACGCTTTGAGACTGTCTCTTATCAAAAAGACAGTTGCGCAAATAAGTAAAATTACTGCTTGTCAGTGTTTCTCAATAAATAATTTATTATTACTATTATTATGCTCAGAATCTGAGCCACGCTTTAGGTTTAGTATTTGATTCGTATTGATCGATTTTTCATCTATAGGAAATGATTTTAGGTTGTTTGATCAGTAAGCTTTTGTTGAGTGTTAGATAAGCTATGACGTCAATTGCTAAGACATATTTCCCAGTGATAGCTTAGTTGCTCTAATGCTTTCAGAATCTTTAAGAAAGTTATTTGATCTTGCAATACCCTGTTGCAAAAACCGAGAAACTTGTCGATTGTGTTTAAAGTTACGATTTAATAATCTTTAAATTAACTAATAGCCAAAATGTAAGCTAGTAATATCTTGGAAGGATGCCTGAAAAGCAAAATAGAACAAATTAATATCTGTTCAAGAAAAATTTTGTTACCAAAATACTTTTGTGGATCTTGAATGAAGCTAACAATTCTTCCCACTTCCATTAGTAAGCTTTCATTTTAAAGAGAGTACTAAGCAGTCAGTCAAAGCGTGCAATTTAAATTTATCGCTGGCTAATATATTATATATACGTTAAGCTTTACACATCACGTTAAGTGTATCATTGTTGTGAAATACTCAGATACGTCCACAAAAGCTCAGCTCAAATGTAAGCAGACGTGACAGAATTCTGAATCACGGATGCATTCGAGAGTATATATAGTAACGAGCAAAAGGTAGCTAAGTAACTGCACTAATTAGCCAAACAATGTGGCAAAGTGTTTGCCAGATAATCGCAGAGAACAGCAAATCAACTGATAAGATACGACTAATTTTGGCTCGAAGCTATAGGCTTATTCGGCAACAGTATTCTGACAGGCCTCAGTTGAACGACAGCCCGCTAGTTGTGCAGTTGTACGAGAGTCCGGCGTGTCATCAGTAAGAACACAAGAACCCAATATGGACAGCAAGCAGCCACCGCCATACAGTGCAATGCCGCAACCGCAACCCGGTTTTACACCTGCACAGACCTATCAGCCGTATCCGGCTGGGCCCACACAGCCGCCCCTGTATCCACCGATGCCACAGCCGCCGCAGCAATCCACGGTGATCATACAGACAACGACCACATCGAATTTGGTGCCCATTGGCAGTGGACCGACGCGCATCCGTTGCCCATCCTGTCAGGCGGAAGTGGTGACCACCGTTAAGAGTACACCCTCTAGTCGCACCCATTGCTGGGCCCTTATTCTCTGTCTGTTCATGTAAGTGTATGGGTGGACAGGTGAATCACTTCACTCAATACAAATTGCTATGTGGAGCGAATACAACAATGTGACATTCGCTCAAACCAGACGCTTATCTTAGTGGTTGTAGTTCTATATATAAGATGTGTGTGCTACTGTGTGTATGTGTGTGTGTGGGTGTGTGTGTATGTTATCTCAACTGGCTGTGGAGTTCAGTGAGATAACGATAACGAGGAAAAAACAACTGTGCTAACTGCACAATGCCATATTTCCATGAGAAATATGGTTTTATTACGCTTGCTATAGATAAATATATATAAATATACGCCTATTACTTTTCTAGATAGTTGATAAACACTTCTGTAGCTGTAATCAAATACTTGTATATTTATTCTTCTCTTTAGAATCTAATTTTCAAAGTGAGCAAGTATTTGTGAGCTACTTAGTGAATTCTGTATAAATATATGTATATGTTTCATACATACAAAAACACTTGCTCAGTTTGAAAATCCATTTACTATTATAACTATTCACTTGTTCGACTAGTTACTACCCTGTATACAGCGTATACGCAATTTTGATAATATTTTCTTCAGCTTGTAAATTCATTAACAATGCAAAATATTTCTCCTCTCTTCTTCAGCTGTTGGCCTTGTGTTTGCCTGCCCTACTGCATGGACTCCTGCCAGAACGCCAATCATTACTGCCCCAACTGCAGTTCCTATATAGGAACTTACGACAATTAATATACATATATGGTCTAAATATCTTCACACCAAACGAATTATAATACTGTTGATTAAGCGAAACGAAAAAAATAAATGTAAATATACGAGTACAGCAAGTTAATAATTATTATTATTATTTGTTCACAAGCCATGTCTGTTTGCAAGAACTTTTATTGCACAGTATTGAATTAAAGTTTTTGAAAGCATTTTTCTCTATTGTGTTTTTTAAATCACTTTCGATTTATAAAAATAAATGTATTTATTGTAGTCAAGATTACAATTACATTTTTACAACAATGAATAAGAATCATTTATAGATTTAAAAATATTTCTGTATATTTCAAGCGGCCACAGTACAACAGTCATACGTACTAACCGATAATAAATAAATACTATATATTGTATATGTTGTAGACCACAACAATTATTATCTTTTATTAGCACAGTCCGCAATGCTATCTCAGAATATACGATCTCCGAAGAGGAAACTTGACTTTTTATGGCAGAAAAGTTAGCGAATGAGTTGCATACACAAGTTGCCTTTTACTTTCTAAAACCTTAATCGCATAAAAGCTAATAGATAAATCTCCCAAATGATGAGGTTGTTCCTTAAGAAATCTAGAGCTCTGTAAAAAGTGTCGATTCCCTGGCTGGCTTCTTTTCACACTAGGTTTATAAGTATTTGTAAAAGTGCACCGAAAATGTGTGGAAACATTAAGTATTTTCGATTTTTTATAGTCTTTACCTTAATATATAACCACACAATATTAATAATCGTAGATACTTGTATAGATATAACGTTTAAGAAAGACAAAGGTTGTCTTCTACTCGACAACCATATTTTATTCAGCGAGTGACATATCAATGGAAAATGGCATCCTCTAGACAGCTGTCTAGCGATTAGATTCCTACATATCCTCGCCATTGATTATATGGCAATTGTTACGGCGAATCAGCTATTGAATTGATCGTCACAATCAAAGGCTAATCGTGAAAATACCCCGTCTCTATATTTATTTTACTCTTTCTCTCTCCCTCTATCAACCTCTCTCTTTCTTTTTGTTGTTCTTATCACTTGTGGCAAACCTTGCCAGATAACGCCTTTCTATATATTAATATGACAACTCATTTGGCCAGCACACAAAATAGGCTTCAGTTAAAAGAAAACGTTCAAACAGTTCGGTTAAACGCTTTATAAACAATTCTCAGCCAACATGAGTCAGGGATATACACCAGCGCAGACCTACCAGCCCGGAGGCGCACCAGTAATCATACAGACAACCACCACAACGAATGTG
The DNA here is from genome assembly GCA_037043585.1 of Drosophila mimica. Lineage (NCBI taxonomy): Eukaryota > Metazoa > Arthropoda > Insecta > Diptera > Drosophilidae > Drosophila > Drosophila mimica. The sequence goes on from JBAMBE010000437.1 coordinate 1,308,728, forward strand.
GTGCCCATCGGGAGTCATCCATCGCAGGTTCAGTGCCCCTCCTGTCATGCCAATATCCTGACCAATGTGAAGCGTCAGCCCACTGGACGTACACATTGCTTCGCCTTGATCTTATGCCTATTCCTGTAAGTTGACAAATCACAAATGACTCATCAATGACAAATCAATGAAAAATGACATTCGCTCATGAATCGTACGGCATTACTTATCTGTCTTTTTATAATGGATTCTCATCGCTTTCCAGATGCTGGCCCTGTGTTTGTGTTCCCTACTGCATGGACTCCTGCCAAAATGCCGAACACTCCTGCCCCAATTGCGGAGCCTACATTGGCACATACGAGAGCTAACCGAACAACCAACTATTACTACAAATTATTTATTTACAATTAGCTAACTACGATTAAAAATAAAACACTTGATCACTATATTAATAACATTTCTTTTGTACTTTTTTTGCTCTTCTTTGATATGTCAACATGTGTCACTTCAAAAATATGATATTTCTTTTGGAAAATTCTTTCTATGAAAAACCCTCTTCAGCCTATTCAAATTAAAATATATAAATGTTATGGAAACTAAATTGATATAAATAAAATAATTGAAAATGAAATTTAAATAAAATTCTTTTTAATAATGCATTCCTCACAAAGGATCTGTTAAGGCTTTATAAATTGATTACAAACTAATTTTTAACGCCCACTTACATAAATATCTTTTGACACGATCATTAAGGTACAAAAAATAACAAAAAATTCCCCTTTTCCCAGAAGTTAGCCCCCGAAAACCCCTATTAACAAGACCACTTAAATACATAAGTTTCGTTATCAGAAAATATTTAGAAATATTTTTATTGGTAATACTGATAACTATTATCAAGGTTTGGTTTCGACGTAGATAACTCATTAGAACAATAAAAGCCAAACTGAACGGTTTGGTTTTCACAGGGATAATAATATAGACATTCACAGACAGACACCCTCACTGAACAGTCATGGAAAAAACAGATCCGCCTCCGTACACCCAACAACCAATGCCGCAGGAGCACACAGTGCTACCAACAATAACGCCAGCGCAGACCTATCAGCCGTATCCTGGTGGACCAACACAGCCACCGCTCTATCCGCCCATGGCACAGCAGGTGGGCCCATCCACAGTTGTCATACACACGACCACAAGACCACCCCTTGTGCCCGTTGGCAGGGATCCGCAATTTTTACGTTGCCCATCCTGCCAAAACGATGTGGTGACCACGATTCACACGGCGCCCTCCATGCAAACGCACATGTGGGCCTTGGGCTTATGTCTAATTGGGTAAGATATAAGTTTATAAGCCCAACAACTCACCGAAGTCCACTCGCTGGCCACTTATCAGCTGGTTGAGTAAAAAATTTCTTGGAAACTAGTTTTTGTGTTGTTATCAAGAAAACATTAAATCATTCCTTGAGCATGAGACAATCCATAAAATGTTCGACAATTGTGCTGACAAAACAGTTTAAAAGCTGACAATCTAAACGACAAAACGACGATTAAGAATTCAATCTACACAAAAAATTTATCTAATCGCTTTGCTCTCTCTCTCCCACTCCTTCTCTATCTGTCTCTCTCACTCTTTCCTTTAACAGCTGCTGGCCCTGTGCTTGTTTACCGTATTGCATGGATACCTGCAAGTCGTCCAATCATTACTGTCCCGTCTGCAATGCCCTTGTGGGCCAACGAATTTTATAAATTACTTGAAATGCCTATTGGAGAGTGGTTAATTTAAGGAACTGACTTGATGTGTCTAAGCATTGTTTAACTTAGTTTAAGTGATAAATAATAAAACAATGACGCAACGGAAACTAATTTAGATACGAGCATTTTATTTTGTCGTTGATGACGATTTTTGGTTTTATTCAGAGAGTAACTTCAATGATAAAATCAAGTGAAAACGTTGCAGTCGGGAATAACCGACTGTGGAATACTCCGATACCAGTGTACACCAGCGTGTACATGGACTACAGAATAATGTCAGTTTAACACATCAATTGATCCCATTTCCCGTTTTATACTATTATACCAAAAAGGTATAAAGTATATTGGTTTTGTTCAATGTCCGTCCGTCTGTTCGTCTGTATGAACGCGCGTTTCTCCGACACTTTTAGAGATAGAGACTTGAAACTTGGAACGCATACTGGAAAGTACTCTCAAAAGGTCAAGTTTAAGGGATTTGGTCCTACGTCCACTAGGGAGCTAAAAAACTGCTAAACTCGATTCAAAGATCGGCATGTGCCACGCCCACCTCCGACGCCCCCATCTTCCCCGCCCCTAAATTTTTTAAATGGCTATATCTTCCACAGTTTTTGAGTAAAGAACGTCAAATTTGGTAGGTATATTGCTGGTAGTCGCCTTTAAGAAACGATAACAAATTTGTGTTGCCACGCCCATACCTGCGCCTATAATCGACAATTCCGATATTGCGGAAATTGTAAATCGATAACTCCGTATTTCTCCGAAAATTTTAAAGATAGAGTAACCAAACTTGGAAGATAATTTGCTGGTAACCTCCTCGAAAGATTGGCATATCAATTTTTGGACCATGCCCACAACCGCCGCTCCCAGGAACTTTGAACCTATAAATTTAAAATGCACATATCTGCCGTAATTTGCAAGCTAGAGTCACAGGTATTCGAATTCCAAAATTTTTTGGGCTATGCCCATCCCGCCCCAAAAAGCGATAAATGCCCATATCCCCCGCAATTTAAGTTAGTTAGTTACCAAACTGGTTAGGAAGAATATTAAGAAAATTCTCTATCATTTTTTGGACTACGCTCACTTCCGCCCCTAAAATCTCGAAAAGCCCATATCTCCGGAATTTAAGAGAGAAAGTAGCTTATACAATTTTTTGTGTCTGCTCTCCCCGTGTAATTCTGCTTACCGTCCTTAAAAGCCACGCTCACTTATATGCAAATCATATACATATTTATTAGTATAGAATTAACAGAATGTGTTTCCATTCAAAAAGGCAAACTTTGATAGTATTTCTTGACTGCACACAAATTATGGTATAATAGTATTTCGATGTCGGTTACGTCCGACTGCAACGTTCTATCTTGTTTTTATTTTATTTTTGATTATTTTTCTTGATTTCTTCCTGTTGAATTCGGATTTACCGGAATGGTCAATTCCTTTAAGTAGTACCCAACAATAAAATTACCTATAAATAAAATTCGCGTAGTGTGCAGAGATACAAAAACCCCGCCCACATTCCCGAACTGAGCTAGTTCGTTCTGTGAAGAACTGCACTTAATAATTTTATAATATTATATCTTGTCTTATCTATTCTGCAGCTTTTTGCATTTAGGTATTTATTAGGATTAGGTATCGATAGGTGATTATCAGCCACCGCCGCAGTAGAGAATATTTATGATTATATGAAATGATTTATTCTGCTCATGGTGCTCACGGGTAAGACCGACTTCAAGATAGCTACATTTAACACAAGGTGGCGCTGTGAAAGTTAATCGTGTGAGTGAATAATAGTTTTATTATAACTCTAATAGGGTTGAATAGGGTTTGAGGTGAACAATTAAATCATAATAATTTCAAGAACAGCTGTGGTGTTAATTATAAAATTAATGTACCCCATAAGGATAGGGTTGCGGCTACCCCTTCGTAGGAAATACTCAGATAAGCGAGTTTCTCGAATATAAAGCGTTCTTTCTTTCATATTCGTTGTTCAGTTGGTTTGCATTCTCAGTGGACCACGCAAGTCGCTTTGATTATTAAAATAATATTTTAAACTACATTTTTGATATTTGTACGCATGTGTTCTTCATTTCATATCGTGACATTTATATTACATTCCATATCGTGACTATTATAATTCTAATAAAATTATTTTATAGAAACGTGTAGCTGTTAAAAATGCCATGCACCAAATTGCATCTCGATCCGCAGGCGTCGCCAAGAGATCCACCAAATGAAATGGTTGACCTGCCACCCCGGTATGATATGCCACACCCACCGACCGAAGGGTGGAACGTGGATATACCACGCCCACCGACCCAACGGGGGAACGTGGATATGCCACGCCCATCGACAGAAGTGGTGAACGTGGTGCACAACAACATAGTGATAGACAATGCCACCCAAGGCATGATCTGTCCTCATTGCAATGCACGCGTTCGTATGACCGTGAAGCGCAATGCAAGCTGCAGGACTTATCTGTATGCAGCAATCCTTTGTGTCTGCATGTAGGTGTTCAGATTGTGATTGTGTTTCTATTCGACTCATCTAATTGCATTAAATTGCCTCTCTTCCACACAGCTGCTGGCCATGCGTCTGTATGCCGTGCTGCTGCGAGTGGGGCTATAAGACCACACAATCTTGCTCCAACTGCAAAGCCTGCCTGGGCCGATTCTGAGCGGACATCAAAACACACAACAAGAACCCGACACATTTAATGTAAACAAATAGGATTTTCATATTCGTATGGAGTTATGAATAGTCTACTCTGCAGTAAAATTAAAATTACTAAATCAGCTGAATAATATAACAAGTTCCGAGTTACTTCGAAATCGGTTCATTTTACATTATATTCTTTATTCTGTTATTTATGTGAAGATCTTATTCTCGCAATTCTTCGACACGTAATAGACAGCACAGGCGCATTTGATTTAAAAAATTATCTCCGTTTTACATTTTCGTCAAAAAAGTCTAAAATCAAAATACAACAATTTAATTTTTATTACTCTTGGCTCTCGCAAGCATTGAAGTTTCTAGCTAGGGTTTCAGCGTGAACACAATCGCCATGGCACTGTGGTTCATGGGCAATTTGATTAAATTTTAATTAAACATCTTTAAAAATCATAACATCATTACATTTAAACATTATTAATGTAAACATTTTGAAGAAGTTTAATTATCATTAGATATTTCTATGTAAATTACATAAAATGTTTCTTAAGCCATGTTTTTATCGTTATCTTCACACTACCACTTAACCATACAAAGAAGAAATTAATTAATTAATTAACAATAAATGAAGTAAAAAGGGAACAGATAACCACTGTGCATCGCCTGAGGTTAATCAGTTGCATTTGCGGCCCATCTGCGGTGTGAGCTTCAGAACGTTTTCGTTGCCACAACGCGCAACAAGTTCGCGACAGGTGCGCTTGTTAAAAATTTGTATCAACAGTGTATCTCTTCAAACTATAAATATATATAAATATATATATTTATATACATATACTTATCACTGTAGGTGTACAAATTGTCATCTGCCTACGAGCAGATAATCTTAATATTTTTAACGATGGATCAACATTTTGAATTTGCATATTCTTGCTGGAAAGGTTGCCTAATATTTAAATGCAGAGCATGAAACGTAACTTAAATAAAAATAATCAATATGAAATATGTGAAATGTGCATTTGTGTTATTAAATTAATAGGTTAATATTTATTAATTAAATGTGTTAGCAAAAACCACGCATTGTGCGCAGTGCGAGTTAATGAAAGTGGCGATATACCCAAAATTATTAAGGCGATTCCCAGATTAACAGATAAAAATATAGTCGATGGTGTGTAATATTATACACATATACACACATCATTTCGAATTAGGGAGGGGAGCAGGTCCCTTGAATGACGTAATTGTCATGGGGAATATGCATCAGATACAACTATACAGCTAGGGACACATGAATATCACAATTCAAATAATTAAAATATATACATATATATAATTATAATGGCAATAATGATAATTTCATAGTCTATTTGATTATTTAATTAATGCCAAAAGGCAAGCTCAATTTGAGTTAAGTTTAAAATATATTAAATTTCTTTTGAATAATTTCATTGATTTTTGAATAGCTGCTTTACATTTGGGCCTCACACTAAGGAGCTTGAATCCTTTGGATTCCTGCTCACAAAAAAGCTACACTTTAAGGATTTGTAAAGTTTTAAGGTCAAATGCTTAAATCTCTATACGTTGCCATCATTTATAACAATTGGGAACTCCAGGTCCCTCATCATTTGTTTCCCGATTGACTGAGTTTGTAAATTAGGTTTTGTTTTTCAACCGTTCAATGTTTTCTGGAAAATACACCATAAAAAATGAGCAGAGGTAACAATAAAGTAAGTCGAGAAATGTGTCCGGAAGTGCTATTTTAATATAACAAATGTTTTCTAAAATCTATATGCGAAATGTTTTTTTTTTTCTTTTTACTATATACAGTGCCTCAAAACTCGTGGGAAGCAGCGACAAGCAAAAAACGTAATTGCCTGCCATAAGCTCATTATTCATTATTTTTCAAAAATTCCAAAGACCGATGGCACGTACATATATGAACCACCGAAATGAATATATGACCCTAATAAACGGGAATTTCCACACCTGTTAGGTCGGGTTATGTAAAAGTACCTAAGTTTTGGGGTCAAACGCTTTGGAAACAGTTACATTATGGACAGTTAGGTGGCTGAAGTTGAATATTTTCGGTAAGAATAGACCAATCCTTCATAGTCAGCTTAGTTATATTCTGCACCTCGAGTGGAACAAGGCTACAAGGATAATGGGCAAACGGACTACCATTGATCAACGGAAAATCATCCTGGAACACTTCAGAATTGGATATTCACATCGCAAAATAGCTGAAATGGTCAATATAAACACCTCAACTGTATTCCACATCATTTGGAGTTTCGTCGACGAAAATTGGATGGAGGGCAAAGCCGAAATGGCACCAAACCCGATTTTCCCCGAGCAGGACGAGCCGAGGATAATCAGGAAAACAAGGGTAAATCTTAAGCTATCGGCTCAAAAACAGACTCAATAGGTGCAGGATGAAATAAGGGAACTGTGCTCCAAGTTCTGGGCAACCATGACTTTTATGCCCCAGAACCACGGAAAAAGAAATTTGTAAACGCAAAAAATATAGTGTCTTGGATGACGTTCGTCAAAACCCACTTGGATAAGGATTTGAAGTTCTGGAACATAGTCATATTTGAATATGAGTACAAATTCAACATTTTTGGCCCGGACGGATGGAATTATGTTTGGCGACAGTCCAATACTGAGCTGAATCCCAAACACTTAAAGGCAACAGTCAAGCATGGCGGAGAAAGTGTCCTGGTATGGGCATCTATCTCCGCAACCGATGTCGGAAATTTGGTGATTATTGAACCAACAATGGACAGGAATGTGTACTTTGATATACTAAAGGAAAATTTATGTATTAAATGTTATTGAAAATTTGTGGGCTCTGCTGGAAAATAACATCCGGAATCACAACATTTCCAGCAAACAGGATGTCAAGACTGCTCTGCTGGAGGAGTGGAGCAAGATCAGCCAAGAAACTACCCGGAAGCTGGTATCTTCCATGAATAATAGGTTAAGGGAAGTTTTTAAGGCTAAAGGATATCATACTAAGTATTAACATCCTTATTTAAGCTTTTATACGCCAAATATTTAACTTTTTTTAAGACTGCTTCAAAAAAACATTGACCTGTATTTTGGGTATGTTTTCAGTTTTTGACTAATTTTAATTAATTATTTAATATGTTAATAAAAACTAAAGATTCTTTTTGAAATGTGATATAACATTAAACCAATTGGCATTTAAACATTTTGAATTTGTTTCCTTATTTCAACTTTATAACACTTTAAATTTTTAGCTTGTCGCTGCTTCTCACGAGCATTGAGGCACTGTATATCTCTAGAGCTGAAGATGATGTCAAGAGTAGAGTTATTTAAAAAAATTAATTTGCTTGCCACATGCCAAGCAATTACTGCTAAGCTTCACATACCATTTGGCATAGACTCATGCTATCATGTTTGTGCTTGTTTTAAAATGTGTACTTTCCCGATGACATTGCACTGATTGCAACGGTAATTGACACGCAGAGTGCAGCTCTGCTCAATGTAAACCCCGAACTCCAATCGATAACATATAGTAAATATGCATATATCATGTGGTAAGCATTATTGGCCAAAAGCCGTTTCATAATTGATCTAAACTTATTTATTTGTAATGACTTCCCTGCGCCTGCTGTTTGACCTTATTGAGAACATTTTTCTCTATTATGTTTTTTACAACACTTTCGATTTATAAAAATAAATGTATTTATAATAGTCAAAATTGCGAATACAATTAAATTTGTACTATAATGAATAAGAATCATTTATAGATTTAAAAATATTTCTGTATATTTCAAGCGGCCACAGTACAACAGTCATACGTACTAACCGATAATAAATAAATACTATATATTGTATATGTTGTAGACCACAACAATTATTATCTTTTATTAGCACAGTCCGCAATGCTATCTCAGAATATACGATCTCCGAAGAGGAAACTTGACAACGTTATAAAGTTTATTTGTAACAATAGAATTATGTATTTAAGACAGTAAGCCACTGCTTAGTCTTTAAAGAACAACGTGTACTTAATTAGTACCGCTCGAGTTATGCGAACCAACTAACAACAGCTGCAGCAGCCGGCCGCTCAGCGAGCGTTCTTTTACGAGAGAGAGAGAGAGATCGCTGCACCAGAGAGCGCGGTAAAGAAGAGAGCGGCAAAAGAAGAGCGCTGATAACGCTGGCTGCTGCAGCTCGAACTGCACTTAGAATAGTTTTCATGTTTAAATACAACTACGATATATATTGAGCCACGCAGGGCTCCAAATTCAAAAGTTTATCAAATTAATGATTACAACTAATTTGCTGCTGCCGCCAACATACTCGCCCCGATGAAAGGCTTCCTTTCAACAGTATCCTCAATAGACAGCAGACACATCTTGTTGACGGCTCTTCTGATGACTCCTTTCGGTGTCTTCAAGTCAGCAACTCGAGCAATGTCATCTCTGCCTGGAATTACAGCAAGCACTCTGGCTAGTGGCCAGCTTATGGGAGGTAGATTCTCGTCCTTAAAGAGAACTACGTCATCCACTTGAATCGAACGAGCTGCAGATCTCCAACACAGCGGTAAAAATGATGTTTGGCTGTTTTCACTGCTGCTTCCCATAATCCGCCAAAGCGTGGAGAGCGAGGGGGAATGAAGCGTTAGTCAATTTTGTCCGCCAGGCAGAATTGATGAACAGCAGTAGCATGAGCATCGCTCAACACCAGACTTCTCAACTCCTTTAGCTCGTTTTTGGCTCCCACGAAGTTTGTAGCATTGTCAGACCAAATCTGACTAGGCTTACCACGCGTCGAGATGAATCTCCTCAGAGCGCCAAGAAATGATGCTGTTGTTAAGTCCTGTACCAGTTCCAGGTGAACAGCATTGGTAACGAAGCAGACGAAGACCGAAATGTAGCATTTGACTGGTGGCCTGGTGCGAACAACAGATTTGTAGAAAAAGGGCCAGCAATAATCAACTCCAAACTAATCAACCGAGACACAGTTTTCAAGCCGCCAATTGGCCAATATTGGAGGCGTAAATTGGCAAGAAGTGCACGAGGGATTGAGTGCAGGTTACGCTCATGAAATTCTTTGATGATCGCCAGAGTTATTGGGTGGTGTTTAGGCAGGATGACAGGATGTCGAGCGTCATACGGCAGACTTGAGTTGCTCAGTCGACCACCAACGCGTAAAACTCCAAAATCATCAATGAACGGCAATAGTGATGCAATAGGGCTAGACTTCCTTAGGGCTCCTTAAGCTAGCAGAGTCTTCATATCTTCCCACATATGGGCATTCTGGACGACACGAAAAGGAATAATAGTTCCTTGATGAATGTCTGACACGTTGAGACTATGATGTCGAATGAACTTGAAGACGTAAGCAAACACCCGTTGCATAGGAGCAAAGGAATTTGTGAATTTGCAATTTCCAGTTGCATCCGGATGAGGGGACTTGGTTAGCAACACAGTCTTCCGAAGTTAATAGTTGGTCTTTTGAGCACATAAGACGGCGGCCATCTATCCCTATTCCCGACAAGAAAGGCTGGCCCGTGAAACCAGATATCCGATTTCATAAGTTGATTTGGAGTTGCGCCTCTGGACAGTATGTCCGCAGGAACAAAGTGCCACTCCATGCTGATAGTCAGCTCCTGAATTGTAGCAACACGATTGGCTACGAAGACATTGAAGTAGCTAGAGTCATCATTGATCCAAGACAGGACAACAGAAGAGTCACTCCAGCAATAATATCGCCCACTGAAGCAACCCATTGACTTAACATTGTGCATAAGGTGAGCTAGCAGCATAGCTCCAGACAATTCTAGTTTGGGCACCATTAGCGTCTTCAATCTCGAGACTTTGAGCACAAAAGCTGGTGGGGTATTGAGATCTGGATACAATATAGATGCAGGCTCCTTAAGCTTCAACACTCGCATCACAAAAACCATGCACTTCAAATGATGACTCAGGGTCCAGGACTAGTCTTTTCAAAACTGCTGCTAATGTCCCTCCATGCAGAGCTCAATACAATTGCCTTCCACAGTTGCTGCAAGAATATTTTGCACATAGCAATCGCAGGACCAATGAGACCAAGAGGGTCATAGATATACGCAATCGTTAACAAGATGGTACGCTTGGAGAGTTTTGAATTTAGGTGGACAGATGATAATAAGAACAAAAGATTATCCGAAGCTGGATCTCAAGCAAGAGCAAGAGTTTTAGCTATGTCACCACCATCATCAAATTTAAAAAACTGCTCCTTGTCCGCATCTGGAACACCTTTAAGCACTTCAGAACTGCAAGAGCACCATTTGCGAAGTTTGAAGTTGCCAAGGGACAGTATAGCAGCCGTCTGCTCCATTTTGTCTATGGCCTCACGGATTAAGCTCGCACCGGAAATTAGGTCATCCACGTATAAGTCCTCTCGTACTGCAGCAGACCCAAGTGGAAACGCAACGGCTTTATCGATAGCCAATTTCTGAATGCAGCGCACAGCCAAAAAGGAGGCTGGCTTGGTGCCATATGTCACGGTATCCAGCTTGAAGACACGTACTTTCTCCTTGGGTGAGTGTCTCCACAAAACGCATTGATAATAGTTGTCAGGAGCAGTCATTCGGACGCAATATGTCCAATATGCATATATACCCGGTGAGAACAACTGCATATGTACGAAATTTGATCAAAGTGTTGAAAAGCCTTGACTGAATGACAGATCCGGACATAAGTACGTCATTGAGGGACTGTTCAGAAGAAGCCGCAGCCGATCCATCATCCTCCTTCAGGACACAATGATGTGGAAGAAAATATTTGCACTGCTCAATATCCAGAGGATCGACGAGCGACATGTGCTTGAGATTCAAATACTCTTGCATAAATGCAGAGTATTGCTGCTTAAGGCTTGAGCGACGTTCGAGCTTGCGCTCTAGGTTAATAAATCGACTATATGCTTGTGTGTAGGAGTCGCCCAAATCGATGGAAGAACACGTGAATAGCAGGTTGACAGAGTAGTCGCCTGACGGCAGACTCATAAAAGCCTTTACGAAATGCTACTCGCATTCCATTTCCTCCTTAGTTGCCGACGCAATGGACTCGCTACAGCTGTCCATCTCCCAAAATCGTCGAACAACCTCATCCAGTCGCTCATTAGCAATCGAGACATCCTCTAATGCGGAATAGGAGATCAACAATAAAGTTCGGCTCAAGCGTTGACCTGTAAATACCCAGCCAAGGCGAGTCTTTTGTAACAAAGGCAGTCCGGGCACCAGCCTGATCTGCCCAACACACAACAAATCGTAGAACATGCTGGCTCCAATCAGCAAATCCTCCTGAGGCTTGTAGAATTTGGTATCAGCCAGCCGTATGTTGGCCGGAACATTCCAATTTGTAATGTCAATTGGAACGCCAGGCTGACTTTCCGTAATGGTGGGTGGGACCAACGCAATGAGTAAAGCGACATAATCCGATGTTTGGGACTTAAAATCAATTTCCACCGTGCCACCTTCTGTGCGAACGTTAGTGTCACCAAGACCAGACACTATAGTTGAAGATCGCGTTGTTATACCCTTAACCCATTAAAAATGGGTAAAAAGGGTATAATGGTTTTGTGCAAATGTATGTAACAGTTAGAAGGAAGGCTCTCCGACCCCATAAAGTATATATATTCTTGATCAGGATCAACAACCGAGTCGATATAGCCCTGTCCGTCTGTCCGTCCGTCCGTCTGTCTGTCTGTTCGTCCGACTGTATGAACACGCGGATCTCAGAGACTATAAGAGCTAGAGACTTCAAATTTGAAATATACGTTCTCGTATACCAGGCGCAAATAAAGTTTTAGCTTTATTTTATCGATAACTGCCTCAGTTTCGGAATTATCGATACATTTCGATTTCCGATAGCAATAAATTCCACAATTTAAGAGGCAGAGGCTTCTATTTATATTTATACATAATATGCTTATACATATTATTGATCAATTGCCAAAATTTCATTAAGATCGGATAAGAAACACCAAAGTTATAGACGAAAATATATTTTCATATTGAGCTTCTTGCTGTCAGCAGCCGCAAGTATTTTCTGTATGCATAAATAGGCGAGCGCATGTGTGAGAAAGAGATGGCATGACAATCAACGCTAGCGTCAATATATTTGTGTGTATTCTGCAGAACCCCGATAAGTTCTGTTTCGTATACGTATGTATGTCTGTATGTATGTATGTATATGCTTGTGAGTAAAAAGACTCTGTAATAAATGCACTTGCAGAACTGAGCATTTGAGTGCAAATCATTTTAAAGGGAAATTATCCAATAAAACTAGAATATATTTAACAACTGGGTTAAGGGTATATCGTAGTCGAGCCAACTCGACTACAGCATCTTACTTGTTTTTAACTGCAACTGCTGTGCCAGTCGAGAGGTAGCTAGATGCAGCTGAGAGCCTAAATCCAGCAAAGCTCTGCATGGAAGAAATAGGCCCGATCGACTTTTAACAAGAATGATAGCAGTGGCTAGTAGCACCACCTCTGCTGAACCACCCTGTGCAGCAAGGGAAGCAGCAGAAGATAGTAAAATGCACGAAGAAGACACAATGAGCGCAGATACAGCTAATGCATTGTCTGGCTGCTGTCGTCAAAGTGTAGCAAGGTCTGATGCCCATTGGCACAGACATGACAATGCCCACTGCCGCACTCACGAGAATGGTGTCCAGCCTTTAAACAATTAAAGCAAAGGTCCAGCTTTTTCACTTCCTTTTGCCGCAGAGAAGGAGAAAGGTTTCCAAATCGGCTGAGCGTATGGCCGACATAATTACTTTGGGATGCCACAAATCACATCTCCATGATGTGCGATTGAAACACTAATCGCTTATTATTGAACCGTTTATTCAGAATGTCCAAAGCCGCACAATAGTTCGCACTGGATATTTCTAGCGAACGTACCGATTCTAAAGCCAAACCCGATAAACACGACCGCAAATGCTGCTTGAGCTGCGGTAAGCGCGGTCGATGAGAGCGATCAATAATGACGGGAGTTGACCGATCAGCTGCCGACTCAACATTCCGAAAAGTTGACGATAAGGGACGCGATTCGAACATTTCAGGCTGCCTTTTCAACCGAAATCCCACTGACACGTTCAGATACAGAAAGTTTCTGCTCATCTCACTGCCTATTTCATCGAAGTCAAGACGTTCCAGAGCTTCATGAAAAAGGTTGAAAGAGGCTTCAGTTTTGCTGAACTGTTCTAAGTTTAACTTGACTTGAGCCGAATCAACCGAACTTATAACCGACACCGGCCACAACTCGTCAAGCCTCTGAAGATCACTATAAATCGATTCTGCCTTGCGGTTATAATAAGAAATAAGCACAGGCACACTTTCACTGGACGCGACTGTTGTGTTCATGTTTACTCACAACGCACGCACAAAATTGCAGCCAAAATAACAAAATAGCAAAATAGAGAAAACAAATGCGCCAGCAACGAACGGTTTCTAAATATTGCCCACGCTCAGCTGCTTATGTACCGACGCACGAAAAGTTCACAATAGTTCAAAGCGAAGCAGAGGCACACTAAGCGGCGATTAAGAAGCGATTTGTTTTGCACTTGTCTTTGAATGTTTTATGCACGTTTGGTTGTTCAAATTATATTTGTTTGTGTTATTGTTTTGTTTGTGTTGTTGTTTATTAAATTCACTTAATAAACAAGAAATTCACGTCGGGGTCACCAAAATGTTGTCGCTATCAGCTTTTTGATATGTAGCTCTATTTCTTTTAGCACAGTATTCAAAGTTATTTTATTTTCAACAATAGAATTATCTATTTAAAACGGTAAGCCACTGCTTAGTCTTCCAACAACAACGTGTATTTAATTAGTACCGCTCGAGTTATGCGAACCAACTAACAACATCTGCAGCAGCCGGCCGCTCAGCGAGCGTTCTTTTACGAGAGAGAGATAGAGAGAGATCGCCGCACCAAGAGAGCGCGGGAAAGAAGAGAGCGGCAAAAGAAGAACGCTGATAACGCTGGCTGCTGCAGCTTGAACTGCACTTAAAATAGTTTTCATGTTTAAATACAACTACGATATATATTGAGCCACGCAGTGCTCCAAATTCTAAAGTTTATCAAAAAAATGGAAAAATCTTTCTTGGAAAAACCCTATTAAGCCACTAGATATTTTCAAATTAAAATATATAAATGTTATATATAATCACTCAATTGATACAAATAAAATAATTGAAAATGAGATTTGGATAAATTCTTTTTAATAATGCATTCCTCACAAAGGATCTGTCAAGTGTGTTAATTGATTATAAAGTCATTTTAACGCCCACTTACATAAATATCTTTTGACACGATCTTTAAGGTACAAAAAAATTACAAAAAATTCACCTACCTTGGCGTTCGACGTATCCTTGGTTCCCTCCCTATTATTTTTTTTTCATTTTTTTCCTTAATGTAAATTTATCCCATTTCTCTTGTTTTATTTTTATTTTTATTTTGATTATTTTTCCCAACAGGTCTTTTAGGAACCCCATAAATAAAATCCACGTAGTGTGCCAAGATACAAAAACCCCGCCCACAATCCCGAACATAGCAAGTTCGTTGACGGGTGGTTTGAGTATCCTTCGAATGGAGAATTTATGCAAGCATTTCAAATTTCTTCCAGATTTTTTTCGCATAAGAATGTGGACAATCATAACCATTACTCACCTACTTTTGGCTAGTATTGACACAAGCACAACTTTGAATTCTTAACCGTAGTTATGCAATTCAGCTTAAGTAATAAACTCAGTTGCATACTTTTGAGCATTTCAATCATATGTGGCTTATGTCCACACTAATTCAAAGCTGTGAAGAACTGCACTTAATAATTTTATAATAATATATCTTGCAGTCTTATCTATTCTGCATTTAGGTATTTATTAGGATTAGGTATCGATAGGTGATTATCAGCCACCGCCGCAGTAGAGAATATTTATATTTATATGAAATGATTTATTCTGCTCATGGTGCTCACGGGTAAGACCGACTTCAAGATAACTACATTTAACACAAGGTGGCGCTGTGAAAGTTAATCGTGCGAGTGAATAATAGTTTTATTATAACTCTAATAGGGTTGAATAGTGTTTCAAATGAACCTGTAATTTAAATTTAAGAACATCTGTGGTGCTAATTATATAATTTTGTCCGTATTTATATTTTTGGAAACCTTTCGCTCCCAATTAAAATTTATTTTTCAAGTTTAACTGCGCTCCAGATATTCGGCCACCTAGCGGAGTTACTGTACCCCATAAGGACAGGGTTGCGTCTACCCCTTCGTAAAAGATACTCAAGCGAGCTTCTGCTTCTCTATGTTTTTTGGAGCGTTCTTTCTTCCATATTCGTTGTTCAGTTAGATTTGCATTCTCAGTGGATGACGCCGTTCGCTTTGATTGTTAAAAAAATATTTTAAACTAAATTTTATTATTTGTACGCATGTGTTCTTCATTTCATATCGGGACATTTATATTACATTCCATATCGTGACTATTATAATTCTAATAAAATTTGTTTATAGAAACGTGTAGCTGTTAAAAATGCCATACACCAAATTGCATCCCGAGCCGCAGGCGTCACCAAGTGCTCCACAAACGGAAATGTTTCAGCCGCCACCCCCGTATGATATGCCACGCCCACCGACCGAAGGGTGGAACGTGGATATGCCACGCCCACCGACCCAATGGGGGAACGTGGATATGCCACGCCCACCGACAGAAGTGGTGAACGTGGTGCACAACAACATAGTGATAGACAATGCCACCCAAGGCATGATCTGTCCTCATTGCAATGCACGCGTTCGTATGACCGTGAAGCGCAATGCAAGCTGCACGACTTATCTGCTTGCAGCAATCCTTTGTGTCTGCATGTAGGTGTTCAGATTGTGATTGTGTTTCTATTCGACTCATCTAATTGCATTAAATTGCCTCTCTTCCACACAGCTGCTGGCCATGCGTCTGTATGCCGTGCTGCTGCGAGTGGGGCTATAAGACCACACAATCTTGCCCCAACTGCAAAGCCTGCCTGGGCCGATTCTGAGCGGACATCAAAACACACAACAAGAACCCGACACATTTAATGTAAACAAATAGGATTTTCATATTCGTATGGAGTTATGAATAGTCTACTCTGCAGTAAAATTAAAATTACTAAATCAGCTGAATAATATAACAAGTTCCGAGTTACTTCGAAATCAGTTCATTTTACATTGTATTCTTTATTTTGTTATTTATGTGAAGATCTTATTCTCGCAATTCTTCGACACGTAATAGACAGCACATGCGCATTTGATTTAAATAATTATCTCCGTTTTACATTTTCGTCAAAAAAGTCTAAAATCAAAATACAACAATTTAATTTTTATTACTCTTGGCTCTCGCAAGCATTGAAGTTTCTAGCTAGGGTTTCAGCGTGAACACAATCGCCATGGCACTGTGGTTCATGGGCAATTTGATTAAATTTTAATTTAAAATCTTTAAAAATCATAACATCATTACATTTAAACATTATTAATGTAAACATTTTGTAGAAGTTTAATTATTATTAGATATTTCTATGTAATATACATAAAATGTTTCTTAAGCAATGTTTTTATCGTTAACTTCACACTACCACTAAACCATACAAAGAAGAAATTAATTATTTAATTAATAATAAATGAAGTAAAAAGGGAACAGATAACCACTGTGCATCGCCTGAGGTTAATCAGTTGCCTTTGCGGCCCATCTGCGGTGTGAGCTTCAGAACGTTTTCGTTGCCACAACGTGCAACAAGTTCGCGACGAGTGCGCTTGTTAAAAATTTGTATCAACAGTGTATCTCTTCAAACTATAAATATATATAAATATATATATTTATATACATATACTTATCACTGTAGGTGTACAAATTGTCATCTGCCTACGAGCAGATAATCTTAATATTTTTAACGATGGATCAACATTTTGAATTTGCATATTCTTGCTGGAAAGGTTGCCTAATATTTAAATGCAGAGCATGAAACGTAACTTAAATAAAAATAATCAATATGAAATATGTAAAATGTGAAATTGTGTTATTAAATTACTAGGTTAATATTTATTAATTAAATGTGTTAGCAAAAAACACGCATTGTGAGGAGTGCGAGTTAATGAAAGTGGCGATATACCCAAAATTATTAAGGCGATTCCCAGATTAACAGATAAAAATATAGTCGATGGTGTGTAATATTATACACATATACACACATCATTTCGAATTAGGGAGGGGAGCAGGTCCCTTGAATGACGTAATTGTCATGGGGAATATGCATCAGATACAACTATACAGCTAGGGACACATGAATATCACAATTCAAATAATTAAAATATATACATATATATAATTATAATGCCAATAATGATAATTTCATAGTCTATTTGATTATTTAATTATTGCCAAAAGGCAAGCTCAATTTGAGTTGAGCTTAAAATATATTAAATTGCTTTTGAATAATTTCATTGATTTTTTAATAGCTGCTTTACATTTTTGACTCACCCTAAGGAGCTTGAATCCTTTTGGATTCCTGCTCACAAAAAAGCTACACTTTAAGGATTTGTAAAGTGTTAAGGTCAAATGCTTAAATCGGTCTACGTTGCCATCATTTATGACAATTGGGAACTCCAGGTCCCTCATAATTTATTTCCCAATTGAATGAGTTTGTAAATTAGGTTTTGTTTTTCAACCGTTCAATGTTTTCTGGAAAATACACCATAAAAAATGAGCAGAGGTAACAATAAAGTAAGTCGAGGAAATGTGTCCGAAAATGTTATTTTAATATAAAAAATGTTTTCTAAAATCTATATGCGAAATGTTTTTTTTTTTTTTTTTTTTGACTTTGTACTATTTATATCTCTAGAGCTGTATATGATGTCAAGAGGTGCGAGCTTGAGGGGTAGAGTTATTAAAAAAAATTAATTTGCTTGCCACATGCCAAGCAATTACTGCTAAGCTTCATATACCATTTGGCATAGAGTCATGTTACCATGTTTGTGCTTGTTTTAAAATGTGTACTTTCCCGATGACATTGCACTGATTGCAACGGTAATTGACACGCAGAGTGCAGCTCTGCTCAAGGTCAACCCCGAACTCCAATCGATAACATATAGTAAATATGCATATATCTTGTATGTTCAACAGGAAAATGTCCACACCTGTCGGTCCAAATCCCGCCAATGTGGTATGCCCCAATTGTAATCAGCAGGTGGAAACGCGCACCGAGGCCAAGGCCACAACAAAGACGCACTTAATAGCTTTAATTATGTGCCTCATGTGGTAAGCATTGTTGTTGTCCAAATGCCGTTTCATAATTGATCTAAACTTATTTATTTGTATTGACTTCCAGTTGCGGGCCCTGCGCCTTGTGTTTGTATTGCACCGATTGCGCGCGCAACATGGATCATTATTGCCCTTCGTGCAACGCTTTTGTCGGCCACTATGAGCGTTAATGCCACATGCCTCCTAATATAGCTGCTATTGCCATGTTGAAGTTATTAATATATTTGTTCTTAAGCACGGTCAAGCTACGCTTAAGCAAATGTTATTCTATTTATTTATAATAATAACTGCTTACTATATTTATATATATATATATATTATTTATTTATTTATTTATTTGTTTATTTGTCAACTAAAGTCAGTCGACATCAAAAATACAAAAATTAAAAATTGGAATTAAATTAAAAAATTAAAATAAAATTAAAATTTTAAATAAATTAAAAAATAATAAAATATTTATAAGATATATAAGAATGTATATTTTTTATTATTATTATTATTTTTATTTTTTTTTTTTTAGATTTCTATATATATATATATATATGACAAACTTAAAACTTATGAGTCATTACTTGAAATAAAAACAAACAAACAAAATATAAGAGATACAAATATGTGAGAAAATGTTGAACCTTTTGTAAACTGCTAAATACAACAAGTAACATTTTAACATTTAAAATTGCAAACATTTATTTGATGGTAAAGCAATAATAATACTGAATTGTCGACTGTCCCACGCTTCATTTAATATTTATTCATGTGCAATTATTTTGATGCTACACCAAAAAACTAATTATAACTGTGTTTGCTACGACCTTAATAAAGAAATCGAATATTGAAATTAATTTCTAATTGCAACTAAATGCTTTTAATTAGTTTTATGCGATAATGTATTTCCGCGTCAGTACAGACTATAAAACTAATGCTGCCTTTATATTAATGTATTTTATTGTATATATCAAAGTGGAGATGAACCTCAAGCACACAAACTACCTAACTATGACCACGGCTCCTCATGCAGCTCCAGTAGCGCCAGTTCCGGTGGTAAATGGTAATAGAGGATAAAGGTTATAGCTAAAGATGAAGCCCAGTTTATTAGTGTCATAAATTCATTTTGGTGGTTAATTTACATTTATTGCTAGAAATAAACGGTGAGACACTGTATATTCCCAATGTGAATTTCATTTTTTAGGGCTACAGTGCCTGGTGTCGGTGCCGGTACCCTACTGCCAAAAGAGCTGCCACACTCCGGATCATTATTGTAGCTGCAGTAATCAGTATCTGGAAAAAGCCGTCAACTAATTGTCCAACTGCGACCATGTTATAGCTAAGTGCTTAAATTAAACCCGATCATTAAGTTGTCAATAAAAAAAAACATTTGAGCAAACACAATCCAAATGTGGGTGCTTTTTTTAAGGGTTGGCCGAATTCACATGGGGAAGCTTGAATACCCTTTGTTAACTAAAAAGCTTTAACCATAAAATACCAGATTGGTAATCAAGAGCTGTGGGCTGAAAAGTTTAAAAAATAAAAAGACTTGTTTGCATAGAATCAGCTGCAAGAAAACCCATGAATATTTTATTGATAATCAAGATCAGAAATTGGCTATAAAACAAGGGCATACAAAAGACAACCGCTTTTACTATTTACTGCTGCACCTTCTCCTACTATAACAACGGTAATTTTTATTTAAAAAAATATATTGATTAAGAAAATGGAAATTTCAAGCTCATCACATTAAGTATGAAAAAATGTCTAGAATTCTGAGTAATCTTAAATGTATGAAAAGCAGCTCTCATCCCAGCTGCATTTTCCTTTTGCTGAGCTTTGCTGAAATTGCAGATATAGTGGGAACTCCCATAAAGCTGAATAGTGCCAACAAAATAATAATCGCACACAATCACACTTGCTGTTTTTGTTGTTGTTGAACACACCATTGTTTCTGCCACAGTTCTAATGACTGGCTGCTAGTTGCACAGCAGCAATACTCAGTTACACGAAGGGCCCCAAGCGGAGCAGACCTCTCAAACGGCAGACCGGACAAGTGAATAAGTGCAAATGGAATCGAAATCGAATCTTTATCCGAGAGCGCCAGATGCACCGCCGCAATATGGTGAGTTCGGCGGACCGTCGATGATACCAACGGAGACGCTGTCCTCGTCGCCTCCAGCGGCAGTAATTACTGTGCAGCATCCCAACGTTTTTATGCAAGGTTAATGAGCTGTCAAGCCAGACTCGAAGACAAGTTAATACAACACTTAATTACCTACACGCCCCACAGGTGGGGCACAAGCTCATTTTGGTCGAGTGCCGACAATGGCCACCTGCCCCTCGTGTCAGGCCCGACAGTTGACAACGGTTAACCATGAGGCCAGCACTAAGACGCATCTCTTCGCATTGCTGATCTGTCTAGTGGGGTAAGTAACGGAAATCGCTCGAGGATCAATAATCCAGTTATCTGACTTGCAGTGGCATCTGTTGCTGTTGCATACCATACTGTGTGGACTCATGCCAGAGCGCCACGCACACCTGTTCCAGCTGTGGCGCCTACGTCGGTTCCTATCAGAATTGAAGCAACTGCGATGTGATTTCAGAATGCAGTGATTTTTTTTTTTAAATTTCTTTACACTACACAAACTCAAGTGTTTTTCCATTTGCGGAAGATATATTTAATGTTTATTATATTGACGATGATAGTGATGTGCACATTTTAAAATTATTCAAATTGAAAATTGAACAATTCAGCTAATTTCTTTGCACAGAGTATTTTTGATCTGATTGTCATTAAAAAAAAACCACGAAATAAAAGTATTTTCTTTATTATCTTACAAACAAAGTTATATTTTAGCCCCTTCATACTATCTATCGCAGTTAGTAGAATTGGAACCAACTAACATTCATAATTCCTGGTGAACAAATGAAAGAAACGTCTTCAAGAGCTGATTGTGAGCTATGAATTATTAATTTGACTGAAACAAATCTTAGATTTGTTGTCTGAAAAATATTACATAGTATATATTAAAAATAAATAAATAAATATATGAACAACAATTTTTAAATGAAGGAGGAAATTAATAATTTGTAATTATTTAATCATTTGCCAAATTTAGGAACAGTTCGTAATACGTTTTACTTGACAAAAGAGTTTAGCTGAAAATATTGTAAATGAGTTGGCAGAAAATGTGTTGAAAGCTTTTTGCGTTTGGTTGCTGCAACATTGGCTCTGGCAACATTGGCGCTGGCAACATTGTTGCCAGTCACACTGCGATAGTCGAGCGACGAGTATGAAATCAAAGCTGCTTTGCAACAGACCTGCACGCGGATAAAACACACACAACCGATCATGCACAAGAATTGGCAGCAATCTGCGGGAGACGTGGGTGCAGCAGGGAGTTATCACTATGCAGCAGGGGCACAAGCGCAAGCACATGAGCCGCCAATGCCACCGCCTCCCAGTTACGAGCAGGCGACACATTTTGAGGTGCCGGCAACAGCTCAGGTGGTTATCATACAACGTAAGTATGTGTGTGTGCTGAAGCTGCCACAAATTGTTGCTTACTAGCACTGTTTTGTCATTTTGCAGAGCAGCCGCCGCCTGCCGTGGGTCCAGATCCATCCTTCATTAGCTGTCCCCACTGCCATGTCCAGAAACTAACGCGCGTCGAGTATGCGCCCAGTGTCCGGACCCATTGCATGGCAGCGCTCCTTTGCATAGTGGGGTAAGAAAGATTCGCTTATCAATTCTGGTTATCTTATCGCATTGTGTGTGCTTTTGTTTTCATTGCTGCGGATGCTGAATTCTGTTCGTCGCACAGACTGTGGTGCTTCGCCTGTTTGCCCTACTGCGCCACCAGCTGCATGAATGCCAATCATTTCTGCGGAAATTGCAACAAATTTGTAGGCGTCTATAGCAGCGATTAATGCTAAAAAATCAATGGGCCTCCGGCTCGTGCCAAACAATAAACGTAAACAAGATTCCCACCTCAATGGGAACATTTTTTGTTAGGTGTTGAAAGATATCGAACCACACAAACGTATAGAGAATTACAGTGATTGCTCGACTAAACAGAACTTCCTGAGATTGGCCTTATGCTGGAATTAAAATAATGATCCTAATTGATTAGGATCTAAAAAAAAATTGTTTTAAACTGATTTAGCAAACTGATTTACAATTGAATCACAAACTCCTTTTAAAATATAATTTTCAGCGAGTTTTAGTTTTCTTTTTCTTTATACAATAATAATAACAATATGTAAAAACAATTTAATTAAAAATAAAGCTAATTTAAATCTTGATTTTTATTGTATAGAAACGGAAGAGAGAATTTTTAAGAATCTGCTATCTAAAATTGATCTGGTGCTTTCTAAATATCGAGAAATCACTGTAGCTACATTACGCATATGATAAACAAATAAAGCGCACAATCGGCGCGAAGCTTTCAACATGAATGAAGAAGAAGAAGCAGCAACAGCAATAGCAGCAGAAGCAGCAGCAGAAACCTACCACAAAGCTACGCGAATGGCTTTCATTGATAAGAGCCAAATGGGTGCGTCGCTAGTTTTTTTTTTTGTGGCTAGCACTTATTGACAGCCAACAGAAAATTCGTCACCAGTCAGAAATATGGATAGTGCTCAACCCAAAACGATGCCGGAGTTGCCCAAGGACGATGTGAGTGGACAAGTGCATGAGTCGGAGCAAGAGCACCTGCTGATGCCACCACCACCACCACCCAGCTACGATCAGGCAACAATCACGCCCGCACAGACAACGGGAGCTGGGGCAACAACAGCAACACACCACACTGTGATCGTTGTCCCATCCTCGCCATACGGACCCGATCCTCAGGACATACAATGTCCTTACTGCCATAACTTTACGCGCACCCGCGTCTCCTACAGACCCAATTCCCGAACCCACCTCATTGCGCTGCTGCTGTGCCTGTTTCAGTGAGTAATCGACACAGATAATGCTACTATCTACGACTTATGGTTATGCCATATAATTCATGATATCTTCAACTTACAAATTCTAACAAGTGACCATGTGTAATCTCAAAATTGTGTAAATACAAAAAAACAAAACAATTCATGAATAATTTACCAATTCATAAATTCATATAATTTTGATTATATGAACGAGGAATTCGAAATTTGGAGTGAATTAATATTGTAAATTTCTTACAATTTAAGTTAACAATTTTTTAACGCACTTAAAAAACGAATAGCCATTTTATTTAATTTGTTAATGCCAAAAGATAAAAATTCATTATTTTAACTGAACTTATAAATCTCGTTTGCATGTTAAGCATAATATTTTAGTGTTTTTAGAACTTGAAGTGAATTGAGTTGAAGAATAATTCTTGTATTTTATTAGAATTCAAAGACAAGCTTGAATACAAAGCAAAACGTACTAATTTTCAAGAAGAAACCGCTTAAACACACTCAAGACTGATTCGACGCTTTCTATTTTACAGACTTTACTGCTGCGTGTGCCTGCCCTACTGCATTTCCAGCTGCATGAACACGAATCACTACTGTGGCATGTGCGATAAGTACCTGGGCACCTATTTGCGCAAATAGAGCCACTCTGCCGGATGTGGAACTCCAAAAAAACAAAATAAAGTTTATCTGCAGCAGGTTTTGGCTAAAAATACGAGTCACAAATACACAGTTTTACGTGAGATAAATACAGATGAAAATACGAATATATATATATATATATATATATATATATATATAATGTTAAATATGTGAAGAGCAGACATTTTGTGTACCTTAGATAAATTGCTCAAATACATTGTTAGTTAATATCTGAAATTTTCGTCTTTTCCACTTTGTTGCAAACGAATGCCAAAAGTTTGGTTTTCGTGTTTCTCATTTTAGCTTGTTTTAGCTTGTTTTAGCTTTTAAGCTCGCTCTCAACAGATCTCCAGCTGCTCATTTGTTTGGCGCCCGACGCGATTTCAGTCGCGTCTTGGAAGTGAAACGGCGAAGTCAGCGAGACGAGAGCTTCAAGCGAGTGGTGACTGGAAACGACGCCATCGGTGACGCAGCTTGTCAATTAGCAAACAAGCAAACAGAAAGCTTTACGGGCTGTGATTTTGTACTGATTCATTTTGGTAGTTGGACAGAGCTGAAGCTGAACTTCGTACTTAGACATGGATCAAAAGCGTGCCATGCTCTATCCACAAGTGGATTTCAACATGCCCAGCGCACCGCAGGCGACGCCGACGCCAACGCCAACCAGCGAACTGACGGCGACCATTGAGGCGCCGCCGTCGTACGATGTGGCAATTGCAGCAAACACTCCCGCCGCTCCAGCGACGATTGTGATTGCACAGCCACAGCCACAATCAGCACAACAACCTCAACAACAGCAACAACAACAACAACGACAACAGCAGCAGCAACAACCTTTAGAGCCCACATTTGTGCAAACCGGTAAGTGCGGATTTGTACACAACACTTGCACAAGAGATTCGTTAAAAATTTTTAATATTTTTAAACTCTAGCTCCCCCAAATCTGGGCCCGAATCCCTCCCGTGTGCTATGCCCAGTCTGTGGCGCTCAGAAGACAACTCGCATGACGTATACGCCAAATGCACGTACTCATATGGCTGCTGCACTCATCTGCTTGGTGGGGTGAGTGTTGCATGATGGAGGAGCAGTCTTTTCTTATTTACAGTTGGCCACGTTCAAATGACCTTGTAGACAGAGCAGGTACAGATATTTATTTTGAGAACGCCACTTCCGAGCATTCATTGCCATGTGAGCCATATAATTTGGCAGTCCAATGTAGATTAGGATCGTGAGCTTCTAAACTTTCATAAATCAATTTCTTTATCTTTTAACGTATAATTATTATAGGTACTGATGATAATCTCTAAAGGTCATTAACTTAACACTTTTTAAAACTAGTAGAACCATTTTTATTATAAACTCAGGCGGACGTATGGAAAAAAATATACCAATTTTAATATTTTTAGGGCTATGCGCTGCCAACTTTAAATGTATAAAAATTAAACATATTATATTATTTATATTTGTTCCACTCTTCTTTTTGTAGATGGTGTGTCTGCGCTTGTTTTGTGCCTTACTGCATGCGTAGCTGCCGCACAGGCAATCACTACTGTCGCAAGTGCAACACCTTCCTGGGCGTCTACAATCCGCAGGGTGATAAATGACGCGGGTTGCAGTCGAGCACACGATAAACTAAGATATGATAAGCTCACGTTGAAATATGTACGTATTTACATAAGCAACGGCTATCTCATTCATCATCTCAGCATCAGCTGTTTGTTTTATTTTTCCTTTTAGCAAATTTTTATAAGATTATTATAACTATCAGCAGATACATATATAAATGTGTGTGTGTGTAGAAAAAACAAGTTGCGTTTGCCAGCTTTTTTCCATTTGTGAGGCGTTCAGTTTGCGTTCAGTTTTGGCATACTGCGTGGGCGCTACGGGTCATCTTTGATTGTGGGCTGTTTTGCCAAAACTCCAACTCAACTCAAGTGTGATGATCCGCACTTATAATCAAAATATAGTTTTTCTCTATTATGTTTATTTGTCTGCGCGCGCTTTTTTCAATTGAACATAAAAGGTTGCCAGATATCTTGCATATATTGTCATTTTGCAGCACTGCTTTGCTTATCAATTGTTTTGTATTGCTTATCGAAAATGGAACAGGGTTGTAATAGATGGCCAAGTTTTTCGCAGCTTGTATTTATTACAATTTGGTGAACTGCTTTTGTAACAAGTAGCAAAATGTTTGAGAAAAAGAAGCAGGCCGAGCATAAGCCCAGGGATGATGGTGTTGAGCTGGAGAACCAATTCATAATGCGATTTCCCAAGGTAGGCATGGAACCCCTCTCGTAGTGCAACAGACTGTCAATTGTTGTCGTTTTTTCTTTTTAAGCACCTTGCCACAGCGGTGCACGAGGCGATACAGGCGGGCAACATAAAGGATCGGTTGGTCATACAATTGGATCCGGATTTGCGTTACGGTGAAGTGCGTTTCGATGAGCAGCTGCTCTACACGAAAATCTTGGATTTGCCCACAGTTTTGGAGAGCTACAAAACGATTGACAACAAAAGCTTCTACAAATCGGCAGACATTTGCCAGCTGATGGTGTGCAAGGAGGAACCTGAGGATGACACGGAGAAGGAGTCGCCGAACAAGAACAAAAAGAAGGATCCCAACAAGGTGGACAAAAAGTATCTATTTCCCCATGGCATAACGCCGCCATGTAAAAATATTCGCAAGCGTCGCTTTCGTAAGACACTGAAAAAAAAGAACGTGGAGACGCCCGAAATCGAGAAGGAAGTGAAGCATCTGCTGCGTTGCGATAACGAGGCTGTGCGCGTCGACTATGAGATCATCAATGAGGAGGACAAACCCGGCGATGAACTCGATCAGTCCGATATTAAACCCTACAATTTGGCCGATGAAGATTTGCAGGATGACACGATGCATGCCAGCGATAAGACCATCAATGAGAGCGCCTCGCAACGTGACATTAACGTCGAGTCAGACGATGATGAGACTAGCAATTTCGATATGCATCGTGCACCCATCATGGGCGTGGCTGCTCATGACATTTTCGGCGAGGAGGTGTCCACCACGGATGACGAGGATGAGCCCACAATGCCCGGAAATGATTCACGTGCAATGGAGGAATCTTCCAGGCTCTCCGCGGACGATTCACGGATGTCCGATTTCTTTGGCGCCAGCAGTGCCGCCAATGCCTCTGACATTAAGACGGAGCCCAACGAATTCAGCAAATCAATGTTTGGACGCGAAAACAGCAGCCCCAAGTTGAGTGCAGCTGGCTCCAGCTCCAATCTGGCGGCACCCAGCGGTTTCTATGACAATCAGCTGATGACGAAACGTGAGGACTTCGATCATATGGAGTTTATAGATGAGCCACAGCCACAATATACACAGCAGCAAATTCACGACAAGGTCAATCAGCTTACGCGCCAAATTAGCGAACTGAAGGCGCAGCAATCACAAAAGTCCACCGAAATCGCATCCATACAGAATGCGACGCTGAAGCAGCGCATGCAGGAGACCCTCGATAATATCTACACACAAGTCATCGAGCGTGAACTGGAGCTGAAGGACTTTGAGAATATGATGGAGCAGTAAAGCTAAATTTACATTAATTTTAAATAATCAATAAGCCTGAATTTCGCAATTTACATAGAATAAAATTAAGCTAATAAGTTTGATACCTTAGATATTTGCTTTAAAATTAAAAAAACTAATTTTATTTGATAAAGTTGCTCGCAAGTTTCAATGTGTATCCGATACTTAAGCTATCGATACATCTGGCGAGCAATCGCAGCCGATACATCGATATGCGTGCCGTAGTTCAGCAACATTTTGTGTTTATTCTCGCGTCACATACGGCAACTCCGCAACAATTTTCTATTTGGCCAGAAGACGAGTTTTTCACAAGGAAAAGCTGTTATCAATTGCTAATTTTACATTAATGGAGTGATACAAGTAAAAGTGTGCACATTTTGTTAGCCAGGACGCTGCAGTGAGTGTTTGCGAGTAGCCACAACAACAGTAGCAGCAGCAGCAGCAGCAGTGACAACAACAACAATTGCAAAAATTGAGCCAGCTGCATTTGACGTCTCGCACTTGGGTCAGCGATATTATTATGGACAAGAAATCATCGCCCGTGCGACGACAAAAGCGCCAGGCGAAAGTAATCGAGGAGAATTTCTGGGACTGCAGCGTCTGCACGTACAGGAACTCTGCGGAGGCGTTCAAGTGTCGCATGTGTGACGTGAGAAAAGGTGAGTGACCTCGATTTCGATGACGGCGACGCCGACTGCGACGCAGCGTCAACGTCAGCGGCGTCGTCGTCGTCTCATTCGAATTGCATTGAAGGACGACCACAAATGGGTCGCTCTGAGTAATTTGTTCATTACTCAATTGCTCATTTTGTATATATATATATATATATATATATATATATATATGTATGTGTGTGTGTTGCTGGCATAGTGTTGCCATCTCTCGTTATTTGCTGTGGCATTTTGCACATTTACTCATTATTGGTGTTTCTTTCTTTTATTTTGCTGCTGCTGCTGCTGCGGCTGTTAGGCACATCGACGCGCAAACCGCGTCTGAACTCGGCGCTAGTCGCTCAGCAGGCGGCCACATTGCCCGGTGCTAGTGGTGGCAACATGCCCAACGGAAAGCCGGCATCCAGTTCAAGGCACGGCGGCGGACACGACCGGCAGCGACACAAACGTTATCCAGCACGTCTAAAGAATGTGGATCGCTCGACGGCGCAGACGCGCGAGGTGACCGTGAACTCCGTCACTGTTTTCATCACAGAATACAAGGCCAAGCCGGTGAGCAGCCGGCGTGAGTCGAGTGAACAGAGCTTCAGCGAGAGCAACGATAGCCGGAGTTAGGTCTAATTTACAAGCTCGCATATTTGTGTTCCAGATTATTTTATTATAATTATTTTTATATATATATATATATATATATATATGCATGAATATATATATATATATATATTCTCTGTCGGCTGCTGGGCCACAATTCCTTGTCTACCCACACACACACTCACACAAAAATCCAATGTCGTCTAAGTGTACAACTAAAAATTGTAAATTCTAATATTAGGCCTAAGTACAATTGTAAATCTATAGCCTGTTTTTAAGTTAGAAAGTATTAAGCGATGTTTCACGTTCCATCAACTGGAAGTAGTTAGCAGCCACAGCAGCATCCAATTAATGTTGATGATTTACCATGCATAAGTACTTCCACTTGTAACCTGGCTTTTTAGTGGCCGATGACTGCATTTAAAAGACGCTGTGGCTTAGCTTCAATCTCACAAGGGGGAAACATTGTAATTGAATGTAAATTCGAGGACCTTGTACATATATATAATTTCAAAAAAAAAAAAAACAAACAAACATACAAAAACAAAACTGTCTCGTATTGTAAAATTTGATTCCTAATTTATTGATATAAACATATATATACATTTGTTTATATATATACATTTTTGTTCTACAAATCTATTGTTTATAAGTGTCAAATGAAAATATAATTTAATTTAATTAAGCAAAGCAAGCGGAATGTTCAATGTTCACATCACGCCCATTAAATGGGCAAACAAAGCGATGGCACTATTTGTAAACACATTCATGCATATGTATGATAAATATGATTCTCAATTTCTCTGTATACCGTTACTGTCGACGAATGTAGGTTGCAGCAGATCCAATACCCAAGTTCAAGCGTCTCCATTAAATGGTTTGTCTTTCACTTCTACTTGTTACGTATTATTAATTTAGTAACATAACCTTTTTTTTAGAATGTCAACTTTTGGAATTTGGTTTTTTTTTTTTTTTTTTTTTTTTTTTGTGACTAGTAATGCTGCATGAACAACGAAATAATAAGCGGTAATTAGCATGTGAATAATGAATGAGTACATAGTAACATAGTAGATTTGCTAATTTAATTATTTTTGTATACAAAGACTGATTAAGCAAATACCTAAAGACCATACTATAACGATAGCCCACACATTCAGTTCGTTTGTGTTAACCCAAGCAATAGCAACAAACAACAAAAATAACTGGCCCAAAAACAATATAATAGATATCAATTATTACAATTTTGTACTTAGCAAGGCTTTTATGCTTTGCATATACATATATAAAAAAAAAAGAAAATCACATATAGAACATATATAGATGAATCAATGAATTTTGATATACTTTTTTAGTACTGGATAAATGGCTTAGATATGCATGTTATACGTCATTTTTTAAAGGCTTCCTTCTCACACACATACACACACACACACACACATAGGCACACCGAGCTCTGCAGCAGTTGTTCAAGTCTGTAAATTGATAAGAGCTTTGCACAAAAACAATTAAAGCTCATTCAAAACTGCCGGACTGAGTAACATAGTCAATAATAAATAACAAACACTTCCATTAAAAAAAAAAAAACAAAAAAAAAAACTAACCACAACAAAAGCTTACAATTTTTCGAAATAAGTATTTAAAGTTCATAGTTTATATACTTAGCAAACAATATATACATAAATTAAATCAAGGATAGCAAACTAATTAAAAAGCACAAAACAATTAAAATAATAAAATAACAAAAACACAACTCAATATTTAAAATTGTGTTAAGCATAAAGTTTTAAATAAATTTCAAAAACTACACTTAACCAATGTGTACGTCTTTAAAGCGCCTCACAGGCAACCCCCAATTGCACCCAACAAAAAAAATAAAATGTACAAACCCCCCCCTCATCCAACACCCTCTCAGCCCCGCAGGCAACCCAGAAGGCGCTAACAAAATGTGTGCTTTCCTATGTGCGCGTTGTGTGTGTATGAGTGTGTGTGTGTGTGTGTGTGTGTGTGCGTTGGCATCATCTGTATCTGCTGCTGCTGCTGCTTACGCGTGTGGCATGGCTGCTGATGCTACTGCTGCTCCACAGTTGCGCCATCGCCAGCGCCATCTCTGGCTACGCCTTTGGCAGCTGCCTCAACTTTCGCACGCTTCGCAAATAAATTACAAATTGTTTCGTTCCAGCGTTGTTGCTGCTGCTGCTGCTGCCTGCCTGCCTGCCTTTTGCCCTGCACTGCTACTACTTATACAATGCCACGCCCCTCACCCCTCAACCCCACTTGCTACACCCAACTGCCGCTGCTGCTGCTGCTGCCCCAACAATTCGTTTCACTCGAAGCTGACATTCGAAATTTTCGTTCGCTTTTCTCTAAAATGTTAAAATTCACAAGTCCTCCATGGCGCGCGCCTGTGTCTCTCTGTGTCTGTCTGTCTGTCTATTCCTGACTGCCTCCAGGCGGAGGCAGGGTGGGTCGTTAGATGTTGGCGGGTTGGGGGAGTTGAAAATTGCCTGCTTTGGCAAGTCCTGGTGCCGGCTAGCAGAACTTGCCTTATCAGCGACGCTCTGTGCGCTTATCTTCCTCATGTACGTTGTACGTTCCATTCGTATTCGTATTCGTATTTGTATTCGTATTCGTTTTAGTATTCGTTTTGTGCTTGAGTCTCGTTGCTTTCCTCGTGCCTTTCGTTCGTTTCATTCGTTCATTTGTGCGTCCTTCGCTGCCCGACTGGCTGCCCAGCTTGCGTGCTCCTGTGCTTTCTTATCCGTTTGTTTGTCCGTGCTTCCGACTCGTCTGTGCGACCGTTCGCACATCCTGCTCCACCCTAACTGCTTGTCAGCCCCCCACGCCATCTACCCTGGTCGCTGCCTTTTGTTACACTTGCCCTGTCTCTCTCTATCTCTCTCTCTCTCTCTCTCTCTCTCTCGTTCAATATTTGTGTCGTAGTCAGCAACAAAAATGTGCAGCATTTGGAAAATGTTAGAGACTTCTTTGGCTGCCTGCTGCTTGGTGTAAAGTTTTACATGACGCATACGCCGCATTGGCTTTTTCGTCCGCAATGACCATCAGCAGCAGGGGGAGCGGGCGGAAGACTGCCACAAAGCCCAGCGCGATCGTCAAACTGGACAATCTGCCCAAATGGCGGACTCATGTTTTGCATACAGTGGAAATCATTTATTTCTGACTTCTTCTTTTCATTTCTCCCAGTTTACATATAAAATTTTGTACAAATATGTTTTACTTAAATATTTAAAAATTGAAAATATCAAAGATGATTTCAAAAATATATTTATTGTAGTTTCAATACTTAATTATGATTTTTCCCAAATACTCTTACAGTATTTTAATATATTTAATAATGTATTTTATTTAACATTAATAACTGGTTAGAAACATTGATAATTTATTAAAAAAAAAAAAAAAAAGAAGAATATTAAAATAAATGAGAAGGATTTTATTTAGATGAATTCAGGAACACTCTATAATCTTTAATATTTATCAGTTTTCCAAAGGCAACTTAATGTTATGATGATAATTATTAACTGAGAGTTTCCACTGTATTTTCTATTTCTCTTTTTTTTTGGGACGAACAAAAAGTTTTTTTTAGCGAAAGTCGATGGGGAGGGGTTGTAACTTTGGGAGGGGGCCGTATGTAATCCCAGCAAGTAACTTGAGCGCTTTATGGCACGTGTATGTATGTAACTGTATCCAACTCTCTTTGGTGCGTGTGTGTGTGTGTGTGGGGTGTGTGTGTGTGTGGGCGATAGTGAGATAGGGGTGTGAGTTGAGCGCACTTGGAGCTGCTGCTGCTGCTGCTGCCGCTGCCGCTGCCGCTGCCACTGCCACTGCCACTGCTGTTCACGCCCCACATCTTAAAGCTCTCTCACTCTTTAAGCTCGCGCTCGCATCCGTGTTTTAAAGTTTAGCGCGTTTTAGGCATTATCCGTTTTAATTACATTAAAAGTTTTTGGCATTAAATAAATTGAAGATGAGCGCTGCTGAACTTATGCCACTTTGATCCCAGTTACAGACTAAAAGTAACTTTTGCTGTTCATGCGAGAAAGGCACCCCCTCCCACCCCCTTGAAGAAAACAATGGAAGGAGACACAGGACACAAAGCTACCCTCACCGAGTGTATGCCGCCTCTAAACATTGTCTCTATCTCTTGGTAGTTGCTGCTCAGTGAGTCGCGTGTAATCAAGTTTAGTGTTTAAGGCTTTAAATTGAAATTCCGGCATTAGGCAAGGAATGCGACTTTGGCTGCTGCGGCTGCTGCTTCTGCTGCTGCTTCTGCTGCTGCTATATCCGTTGTTGTCTTGACAGCCGGCAGGGGTTGGCTCCGCAGCAACAACAAATAAAAGGGTTGAGAATTTGAGATGGTCTGCCTTTATCGTGATGCCGCGCGTTGCGCGTAGCTGCAACAAATGGGCAACAAATTGCAATCATTGAACGCAACTCACGGCCCATAAATCAATTATCCAGGTGCTGCTCCTCGGGTGCTAGGGGAGCGAGGGGTGCGAAAAACCAATCGCTGCCGTTGGCTGACTGAATAGCGGCCCTAATTAAATCATCATCGACACGAGCATATTCAAAACTAGAGACCCTATGCTGTCTGCCTTCAATGTTGCAGGCGGCCAAGTAAAGCAATGTCGCCTACTCCCCAACACACACACACACACACACACACACACACAGAGACACACATACACCTAACACCACACCTCTACTCCCCCCTCACATCTTCAGCCCACGTTTGCTGCTGGCATCGCTGTCGCAGTCAACGTCATTGTATTTATTTCTCATGTTAAAATCAAATTCCCGCGTGTGCAATTTTTCATTTGGCCTGAAAATGAAAAGGAAGTGGAAAAATGTGTTAAGGTGCGTGCGCCACAGTCAGTGAGTATGTGTGTGTCTATTTGTGTGTAGGTGTGCCTGTGTGTGCTTCTCAGGGGTTGCGATGCGGGCTTCCGGCGTGCTGTCCTTCTCCCTGTCCTGCCGTCAGCTAATGTCAGAACCTTAAAGCAAGCTGCAAAGCTGCCAACTTTAAAGAGCTGCATTCAAAAATTGCCAAGCTGAAGGCACACATGCCGACGACGACGACGACGACGACGACGACGACGATGGCAACGTTGAAGCCGACAGGTACCAAGAAACAAGCCGCATGAGGCATGCTGCCTGTCCTGGATCCCTCTTCTTGGACGCCCACACACACACACACACACACACTTACAAGGAGAGAACTTGTGCTCTAAACAAAACAAAATGCGTTTGCAAAAGCAAAGGCGAAAACGCTGGAGGAGGCAAGGACAGGGACAGGGGCAGAGGCAGAGGCAGCTGGCAGAAAAAGCAACGTCATTTTTATACACTTGCTGAGGTCATTCGTATTTTGTTATGAAGTTTGTAACACATTAAAGTTTTTAACATAACTACATATTTAATAATAAATAATATAAAAATAAATGTTGTAAAAGCAAAAGCCTGCTATGAAGTTTTATATAGGAACTTTCAAGTTGAGAATATATATATATATTTTAATGATACAACTACAAAATTGTTTGTAACGTAAAAAATAAAGAAAGATATATAAGACATATAAATTTTGGTTCGTAGCTGGAAATATTATTGTTTTATAAAACTTTAAACTCAATTTATGTTCTTCTGGTCGTGTCTACAAATGCCTTTCTCTAAGCCTAAAAGATATATTTCGACTGATTGTTCAGTTGGAAGATATGTAGCTGAAAGGAGGACAGTCATTCTGAAGGATATGGTTATATTGAATCGGCTAGTGATGCTGATCAGGAATGTCTTTACTTTATGGAGTCAGACGAAAGTTTTTGTATAAAAATATATATTTGTTTTTATTCAGAGATATCTTATCCGAATTCGATAGATCCACTTGCAAAAAAACAAGCCTTCAGTTTTTCAAGTTAGTTAGTAAATTCAGCTGTGAGCAGATAAACAGCAGACTGGAAGGGTGTGGATTATTCGGCGTGCCGCAGATGGCATTGCTGACTTGCTACAACAGTTATAACCCGGCTGCCTGACTGGTAAGGACATGGACATGGGCGAGGACGCGCACAGAGGAGGCGAGCGGGTGGCAGAGGCACGGGCCGACACGACACCAAGTGTACAATAGCTTTAAGCTTAAACTCTCGCACACTAACTCACTCATACTCACACACTCACACACACACACACATACAGCGACAGACAGCGACACAAAGTTGCACACACACAGACGCACGTATGCTCATAGTATATTTTACAATACAGGGCCACGAGCATTGTGAAAATTTGTGCTTGCTTCAAGCCAAACGCGCTGAGGCCTTGAAGTCTGTGAAGCTATTCGAACAGATCGGATGCAAAGAGGCGACTTTGTAGAATTCTTCTGGTTGAACTCGGTTCGGGAGGGCCCTGTATGCACGGGGGAAAATTCACGGACGAACGCTGTATGTCCAAGTCCAAGAAAGAAAAATACTTGCCATGCGACAACATGGCCAAAGACCAGGGCTGCACAACACTAATTCAAAGATATTCGTTTCAACACACAAGCCAAGAGTGAAACTTCCAAAACAGCTGTACCAACAGGAAATATGTAGTTCATAAATAAAGCCTTGGGTTTTTTTTTAGTAACTGACTAAGTCAAGCTAAGATAATATAAATATTTTTGACTGCCAGGCGTTGGAGTTTTTCATAAATTATAGTTAAATATCTGATGCCGAAAATAAAGTATTTTTAGCTATTCTCTTGCGAAGTGTGACACAATTTCAACCCGCAACGAATTTAGCTGAAAAAAGAACTTCAACTTATCAGGAAACATAACTTAAATGATATTTGAGTTTGTACAGCTGACAAGCTGATAGGAAGTATGGATGCACTGTGAGAAATAGCTAAAAATACTAAGATATAACTGGTACTGACATTGGAAAAATGTTGGAGTGGTGATTTAAATAGATACAAATATATTTAACTAGCTGGCGATATTTACTGTAGTCTATAGTCGATGATGTGTCTTATAGTATTGGTAAATATAACTTAATGTTATTTAATAAACAAATTTATTAGTTTATCTAAAGCTTTGAAAATACATTTATTAGAGGCTAAGTCAAATTTATGAGCATAGTTAAAATTATCCATAATTATATGCTCGTATATTTGTAGTATAGTGTTGAGTATACATATAGCTTAAAGTATATATAATAAAATATATTAGCTTATCTGAAGTTTCTAAAACAATGTGAATATATTGAGGAATATAGTAATGAACATTGTAAAAGGGTAAGTAAAATTTAAAGATATTGTTAGAATATGTATATATATATATACATATGTACATATATATATGTGGAATGTACATATTTTCTTTATATGGAATTTATTTTGTTGCTGAAAAAAAAACAACAGAAATTGCTTTACGTTGTGGGGAATGCCAGCTCGGGTCTTTCTAAGCAGTTTTCAGTTGCCATGACGCAGCAGCCCTGGCAACCCAGGCAAGGCAAAGGCAAGGCGACCAGGCAGCCAGGCAGCCAGCCAGCCAGCCAGCTCCAGCTAAAGCTACAGCTACAGCAATGGCTACGACGACGACGACGACGGCGAGCTGGAGCTCGTACAGCTTGGCGGGCAGCGTTGCGGGGCTGGCAGCGCCCATTTGAGGGAGCCATCAGGTAGCGTATTTCTCTGCACAGCGCACAGCGTTTGACATTTCCCCATACTTGATGGGGCGACGCGCCAGCAAGTGTGCAGAAATCGACCAGCTAAAAATAAGATAAAAGAATCAGTTACTTTATGGCGCGCACGCCACCAAAATGTTCCCAGTTGATGGACGCATTGTGTAGCGTTGTATTTAACTCGCTACTTGCTGGCACGCATCGGGCCAGCAAGTATTTGGTTTTTGTGTTGGCAGTGCTGGATGCTAAGCAATCGGATACTTGATGGCACAGCATGGCTGTGCCCCCAACCCGTGCGTCGTCGTTGCCGTCGACGTCGTCGTCGCTTGCCAGTGGTGGGTAGTCTAAGGCATTGCCAGCGGTGTGGCGGGGCAGCGGCTCTATGCTCTGTGCTCTCTCGCTCTTGCTCTCTCTCTCTCTCTCTCTTTGTCTGTCTCCCACTCTCGCTCTCTGTGTACACTGTGTGCCAGGGTGCGTGTGTTTGTGTGTGTGCGAGAGAGACAGTTTTTGTATAGGTGTGCGCTGAATTTATCTAAGCGCTGAATAAGCAGCCGCCACATTTGAAATTCAACGGACTTTTTGACTGGGCAGCCAATTTTGCATTGGGGCTGCAACAACAATTTAAATTGCATATGAGTCATTTAAACAAAAAAAATGCTACTCCACAATAACAACAGTTACACACACACACACACTCAAATGGCAGCTGTTGTCATTTTAATGTGCTATTGACGCATAATAAAAAAATTGCCTACTTTGCAGCGCTTGAAGCTGTTGCGATAATGAAAAGGCCGCAATTATCTATGCGCTGTATTGCGTATGCAATTTATACTCAAATAATGCACACACACACACACATATACAGAGACACACACATGCATACAGAGATAAAGAGTTGCATTTGCATGCATAACCAAAGCAGAAACGTTTCCCTTTAACATGCCTCGCTGCCTCCACACTCCACCCCTACACCCCCACGCAACTCATACTGCTCTTCATGTTGCACATTTCATGCATTTCCTTTGTGCAGCCAACTTATCAAGCTTCCTGTCCACGCCTACACGTCCCTTAACCACTGACCCGCCTCACACTCCGTACAGACAGCATTAAGCACATATAATAATATATTTCCCATTTACGTGTATATATACATATGTGTATATATATAACATGACTATGCATTTTAGCAGCACGCACATAATTTTTGTTTTTTTTTTGTTTCACACATTTTTTTTTTTTTAAATACTCTTTACAATTTTTTTTTTTTGATAAGCAGACTACTTTTGTGATGCGTGACAAATAAATATTTGAAATTATACTATATTATATACAGTGACGTCAAGCTTATTTCGGGCAGCGTCTAGCAAAAATTTTTATTGCCTGCCATAAGATAATTATTCATTATTTTTCAAAAATTCCAAAGACCAATGACAGGTACATGTATTGACCACCGAAATGAATATATGACCCTTATATACTGGGATTTCCCCACCCGTTAGGTCGGGTTATGTAAAAAAGTACCGCTATTTAGGATGAAAGGTTATTTCGGGCGGTTACATTATGGACACCTGGGTGCCATAAAACCCGGATTTTTCTACCTGAAGTTGAATTTTTTCGGTATAAATAGACCAATCCTTCGTAGTCAGTTTAGTTTTTTCCTGCATTTCGGGAGCAATAAGCCAACAAGGACCATGGGCAAACGGAGTACTATTGATCAGCGGAAAATCATCCTGGAACACTTAAAAATCGGATGTTGTTCATATCGCCAAATAGTTAAAATGATCAATTTAAACACCTCAACTGTATTCTACATCATTTGGAGTTTCGTGGACGTAAATTGGACAGAGGACAAGGGCGGAATGGCACCAAACCCGATTTTCACCGAGCAGGACGAGCCGAGTATCATCAAGTTTTCAAGGGGAAATCTTAAGCTATCGGCTCAAAATCTGACTCACTAGGTGCAGGATGAAATAAGGAAAAATTTCAGTATGGGAACTGTGCTCCAAGTTCTGCGCAACCATGACTTTGATGCCCGAGAACCACGAAAAAAGAAATTTATAAGCGCAAAAAATGGTGGGTCTAGGACGACGTTCGTCAAAATCCACTTGGACAAGGATTTGGAGTTCTGGAACACAGTCATATTTGAATTTGAGTACAAATTAAACATTTTCGGCTCGGACGGATGGAATTATGTGTGGCGACTCTCCAATACTGAAGCTGAGTCCCAAAAATTTAAAGGCAGCAGCCAAGCACTGCGGAGAAAGTGTCCTGGTGGTATGGGCATCTATCTCGGCAGCCCGCGACGGAAATTTTGTGTTCGTTGAAACAACAATGGACAGGAATGTGTACTTTGATATACTAAAGGAAAATCTACTCGAAAGTGCCGAGAATCTAGAATCCGACTCACTTTCCGGATCGACCAGGACAAAGACCGCAAGCATAAGTCCGGAATAGTACAGTCCTGGCTTATCTGGAGCTGTCCCCACGTGATAATTCCACCGGCCCAGTCTCCAGGCTTAAATGTTATTAAAAATTTGTGGGCTCTGCTGGAATATAACATCCGGAATCACAACATATCCAGCAAACAAGACCTCAAAAATGCTCTGCTGGAGGAGTGGAGCAAGATCAGCCCAGAAACTATCCGGAAGCTGGCATCTTCCATGAAAAATAGGTTAAGCGAAGTTGTTAAGGCTAAAGCATATCATACTAAGTATTAACATCCTTATTTAAGTTTTTATACGCCAAATATTTAACTTTTTTTAAGACTGGCCGAATTAAGCTTTCATATGTATTATTTTGGATATGTTTTCAGTTTTTGACTAATTTTAATTAATTAATTAATGTTTTAATAAAAACTAAAGTTTTTTTTTCAAATGGGATATACCATTAAACAAATTGGCATTTAAACATTTTGCGTTTTTTTCCTTGTTTAAACTTTATAGTACTTTAAAATTTTTGCTAGACACTGCCCGAAATAAGCTTGTCGCCACTGTATATATATTGCATATTATATTGTTGTATTTAGAAAATTTAATTATTTAAATTAGCTGTTCAACAAATTGGTGTCGCATCTTGTTATTGTGAATATATATATATATATACATATATATATATATCTTCTATATTATATTGTGTTATCAGTTTCGTTTTTTTTTTTCGTATTTAGAAAATTTAATTATGACAATTAGCTGTTCCACAAATTGGTGTCTTCTCTTATCATTGTGAAAAAACGACAGCTTATCAATTTTCGAAAATTGGTATTTTCAAAAGAGTTAACAGCATGTTCTTGATTTTGATGTGGAGCATATTTATTTAAGAATGTTAGCTGAAAACAAAATAAAAACAAATAACAAACAGCTTCTATATAAAAGATAGAATAAATTTAGAGATGTTCTCAAAATTATTTTATGCTTTTTATAGTATTATTCATTATAAAAGATATTCTATATAAAATATAAGAAAACATTCGATTCATAACGCATCATATCGGGGTATATCCAGTGAATAACATATTCAAACTATACAAAGACGTCACCAA
The DNA here is from genome assembly GCA_037043585.1 of Drosophila mimica. Lineage (NCBI taxonomy): Eukaryota > Metazoa > Arthropoda > Insecta > Diptera > Drosophilidae > Drosophila > Drosophila mimica. The sequence continues at coordinate 1,349,045 of JBAMBE010000437.1, forward strand.
GAAATAAACAAATTTCGAAAAACTTCATAAGTGTTTTGAAAATATTTGAAAACTTTGTATTTTTTGCATACTTTTAAAATTTTTTTGTTAAGCGCAAACAGAAATGAACCAACCAACTTTGTTATTTGCAAAAATTATAAAAATTTCGGAGTAATCTGAAATTTGTGTATTTAGATATTAATTTAAACGTATTGACATTCTTCATATACTTAGTTGACGTTGAAGCGAGAGTACTTTTGAAATCAATTGGGTTTTTTAGCAACATAATTTAACAATATAATTAAATCATATAAACAAACCAAATGAACAAATGCAGCAATATTTTGTTTGAATTTTGTTTAGCGATTAAATCAAGTCATGATTTCTGATAACTTTTAATCGAAAGTTAAAAAATAGGCATTGTTGTTAATAGTGAAAGATATATTGGTCTAATTTATAAATACTTACTAAATTATTTAGTTTAAGCGAAGGTTTTAGAACTGAATGCCCAGTAAATAACTATTTGGAAAGCGAGTGTAATTTCGATGTCGGGCTTAGCTGATTAATATTAGTTGTTTGTATTCCCCCAGAATGCTTATCGTTAATGTTGCGACGCCATTTTGTGTGGCAAACGGAAGTGCAGGCCAGTGTTGCGGTTGAGAGCATTTTATTTATTTATTTATTTATGCATTTTTCGCATTTATTATTGCGCACAATTTGAATATGCATTTCGGGCGTGGTGGTATCCAATTCAGCATTTGCAATTAGGTTGCCGCTGCTGCTGCAGTTGCAGTTGCATTTGCACTTTGCTGCCGCAGTTGTTGGCAACCAGAAAACAAAAACAAAAACAACAAAAAATGAGAAAAAACTAAAACGAAAACAAGTCTGGCGAACAAGAGATCCTAAGGCCATGTTAGCCATGATCGCAGGCAGGTGGCTGACGCTGACGCTGACACACAAAACCAGACGAACGACAGCCGAGAGCGAAGCCAAATAACAAGCAACAGGCCGTGGCAACAACAATAAGCAACTGCTGCAGCAGCAGCAACAAAAACAACTGCAAGACGCAAGTCTTGACATGCATATGCAAAGGTCTTTCCCAGCTTTTGTTTTCTTGCTGGCGAACAATTTGCCGAGGGAGAGAGAGAGAGGGACAGGGAGAGGGAGAGGGAGAGGGGTGGCAAGGGGACAAGTGCCAAAATGCAAATGACGACAGAACATTTTTAAATGAAGCCTTTGATGTGCGACAGCAGTGCAACACTCAAGCACGCAATGACCAAAAATAATCGATAAGCGTTTTCAAGCCAAGCTGTCAACTGCTAAGCTAATGCCCAAGGGCCAACACAGCTGCTGCCAGAGAAAGACAGAGAGAGAAAGAGAGAGAAAGAGAGAGAAAGAGAGAGGCGGAGAGAGAGAGAGAGTGCAAAAGAGATAGCGTTAGCGAGTGAGCGAGCGGAAGTTGTTGTCACATCAAATGGCGACAATAAGCACTTCCGCTACGCACAAAGGATGTCCCAGCCAGAAGTCCTGCCAGACCAAGAACTTACATATGACAACTAAGAGTTCTCTAGTCGAGCCATGTACTCGACTAGCAAATACCCTATACAATTGATGTGTTTCTTGTTGATGAATCCCATTTTAAGGATTCTTTTAACGAATAAGTAACTGCAGAGCTGAATGTTCAACTGTAGCATACTAAAAGAATTAAATTATGCAATAAATCAAAAGCGTTAGGTATATTTTACGGAAATAGTAAATGTTATAGAAATATATATGTCTAGCAATATATACCTAACAAATAAACTGCCTCTATTACTGACACAAGAAACACTCTCTTCAGAAATGGCTTTCACAAGGAAACAAATTCCAATAATGTCCGTCTGATCCCTGGAGATCCCAAGAGAGCTTAGTACTTTCAATGAAGGACAAGTCCCTAACTCCCTTGCTCAATATAAAGCCGCACATTGTTCGGAATGTCTTAAAAATATATTAGTGCTTACAGAAATATGTGTTGAGAGTTAATATAAATTAAAATTGAACCAATAAATTATATATCTTAGCTGCACATGACATACAAGAAACTACATGTTGTCTCAGCTCGTAAACTCTTTGATGATGTTAAGGCCAAATACTTTATACTTTATACCTTATAGTAAGCCGGCTTGATGGTCGTAAGCGTTGAGTCTTTGCATCGCTTACATCAGTCAGTCGCGGGTTCGCATCCAGCTGGAGGATTGGTTGTTTGTTGTTTGTCTAGTCAAAGTGTAGTAGTCCTTTCTGCCTCCTTTTCTTTCTTCTATTGTAAACCTTTCTGTCTAAATCAGATATTTCCCCACTTGACTGGCACAAAACTTATGATGATACGCCCTACGCAATTTCAAAGTGTGCTGGGTATAAAAATTACACAAATTTTGTAGTTCTAATCAAGTAGCACACAACAGAAACTAAAGCAGCAACTTGCAGCAACTTACAGCAACAGCGAAGAACGCAAGAACATTGACAGAAGTCGCGACCCCCCGTCTGACAGTTGTTCACCCCCCGTCTTGCAGTTCACCCCCCGCCAAGGGCTAAATCAAACAAAACAAAAACAAGAAAGAAAAAAACCCGTAGAATTCGAAGCCCAAGAAAAGGAAGCTGTCGTTTGACAAGCTTTAAAGCACACACGTACTTTGTGTATACCTGGCGATAAACCCTTATCTAAGGCAGCGCTTTCGGAATGTGCACACACACACACACATACACGTAAGTATGTATGTCTGGCTGTGTGCGTGTGTGTGTGTATAAAGCAAGTTCCCATATTCCACAAACATTTCAACGCATGTCGCTGCTGTTGTTGTTGTTGTCGTTGTTGCTGCCTCTTCTCGCTCCTCTGCTTTTGCCGATCGTCGTCTGCTCTTTGTGCATTCTTTCATTCCGCTTTGCGCTCGCATTCGTCGTCTGCTATAGAGTAATACGAGGGGCCGTCTCCGGTCTCAGGTCTCAGGTCTACGGTCTCCAACGAGGCATGCAGTCATCGGCGTTGCGAGTTGTTGTCGCTGAATTCAAGCAACGGTGATTCATCGAAATTAAAAATAAGTATCTGTATCTGTATCTGTATCTGTAGATGTTGCTGTAGATGTTGCTGTAGATGTAGCTGTAGCTATTGACGCTTGTTTCGCATTGTTCTCAAACACATTGTTGTTGTTGGTTTTTCGCTTATTTACTTCACGTAGAACCCTCGCATTTCCTGAGCTACTGAATTAGATACTTTCGCGACCCTGAGCTCTGAGCGTATCTTCGCATAAACAAAAAACAAGCTCATAGTTTGCGAAACCATTTAGTTGCATTCCAGCATCGAATTTAATTGCTCAATTAACAAAAATCACTAATCAACTAAAATCATACTTATTACTTCCAGGAAATTCCCGATCATTATCTGATTTCCCCAGCTTAGATGCCTTGAATAGCATCAGCTCTCAGACCAATGAATTTCCCCGTAAATGATGGAAATGCAACAGAAAACGTATTATCCCTGGAATTTATTACGAACTTAAGAGAAAATTTTACTTATTATGAATGTACATACAATTGTACCTAATGAATACTGTTACTGGAATTTTTCTTTTAATTTACAATAGTTTTAAATAAAGTTAAGCAATTTGCTTGAAAATAAATAATGGAAATGCAACAAAAAACGTATTATCCCTGGAATTTATTACGAACTTAAGTGCAAATTGAACTTATATCTATAATTGCACCTAATGAATGCTATTACTGTAATAGTTTTAAATAAAGTTAAGCAAATTAATAAAATATTAAATATTCAAGCATTGAGTTTTATTTTTTAATTTTAAATTTGATTCGTTTCCCATATAAATTAAGGCAATGAGTTTAAGTTCCTATTTAAATTAATCATAGATGCTTTTGTTTAGATATATTTCTTTAAGTAATATAAATCACATATGAAACAACAAGTCATCTTTGCTTTATTCCAGATATTCTCTGCATAATTCATCCATCAATCTACATTTAATTAATTATTCATTGAAATGAGTTTCGCTCAGTGTTTATAGGTATAGTATCTAGTACTACCTAGATATAGGTTTTTCAGCGAGACACACACACACACACACACACACACACTTTTCTCTGACAGCGGAAACTATTTGTAATCTCAGAGCAATTTGGACACCTGTTTCAATATTGCAGCCAAGAAATCTTGACACTTCTGTCGCTGATCCTTTGCCAGGCGTTGCACTTCGAGGCGTGCACACGGAATGGGGAAAGTTTTGCATTGTGTGAGTTTATGTGTGGCTGTGTGTGTGGAACATCCGGTCGCAGGGGCAGGTAAGACGACTGCCCTTTGACACTGACAAGGATAAGGATGCCTGCTCCTGCTCCTGCTCCTGCTCCTGCTGCTACGGCTCCGCTGTGATAACCTTGCCGCGGTGGTGCTTTATCAAATTCTGGTCACCTTGGGCGGCATTTACAAAATGTGTATCCACTAACACACACACACACACACACACACACACACACACACTTATACGTTTTGTAAAAGGCATATAAGGGACCGCTTTGGATTAAAATTTCTTTCGTTTGCTTTTTTATATGTTGAATGCATTTCTCTGCGCCGGCGACATTAACAGGAGCAGCGGATGGGGGGGAGACTGGGAACGTGAACGTGAATGGGTCTGGGAAAGGGAATGGGAATGGGAACGGGAACGGGGCACAAGGGACAGAGGCATTTATTTTCGGCATTTGAAGTTGGTCCTTTTGAAAACGGGGGTTCAAATTCAAAGCGCTAGACCGAACCAGAGTACGTGCGAAGGGTTGTTTCCTATATGTGTATGTGTATGTGTGTACGTGTCTGTGAGTCTTTCTCTGTGTGTGTGTGTGTGAGCTGGCAAGGAACACATTTGGATGCCAGTCTGGGTCTCGGTTTCAACTCCCTGTGTGACATTATGCGCCAGTCGCAAAAGCAGCAAAAGCAAACGCAAAGTGTAAGCAGCGAATCGATTTTAGGGAATTCGTCTCATGCGAATGTGTGGAAAATGCTGATAAATGGACAAAGGCTGCAACCAGGAACCCAGCACCAGGCAGAATGGGCACCTGGTCCTGCCCTCATTGCCATTGCCATGCTAATGAGGTACAACAACGGCAACGGCAACAACAACAACAACAACAACAATTGCAAATGCATTTTGTGACCGATAAGGCTTAGAGAGAGTGCGCTTTTGCTCTCGATTGCTTGGGGGCCTCTGTTTACACACTGTGATAAGATAAGGCAAAGCAGCTTTTACCAATGTCTGTTTGTATGTATGTAAGTATGTATGTATGTGTTTGTATTTGGGCTTGTGCTTGTGCTTGTGCTTGTGCTTGTGCCATGGCCAGCTCGTGACGCGGCAACTTCTTTTGAGCGAGTTTCAGTTAACTCAAAATTCATAGAATGCAAATGTTGGTTAAACAACATTTTGCCAGGCACACGACCGCTGCGCAGCCAGTTGCCAACGTTGTCGCTCAAAGACCACACAGAGCTCTAGCCACAGCCAGGTCAAAATAGCAACAACCACAAGAGAGACAATAATAACAACAACAACAACAGCAACCCGAGGCAACTCTCAGAGAGCACATGGGCTTTCCATATAGCTCTGAGTCGAGTTTGGTTTTTTATTGTATCTTTTTTCTTCTTTTTCTCGTATCTCTAAGTGAGCCGCTGTTTGTGTCTTGAATTTGCAGCTGAGTCTTGCTACAGCCACAAATTGTAAACAGCCCCAGACTTCAACGCTCTACTTTAAGGGGGTTACGACTATAGGCCATAGATTTGTTGTGTAAAAAGGGTTTCTATGGTTTCTAGCAAAATTATTTTGGAAACCTATCTTGTAAAATGAAAGAAGTTCATATCTGTGTATAATTATATATTTCAAATTTAATAATATCTATATTTCCATTTTAATTGTTTGTTGACCTCTGTTATTTAATAATTATTGCGTGTGTTTTCTATATACTCCGATTTATTCAGAACTCCGTCCTCTCATTTTTTTTTTAATTTTTTATTGGTTCAATATATCTGTATGTACTAAATAAAATTAAAGACCTAGATTTTGTAAATAGTTTATAACAAGCCAAGCGATAGCATTTAATTCTTTAAACTAAAATAATCACTACTTCACAAATTGCAACTGTCTAAATGAAAATGAAAAAAATAAAAAATAAAACCAAGTCTTATGTGAACTTAAATACAAAGTCTGGCGTTTTCTCATAGCATATAAAGCAGTTATCAAGTTTGGTAAGTGCTTATAAATAACGTTAACTTTGCGTACGAGTTGTGGCTACTCAATGTTTAAACATATCTTAAAAGCAGTTAACACGATGAGTAAAAATTACATATATAGATACCAATTTAGTTTAAACTGTCACTAGATATACCTTGTTAGTTGGCCATATTCGCTGCTTGAGCTTAACTAACCCAACTTAAGTCAACTTTTAAAGCTTGACTTTTGTTAATGCGGCTGGGAAGCTGCTTAAAGCTTAGTTTTCGAACATTGGCCTGGCCTGCAATTGATTGCGCAGCATTAAGGCAAAATTTCCAATTGGGTGGTTTCCATTTATATATATACATATATATATATATTTATATATATATATATATATGTGTGTGTGTATACACATATAATGATGTGGAGCCCACACACGCACACACAAAGGCACGCATACGCACATTTAATGCAAATTTAAGCAGTTAGCAAGCAAGTAAAGCCGTTATATGCATGAGTGTGTGTGTGTGTGTGCGGAGTTCAATATGTAGATAACTGTATATAATGTAAATGAGTATGTGTGTATGTGTGTATGTGCGTAGGCTGCTGCGTCGCTGCTGATACATAATGCAGGGCAATATAAATAATTGCAATACATATAAATTGCAGTTGTGTGCGTGTTTGTGTGTGTGTGTGTGTGTGTGCATTGCATAACCGCATTTACCATTTACATATGCTGCATACAGCTACATAGGCATATCCTTATGTGCACCACTGTCGGTGTTTGTGTGTGTACATTTAAATGTGCATCGATGCCTGCCGCACATGGCAATTGCATTAGTGTTGCATCCTTTTGTTCATTACACGCACAATGCTTGCATAAAATAAATTTACAGCAAAATACTCGAACGCATTTGTTAAATGCGACAAGCGACATCAGCAGGAACAGGGGAAGTGCGAGGCAGGAGGAAAGATTCACAGACTGATGCTGCATACGACACTTGAAACTCACCTTGCAACCAGCACTTCGCCCCTCCCCCACACCCACATTCCGTTGCAACCCTTCTCATTGCTGAAGCCCTTCTTCTTTATAAATATTCCTCGTCATTCTTCAAGAAGTTTCACAAGTATTTTTTTGTAATTTTAATTTTTACATATTGAATTTTATTTTCAGTTTCTTCATTTTTCGAATAGTGTGTGTTTGTGTGTGTGTATGTGTATTTGCCTGAAACTACAACAGAAATAGCAATAATCAAATGATATAAACTTAATACTACAAATTGTATACACTCAAATAAACGTTTAGAGAGTTCAACATAGTTACATACATACAGTGTCTACCACCTTATTTGGAACGGTGTCTAGCAAAATTTTCAATTACCTGCCATAAACTCATTATGCATTCTTTTTCAAAAATTCCAAAGACCCATGGCAGGTACATATATTAACCACAAAAATGAATATAGGACCCTAATAAACTGGGATTTCCCCACCCGCTAGGTCGGGTTATGTAAAAAAGTACCCAATTTTATGATTCCAGCCTATTTGGAACAGTTACATTACGAACACCTGGGTGCCATAAAACCCGGATTTTTTACCTAAAGTTGAATATTTACGGTAGAAATAGACCAACCTTTTAAGTCAGTTTAGTTTTTTTCCGCATTTGGGCGGTAACAAGCCAACAAGGACTATGGGCAAAAGGACTTACCATTGATCAACGGAAAATCATCCTAGAACACTTAAAAATCGGATATTCATATCGCCAAATAGCTAAAATGGTCAATCTAAACATCTCAACTGTATTCTACATCATTTGGAGTTTCGTCGACGAAAATCGGACAGAGGACAAGGGCGGAATGGCACCAAACCCGATTTTCACCCAGCAGGACGAGTCAAGGATCATCAAGAAAATAAGGGGAAATCTGAAGCTATCGGCTCAAAAACTGACTCAATAGGTGCAGGATGAAATAAGGAAAAAGTTCAGTATAGGAACTGTGCTCCAAGTTCTAAGCAACTATGACTTGAAGGCCCGAGAACAACGGAAAAAGCAATTTTTAAGCGCAAAAAATATACGGTCTAGGATGACGTTCGCCAAAATCCACTTGGACAAGGATTTGGAGTTCTGGAAAACAGTCATATTTGAATTTGAGTACAAATTAAACATTTTTGGCTCGGACGGACGGAATTATGTGTGGCGACACTCCAATACTGATCTGAGTCCCAAAAACATAAGGGCAACATTCAAGCACTGCTGAGGAAGTGTCCTGGTATGGGCATCTATCTCGGCAGCCCGCGACTGAAATTTTGTGATTATTGAAACAATAATGGACAAGAATGTGTACTTCGATATACTAAAGGAAAATTTACTCGAAAGTGCCGAGAAGCTAGAATCCGACGTACCTTCCGGATCTACCAGGACAGAAACCACAAGCATTAGTCCGGAATAGTACAGTCCTGGCTTATCTGGAACTGCCCCCACGTGATAATTCCACCGGCCCAGTCTTCAGATTTAAATGTTATTAAAAATTTGTGGACTCTGCTGGAAAATAACATCCGGAAACACAAGATATCCTGCAAACAGGATCTCAAAATGCTCTGCTGGAGGAGTGGAGCAGGATCAGTCCAGAAACTACTTGGAAGCTGGTATCTTCCATGAAAAATAGGTTAAGCAAAGTTGTTAAAGCTAAAGGATATCATACTAAGTATTTAAATCCTTATTCGAACTTTTATACGCCAAATATTTAACTTTTCTTAAGACTGTTCCAAATAAGCTGGAACACATTTTTTGATATGTTTGCAGATTTTGACTAATTTTAATTAATTAACTAATATTTTAGTAAAAACTAAAGTTTATTTTTCAAATGTGATATAACATTAAACAAATTGGCATTTAAGCATTTTACATTTTTTTCCTTGTTTAAACTTTATAGCACTTTAAAATTTTTGCTAGACACCGTTCCAAATAAGGTGGTAGACACTGTATATAGTTTAAACTTTAGTTCGGTCTTCAAATAAGGCATTTATAAATATTGCGTTTCGACTGAAATCATATAAACATACTATACCTACTCGTACATAGGTTTTTAACAAAATTGAACAAAAAAGAGCTCAAAACTAGACTTAAAATAGTTGCTACAATTTAACATAGTTCATAGTTTATCATTTGTTTTTGTTATCATTTGTCTTTGCTTAGTTAAAAATAAAATTACGTAATTCTTGTATTTTTTAGCGTTTTAATTTTTTGTTGTTTTTACAATATATTTTATATCACAATAGAAAAAAGAATTAATTCACATATTCTTTTCAATCGTTATAGTTGTTTTTTTTTTTGTTGTATATTTTCGTTTCCTTATTTTTTTATTTTTATTTTGCTTACTTATAAATAAATTAAACAATAAAAAATTTACAGAATTTTTATTAACGTTTCATTTGTAAGTGTGTGGTTTTTTTTTTGTTTTTGCTAATAAACAAAGTTCTTATTTTGTTGTAGTTGCGTTTGTTATTTGACTAATTGTTGTTTGACCAAGTTAAGAACTAAACCTAAATGTAAATTTATTAATTTGCGTTAAGTGTCTACTATTAACATGTTTTAAATTTAATCATCAACTAAATTAAACGGCATAACTAACGACGCTGCACTAAACAAATTCGAAACAAACGCAAACAAAACAGAAAAAAATACGTTTAACACAAAGAATCTCGTTGGGCCAAATACAAAAAAACAAAAAACAAAAAAATACATTTCTAACAAAAGGCAGAGACGGAGACAGAGGCAGAGGCAGAGGCAGAGACGGAGAGCGCCAACAAAGAGCAAACTTTTTATAGTCGTCGTTCGCTGTAGTTGTTGCTGTTGCGGGCAAGCTTAAAGCGCTGCTCACGTCGCTGCTGGCGTCGCAGCTGCCGCCATTGCTGTCGTTGTCGTTGTTGCTTTGGCGTTGGAGGACGCTGGCTTTTGTTGTTTCTCCTTCTTTTTTTTTGTTGTATTTTTTTCTGTTGTTGCCGAAGCGTGAATTAAAATAAACTATTTAAATTTATTTGCATCTGTTTAACTGCGGCCTGCATTATACACACACACGCGCACGCATATTTATGCATGCGGATGTGTGTGTGTCTGCCAGCTCTCGCTCTCCCTCTCTCTGGCTATGCTTATCGCGCGTCTCCATCGCCATGCACTTTGTTGCGCCGTCGGCCATAGCTGCAGCCGTGTTTTATTTTTTCTCGTTTTTTTCGTTTTGTTTTATCTGTTTTTTTTTGTCGCCGCCGCCGTTGCGTGCATGTAAGCTGACGCCCCCCGCCCGCCTGACTCCCCCATCAATGCAGGCCCACTTGTGCGCCGCTGCCAGCCCCTTAGGAACCTGCGGCGGCAGCAGCAATAACAACAACACAGCAGACCAGAGCGAGCTTCGTCGTCGCAGTGTGTGTATGTGTGTGTGTGTGTTTTGTTCATTGTTTGCTTTTTGTTGTTGGCGTTTGTTGTTTTCTGCCTTCTTCTCTGCTACGCTCAGTCTCTGCCGCGACTGCTGCTGCTTTTGTTGGTGCTGTTGCTGTTTTCTGTTTCTACTTGTTTCGTACGAAAAAATTTAGTACAGCGTGTGGTATGGCAAACGAAAGCTATGAGTTTTCAGTGTATCTTGTTTTGTTTTTTTTTCTTCTTTTTTCTCTTTTTTTTTCTCAGTTGTCTGCTCAGCTCTGCGTGTGCAGGCGTGTGTTTCTGTGTGTGCAAGCGTATGTGTGTGCGTGAGTTTGCTGGTGTGTGTAATTACGTGCCTTGCCTTCGCGTCAGACATGCAACAAGGCACGCAAAAGCAGGTAAGAAGGAGACGAGGAAGACAAAGTCAAAAGTAGAAGACAAAAGTCACTCACACACACTCAAGCACACAAACACACGCACACAGACAGAAGAGAGGGAGACGCATTTTAAGCGTTCGCCTGCGCTGACGTTGACGCTGACGGCGCCGTTGACTTCTCAGCCGCCTCGGCAGCGGCGCAGGCATTGCAGTCGTGGTGAACGCATCATCTGACAAGCCACAGTCCCAAATTGAGCTTCTGCAGCTTGGGCAGCTTCATAATAATATCGATGCCCTTCGAGCTCAGCTGCGTGCAGCCATACAAATCGATTGTCTTCAAATTGGACAGATCCTCGGCAAGCGTTTGCAGCCCCTTATCCGTTATACGGCTGCACTGGCCAATATTGAGATTCTCGAGTTCGTGCAGCGACTTGGCTATCTTCAGCATGCCCTGATCCGTGATCTGGCATTGATTCAGGCTCAGCGAGCGTAGTCGAAACAGACCTTGGGCAATGTGCGTCAAGGCCTGATCACTGATCTTATCGCAGAAGCTCACATCCAGGCAGTTGATGCCACTGCCCCCTTCCGTTAGATAGGCCATGCCAATGTCGGAGATGTTGTCGCAGGAGCGTAGATTCAGCTGTTCCAGCTTGGGCATGCGAGCCAGATGCTTCAGGCCGCTGTCCGTCACCGAGACGCAGAAGCTCAAATTGATGGACTTGAGGGAGGTTAAACCTTGTGCTATGTGGCCCAGTGCCTCGTCACTAAGCCGTTGGCAGTCCTGCAGACCGAGGAACTCCAGCTGCAGATTGCCCTCGGCCGTCTCCCGACTGAATCCGGCCAAATGGCCAATGCCCTGATCACTGATGTGCCAGCAGCTGCGCAAATTCAAATGGCGCAGCTTCTTCAGGCCCCACGCGATCAGCAGCAGACCCGTATTCGTTATGTTACAGCAGCCGCCCAGCTCCAGCGTCTCCAGATTCTTCAGATGCTGGGCAATCCGGCCCAGACTTGTGTCCGTGATCTGTTTGCACAGCGACAAGTCGAGCGTCTTCAGATTGGGCAGATCCACGCTGAAAGCATGGCCCAGATTCATGTCGGCCACATTGAAGCAACCGCTGAGATTGAGGGATGTCAGCGCCGGCACACCCAGTACTAGATCCTTGAGAGAGCGACGCAATGAGAGAATCTGCACCTTCTTAATGCCACGACGGACGAGGCAGTTGAAGAGACTGGGGCTGGAGCGCTTCAGATGCAACTTGGCCTCAACACCTTTCCACACGCTCTTCGCATAGGCGGCATCTCGCCACGCGTTGCACACCTGCGCCGCTCGACCCAAGTCCCGGACGGGCAGATGCTCAAAGATTTGCTCGAGCAGCTCGGGGAACAGATTACTGATGTGGGTGCCTTCGATGGGTGGCGGACTTGCCGGCGTCGCCGCCCTATGCTGATGATGGTGATGATGATGATGATGATGCTGGGCATGTGCTGCGGCTGCGGCGGCTGCTGCTGCTGCTGCGGCCGCTGCTGCTGCTGCCGCATGCTGCAAGTAAAGTGCGGGCGGCAATGTTTGCAACTGCGGCCGATGATGCAGCGCATAGGGGGTGAAGCGCAGCAGGTGGTGGGCACTGTTGCGTGTCAGGCCGGGCAGCTCAGTCTGTTGATACAGCTCATCCATATTCCATGTGGCAGCCGCCGAGGAGCATGCGGCTGCTGCAGCTGCTGCTGCTACTGTTGCACCACCTCCACCACCAGTCCCTACTCCATTGCTGCCACCGCCACCATGATAGTTGTTTAATGCGGCAGCCGTTTGCAGCGATATCGTTGTCTGATGATGGAACGGCAACAGCTCCGTATTGGTGGCCATTCTGTCCAGCTTATTGCTGCTTGTGTGTGTGTGTGTGTTATTTGTTATTATTTCGCCTGCGCGTTACTTTAAAACACACTTTTTTTTGGTTGAGACACTTTTTTTTATTTATTTTATGTTTTATGTGCGTTGTCGCATTTTGCCAGAGACTGTTTATATCTAATGGGGGATTTTGCACTTGCAGTAGTAGGACTAGATCGTTGTTGGAGCACTGCACATTGACTTTTGTCCACAAATTGTTGTATATATGGATATTGGATATTGTATTCACTTGGGTACTACGAACGAGCTTCAGAAATTGAGAAAACCGGACCGGAGCGAGTTAAGCCGCGAGACGTCCGAACAGTTCGATGGCGTTAAACAGAATGAGACACTCAGCGACAGAGCGACAAATTAAATGAGCGCCGCTCACTCGAGCGCTCACTCACCAAACCAACACACACACACACTAACTCACATGCGACAGCAATGGCTGGCAGCTAAATTCAGCAATAGTCAAGCAGGTAAATGCAAGCGCTCTCTCTCTCTCTCTCTCTGTTTCTCTCTCGTGGTCTGTCTTTCATTTTATCTGGCACTCTCTCTCAATTGGTGTTTGGGCGCTGAGTCAATTTTAGCTTTTTTAACATCAGTTTTTGGCTTGTCTTTTTAAATGATTTCTTTTCGTAGAAAACAATATTGAAAAGTTTAAGTTTCCTTAATAACTGAGTGTTTTTTTTATATTTTATTTGCGCCATTGCTTTTAGCACTAAAATGTTGTATTTACTTGAAATGCAAGATAGAATAAAATTAGTATACAATTTTCTTGTATAATAAATTATAAATACCAACATATTTGAAATTCAAGCGAGAAGAAAATAAATAAATAGTCTTGTATATTTATTATTTTTGCCTTTTCTTTTGACATTTGTTTTTTGTAAGATACATTTTATAAGAGAAGAGCAAATAAAACTTTTAGTTGCGTTTCCAAACACTCTCAACACACATGCGACGCGTAAATTTATGTTTTAAATTAAATTTAAATAACGCATAAATTTCTAACGTAGAACGAAACATTTAAATATGAATATTTTAGCAAAATCCTTTATTTGAAGAAGCTGTTTAAAAAGCACAGACAACTTATAGCCTTTTATTTTGAAGCTGTCAGCTAAATGATTTTTAAATTTAAGCACTTTAACTTCTTACAAAATCAACTTTATGTACAAGTTTTATAGTTAGTTAAATATACTTTGTGCCAAAAAAAAAAATCAAAATTATAATAAAACTCCGACGCATTGATTGTTGCATTCCGAGCAGGTACCTGTCTTGCCTCTTGCCTCTGCTGTATCTGTATCTTTATCTGCGCATGTGTGCGAGTGTGTGTGTGTATGTGTGTGTATCTGCGATCGTTTCATGTTGTTGCTTGCCCAGCTACCTGCACGACGCACAACAATCCCGGTTTCCAAGAAAATATTAACGATATCTTCCAAAAACGTTGCCGCACACAAATGCTAAAGCAAACGCTGTGGCAATGTGGCAGCTCGAGTTGCAGAGAGCTGGAAACCCGCTGGGATGCACAAAAGCCGAGCCACAATAGCGGGCCACGCATTGTTATTGATACTAGGAAAGCAATGCATACACACACACAGCACACACACACACTCGCACACACATGTTGGATAAAACTGCAGTCGCAGACCCTTAAAAAAGGGAAAAGGAAAAACGCCGACGTCTTAAAAAAAATAAAGAAGAAAAGGGACTGACTGAGCATTGGGAAAATCTGCGTCGCTACCTGCTGCAACAGACACCCGCATAGAGAGGCATGCACCCTCGAGTGGATCGGTTTGCCTGCTCAACGGTAAAAGGAAAATGCCTACGCTGATTTTCCAGACACGGCCAACTGTTCCAGCATCAGCCTCGTACAGTCACTGGGCAGTATTATTATTATTGGTATTATTAATATTGGTATTGGTGTTAGTATCCTTGCAGAGAACAAGGCGTGCGGAGGAAGATTGCTTTCCTTCCATCTTTCGCTCTACCTGTCAAACCGGTTGGCGCAAAAAAAGGGCCAGGGCCAGGGCGAATCTCTGTGCTTGGACTTGGACATGAATGTGTCAAGGCGTCTCGACTGCCAAATGAAAGAGACAGAGAGAAAAAAAATATATATACGAAAAATAATCTGTTCGCTGGAACTCGCATCGCTGGCAGCACTCGCTCAGTATCTGTATCTGTATCTGGCTGAAAAAGAAATATAGTGCGGCAGATAATAATCGATTGGTTTTTGGCTGCCTCTTTGTGCGTTTCGCACACACTATGATCATCATTAGCTGCTGATGCAGCCAACGCAGGTAGCATCGGAAAAGGTGCAACACGCAGACGATTGTTGAAGACGCAATAGAGACCGAACATCCAACATGCAACGTTCAACATTCAACATTCAACATTCGCTGTGGGCGACGAGCCGAGGGGAGCCCACGCAACAAGTGCAAGTCAGGCGACCGCGACCCCATTTGCCAACTCTCTTCGGGGCAAGCCCAGTAACTGGTAACCACAAGATACACACACACACACACACACATACACACACATACACATACCTGTACTTGTTCTTGTCACTTATCTGTATATTATTATAGTACGTTACGCCGTCAAGTTGCTTGATTACGTACGGAAATTGCTTTATCGGCAGAGTTTTACAGATCATCAATTCCGAAAAATGTAGAAGTTTTTTTTGTTTTTCTTAGGCGTTAATTTCAAGTAGTGTCAGTCCAAAAGATGATCAGCCAATGTATATTGAGATCGATTCTTTAATACGACAATCTTTAATTGCTGGAATTCACAATCTGTAATAAGCCGTAATTATTGTATTATTTTGTAGTTTAATTGTTAAGCAAGTTGTGCCTGGTTTAAGCAAACGTATTCCAAAATCTACTGCGGGATCATCAAACAAAGTAGCCGCTATTCTGTCGACTAATTGATGTAATCGAAATCTGGCTTCAATTTGTATTTGTTTCTACCCGCATATGTGGAGCATCGACTGCAACAGCCCTAAGGGTTAGTCGAGTTTGATAACAAATTGTGGCACATAATGACTGTATCGGATCGCATCCAGATGCAAGTTAATGGCTTTCGAGTATGCGAAGAGAAATCTAATGAAGAAGCCCAGTTTCAGAGGGTTTACTATGATCAATCAGCAGCCATGGATTTAAGTTTTGAAAAATGTCCACTTGTGACTTGGAATCTATTTCAAAAGTCCGCAGCTACTTTCAGTCTTGCCTTAAGTAAGTAAGCCATAAGAGGTTGTTATTAAGAATTGCAGGACTGAACACTTGCCCAGTTTTTAGAAACACTTGGAAAACTGACACCACATCCAGGCCGACAGTTTCAGTGCTCAGCTCAAGGGCCAAGTTCCGCAGCTCAATGGCATTTCTGGCGAAAAAAGACGGAGCTGTCGGATTGGGCAAATCCTTAAAGAACGATTGAGGTCTGCAAAAATATTAGTTGGAAAATGTCACGCTGCCAAATGCAATCAGTTCTTCAAATCTCCAAATGGGCGTCAACTTGGCACCAAAGATGTGAAGCTGTTAAAAAGTGTCCTGAAAACTCCTCTTATCGAATCCGAGATCTAATGTGCTAAATAAATATAAAAAAAAAGAAAAGTAGGCAATGAAAACTTGAATTTTCATTGGAATAGTAATAGTCTCGATTTATCCACATACATATATGTAAAATGTTCCTTTATTGTTTATGTAATTTAAAGTCTATACGTATATATATGTATACATATATATATATATTTATATTATATGTTGTAAGTAGATTTATGTCAGTTTTTTGTTGTTTTGAAAAATTTCGTTTACATATGGCAGACTATGCACTAAAAATTAATATTGTTTATAGTTTAAATCTTAAAATTCGTTTACGCTATGACTTTAAAATACTCGTATGTACGTAGTTAATAACTAGTTGCTAATTATTATTAAAAACCCAAAAACCCAACTAGGCTTCATAACGGCTACGGAAGAGTAGTGCAACACGAGCTAGTTGGTTTTTTTTTAAATTATTTATATATATGTATGTATATAGTATGTATTGTATGGCAGGGGGGCATAAATATGTTGCGTTGTGTAGTGTAGTGTATATGACTTTATATATGTATGTTTGTTTGTATGTATTGTATGTACATGCATGAGCACCTCATCGATCTAGGGATATGGGGTGTATGCAAGGATGTGGTTTGGGTATTTATGCTAAAAGCATTCTTTTGATTTGTTTTTATTTGATACATGCGCGATTCTATGTGCTATATGCTATATATTATTATTATTATAAGTATTATTATTATTATTGTATTATGTTATGTTATGCTATGTATGCGTAGTATTGTTTCGTTACTTTTTAAACATTGCATTTTCGTTGAATTTAGTCCAAATGGATATTCGTATAGTCGTCAATCATCGGAGCCGCACACTTTATCTAATAACCCATTTCGGGAACTTGAGAATCCAAACACGATTCGAAGTGTGCGACTTTTTCGACGTTTCACTGGTATTCTTTAGATTTATTTATTTATTTTTGTTTTTTGGGATGATGATATATTTTGCATTTCTAATGTCGTACGTGCCTAAGTTCTAAATTATGCTAGGTTTGTTCTTAAAACACCCAAAAATTTCGTTAATGTGCGGTTCGTTTTCCAACAAATGTTTCTCGTTGCTTGGAAAAAAGTGAAAAAAGAACATAAAACCAAACTAAAATAATAATGATAATAATAATAATTATTAAAATACTTTAATGGGGTTATATATATCACAGGTACATTTTAGACTTTTTTCAAATGCAAGCTTGTAAAAATGTATGTACGTTATGGAGAGCCCCACACAAAGGCGCACGGATGGAGGGAAGAGAGATTTGGGTTTGGGTTTGTCTTCAGGGGTTAAAGATCGGACAAGCGCCTTGAGTGTGTGTGCGAGTGGGTGTGGGGGGCATGAAGTTGGCTTCGATGGCACCGAAGTGTTGGCATTAGCTACTTATGCATAAGCTGCCTGTTAAAGTATAAAGTAGTAATTATAGTTTAAGAGTTTACTAAGCACTAGATCAAGTCATTATCTATGAAGTATTACTGTGATTCGGTTTTAGTTTAAGTATTTTTTGTTTGTTTTTGTATCGTTTAAAGTTTTCATTTTATAGAAAAGCACTAACCATTAAACATTGCAACTGCCGTTTCATTGTTCTCAACCAACCTCAACTGTGTCATCGTCTTTAAGTTTAACATCCTTTCGTTATTCATTTTTTTTCAATTTTCAATTTTCATTTTTCCTTTATAGTTGTTTGTATGTAAATGCAAATTCAGGGAACATAGGGCGATAAATGCTCGATTGTGATCGTAGATATGAAAGAGTTGTGAGTACATGTTACTAACGCTATTCAAGCCTATGACTAGGTGGCCAGCCAATTTAGCCAAACAATCAATGTATCAATGCATACATCATTTTGTATCTAACTAACTATGCAGTTATCAAAAGTGGTAGTTATGTAATTTATTATGTACTTGCTATGGCCTGACTGTTCTCCATTTGAGTTCGATCGTTCGTACGTATTTCGTGTTTAGTAGTTTATCATTTATCATTTATCATTTTTAGTTTATCATTTTTTGTTTTTCTTTTGTTGAAAGCATTTCATACAGCATTCACTTCTTAAGTACGTTAAGCCGGGCTGAGCTTTATATCAAGATTTATGTAGTTTCTGTTTAATATCTATTGCCCGCACAATTGTCTCGAATGAGTTAAGTTGCTAAATACGAGTCGTGCACCTTGATTGTAGTTGCGGCTGCTGCTGCTGCTGCTGTTGAGTGAGTGTGTACGTATTCGGTTTTGTGGTGCGCAGCACAGTGGTTCTAGTAACATGTCTATAAAGTGCTAAGTTCGATATGAATGAAATGTTACGACTAGATGCTATATTTAATATTACGCAAGATCCAATTGGGATGGGGTTCTTCTACTCCCAATCTATTATGCCGGCAACCAGTTTAAGTGTGTTTAGCAGTCATGGGGCGAGCTGACGCTACGACGGGATCGCCAGCCTCGGCATACAGGCAGGAGCCCTCGCTGCAGGAGCAGGTGTCGCCCTCCCGGGAGCTGTTGCAGCAGTCGCTTGTGTAGTTGCGCTGATGCAGCTCATAGCCCGACATCATGTTCTCGTTCTCACTCTCAGCACAGGAATTCTGTTGCTGCTGCTGCTGTTGGGCGTGATGTGCTCCTGCTCCTCGTCGCTGGCCGGAGCGTTTGCTGCTGCTCTGCTCAGCGCTGCTGTCCGAATGGAGCTGCTGCTGCTGTCTCTTGCTGTGTCCGTGGGAGGCGCGTGAGTTGTCCGAGCACTCGGAGGAGCACTGATAGATTTGATGATTGGAAGCAGTCGGCTGCATCTGGCTGCCGTGAGCATGTACGGGCTGATACCAGCCCTCCGCTGGCGGTGGCAACGGTGGCGGTGGCTGCATGGGCGAGGCGAGCGCATCACAGCTGTTGCAGGCTCGGTGATTGTTGCCACAGCGTGTCGCATTCAAGCCAGCCTGATACTCGCTGACGGCATGCCGTTGTGTGGGATAGTGGATATGTATGTTGCCGGCACCGGCGCTGGGTGTAGTGGCAAAATAGGGCGGCAATGGCGGCGGATGTTGGCTGGTGGGCGTGATCTGATACCGATTCTGTGTGCCGCCAACGGTACTCAACGGATTGCTATACAGATTCTCCTGGGGACAACCGACGGCGCACTGCGGCGAAACGCCCCAAGCAGAGAAGCCGCCCGACGAGCTGCTGTGTATGGAAGCATTTAGAATGCTGCCGGGTGAAAAAAATGAGTTAGGAATTGATTTATCTATTTCTGCTTCAGCTGTGCATCTCACCTTTGATTGGTGGATATACCAGAGCCGGCGCTCTTAGAGCTCTTGCGCGAGGATTCAGGTGAGCCCTGCGCATAACCATAGTTCGAGGATAGCGGCGGCGGATGCTCCGGTGGTGGTGGCAAGAACTCCGACCAGTTAATCGTTTCCGTAGTATATTGCAGATAGTTGGACTTATTACTAGCAGCGGCCGCTGCAGCAGCCGCAGCAGCAGCAGCTGCCGCACCTTGAGCTGTAAATGCATCCGCGTAGGGTGAATGTGTGCCCGAATCCTTGTCAGCGCTCAGCGAAGTGGCCTTGGTGCAGGTCTCGCTGGACGAGGTGCCAATTATCATGGTCGTGGCATACGGCGTGGGATTGTCGGGACTCTAAAGTGGTAAGTGAAACGCGGTTAGTTGAAAACTTAGAAATGAGTTCGGATCGAACGCACCTTGCGACAATTGTAGAAGGTGGTTAAATTGCGGGTGTCGACCTCGGCGTAGTCGGTGCCGCCATCGGAGTTGTTATAGTTTGACTGGCTGCTGTTCACATGCGAAAGCAGCTTCGATTCGCTCAGTCCCGAGTCCTTGTCAGTGTCTGTGGTTCGCCAGCCGCGATCAATCCACAGGCTCTCCTTGCTGTTGATGTTGAGTGCGGTTATCTCATTGGCACTCACAACTACGGAGGGGGAGAGACAGCAATAATGTTATAAAAAGTGTGAGCTCAAGTTGAAGCCATCACTCACCACTCAAATGGCCCAGCTCCTTGGTCATTTGATGACGGCGCTTAAAGTAAACCATGGCCGTTGCTGTGGACACCACCACAACAAGGAGTACAATAATAACCAGTCCCATCACCCAGGTGCCATGAGCAAAGCCTGTTGTCTTGCGATGGGTTGTTGGATTCGAGTTGTTGGGCTCCGTATTGACCATGTCGTTGGTGTGATACGTGAAATCGTTGCCAGACTCATGCCGGCCATCGTGTGTACCGCTGGGATGTGCACGAGGCGGATGCACATGATAAGTGGGATCCATATACAAGGATTTCTAAAGAGAGCAAAATATTTAACGGATGCAGTCACTCAACAAGAAAATGTCCACACTTACGGGCTTGGAGTAGGGTCCGTCGCCGGCCTTGGTGAAGGCATTGAGGCGCACGCTGTAGACGGCTGTGGTGGTCAGGTTGTTGAGCAGCACCGATGTAGTCGTCGCATTGAGCGTCATATTGGCCAGCACTTTCATTGTATTGCCAGCACTGACCTCAATCTTGTAGCCATACAGATTACCATTGTGGTGCTGAGGCGGCGGCGGCGTCCAGCGCACCCAACCAGCAGTTAAATTGTACATGCCAATTTGTATGTTATCCGGCGGTGCAGAGGGCACTAAACAAAACACACAGATTAACCAAAGGAACTACAATTGATATAAAGTTGGTGTTGTTGCTGCTTACCATCCTCATAGGTCGTGGCTATCTTGGAGTTGCTCGGCTGCCCCTCGATGGTCTCGTAGAAGGGCGTCAAAAAGAATTCGTATTTCGTGTACTTGCGCAGATTGCCAACCACATGCGACTCCACGGAGGCATCCAGCACAGTGATGACATTATATAGTGTGGAATGGGAGCTGTAATCTCGATATCGTATATGCAGACCCTGTGGAAAACATACAGATTAGTTTGCGTTGTTAATTTGAGTTGCTCGCGAACTGACCTCAACAAATTTTTCATTGTCGCTGACATGAAGCATCCAATCCAAGCGAACGGCGCTGGCATTTACGGCTGAGGCATCTATTAGTTCCACAACCTGAACACAAGTTTAATCTTTAGTTAGTTTCTCAAAGTAAACCCTCTGACCATATGCTCCTTACCTTGCCCGTTAGCAGAGTACGAGCTGATGATAGCTCATTAGACGGTGGCATATCAAAATCCTCACCCAGCGTCTTAATGGCATTCGATAGACCCGAGGGCACAGAAACGCCTTGCGTATTCTCTGCGCGCACCAGGAAAACATACGACGTAGCAGATGTCAAGTCTGAGATCTGTGAGGAAAGAATTTAAAATTAGTACAATATATCTAATAGAAGAAAAGTAGAACTACTTACTGTTACTTGAGTATCGGGCACACGATGAGCAGCCACAATCCAACCCGTCTGAAGATCGGGACTAAAATACTCCACAGCATAGCTACAAAAATGTTATTGATTATTGATTAATTTATATATTAAATATTATTTATCCAAGAAAGACAAAACGGAAACTTTTGGTAAATCGTTCATATAAAACAACTTTTTAAAGATATTATTGAAGGCTTAAAATATCTATCGTTAAATATCGCTATCAACAAAATAAATATCTTTACAGATCTTTTAGGAATTTTCCATTTAGCAAGCAAACCTAGTTCCTTGAAGCAATCTAATTTAACCTTATTGGAGAGCTTACAATATTATTTAACAAAACTTTAAAGTAGTTCAATGTTTAAAATATTAATATTTGATTAAGAAGAAAACTTTTGCTTACCCAATTATTGGACCGATAGCTCCGGGTTTCTCTTGACTCTTAGCCCAGCGTAGTGATATACTTGTGCGAGTCACGTTGATCACTTTGGGCGTGCCGGGTGGTGCTGGATACGTGCTGGGATCTGCAATGCGATGCAGCGTTGCCGAGCTGCTCTTCTCCACCTGTATTAAAATTCGAGTATTATCAGAGTGAAAACAACAAGAGTCACAAGACGACAAACTAACCATTAAAGCAGCTGACCACGACGATTCGCCACGTTCCGAGGAAGCTGTGCACGTATATAGACCAGAATCGCTCAATTGGAGATCTGTAATTTTTCCAGCAGTGGTTTTATAATCAATATTTAAGTACAGATAAGTTAAACCATACCATCAATCCTGAGGGAGCTGCCCTGAACGATGCTGTGGCGACTGCTCGTTTGCACAGCATAACCATCGTGGAACCATTTGACTCGGGGCGTGGGATTTCCTGTGGCGCGACATGGCATCGTGGCCACCGAGCCTTTGGGCAGTGTTTGATTTGTGGGTCCAATCTGTATGAGGGGCGGCGGGCGCTCATCGACTGAGCTGACCTGCAGAAAGATGCGCACGGTGGAGGAGTCGACCACACTGAAAGCGGAGCACACATAGAAGCCCTCGTCCTCCTGCTGCACATCGTTGATCTGCAGAGTGCCCTCGGCTGAGATATGCTGGCGTCCGTGCGAGGTATTTGGAAACATGAGCGTGGACACGCCCTCTTTGGTCCAGAAAACAGATGGCGGCGGATTGCCAGTGGCGACGCAAGGCAGCTGCACTTGGCCATTGAGTCCGATTTTCTTGTTGGTTGGCTTCTTGGAGAAATTGGGTGGAGCTGAGATAAAATAAACCAAGGTTAGAGGATTGGATGAACATTTCGGTGAGTGGTCATCGCTTACCGTGCACGGTGAGGGTGGCTCTGGCGCTTATCTGACCCACATTGTTGTGTGCCTCGCAGACGTAAGTGCCCTCATCGTTGGGCGTTATGTTGGTCAGCTCGAGACTCTTCTCGTCGTGCAGGATGCGGGCTCGTGAGACGGGTATATTGCCCTCCTCCTTCTTCCAGAGCACCTTTGGCGGCGGATCACCGCCAACGGAGCAGTGAAACGTAGCCGTCTGTCCATAGACCATTGTCAGATCTTTGGGCTCCTTCATGAAATACGGCTTTATCTGGACAATCAGCTTGGCATAGCTGGACTCGCGTGAGCCCAACAGATTCTGTGCAATGCACTTGTAGTTGCCCTCATCGATCGGTTCCACATTGCTGATCAGCAGATTGCCGCCATCCACAATGCGTACACGCGAACTGGTGCCAAAAGGCTTCGAGCTGAGATCATCTAGTGGCACGCCATTCTAAAGGAGCCAGAGATAAACACAATAAGAAAAAAACAACGAAAAATGTTGAAAATTGGGCACAATTATTGCACAAGATTTGCGTTTAGCTTGCCTTCATCCAGATAATGGTCGGCTCTGGTATGCCTTTGGGCGGCCCACACTCGAGCAGCGCCGTCTCGCCTTTGGCCACGCGTGTGTCTTTTGGCTCCACGCGAAAATCGTCGCGCAAAACTGCAAGTAAGAGGTGTCAGACATGCTCCAAGAAAAACATATGCGCCAAAGGTGTGGGTTAACAAGTTGTTTGTTGTTTGGCTTACCAGCGATTTGGAGCGAGGCATGCCGACTGACTGCTTTGCCCACGTGGTTTTTGGCCACACACCAGTACTCGCCGCCGTCCTGCTCCTTCTTGCTCTGCATGGTGCGATAGAAGAATAGAGCGCCATCCTTGAACAGCACTCGATGCGATTTCTTCTCATTTGTATTGACCAGTTCGCCATCCTGCAGAGACCAGACATGGTCAACATCCAGTAAATTAACAAAACTTGCATTCACATCACACATACCTTAAACCATTCAATGGTCGGCTCCGGTTTACCCTCCACCTTGCAATTGAGTGTGGCAGGCTCATTTTTCTTCACCACCAGATCCGTGGGATGCTCGATGATGCGTGGCGATTGATATTGCGCTGTGGAGGATTATGGAAGATACTCAAACGCATAAAGTCGATGCTTTTGTTTTTTGATTATGGGCTGAATGGGTTTACCTTTGGCTGCTGGCAGCGCTGCCAGTGCGATGGCGAACAGCAGTAGAAACTGCAGCCGGGGCATATTGTTTATGTTTGATGCTGGATGATGATAGTTAGTGCTCCAGATGTGTCGATATCGATGTGGTGGATTTATATACATGTAGATGTATATTATTATTTTATTTTTTGGGTAATATTTATATTGCGCAGTTGTGAGTGGTGGCAATCATTTTTAGCGATTTCTTGGCTAATGCACAAATGGAAATGGTCAAAAAATGTGAAAGCTGTTAGTCAATAAGAAGCTTTAATGATACACACATATAATAAATATATACATATATCTAAAGTGGTTGCTCGTCACTAGAAATTCCAGACAACATCTCCAGTCGTAAATCGTGTAAAATATTCAAGCACCGCATAAAATTGGTTTTAATTATGATCTCTAAGGAAACAACAAGCACTTCTAGCAACAAGACCAATTTACCAACTGGAATAAAGTCTGATTCTAGCCTTCGAGCGACCAGCATTTTATGTGTATTGTTTTGTTTTGCTTTGCTTAGTTTTGCGTAGGAGGTGTGGCATTATTATTTGAATACAAAGAGTTTGCCTGATGCAAAAAAGAATGAGACGTACAAACCTTTTTTCAGTCAGTCGTTGTTTGTCCGCTGCTTGGTTTTATGTTTATCTTTAGTCAAGCATTGAACACATTTCTGAAAATTATTCTTGGGCTGCTCCAGTTATTGCAGTCACATTTCCATGCCAGACACGGATTCAAATCGAAGGCGACAATGACGACACATGCAGCACATTCATGGATAGATAAGCAGCAGTGCACTGGCGAGCAGCGGAACAACACTACACCACCACTAGAGTTATATACATATGCACTTATGTGATTCGTGTGTGTCTTTGCTTTTCCATTAATTTTTTTTTTTTTTTATTTCTGTATTTATCTCTCTTTATGTTTATCTCGAGCAACGAGCGCCTACGGCGACGGCGTGCCCCACAAAAAAAAATAAAAATAAAATAAAATTTACAATCCAAATGCAGCGCCGCAGAGTTTTTGATTTGATGGGTTTTTTTCTTTCTTTATTTTCGTTTCTCACACTTTCTTTCCAATGATTTCGTATCTTTTAATTCTGAATTTGTTTTTTTGTGTGTATGTCTTTTATTTATTCGTTGTTTTATTAATCACAAATACTAAAACTGAAACTGAAACGAATCAGCGTTTGTCGTCTCTCGTTTTGCCTGTTGTTTTTGCCCTTTTGGTCTTATGTACATATTTCGTTTGCGTTTTCGGGGTTGTTTCTCTTTCTCAGCCTCATTTCCGCATTTTCCGAATGAAATTTCTTTTTGGTAATTTTACAAGAACAAGAATACGCTCCTGCTGTTCACCGTTCACCGTTCCCTTGTCCGATCCCGTTCCAACTGCCAGCCTGCTGCTGCTGCTGCTACTGGCTTGTTGTTGTATCTATAACAGTGCGTAGCGTACACATACACAAGCACACACACACACTTACACTTTTGATTCGGTAGATACACAGATATACGGATGTAAAAAACACATCCGATTTTTACACCCCAAAATGCGGGCTGAATTTTGATTGCTATTCACTTGTACATGGCTTTTAATTTGTGCACTTGACTAAGCAGCACTTGCAGTCAACTTTTATTAATTAATCCCGAACTATTCTTTGTTTAATTTAATTTCTGTGTAAGCGACTATTGGACGTGGGTTGTGTCTATGGAAAACTGCGAAACAATGTGGACTTGGAACATGCAACTGAGCCACTATGAAAAACATACCAACAAATAAATACTAAAACAACGACTTTTGACTATCTGGCAGCGCTATGCCATATTACGTAGTCTGGCCACATCAGACACAACCGCTAAAATTTCAAATTGAAATCGATTGCACTTTTATTGTGTTTATACTATGATACCGAAGGTAAAGTAGTTTATTGGGTTTGTGCAATGTCCGTCATGCTGTTTGTCCGTCCGTACGTCTTTCCGTCTGGATGAACTCAACTTTTTTCGACACCCTTAGAGAAAGAGCCTTAGAACATTTACTTGAAAGTGCTCCGAATAACTAAACTGTCAAGATAGGAGTCCTACGTCCACTAGGAAATTAGAAAATCGATATTCGCAAATCGATAAAGCCACATATCTTCCACAATTTTATGGATACAGTCACCAATTTCGGTTGGCAGGTTGTTGGCGATATCCTTCAGAGATCGGCATATGACACGCCCACCTTTATTTGTTACTGTGCAGTCAAATTTTGATTAAATTAGTTCTAAAATAAATTCGAAAATTGTGTATTTATTTTGTTGTTACAATGGGAAAACTACAAATGCCTTCTGGTCTCAATCTTGGCCAACTGCGGCTTGCCTTTCAGTAGATTATGCGAGCGCACCACATTCGAGATGCTTGCCTCACAGGTGGGCACATGACTACCAATGGGACGGGGAAGGGGTCGCCGTCCCCCGTCCCACGTCGTTGCCATCGCACTCTTTACCTGCTTCGGCTGCAGGCGCAGTTGCGTGACGCGATCAACGGACATGCTGCGTGGTCTCTTGGCCAGATAGTCGTGTATGTGGCTGTTGGAGCCATTGCTGATGTTCAAATTGATGAGATACTCCTGCAAATCGGCCTTGAGCCGTTCATTGGCCGCCTCCAGATTGCGTTTCTGCTGCTTCAAGCAGGCCACATCCACAGCGACGTTATTGACACGCCGCCAAAATGTTTCCATTTGGGGCAAGGCGGCAACTTCCTCCTAAAAAGAGCAATCTTTAACTGCGTCTTTCTACTTCTGAGGATTCAATTTCCACTTACCTTTAGCGGATCGTTGACTGCATCAGCGGCATCAGTCGGCGATTGGAGCTCTCGAATCTCGATGATCTCGCGTGAGAGTTGCGGCAGTTGAAACAGCTTTTCGCGCTGAGTTTCCATTTTGGAGCAAATGCGCGACAGTTGGATTAAAGTTTCGCCCTGGGTCAGATGACCCTTGAGTGTCTAAGAGAAGGGGTTTTTATTTATGGTCTTAGCTTGTGTGTTGTGTTTACCCACCTCAATGGCCTCATAGCTCTCCACGGACATTTGCTTGAAGAGCTTGTGCTCATGCTCCAGCTCCTTGTCGACGCAGTTGCGCAGTTCCCGCAATCTTTCTGTGAGCTGCTGTTTAATGCTCTGCCTGTGCTGCAGCTGTGCCTCCTGTTTGATCTGCTGCTCCTCGGCGAGCAGTCGAAGATTGGACAGTTGCTCAATCAGATGCTCGATCTCGTAGCTCTGCTGGCTGATCTGTTGAGCGCTCTCCTCGTCGCGCTGCTTCAGATCCACATACTCGGCGTAGAAGCCCTCAATGTGCTTGCCATAGCCAGCCAACACTGATTGATAGTCTTGCCACAGTGCCTCCAGTTTGCCCTCACCCCTGCCCGTAATGTTTTCCAGTTTCAATTGCATCTGAATAATTGGCACATTTGTAAAATTGCAATCAGCTAATGTCGCCATTGTGTGCCAGTCAGTCAGGCAGTTAGTCAGGCGGCCATTAGTTTGTCAGCTGTCAGTTGGAGTTGGCTATAAAAGGGCTTGGAGTTGGGTGCTGTCCAACAGTTGTCAAGATGCATCTACTGCTGCTCATCTTACTTGGGCTTTTTGCCGGATTGAATAGCTTAAGGTGCCGCTCCCAGGATGGCGCCAGCGATGCCGACCTCAAAAGGATCGTCCGAAGTTGCATGCAACGCAGCAGCAGTAGCAGTAGCAACAACAACAATAATCAGGATGACAACGACAGACTTTATGGCAATACCAGATACAATTTCGATAGCTCCTATAATGGCCAGGACTACGGGCAAGGACAAGGACAAGGACAAGGACAGGGTCAGGGTCAACGTCAGCAGCAGCAATCCTATGATAATCGCTGGCAGCGCAGCTTGAAGCAATCGGACAACAACAGCAACAACAACAACAATAATAATAACAACAACAAGGCGAACAACACGTCCGAAATGGGCTCCTGTGTGGCACAGTGTTTCTTCGAGGAGATGAACATGGCAAGTACAGTACTTAAAATTCCACTTAAACAATTTACTCCAAGTTAGGAAATTAGAATTGGGAATTTCAGGAATTTTTCAATCAATTTCAACTCTTTCAATTGTCGCAGGTGGATGGAAATGGGCAGCCGGATCGACGCAAGGTTAGCTATTTGCTGACGAAGGATCTGCGTGATCGGGAGCTGCGCAATTTCTACATGGATACGGTGCAGCAATGCTTTCGCTATCTGGAGCAGTCGCGCTACGGCAACAACAACAACAACAACAACAAATGTGCCCAGGCCAGGGAGCTAATCAAATGCATGTCGGAATATGCCAAGGCGCAGTGTGACGATTGGGAGGAGAATGGCAATGTGCTCTTCAATTGACTATCGATGATAATCAGTAACTTACGCCGCTCTTCAGATCCTCGACACGGTCGAGATAACGCTCATGATTGTCCTTGACCTGCTTATCTTTAGTCTCCTCCAGCTGATAGAAAACGCACTCGAGTTGCTGCTGTTGCTCCGACTGCATGCTCCTAAATATATTTGAGTCCTTCTCCCATTCCCTGAGCACCGCCTGCTTATCGTCCTCATAGATGCACCGGAAGAACTCTATGCGGCTCCGGTGAATGCCTGGTTATATAGGGTTTCTCATATAACATTTGAAATTGGAATAAATATTGTCATAGTTTAGCTCACCAATGATTCTATCAATGTTCTCCATGTGCGATTGCTGCAGATTTGCGTACATATCCTCCGTGGAATTAATGTCGCCAATGAGACGCTGTATGACCTGATCCTTCCGCTTCAGCGCCTCCTTGAAGAACAGCTCCACATCGACGATTTCACTACGCAAGTCCTGTATCTTCACCTGACGCAATATCGAGCGCCATTCCTGATTGATCTTGGCCATGTTCAAGCGGCAAAACGCATCCTCTCGCTTCAGTTTGTTCTGTCAATGGAAATGTGGCCGATGTTAGAGGGCGATTGTTAGGGTATCTATTTGGTCTGTATACCTTCATGTAGAGCGCAATGAGTTGCATTTTGCGACGCCTCGTTTCCTCCTCCATGTCGGCACGCATCTGCAAATATCGGGCACGCTCCTCCTCTGACATTTTGGCCAGCTTATTGCCCTTTCCCTTGCCCTTTTTGCCCATTTTTAAGTGCTTTTCGTCTTGTTTAGATTGATTGGAACCGTTATTGGAGCAAGTCGCTTATCAAATTTCAAAGGCCAGCAGTCGACTAATTAAGCGAACAACTTGCAAAATCAACAAAAAAAAAAACATCATGAAACCATCAACAACCCGTTTTGGCAGCTGCTATGACAACCCTTGGCTCAAACACCAACCCCTACCTCTTCCCCCCGGCCATGCACATAGGCAATTGCGTTTTGGTTGCTAGGCTTGGCCAATCATTTGAAGCGGCATTAATTTAAATTAACGTCTGTCCATTTCAAGGCCCATTATTATGCGATAAAATTGAGTTGGGTTATGACCAGGTCTAAACTCTGGCACCTATAAAATGGGCGGTGGCAAAACTTCATGCGATAGTTGTCAACATGAAGGCTCTGATTGTGATTGGTTTCACGATTTTCATCCAGCTGCTACTGGTGAGTCAATTATTGACCGACTGACTGACTGACTGTGTGGTGATTTGTGATTGTTGGTAAGAGATGGAAATGATGAATTTTTCACAAAAAAACTCACAGGGCCAACAATCAGTTGGCATCCGTGTGCACTGTCGCCACGTGGAACGGATTCATGAGAATCACATCCATTTCTGCTGCAAGCATCCGGATGGACACAACGAAGTCACTGAGATGTGTGCCAAGCGGACCAACTTTAAGCTGCCCTCCAAGGACGAGGAGGCCATTGAGGACTTAACTGTGGACGAGGTGATGAGCGGCAGTTGTTGGGCCGAGTGCGTTTTTCAGCATTACAAATTTATGGTGAACGGATCGGTGGACATGGAGGCTGTGCGCAGTCACTACAGGACTTTTCACAAGCAGGATCCCGAATACGAAACCGAGATGTTGGTTGCATTCGAAAGATGTCACTCGAACCGTAAGCAATGACTATCAATGACCGATTGGTGTGTGTCTAAGTTAATCTGGGTTATTTGCCACAGGGGAGTCAGCCACCTCCATGTTTCTATCATCGCAACCGGTGCGGACCTTCAGCAGAGCCAAGTTTTGCGATCCGATGCCCAGCATTGTTCTATCCTGTGTGATCCACAACTTCTTCCACAATTGCCCCAGTAATCGTTGGCACAATTCCAGTGAGTGTTTGGAGACATTGGCCTTCGCCAGGAAGTGCAAGGATGTGCTAACTACTATGTAAATGCAGTCAATAAATGATCCGCAAATGCAAATCCAAATCTCAATAAACTAACAGAATAACAGTATTTTCTCTACGAATTGCCAATTTTAATCAAAAAATATCAGAATAGGTAATAAATCTATATTCAGGAAATGCACGCAGAAAAAAAAATAGTATTAAAAAAGATAATGGAAAAATAAAGTGAAAAACTTTAACAGAATAAATCCGATGTAGCCAAAAAAGTAAACTTTAAAATTGACTAAATATGAACTAAAATTGGACAACGATTTCGCTAAAAATTGTTTATTTATTTTTATCAACTAAATTGGAAGAATAAGAAGAAATAAAGATCTGTCAAGCATCGAATTAGATTTGCATAAATTGTAAGCGGTTATTTTTATTATTTGTTTCATAAAACCGTAATTTTTCACAATGTGGCTATGGAATCGTTACAGTTTCGGCTAAACTGCAAAAGATTCTTACATTCCTCGGTTTGGGCCCAGCGATTGGTGGGACAATTGTGGAAGAACTGTCTTATAACACAGGCCATAATCACAGCAGATTTTGGCTCGCAAAAGTGTTTAGTCATGTGCTTGAATAGGGGATTTGACATGAACTTTGATGTATTGTCCTCGACTGGAATGAGTTGGGAGATCGACTTTGATGGGATTATAAAATAATATATTCTTTGATTTACCTTTGCCATGACAATGATCGAAGGCTGCGTACATTTCGCCAACATACTCGGGATCATCGGAGTGCATTTCCTGCAGGGCCTTCCTCACAGCTTCCATGTCCAGATTATCGTTTTTCATGATGTTCAGCTTGTTAAAGACGCACTTGGCAAAACAGGTGCCGGCAATGGCGTGTCCAGCAGTCAGATCCACCATGGATTGTTCGTTTTGACTGAGCAACTTGAAGCCATGCTCCTTGGCGCAGTCGGCAAGGATCTGATTGTGTCCATCGGGATGCCTGCAACAGTAGTGGATGCGATCCTCGTGTATGTTATCGGTCTTATCGCAGTCGATTTGAATAGCGCCGGCGAACTACAAAAGTTATTAAATAGCATTTATTGACAACTACTGCAGAAGCTTACCCAGATGAGATAGCCGAATATTATGGAAATTGTGGAAATCATAATATTCATTTTTGTGCCGTTGACTTTGGGTTAACTTATGACAATTTTGTGGTCCTTATATAGGTGCTTGAATTTTGGTAGCTTTATTACCATAAATGAGGCATCACTGAAATATACAAATAATGTCTTTAAACTAATTGATTCATTTTTGTAACGATTCATTACCCAAGTGTGTCTGTAAAATTAGTCATTAATTTTGTTCACATTTAATTAAGCAAACAAATTGGATTTAATTGCCCCCCAGCAATTGTTTGTCATCTTATAAAGCAGAGTCCCAAATCCAAATCGACTACATTTGGCAGCACAATGTATAAATATATCTACGCTCTGATAACTCTGCTGCTTGGACTCTTGATAGCCACTCAAGTCCTGGCCCAGGATGCTGAAGATCACTCCGTAGAAGCCAACAACCCAAACAGTTTGACTGCAGAGCAGTGTGGCAAGAAGGTGAGCAACTCTGCCCTCCATAGCTATGTAGATAACTGATGAGTAACTATAATGTCCAGCGCAGTGGATGCTGCTCGGAGCTCTATTTGGGTGAAGAGGAATCGCTGACAAAGTGCTTTTCCATGCACTCTGGCAAATTGCCAGCTGAAGGCGATACCGATATGGGCAAGAGCCTCAGGTTTCTATCGGTGGGTTTAAGGATTCGATATATGTATATAGATTATGTAGAAGTTAAGTGGATGCTGTTTTCCAGTGCTTTGTGGAGTGCATTTACAAACAGCGCAAGTACATCGGAAAAAGCGATACGATCAATATGAAAATGGTAAAACTCGATGCGGAGACTCTGTATGCGGATCGACCCAAGGAGCAGGAATATCACGTCAAGATGTTTGACTTCTGTCGTAAGGATGGTAAGGATAATTCCATATGGCATATTAAGTATATTAGAAATATTTATTAAACTCAATTTCTTGCAGCTATTGGCATGTATAATTTGATAAAAGCCAGTCCGGGCGGCAAAGCGATGATGAAGAATGCCTGTCGACCGTTTCTGCTGATGGTATATTTGTGCCAAGCGGAATATCACAAGAAGCATGAGTGCCCCTACTTCCGCTGGGAGGGTGTCGACAAATCGGGCACCAAAGAAATGTGCAGCGAGGCGAGGGCCAAGTGCTATCAAATCGATGGCATTACACTCAACGAGTAGTCTATGAACCCAAATCAAATATATATGTACGATCCATAAATCCAAGCACACCAGAACACAAAATAAAACATATCTCATACACACACACACATTTACACACAAACACGTTACATACACACGCACACATTAAATTTTACACAAATGTCGCTGAGGTACACTGTGCGTAGGGCAATTAAAAATGACATTGATTCGATAGCATCGCTGGTAAATGCGGAGAAAATCAATGGGTTTGGCAACAAACGTCCCAAATATCAGGAGGAGCAGATTTTTAAGCAATACCAGACCCATCGCATGGTCGTTGAGCTCAATGACCCATCGGACAGAACTCTAATAGCCTATGCTGAGTTCCGCAATTATCCAGCAATTGGTCCATTGCCCAGCGACAGCTGGCTCGAGTGGCTGCACAACAAATATTGGTGAGATCGAGCATATATTTTGATATATATATATAAGTATATATGGAGAGCATTAACAGAGCCTGCTTCCACTCAGCATCACATTGAACTTGAGCAGTCTGAATTCGTTGTTCTTCAACTTTTGTCT
Organism: Drosophila mimica; assembly: GCA_037043585.1. Lineage (NCBI taxonomy): Eukaryota > Metazoa > Arthropoda > Insecta > Diptera > Drosophilidae > Drosophila > Drosophila mimica. The sequence continues at coordinate 1,382,560 of JBAMBE010000437.1, forward strand.
GTACCGTTGCGAACATCCTGACGCTCTCCTAGCCTTACTCCAGGAGGTGTTCTACATTGAGAGCCGTGTTTTGTATTTGATTACAGTGAAGACTCCTGTTGTGCGCGACGATAACCGTTATGCCGAGTGTTTTGACGATTTGGAAAAGTATGCCATGGTCTTCTATCCACGCGAGTTTAGCATCACCTCCAATCCGAATACGCAATCCGTTTTTATAACGGATCGCATACGATTGCTGCCTAAGATCACGTATCGCAAGGCTCTGTAAGTTTCCTCAGTCCAGTCTATACCCAAAAGTGACTGCCAACAGTACCACTCTAGCCCCGAGGATAATGATGACATCATTGAGATACACGAATACGAGATGCCCGGGATACGAGAGAAGTGGGGCGACTTCTATATAGCTGAGGAACTGATGCGTACGGATGAGCATGCCAGGAATACGGTGTTTGTTGTTGTGGAACTGCAGAACGAGCGCCAGGAGTCGTATACAGCGGGCTTCATCTGGTTGGATTCCGATGTCGACATACGCTCCTATGTGAGAAACTACGAGTTGGAAACGTTTGGCAATCTTATCAAATACGATAAGAAGAAGCCATTTATTTCGGAACTTATAAGTGTTAAGTGAGTGTTCAGTACTTTTAAATATATTGACAAGAACCTAAAGATTCAATCGGGTCGAATTATGGGACGTCCTTTAAAAATCTCTTGGCATCATTGTTTGAAGATCGCACTTACACTTCTCGCTAAGAAAAGATTTTATCTGCGGATTTTAATAAAAATATTGACCTTACATTAGGCCAGTATGCAATAAACTAGTTTACACTATTCACGTTATTTCAGATCGGTTGAGCCCAAACCTGAGGCATATTTATTCACAGCAGATGCCATGGATGATTTGGATGCAGTAACAATAATTGGTGGCATGCAATTCAATGATAGTGGCATCAGGTAGAGTGTGAATATGTATCCCTAATACCTTTTTCTACTGGCTATATTATCTATAGTGTGGCCAGCTGGGGCAAGTTGCGGGTAAGCTCAAATCGTGGCAATATTGTTGATACGGAAGTGGCCACCAGTCAGGATAAGTTTTATATGCACGAGGATCTGTATCTGAAGTTTGACTTAATATTTGATAGTAAGATTTACAAAAAAAATACCCAATAATCATTAAAACGTGTTCTCATTTCTCAGAGCTAATCATGGTTAGCTACTACATCAATGAGCAGATGAAGAGGATTACCTTATTTTATAATACGAACAGTAAGAATCCGGAGGCGGATCACCTTCAGGCTGCCTCCAATGTGTTTGCCTTGAAGTTCATATGTGTGCACAAGGACTTTCCTCTGGAGCGTCTGTTCGATTGCCTCGCCGCCATGTATTCAGCGTTTCCGGATCGTGACTATTGCATAATGACCATACCGAAGAGTTCCGAATCGCTGCGCAGTCACGGGGAGGCAATGAAATATTTTGTGGCAAGTCACAAAAACAGAACCTATAAAAATACTTTCCTTACTTTTTGCTTACATAGCCAGTGGCGCAGCGTCCCAGCGGGGAAGCCAATTTAGATGATATCTATATAACGCATCGGAGCACTTTTTTTGGGGAAATTTGGTAGATTTCTATTACAGTCAGTGCCATTTTAAGTTTCCTAACTGCTTTCCTGCACAGCATGTATCGCTTGGAGAAGGATGATGTCGACACGATGCTGAACCTGGCCATGAGTGGCTATACATTTTCAGATGTTAAAACTGTCTCGCCGGCTTCTAGTTTTTCCTTCAACCCCAAGGCGGATGCATTCATCAACATTGAGAATGAATTGCGGGTCATAAAACAAATCATCGCCGAAGTGCTGGACAATGGGAGCACCGAATACGATGTGTTCACCATACGCTGTGGCGATTCCAATAAATCGGCCAAAGAAAATACAGCTATTGGATTTGTAATCCTGAGAAAATTTCTCAATCATCACGAGCTGCATTTTCATTATCATCTGCCCAAAAACGATAACCATTTGAAAAATCAACGTGCCGAGATTATATCACTAAAATTGCACCCACTCTTCAACGAAAGCAGCGATGTGATATTTCGAAACCTGGCGGCCAAAACGAACTATTGCGATTTCTATTTTATAGTTGCACGAGTGGTAAAAATATAGAAGTCTATATATACTAAATATTAATAGCGTTATCAAGGTCATCAAAAATTAATCTTTCGATTTATAGAAATATTTATTCAGCAACGATTTGAAATCGATGATGATGGTCATTGAGCCGAATCCCATGAAGAAAATATCTTTCATACCCACCGGAGTACAAACTAGAGAAAGGCATTCCTATAGTGACTTACAGGATCACGATTATTATAATGATGATTTAATTATTTTTCGCCACAAGCTGAGTCCAACCAAATGGTTTGGCATACCCAATAAGCTGGTCATCATTGGCTTCACTCCGGTGGCGAAAGCCTTTCTACGACAACTAGTCTTCCACTGGAATAGCAAGGAGTAAGCTGGCAATTCTTCAACTCTAAAACTTATCACTTCTTACAGAGCTCTTCTGCAGTCACTTGAACTCGGAGAATTTCACCTGCCTGCCACGTTTGCAGGTGATCGTTATTGCTGCCCCAGGCGTTGTCGAAGCGGATTACGATTGCATGTTCCAATGTCCCCACTGCGACAACATGGGAGTGTGCTATCTGCACCATCAGCCAAGCTGCTGTTATGTGCGAGATGTTCTGGTACGCATAGATCTGCGCCTTTGGGTGCACTTTGTCATCGGACGCGTCAACTACGTCAACAGGTGAGAATTGCAGGAGAAGACACTCTAGATCCTAATTGATCCCTGACAGGAAAAAGAAGTATGTGAAAATCAATAAGAACTGCGAGATCTATTACGATACTCTGCTGCTAATGAACTATTCGAATCACTGCCTCCAGACCGAGCAGGTTATGCATCATTCGGGTCGCCTGCCCTCCAATTTTGTTGAGATCAACAATCGCCTGGATAAGTTTATACTGTTCTATAAGCTCCGGGTGCTCCTTGAGAAGCATGAGCACAACTATCACATCCTCATTTACGGCAGCAACTTGCAGACGTATGAGTGCATATCCTTTCTGATGCGCCATGGTGTCGCTCCCGAGCAAGTGGTCCTTGTGATCCCCTATCGTAAAGTGGGCACTCAAGTGCAACAGAAGCTAAAGAATCCCTCTTACGATGCGAATATACAACATGTACTCGATGACATGCTAAACGATTGCAAGATACAAACCCATTCGGATCTCATCTTCTCACATTGGGTGCAACACGGCACCGCCAATTTCATACTTGAGGTTGTTTTTACAAAGTTCACCAGCAAAAAGGTCTTCAAATGCGATTGTGACATATTCATATCGTTTGACGAGGGTCACATGGACACTTATACCAAGGAATGTAAGTAAATATGATGATGTACAATTGATTTAATAATATTTCCTTTCTGGCAAGGGCTAACACAATCGGAGATTACGCTTAATGGCTCCAACATTCTGGTTAATAAGGATTTTCAGACAAACGATCCAGACATTTATGCAGCCGGGACATTCATTGAAATCAAGGACTATCTCAATCATCAATATCAGCATGTAAGCGAGAGGGAAACGGCCATCAAGGTAAGATAACTCTGTATCTATCTATCTATCTATCTATCTATCTATCTATCTATCTATCTATCTATCTATCTATCTATCTATCTATCTCCTTAGCTTATGCATATTCTGAAGTTGAGTGCGTCTGACACCCCCTTTGAGTATAAATACTCACAACCCACATTCTTTAAGGCCTTACTGCCCCTCGGCTACTTCATATTTAAGGTGACGATGCCGTGTCGCTATTTGGCCAGCAAAATTATTGGCTGTAATAGCTGCTCTTTGACCAGCTACCACGAAAACACCTTTTGCCGCATTGGACTCACCTCCAAGATGATTGTGGATGAGATTGTCATTGTTACCAAGGACGTGAGTTCTAAGAAAATATTTGTACTTTTCAAAAAGTCGGCATTTACATTGCAATTTTAGGATCAAGATTTCGATTATCTGGAGCACTTTTGCGGCAAGCACGAATCCATGTTGAATAATCTGAAAGCACGTCATCAGGATGGCCGAATTAAGTGCCTCATGCGGTTTCTGAGGGAGCCGTGGACAGAACTATTGATGCATGATGATTTTAATGATTTTCAGGCAGAAAATCACAGAATGCTAATGCCTATGATAAGAGGATTAGAAATTGTAAGGAAAAATGTACACTAAACTTACCATCTTTACGTTAATTGTATCTCTGTTTTGCAGAATCAGAGACGTTTTAAAGATTTTTTTTTGGTCAATCAACGGGTAATGGAACAAAATCTACTCGAATTTATACGAAAAAATCGGCGAGATTTTCATCACGATTTTGCACTTCCCGAGGACTATGCGAACATAGGTAGGCTTAGCTTCCAGTCCCAAAATTAATATAAATTTTACAATGTAAACAGAGTAGTTTCCTAAAATATAATTCATTACTTGAAAAACAAATAAATTTATTCAAGTATATATACTTACACATATACTATAACTACAACTCACCACTACTTTAAAATGTATCCCGAATATGAGATACGCACGGCCAATTTGAGAGATATTGGGATAATTGAGAATCTCTTCTCATCGGAGTCGGCGACATATTTTGGCGAAAAGCAGGAACCACCTCTGAGCCAGCTTTTCCATGAGTATCAAACCCATCGCCTTGTCGCCTATCAGACAGATAACCCCACACAACTTCTGGCCTTTTGTGAGTTTTGCATATATCCCAATATACCTGTACTTTCCAACGATTGCTGGGTACAGTGGTTGCAATGTCGCTTTTGGTAAGTAAATCGACGGGGAGTATTAGAAGCGAGAGGGTATCTCTTAATTTACTACTTACAGCCTCGACTTGCCCATTTCGCTGATGAATACAATGTTTTTCAACTTTTACATTCAAATTAAGAGCCATGATGAAATCTTAAAATTGGTTATCATGGAGCTGTTTTATCGCGAACACAAAGTATCCTTTGTGATTGCGGTCAGGGCACCCAACTATTCGCCCCAGGAATATGAGGTGCTGGAGGAGCTTGCTGGAGGAGCTTTTTATCCCTCAGCTAAACACGTCAACAGCTTCAGGAATTTGCCAACAATTTACATAATTAAGCGCGGCAATATTATGCCAGAAATAACCTTTCGCAAGGCCTTGTAAGTAAAACTATACCAAGTTTATGCAAATAATTAAGTTAGTAACTATTATAACTATGTAGACCTGAGGATAACGATGATGTTATTGAGATGATTGATGTTGAAGCGCCGGAAATGCGTCAGACACTCGGCGATTATTTCATAGCCGAGATACTCATGGGCGTAGAGGTCAGCAATCTGGATAAGGATCAAATTATAGTCGCAGAGGTACACGATTCATCTGAACTCTTAAATATAAAACTCGTTTTGCTGAGCCAATCGGTTAGTCAGGACTATCAATCTGCTGATGTAAGGTTCTAAGTTCTTATTTAATGATGGGGTTTCCACGGTATTCACAAAAATCTTTATCACTGGGTAGAAAATGGTATCGAAAGTAGTAACATTAAAATTGTTTTTAGAAAGAATATAGTTTTCTATAAAAGCTTTTTTAAAAAAGATTCGGCAGGAAATTCCGCAGAATTTGAATCCTTCTTAAGTATCCATACTATAAGCTTTTGTCATTCATTAATATGCAGGACCCCGAAGCTGTGAAAGGGGGCACCACAGGGATGATGTGGCTTACAGAGGAGGTGAATATCGAGATGCTGATTAAAAACTTTGATCTGGAGAGCTTGGGCAACCTAGTGAAGTGTACGCCAGATGTTCCACATGTCATCATCCAATTTAATGTCTTGTGAGTGGATACTTGAATTTATTAAGTAGACATTTAATTATATCTATTGGATTCCCGCAGAACGGCAGAACAGCGGCATTACTTTAATCTGAACACAGATGGGAATATTTTCAAACGCAGCTCCAACAGGTTGGGCCAAAATTACAATTGCCATTACCAAGATCACATTTTCACCAAATTCAAATATATAACCGATGGTAAGTAAAAACAGCAAGTTGGCTTTAAAATACGCTTTCTATTTGTTGCAGAGCTGAAAAACCGATGCAATTATCTGCACAAAGTAACGAAAACTCTGAGCATCAGTTTCGATCTGTTGGCGAGGAAAAGTTTAAAGAAAAGTCAAATTTTTGACCTGAACAATATCTCGAGCGCGTTTATTGTGAAAAATTTCATACTGCACCCGAGTCTCAGGTTGGAATATACCTATTATTATCTCTGTGCCATGTTCAGCGCCTATCCGGACAAGGACTACTGCGTGATGCCAATCCCACCTGACACCAAGTACTCCGCTAGCCTGTGGGCGCTCCTTAAGTTCTTTATTGTGCGTTCTTTAATCCAAGTAGTGTTCCACTTGATTTGTTCCATTCTCAATTATAGCGCGTTAAACATCGTCCCAGCTGCGAAATATCGGATGAGATCTTTGTCGCACATCGCTGTTCCGTCAGCACAGAGCTCAGTGTTTTCCCGCTGACGAAGGATGATGTTGATGAAGTCGCCAAAATGGCAGGCGAGTCCAATTGCTACAGATCTTCCGTCGAAACGAACGCCAGCGAGTGCCCTATTTTAATGCAAATCATTTCCGATTATCTCCACAATCAGATGTCCGAATTCAAGTGCTGGGTTATACGTTGTGGCAACATGGAACATGGCAAAGAGAGTACAATAATCGTGGGATATGTCATTCTACGGTAAGCGTAAGTGACGTATGTATATAATTCGACTTTCTTTTTATAAGAGTGGCAAATTGTTACGTAAAAGAACATCATCAAATGTCAGAAGGAAGTTTAAGCAAAAAACTTTTAATTCATTTAAATCGGATCTTGCATCTATAGAAATAATAGTTTGCTCTGCTTTTGCAGGCCTTTTTCGAACTATGACGCGGTTTACAAACAGTTTATGCTGCCCTACGATGAGGACCAGTTGACGTATGATCGTGGCGAGATTATGATGGTGAGACTGCACCCGTACTTTCACATGTGGTCGGATGAGATCTTGCGCACCGTGGCCATAAGATCAAGTTTTCGAGAGCTCTTCTACTTGGAAGTGATTGGGGTAAGAATGACCAGTTTGAGCATGGCTAAGACCAAGACTTTAGCATGGCTAAGACTTACACTTAGGACGATGAGACGCGTAATGATTTGTCCAGGAAAATGATGCCAGTGGAGCCACGACGCAATATCAGAAACTGGTTCACCGACCCAGAGAGCCCAGATTGCTACAGGCGATCATCGGTGTCTGTGAACTTCCCATTGATTAACTGCGTCACGGATAACTATTATTTATTCCGTCACAATCTATCTCCAACCAAATATTTTGGCAATCAAAATCCATTGGTTGTTGTGGGTTTCTCTGACGTATGCAAGGCCTTTCTACGCCTCATGGTGTTTGGCTGGAATACGAGCGAGTAGGAGCTAATCTATCTATACCTATATCTTTATATGTATCTATATTTATAGTTTCCATTTAATAGCTACAGTAATGTGAGTGTTAACAACTGCCTGCCCGTGGTGGACATAACAGTGATAGTCAACTATGGAGAGATCGAGGCTGAATATGATCCCACTGTCAGCTGCTGCTACTGCACCAGCAGCAACGAATGCTACTTGAACAGTGCCCACAGCTGCCGGTTTGTGACGGACACCACACAGCGACTGGACATGCGCAACTGGATCAACTTTGTGCCTGGCAACGTGCAATCCATCGATCGGTGCGTGATCAAGTAAATAATGCATTTCCTATATTCATTAAGTCTACTCCTCTTTGTTGCAGTGTTGAAAAGTGTATCGCTTTGGACAACAACTGCAAGATCCACTACGACAAACTGCTGCTGTTGTGCGACACCAAATTTGGACTGTCATCGCTGGACGACGACTCAATTAGCAACTCCCAGACGCCGTACAACTATGCGCATATCAATGGGAGACTGGACAAGATAATATTATATCACAAGCTCATAGCGCTGAGCAAAGGAGAATTGAGCAGGAAACATATTGTTATCTATGGCTACGCTCTGGCTCTGTACGAGTGCATCGATTTCCTGCTCCGGCACAATTGCTACGCCCACGATATTGTTTACGTACAGCCGCTTATTGTGCAGGAGCCGGAGTACTTGAATAATCCCACAATCGATAAGAATATCGATAGCATTCTCGTACAAATGCTCATCGATCTGGGCATCCAAGTGTATGAATCAAGCAATTTTGTTCAGTATTCCCTACACGAGCATATCTATTTCATAGATACTGTTCAGTTCAAGCACTGTCCCGACGGCACACAATTCTCCCTAAAATGCAATCTTTTCATCAATTTTAACGATAATTACCTAACCGCACCCATGGAAAAATGTGAGTTTTTAGGAGATTTTATGAGTGATGATTTGTTGTATTTAATTTATAGATTTTAGTGCTTGTCCTCAGCGACATTCGTATGCAGAACAGACAGATTCTGGTGGATGAGAATTATTGTACCAATGATCCGCATATTTATGCGGCTGGCAAACATGTCACATTCCTATGGGAGGTGTTATACCAGTACACCAATGTCAGTGAATACGAACTGGCCAGCAAGGTGAGTGCAGACCTCTACGAAGTTTAAGGCCAACAAGTATTGTATTTGCTTTGCCAGTTGATAGACATACTGGAACTGGGTCAAAAGCCGATTACCACTGAGCGCAAATTCAGCAAACCGTGCTTATTTCACGCTCAACTGCCGCTGGATCATCAGATAATTAAAATAACGATGCCAAAGCGATATTTGATGGGGAAGCTGTCCAATGAGTACAGCTATTTTATGAGCACCTACAAAGGTGACTTCTTCCGCGTACGCATGAATCTGAAATGGATAGTTGAGGAAATAGTCTGTGTTACCCGTGAGGTTGGCAGTATTTGGTTCATTACATTTTGTCATATTCAAATCTTATTCTTCTTCTTTTCCAGCTCAATAAGCCGCTGTATTTTTTGGAACATTTTTGCGGCAAGCACGAGGCATTGTTGAATAATGTGCGCGGCCGCTGGAAGATGGGCTTGATCCCGGATTTATTAAGGTTCTTTGAGGAGCCCTGGACAGAATATATAATGCATGATCGCTTTAATGATATGCAGGCCAAGAATCATGCCACAATCATTTCGCTGATGAAAATGCACAGCGGCGTCCAAGGAATGAATATTGGAGATTCTGATTTCGCAGATACAAGAAAACAATTTCTGGAAGCGAATCTACTCAAGTTTCTACGCAAATTTCGCAGAGAGTTTGTCAACGAGTTTCTATTGCCCGAGGATCTGGAATTGCGACATACCTAACCAACAGATTTTGTAAATATATATTTTATATATTATATATAATTTTAAATTTTTGCTTTTAGATGTCATTTAGGTAGTATTTGTAAAATGTCGTGTATTTGTATCGAATACTTTGCCACACATTTGGGTCAATTGTTTTTCAATAATAACATTGTATTACGTAGGTATTATAGGTATTATAGGTATTATTTCTAGAACTACTATAAGAACAGAAAGCTATTTATCGTAGCGCCGAAGCCTTTCTAGACTTATGGTAATTGTTTCGATTCGTTCGCTTCTAAAACTAGTTAGTACTCGTAACATATATATTTATATATATAAGACCTTTACGATCTGCATTGTTAGCTATATATGCGTCCATGCATATACCCCACATGGTATATACAACAGAAGTTTGATCCATCCGCTAGAGCGGCACACAGGCTGCACGACGCTGTGGAGTCGCTGAATGATAGCGTATGGGCGGGCTTAGGCCACTGGGGAAGACAATGATGGGATGGTTGATCTGGCCTCATATGCCCTGCAAGTACCTTCGTAACTCCTCCTCAGTGTCGAAGATCATGACGGGGAACGGTGAGCCAGGCACAAATTCGCCAGCCCACTTGACCTCAACACGATAATCGCCCGGCTCCGTGGGATCGTACTGTGTGGAGTAGAGAAAAGAATACATCAATTAATCATATTCCACATTTAACATCTTGCAACTCGCAACTCACCTTGCACAGAATGGTGCGATCCTTTTGGCTCTCCCGCTGCATCTCTACGCGGAAGGCGCCTTTGGGTCCGCGCACTCGCACTGTCAGCTGCCCGGCGCCGGCGCCACGTGTGTCGCATATGAAGCGCGATTGGAAGGTCGCCAGCACGCCGTGCTCTATTCCGGGTCCATAGACGCGAACCTAATTGGGAGAAGGAAAGTACGCAAGATTTAAAGAAGGAACCCAAAACTGACAAACAATCATCTGAATCAACTGCTCATTGTGATCAACACAACTCCTTTAATTACTCATTACTCACCTTACTGGCATCAGGTGCGCCAGCTACCTTCAGCGCAAACGGTGATCCGGGCACATTCTGTCCGCCGTATTTGATGGTGAGCAGATGTCGACCCGGCTCCTGGGGCTTAATGTTTAGCGTGAAGGTGGCATCACCATGGTCATACAGCTCGCAGTAGGCCACCTTGCGGGCACCAGCACAGTGGGCGGTTAGTTCGCCGGGACCAGCACGACGTGTGTCTATCCAGGATTTGATATCTTTGCCAACGATGCCGTGGCGCAGGCCCTCGCCGGACGCAATCACCTTGGAGGCATCCATGGAGGAGCCAACGGCGACTGTGAGCGGGCAGCCCTTAACAAGGCGGCCATTCCACTTGACCGACAGCGTCAAGGTGCCCGTCATGGATTTCTGCGGCGTATACGAGGCCAGCCAAATGTTCTCGCTGGGACGCGGCTGGGCCAGGCTCACGGGCAACGCTGTGTTGTCCTGTGTAATCAGAATGACCTCTGGCCTGCCGGCTGGCGCATTCGATGCATCGATGGTGAAGTGCGCCGCCTCGCCAGCTTGGGCGGCAGCCAGACCTCGACCCATTAGCACCACCTTATCGGCAGCCTGCTGGCCGGTGACAAATGCGCTACGCGGGCACTGAGTGATGGTCAGGCCGCTCCAGGTCAAGTCCAGGTCATGTTCACCGGCTGCCAAATTATCACCGGTGATGTTGAGACACATTTTGCCATCGGCCAGCTTATCGACGGGTATCTCGATGCCATCGATGCTGCAGACAAGCTTGCCGGGCCCGGCGTTCTCCACATCGAAGATAATGCGCGCTGGCAGTATCAGCCGGCCATCGTGATCCACCAGCGTGCCCCAACCACCCACCGGAGTGACCTTTGTGGACTCGACACAGCTGACGTGCCAAGGTGAGCCGGGCAGACTGCCACGATTGGGGCAACTGGCGCGAATCTCATAGGTGCCCACCGATAGGATGACATACGAAATGCGCCACTCGTTGTTGCCCAGCGCCTTGATCTTCGGCTCGATGCGTTCGCCAAACTCATCGACACGCTCGATCTGCACATTTGGAGCAATGGGGCAGTAGACAACAAAGGAAGCCTCCTTGTTGCGATGACACACCTCCAATCCGTGTCCGGCAGCGCGTGCATCGTTTCGCACACCGCTCGACGAGGCGCTAAAGTTGAGTGGAGAACTGGGTATTGTCTCGCCTCCGTACATCAGCGTCAGCTTATAGTTGCCCGGCTGGGAGGGCACAAACTCCACATTGTAGATGCCCTCGGACTGCTCGCTGATGAGCACGGGCAAACTTTGATTTGTCGGCGAAATGGCAAATGCTTCCAGCTCAGCGGTGCCGGCATTGTCCGTCCGCACGCTGAAGCTATTGGAGCTGTGGAGCGCCAGTGGCTCCTTGGTGACGCCCTGCACGCTAACTTTGCTGCTGTCGAAGGCCTCGCAGGTGAAGGGGCTGCCGGGCAGCGGTTTCGACTGGTGCAGCACCTCTGTAAAGTGGAATTGGAAAAGATAAAATGTGTCCTTTAGTTTCTGACAGTTGCACTTACCGATAACGCATTGTCCTGGCTTGTTGATGCTGAACTCCGCCTGCAGGTGCCCGTTCTTGGTCTGATAGCAGCGCACGGGCAGCGCCTGTCCTCCGGGTCCGGAAACGACCACATCAAACTCCCTTGCTGGCCTCTTGACGGTGTCAATGGCAAAAGAGGTCGTCTTGCCCACTCGTGCCTGATACAGCCCCAAGCCGCTGACACTGATCTCCTTACCGGCACTGGCGGGAAGCACATTGATCTCGAGCGGTTTCAGCGATATGGGGACATCATTGAATAGGATGCTTATCTTGTGTGGCGCTACGCGTGTCGGCTGATAGACAATCTCATAGACGCCGGATTTGCTGGGTCCGCGTATGGTGTGAGGCACCTCGGTTACGCCGCAACGCACCAGCGCCGACAGATCACCCTGTCCGGCTTCGTTGAGCGAGATGCTGATGCTGGCCGGACGATGGCACAAGGCCTCGCCCACCTCGGTGATCTTCACCAGCATGGGATCGAAGGCGCACAGTGTGCGTGTCCCAATATGCTGTCTGGTCTCGCGATCAATAAAACGCAGCGTATAATTTCCGGTCATGTGGGTGCGGAACTCCGCTGTCTGTCTGTTAATCGTGTACGGAACGGACTTTTGATCCGGACCGAGTATCTCCACGATCTGATCATCAGCTGGAAAATCAATGGCTGCCAAGCTGCCAATTTGAATGTGCTGTGTGTGCTGTTGAATGTCCACGCGGAAGGGACTGCCATCCACGGCGACCTCATTGAACGTTATATTCACATAGTGGGGCTCCGTGCTCTGCGGCACAAAGGTCACATCGTAGAGGCCACGAGCGCAGGCCACCACTTCCGCCTTGACAGTGCTGCTGTCCGTGGAGACGACCAACTCGAGGGTGCCCTCACCAGCACCCGCTGCATCCACACTAAACGTAACCGGCACACCCAGCGTTGCGGGTCCATATTGCTGCTCCAATCCACTAATGCTAACGCGAGAGACATCAAACACATTGCAGCTGAACGGGGAACCATTGATGTGCTGATCGTTGGCCAGCACGGTGATCAGATGACGACCCACTGTGCTGGGACGGAAGGAGGCGCTGTAGCTGCCGCCATCGTGCTGGCTCAGCTGACAGTGCTCGTTGTCGCCGGATGGCGATGTCACAAATATTTGCGGCTCAATGCCCTCAAAGCCCTCCAGCTCGAAGGTGTTGTCCAGCTTAACGGCTGCCTGCTTCAGGCACTCGCCCATGGCCTGGGCACGTGGCGATCCCAACGAGCTGGCGGCAGCAGCTGCAATGTGGCAACTGAAGGGTGATCCAGGCACTGGGTGTCCATTGAAGCGCACCGAGAGCGAGTGAGCAGCCGCCTCGGTGGGCTTGAAGTTCACTTTGAAGCGAGCATTGCCCTCGGATTGGACAAAATTGGGCACATTTTTGCCATTGACGGCGACAATGATCTCCAGATTGCCGGCACCCGCCTGGGAGGCATTGATGCCAAAGCTGACGCTCTTATTGACCACGCCAGGTCGAATGTCCGTCACAATCACCTTCTCAGCAGAGTAGGCCTTCAGCAAGAAGGGACTGCCCTCCACGTGGCCACCACCTGGCAGACGCACCTCCACCGAATGATCACCCACTTCCATGGGCTCGAATTTGACATTGTAGCCCAGCGTGGAGCCGAGTGCATCGATTTTCACTGGCACACTGCGTCTGGCCGGACCGAGCACCTCAACGCTTGGCTTTGTGTCCGATTCCACAACGAACTCAAAGAGGCGACCCACGCTAACCTTGTCCATTGTCTCTGGCGACTGTATGCGAGCGGCAGCCGCAACCCGGCACGTGAATGGTGAGCCGGGCACATCCTGGCTATTGAAACGCAACTCCACCGTGTGACTCTCCGCCTCGCGAGGTGTGAAACTAATTGCATACGTGTGTTGACCCTGTGCCTGTGCCGAAGTGGGCACTCGACCGCCATTCACCGTCACCTCCAGATTGCCGGGACCTGCTTGGGATGTCTCCACTAGGAAGGTCACTGGCTTGCCCACCGTTCCGCTGCTCACATTCTTCACCTTGATGGCGCTGACATCATACACCTAAATATATAAATATAAGATTTTAGTTGATTGGGGACCACAGATTGGTGAATAATAAAAGGGTGAGGAGTATTTTCTACTTTTCGACGTAGCCATGCGTTGAGATTTAGGAGCTGGCTGTGCCCATAAAAGTTCATAAACTTTCTACCCACTTAAAACTTTCTACCAAGCCAACCCCATTTCAGGAAATCGCAGCAACTCCTTCATGTATGTTAGTTAAACTAAGTTTAAGAAGATATTTCGTTTGAAAACTAACCGAGATAGAACCAAAATAAGTTTTCAATTATGATTTGAAATTGTTTGAATTATATTTTTGTTATACAAGTATACAAATATACATATATGTATATAAAAAAAAATTAAATTTCTTAAGTAAAAAGTCTGAGTTTTGGCAGAGCTGTGGTAGCGATGAGATGACATATTTAAGCTTAAGTCATTTCCGGGAAGTGAACTTACCTTGGCCGCATAGGGGCTGCCGGCTGTTGGCAAACCGTTAACAGTTACATTGACCCGATGTTCGCCGACGACGCGGGGCACAAATTCCGCCTTGAAGACGCCCTCAGCGGACTGATGGACCTGGGCGGGCACTGATTGGCCAGCGGGACCTGAAGTGCCCCCAATTTGCATAGTGCACATTTTGCATTTTTTGTATACATATTTTTTGTTTAGTATTTAGTTTTTAAGTTTTATTATTATATTTTTTTCGATTGCGACGCGACCGGAAACGAGTTTTAAAATGGTTTCGTTTGATTGTTTTGTTGAAATTCACATGAATTTAAGCATATTTTTGTTTTTGATTTTGTTTTTGGTCGTTGTATTTTGTTGTGTGTAGTGTGGTTAGTGATTTGTTTATGGTTTTGTTCACGCGCAAGTGGTAAAAAATTTGGAAAAATGTTTACTTTGATTAGTAACGGCATTAAGTTGAATTTTTGTATAGTACAAAACTTAATATGAACAATGCCAACGGGAGGTGGTGTTAGTGGAGTGTCTGGTTAAGTGTTGTAATATTGTAACTTGCAGTGGGATTAGTTAAGTCTTCAAGTTTGTATTTGTTTGTACCGAGAACGTGCCAGAAACGGTTAGTAAACTGAGGAGTTGCATGTCCTGCTCTCAGAGTGATAGAGAGACAGAGCAGCTAGCAGATTATTATTGTTATATATAGTCCCTGTAGTTATATACTATAATGAGAGAGAGTTTTTATGTACATGCTGAAAGTCTGTCTGCCTGGGTATATATACAATATACCAATTCACAGCCTCCTATATGCATATATAATGTTTGTAAGACATTTGTGTTTGTTTTTTATTATTATTATTATTGCTTTTGCTTCTGCCTGTTACACAATTCGAGGCGACATTAATCAAAATCGATTGAACAAATTAGTAAACAATTGTCCTGGAGGGGCAAGGACATTATTAGTATATAAAAACGAGTACTTTATGCTTAGTGTAGTTGTAGTGTGTGCTGATTTTGCTTGTTGTTGTTGCTGTTGTTGTTTCACTCGTGGCTGGTACAGTAGTACTTCACTTGCTGGACACGCTGTTTGGTTATTAGTTTGTTTTCAATATCAACGGACTGTTAGGCGAAATATACACAGAGAGTAGGTATATAAAAAGAGCTAGTATATACACATATATAGCAAGAGAGATAGAGACAGAAAGTACTCATATATAGTGTTATTTATAGGCAGGTATATATACATATATATACATATATATATATATATAGATAGGTAAGTATATGCATATTTATATAGAATCTAGTACAAAAGATTTCGCCGTCCTGAAATATAATACAGATATAAAAGTGAGCAAATTATTACAATTAAAGGGCGTAAGGTTACAAAACATAAAACACACAACTATATACGAAAATACATACAAACATACATACATACGTAACAAAAACCACATACATACATAGTACATACATTTTATATACAAACGATTAAAATGTAATTACTATAACGCAACGTGTTGCAATTTCTACAGTGGATTCGATTACTCAACATTCTAAAGTCTGTACAAACACAGAATACACACACTAACACACACACACACCCACACACACACATGCCTGCACATTTGCGGTCATGACATAATCCAGCTATTGAAACAAGCCGTCTCCCATCTGGAAAGCTTAAGCCCAGATGCTAATGCGTCAAAATGTAACCAAAGCAGTTGCCCAAAATGATAAATATAACGCATAATTACATGTACTAAATGAGCACCACATTAAAACACACACACACACACACCCACACACACACACACCCACACACACACACACACACTGGCCTGGCACTAGGCTGAGTGGTTTGGGGTCACCAGACAAGTTCAGCCTGGGGTACCAGGCTATTGTCAAGAGTTGCCTGCGTGTGAAACAGACGGATCGACTTTACAGAGGCAGAGAGAGAGAGAGAGAGAGAGGGAGAGAGACAGAGAGAGAGAGTGCTATGTAAAGCAGTTACAGTTAAAAGGGTGGTGGGAGATGGGGGTGTGGTGTGGTGTGGTGTGGGGCAGAGTGGTGCAGGCATGCTTGAGAGTTTCAACAACAATTTCCGTATATTGTGTTGAAAAGTGTGAAATGTTTGTGGGAAATAAATCGGTGTTTGTTTTTTGAGTACTTTTCCGATGCGGATACGGATAACAGATAGAACTTATCTAAAGATACAATCGGATGTGCAAAGCGATATATGTACCTGTGTATGTGAATGTGTGTATTTTAAATACTCTCTCACACACACACACACAGACTTAACATTTAAGAAAACGAGCAATTAATTTACAATTACGAATAACTTGAACCCAATATTCAGATGCAAAATGCAATTCAAACCACACACAAACAAGATGAATGCGAATAGCGATAAGGGAGAGAGAGAGAGCGACTATCTGTTACTCTCTGTGTTAGTATGAGAGAGAAAGCGCGTTTTGGGGCCAGCTAACTGTTTTTGTTATGGCCCAAAACTACATACCTTCCACGTTGACCTCAATATCTTCCAAACGGCCGCCATTGTGATTGATAACAAAAGAATTGGTCTGATGCACCGGCCCGGGTCCACCAAGGGACACCTGCGGCCCTGCCACGCCCCCACTAATGCTGACTGTGATCGGGCAGCCGGGCACAGGCATCTTATTAAATGACACATTAATCGTGTGCTCGCACGACTCCGTCGGCACAAACGATACGGAGAATCTGTAAAAAAAAAATAAAAAAAATAGTTAGTGCTGCAGGCAGTTGAGTAAAACACTTTGCTGGCCACATAATTAGTGACAGTTTAAAATAATTTAAAAGCTCGAAACTAGGATTATGAATACATATCTATCAATTATGTAGACGTTTTAATAAGCCATTTTAATTGAAATTCTCTTAGAAATCGATTATGCTACACGCAAAAAAAAAAAAATACTTCATTTTATACAGAAGATTCAAATATAAAATAAGAAAATTCATATATAAAATAAGAAAATTGCAAGCAAATATTAATTTTAATGATTCTCTTCGTTTGGAAAAGTTGTGTCATGTGTTGACAAAAGTGTGTTAATAGTTATTCAAGCTAAAATTTATTAAGTTTTTTTTTACCTAAATTTAAAATAAAGGTGGTTCATTTCAAATATATAGCTTTAAGGCTTTAAGGTAAAAGTGCACCTAATTATATGGCCAGCACTAATTATATACACTTACCTTGCACTGCCCTGGGGATGCACCTGCGTGGGTATGTTTTGACCCTTAGCCGATATGGTTATCTCTAGATTGCCCTCACCGGCATCGCCCGCATCCACAGTGAACTGCACGGGACGACCCATTGTGCCACGGGAGACGCTGCCCACGACCACCTTGCTGGCATCATACGATTTGGCCATAAATGGTGTGCCCTGCACCGCAAAGCCATTGTACTCCACGTTGATGGAGTGGCTGCCAACGCTGCTGGGCGTAAACTCGGCCGTGAATCCGGCATGGATATCGCCAGTGACGCGCACGGGCAGTTCGCCCTGGGGTCCACGGACGCTGACCGCCAGTTCGGCGGCGCCGCCACCGCTCACAGTGATGTGAAAAGAGGATGGCCGGTTGACGGGTATCAACTCCAAATTGGTTAGGTTGAGCAGGACGCGCGAGGTGTCCGCCACGGCGCAGACGAAGGGACAGCCGCGAACCGTTTCTCCATTAAATTTAATGTCAATCAAATGGGATTTGGCCTGCTCCGGTGTGAAGGAGACGAGACAGCGGCCGCCGCCAACGACCTGGACATGATTGGGCACCTCGCCCTCATTGATGGATATCTCCAGCTGTCCCTCGCCCGCTGCACTGGCGTCCACACGAAACTGGCAGGGCTGACCAACAACGCCGCCGTTTACCTCGGTCACTTGGATCAGGCTGGCATCGTAGACCTTTGCTATCAAAGGACCGCCAGCGATCTTTGTGCCATTGATGGACGCATCAATGATGTGCGTGCCCACTTCGGTGGGCACGAACTCAATGCGTGCAGCACCATTTGCCGCCTCATGGGTGACTCTGGCATTCAGTTTTGACTTGTTGGGTGTCAAAACCGTTGCCACGCACTCGCCTTTACTCAGGCTTTGTCCAGGAGGCGGCAGTATCTCAAAAACCGCCGGTGTATTGGCGGGTACGAGGCGTGTGGATTCGCCCAGAGCGGTTAGGCCGGGTGACGACATGATCTCAGCGTGCCACGGTGAACCTGCAATCGACAAACAAATAGGAATACAAACAACCGTTAGTCAAGAGCAATAAGATACGATATTATAATGCGTTATCCGAGCTACCCTTTACCCGCTGGCCAGGTTATCTGACCCACAAAGCGAGCTGACCGAGTGTCTGCAATTGAGACGCTGCCGGCGTTGCCAAGACAAGAGACCCCATTTGCAGTCAGCAGTTGCCAGAAGTGGCAGGGAGGGTTGATTGAACTATTGGCATATCTTAAGAAAGACCTACTAGATCTCTTTGATGGAGATTATAATTAAAGATGGAATCAAATGCAATGTTTCGCAACTATTTGTTATTATAATATGTTCTGGAAGCATTTGATGGACCTGGCTCTCACTAAGATAGTTAAACTTAAACAAAGTAATTAACTAACAATCCTTGTTGTATATATATTCAATATATAATGCGGTTAACATGAAAGTATAACTAATCTTATTATAATTTATGTCTAGGCAATACTTTTAAACTGACAATAGATACAAAATATAGCGTGAAAATCATAAGGTAGTCTCTGTCGGTAAATAGGGTATATAAGATATATAAGATAAGTTCAAGTTCTAAAATCACATCACATGCACAAATCATATATTTTGTATTGTTATTATTAGAATAATAATAATAACGAATATCATTTCGATCAGGCAAGGAATATATATATTTATTTATGTTTCCAACAATTTTAACGGTTTTCAACATTTCATGAGCAACCCTCGGTAAACAAGTCGAAACAAGATTTCTACTTGGGTTTCGCATTGTTTTCCGCTGTCTCTCATTATAATTGTCGCAATTGCTACGGCAAACGCAATTTGTGCCGCCTCGTTGCCAGTTGGATGAGTGCCAGTTGCAAGTGCGTATCTTGAGCTGCCTATTTGTATCTGCATCTGTATCTGAAGCTGAACAAATGTGTCCAAAGCTATTATAGTCGACGGTTGCTGCAACCGTATCTGCATTTGTGGCACTCGAAGTAGACACGACCAGTTGTTGCGAATGCTTAGACATCCAACATATTATAGCACATTAATTGGCCAAAGTTAGTTAAACTGGCAATAGTTGCTGGTAATTTAGTTGCTGCTCCAACGCGGCATAGAGATAGCTGGCTGGCAGCAAGCGAGTTGAACTTGCAATTGGCAATTACGAGCAGCTCGTTGAATGTTTGCTTATCTGCTTGTTTTCTTTTATTGATTTGCACGATTGTTGTTGCTGGCTGGGTTGTTGCAGCTTGGCGCAAATATTTACTTTCCACACATTTCTCTTTCAGGTTTTTTTTTTTTTTTTGTTTATTTGCTGCTGCACTTTTCCTTTTACCGATCATTTCGGTTGCAACAGTAGCTGATACTGCCGCTGCCGCTGCCGCTGCCGCTGGTGCTGCCACTTTTAATGGCTTTCCATGAAAATTGCTACAGCAGCCATCGCCTCAGTTCATTGGAAAATCAAACTGCTGCGCTGTTGCTCCAAACACGATTTGAGTTGGCACTTTTTGTTTTTGTTTTTCTTGACTTGCGAAAATTGTTGGTCAAAAACCTTTTTTTTACTGCTAGTTTCGCCATGGGAAACTTCTGCAGCAAAATTGAAACTGAAAACTTAAAAAAGAAAAAAAAAACAACAAACTGTTGCCACAGCCAACTACGAATAGATCAAATTTGAATAATGTTCTTTGTGTTTGAACCAATATTAATCACCTGCACACCACATAACTGTGTGCTAACAACAGTTAGAAGCAGCCAACGCCAGCCAGCATCAAGTAAAAGTTTCCCATGCTCATTAATAAAAGTCGGCAAAGTCATTGCCACATTCCACGGGCTGCAGATAAGAGCCTGCAGCTCGAACTCGAATTCGAACTCTGGTTGCGTATACGAATAACGGTATTGATTTGTGTTGCTGTTTTGGCTTTTTTAACTACCTCCTCAGGGTATAATTAGTAGAACACATCGTTTGTTAAACTAAAGTTTCCTAAATTTATTCTTATTTTCATTTCAATTGCTTTCTAATTAAAATATGGTTTTGGCTTAAGAACGATTTTAACCTGCATATGAAGTCACGTATTGTAAATAAATACATTTTGGGATAATTTTATAGTTTATTTGAAGACCTCTTTTTAGTTCAAGTCCATTCGCAACATTGGCCCACAAACTATTGAACTATTTTCACATATGTATAAAATTAAAGAGTTTTAATCAAATATGTAAATATGTAGTTTTAACAAAGCAGTTTAAGTAAGTATCATGTGAAAAGATGCGAAACTAGATTATACTTGAATTAAGATAATTTGTGAATTATTTCTGCACTAAAAACACAAATAAGTAAACAGTTAGCTAAAGCAATTCAAGATAATATTTGTAATATCTTTGCAGTCTATTTGTATTAGCTTCTTCCAATCTAACAGCGAGTTCAATTTGGCCAACAAAATTTCTTATCTTTCATGATAAATAAATAAATTCTTTATGATTATAAACGGTGGATCTTCACTGTATTTAGTCAACTTTCAAATAACACAATTTGTGCGACTTTTAAGATTGGTTCAACTTGCACTTATAACCACACAAATAGAGTATTAGTTATTCAGCTAGCAACACCTGTTGTTGGCCAGTCTTGTTGGCCCGGCTTTGTTAATCGGCGAGCTTGCTGTCGCTGGTAGCGACCAAGTTTTCCGGCATGCGGCCAAGAGAACAAGTGCAGTTAAAACTAGATATAGCTGAATGCTGTTATTCAATATGCATATGAAAACATGTGTGTGTGTGTGTGTGTGCGTGTGTGTGTGTGTATGTGTGCGTATATGAAATCGGTTACGTGACTGCGGCATGGAAACCGTTAGATAGCCAGCAGCTGTCGCCCCAGCAGCAAAGTTAGAATGTCTGACAGCGACCGTTACTACTAAGTTAAACTATGTATGTATCTTTGTATCTTTGTATCTTTGTGTGTGTATCTAGGAATTTATTTTGGCTATTCGATTTATTAGAGTGGAGATTTACGTTTTGCGGTGACTGTTCGTTGCTGCTGACGATGCGTTGGAGCGTTGGAGGCAGCGTTGCTTTTGTTGTTGCTGGAACGGTTTCTGTTTTGTCTGGTTGGGCAGTGCAAGATGCTTAGCTGGAAACGCGTGATTGGACCTTATTCTTTTGTATATCAATTCACAATTGTGCTGAAGAAGCGGGCGGCACGTCTGAACTTGAACCACTTCAACTTTCAAGTTGTAAAACGCGCTGCGATTATGTCAGCGTCTTGTTAAACGCTTTATTTATTAATTTATATTTATTAAAAACTTGTGAATTATAAATGATGTTGTGTTGTATTTAATGCTGCACTGCGAATTTCAACAAAACAATTTTACAATATTTTCTTTATATCTTTCGCATTATTTAACATTTCGCCGAGCACTGCACAAATATGTTGTTCCACAGAAATCACGAATCGCGCACGTTTTTATCGCGTTTTTCAACATTTTCCGCGGCCGTCGCGAAACAATTTGTAATTTATTATTGGTTGTAATTGCGTATTTCGGTATTTATTTTAATGCTGAGCGTCGTTTAAAAACCAGTTGCCTCTGCGCTCTCTGTGCGCTTACCAAAAATTTCACTTTGAGTGTGCCTCATAAAATCACAAAAAATAAACATAAAAAATAGAGAAGGAGAGGAACCGCAGGGGGGAGCCATGTGAAATTGGTCATGTATGCCAATATGTTGGACAGCGGAAATGGCCATAAGTGGCTGGGGTAAAAGCTCAATTCAGCTCAGCCCAGTCACTGTTTACAGTTTAAAGTTGGCCAAGAAAGAGGTGTGGCTACAACTCACTCATTATGCGAGAAGCAGAAAAAAAAATAAAAAATCATGAAAAAACGAAACGCAACGCAACGAAAACGAAATGTCCGCTCAAATATTTGTGTTGTGTCAAGTCAGTGGGAAAGTAAGTGGCAGAGAGACAAGCGAAAGAAATTGCAATCTGCTGTGGCTGGGGCTCGATCTCTCGCATACCTGTGGCACGCCCTTCAATACGTGGTATGTACGTCTACCTGTAACATGCAACAACAGCAGCAGCAGCAACAACAACAGACTGACAACCTATCCCAACGGGTTTTGGGCTGCAGCCGCATTAAGTGGAATGGCAAACAGTAAGCGTCGTATCTGTTGGATCTGTTGTACTATGTGGCTTTGTCATGAGACAGCGTGCAACTTCCTTCTGCAACGGCCAACCAAGGCATGTAACAAGTGCGCCTTGAACCATATATATATATATATATATATATATACAAAGAAAACTGCCAACTACAACGATAAAAACAACGACAGCAGATTGAAAATTGCAAAGCAAACGGCGAGCAAAGCCAAATAAAAATGCACACCATTTCCCGCTGCTGCTGCAACGCGCGTTGCAAGTATACACATATATGAATATGTGTGTGTGTGTGTGTGTGTTTGTATCTATGAGCTTTGGGTTGAACTCGCTCGCTTGTCGCTCGATTATGTGAGGGGCCTTTAACTTGGCCAATAAACAAGCCCAATTGCGGCTGTGGCATGCTGCAAGCACGAAACAAAACAAAATGGCTGCCACACTCACACACACACACTCTCTCAATGAACATTGCAAACTGCAAGGCGACAGTTTTTTTTAACGATTTGACGTTGATTTTTAGCCGATATTCAACCTTTAAGCCAAACAGCAGCCGCAGTCGCAGCTGTCTTTAGACCCATTGAACATATTGTTCAGCTTAAAAGTTCATTAAACTGGTTTTAGTTGTATTTCAGATATTTTTTCTGTCATAGCTCGCACCCCACACACGCAATACACACACACACACACACACACATAGACAACAAACAGAGACCAAAATGCGATGAGGGCAACTTAGTTTTTTTGAGACGACAACGGGAACGCGACGTCCGCATTGAAATTATTAGCATATTTGCCATAGAAATCTCACGAACAAAAAATGTATTCGATTAGTTTAACATTCCACGGAGAAACTTCTCATTTCTGGCTTCTTTTTATTTTGGGAATTCTTTTAACCGTTTGACAATGTTTTCGTTTGTTGTTTTTGATTACAAACAATTCTTTTCTTTTACGTTTTGCACAATCACTCGAATTCGTAGGCTTTTTTCTTTTCTTTTTCTCTCTGTTAAATAATTTTCTTGGCTTTAACCGCTGCGATCCGCACTGATCGGGACGCCAACGTGTCAGTTACGTTCGAAATGCGATCTATGACTGACGGCTGCTGCCAACGCGACTCTGAGCAGCGAGCCCAAATACACATCTAAAACTCGTTCAGCAGGTCGCTCTCAGAGCGCAACGGAGCGTAAAAGAGCGCACCGAGTGCGGCAGGTGAGCAAAAGTAAGCGCAGCAACAAGTGATCTGCTGCGCTGCAGGGGAGAGAGCAAGAGAGAGAGCGAATGCACACCTAAGGCTCTCTCTACTCGAATTCGCCGCACAGTGGCTTGATGCTTGATTGATAGTTATGAAATGTTTTGCTTACTTTCTGAGAACAAGAGTATAAACTAAGCATTGGAAAATCAATGTTTGAGCACCGATAAATGTATATGTATATAACAAAAATTTAATTTAAACATTTAAAATGTTATAATTTTATAACAATAAGCTCTACTAAGCATTTTGAGTTCTCAAAAGATTCTGAATAATAATAAAACAACGAAATAATAATGATCAATCTTTCTAAAATATAACTACCTATTGTCTATTAATAATAAATAAGCACTACCTTCATAATTGTTTTAGTGTCGTTAATTATGGAAATATATAGAGACAGTTTTAAGCAGCTTGA
Organism: Drosophila mimica; assembly: GCA_037043585.1. NCBI lineage: Eukaryota > Metazoa > Arthropoda > Insecta > Diptera > Drosophilidae > Drosophila > Drosophila mimica. The sequence continues at coordinate 1,407,148 of JBAMBE010000437.1, forward strand.
TTCTTTCAAATCATGTTCATTAATCATTTCGGTTGGGAAACTAAGTAAACACTTCAAAATCCGCTTCAATCAGCAAAAATGCCAGTCAAGCAAGCATGCCCAATTTGGATTAGGGTACAAAATAGCTACAGAAGAATGCCGTACCCGATGATATCGACTTATAAGCTAGGTGCACCCACGCCTGGAACTCCTATTACGCAACACGTGATTATTTCCTGCTTAGCGTGGAATCTGTTGTGAACTCACCTGGGACCGTTTCTCCATTGAAAGTGATCTGCACGGTGTGTGTTCCATGTTCGTGAGGCGTGAAGCTGGCTATAAATCGTTGGCCACCCAGCGACCGTACCGAGGATGTGACCCGGCCGCCATTCACAAGAATTTCCAGATTGCCGGAGCCGGCTTTGGAGCCATCGATCTCAAACTCAACGGGTCGTCCAATAGAACCATTCGGTATATTCTGTACGCGTATGGCTCGAGCACCTGTTGCATTGCTGTCTATGGGACGAAATCGGGAAAGTGAGCTATAGCCGTAACCGGTGCCGGAATTGTTGTTGGCAGTGCCCGGACTATGGCCATTGCTCTCCGTGACGACATGTTCGCTGGACTCCTTAACGGTCTTTGTGTACCCGCCAGATCTGTCCGTGTATGTGTTATTCGAGTGTGATTTGACGGTAATGGCACTGGGTCTGCAGAACGGAACAGTAATTAGTGAAAGATATACCATATATCATAGAGAACAGATCCTACTTGTAGCGCTCCCCATCGTCGGGGGAGTCCCGTCGATAGTCGGACTGATGTTGCTGCTGCTGCTGCTGTTGTTGTTGTTGTTTGTGCAACGCAAACTTGTTGTACTGTGTATTGCGCTGTGTCTCGTTGTCCAGGTCGGGGCGTGTGTAGTTGAGCTCCGTGTTCAGCTGCGTCTCGGTCATGTTCGCCAGTGATTCGAGCGAATTGTGCGAGAGCATATGCTTCGTCTTATTGATGACATCCCAGCTATCACGACGCGCCGACGCCGGCTTCATCGAGGAAACCCGCACATTCGACGAGTGATCGATGCGCGGCTCCGGGGAACCAATGCGACGCATTCGCTCCGCCGTCCCATACAGCGAAGGACTCGCACGCACATTCGAATCAGTCACATAGTTCGACGTGGACTTGTACGTTGACGATTTCTCCACGCGTGTCGACTCGAAGCCATTCTGTAATTGAAGAAGATAATTGAACAGATTAGTTTCCTTTCAGACATATAACAAAAGTGGTATTTCTGATAATACAAAAACTCCGATTTAAAACTCGGATGCTGACAGGTAATTGCTAAAGCAGTATTTGCTGATTTGAAATGCGTTTTCGTTGGAAATCGATCGATTTTCATACTGGAACTCAGTTTTGAGCTTTAATTAAAACTACTCGACAAGAATAGATAGATAAGTATAGATAATTGGAATGGAATAAGACAAGATCAGGCCTGGGAGGCATTATTGAAATCACAGTAGTTAAATAAATATAAATAAAGATAAAATCACCATAATTAATAATACATTTTTTAAATTTAAATAAGGAGTTACCAATAGAAGTATAAATTTGTGTCTGTTTTTCTTAAGTGATTAAGTAATTCATCTGAAAAGTGGCCCAATATAGTTTCCATATTGAAACACTATTTTAAATATAAGAGCACAGATAAAGGGACATAGCCTCATATAATTGGGAATCCCTTAATGAGTTACAAAATATCACAATACTCAATAATAACTCTATGGGTGTCGACTACGGCATTATTCCATTATCTCATTATTCGGGTAAATCCTCCGGGATTTTCAATTGTTTACCTTGTTCAAGGTGCTGGTCACTGGACTTCCTATGCGGTGGGTGGCTGTGCTGATGTAGGCATTGTTTGGTGAATAACGCTGCACCGGGGAGGCGGAGGCGTGGCGCGGACTGCTGGTTATGTTGCGCGTGGAGGTCTCATACTGATTGGATGTCTTGATGGTCAGCGGACTGTGCGAATGCATCTCGCTGGAGCGCGTCTAAGGGAGATGCGAGATAAAAGATTACCGATTAGATGAGTTGCTCGACATGACAGCAGCAGGACACATAAATAAATATAGAGCAATAGTTTTTAATAGTTTTGCGACAAAAACGAGCAAACAAAATTTAGTTACATTCAGTGTGGGACTAGGTATTGGACTGAGCGAGTGCGTCAGCTGCTGGTGCTGCTGATGCCGCTGGTAGCTGGAGCTGCTGCTGCTCTGCGTGTTGCTTGTGGCGGTCAAGTCGCGCTCCTCGCGAGGCGGTGCCAACGTGGGCTTGCTGATGACGCGGCGCTGACTATAGAGCTCATTCTCCTTGTCGTAGTAGTAGTCGTTCTTTGTCGAGCTGCTGTTCGAGGTCTTGGAGTCGCGACGAGCGCCACCGGATTCCGTATACAGATCGGCGGAGTTTAGATATTTCACCGTGGGTGAACCGCCAGTTGTTGCTGTTGTCAGGGGAGGTGTGGGGGAGCCGTGGTTCTCCTGTCGAATGCAATTTTGAGTGTGTGTCAAGGGGAGTCGAGGGACGATTGGTTGTGCGTGTGTGTGTGTTAGCCAAATATTCAATTTCGATGAGTGTGCAAAGCATTAACAAGGAGCCCGAGTGCCGCGTGCAATAAATGATGAACTGGAGACGTGCTCCGGTTGAACTTACCTCACTTTCCCGCTTGTAGTATCTGGAGCTGGAGCTGTGATAATCGGTTGTGTCCAGCTTGGGTGAGTACTGCGGTGAATAGCTGCTCGTACGCTCTGCCGTATTGTGACTGTGCAGATCCCGGCGAGAGAGCGACGCATTGCGATAATCATTGTGCCTGGCATTCGTTGTCGAGATGAAGTGCATCGAGGGACTCTCCGAGCGATGCTTGCTCTCATGCAACGGACTGCTGCGCGTCTTGCCCGAACGTCCCTTGGTGCCCACACGCATGCTGCAGGATTGGATTGAGATTAAGCAGGTGATTAAATCACAGTTATATTCAAAGTCAAAGTCAGGCTCTACTTACATAAAGGGCGATCCCTTGACATCGTAGCCATTAAAGTAGATGTAGACGCGATATTTACCATTCTGGCGCGGCATAAAGGTCACCCGATACTTGTTCTCGACGATCTTCTCGACGGAGCAGACCAGCGAGTGCTTGTCATGGACAATGTCCACATGCAGCTCCCCGTTGACGCCGACGCCGCGTGCGTCCACCTCGAAGGTGTGGGCTCGCAGCGGCATGGCGCCATCGAGGCCATGGACTGAGACGCCGGAGGCATCGAAGACGGCACAGGTGAAGGGTCCGCCTTGGATGTGACGTCCCTGGTACGTGATGGCTATCTCCCAGATGCCCGCCTCATCCGGCTTGAATATGGCACTGTGTCCCTCGTCAATCTTCTTCAGTGGGCAATTGTGCGAGATGCCCGTGGGCGACACAGCCGTGACCAGAATATCCTCCGTTTTCGGTGCACCCGTTGCATTCACCAGCACCTCGACCAGGCTGCCCAGGGCGCATGGTGCCATCCCCGGTGGCGCCACCTGCATAAGACGCGGCAGCACACGGAAGAAGTGCCCTCCAAGGCTATCCTCGCCAATTTCGACGACAATCTCGTGCATGCCATAGCGCTCCGGCACGTAGACGCCCTCGCCATGCGCGTTCAGACGCACCGGCTGTCCGGGTTGACCGGATGGTGGCACCACGTGACAGCGCACGGAACTCAGGCTGATGTCTCGCGACAGCACATCGATGCGGAAATGCGTCTGCGTGTGAAATGGTTATTATGCATTAATGCGTTTCACTGCGGGAGCAGGGACTGCTCCCAAGGCAAACACATACCGGTTCGCCCACACGGCCGGAAGTGCTCTCCAGATAGACGTTAACCAAGTCGGAGAGTGGGGGCCGTGGCGTAACCCACTGCAAATTCGCCGCATACGCCATGATGCCCAGATGCTCCACTTCCGGATTGGCCATGTCCTTGGGTGTCAATATGGGCTGTACGCCCAGCTTGGCGCCAGCATCAACAGCCTTGCGTATATTGTTCTCATAGTGGAACGGATCGGTGCTCAGCTTATCGGGCGCCGGTGCCGAGCCGCCCAGTCCCTTAATGATTTCGCACAGCACGCGTCCATCGTTCCAGTCGCTCTACGAATACGGGCCAATTAATAAATAAACCAATTACAAAATAATTGCGCAATTGCAATTAAAAGCGGGCAATTGTCCTCTCAGCCAGTGTTGAACAATTCCATGAAATGACACTTTCTCGCTTAGTGCACAATTTTCATGTACTTACAAAATATGTGCTTGAATATTAACAGCACATATTCAACTTGATATTGACATTGACGAAATGAATAGTGGAAAGTTGTTTGAATGTCATTTAGAAAGCTTTAATGAGTGTTTTTTATTGTTTATTTGTACTTCAGAGCTGTTGGTACAAGGGACTGCAATTGTCACAATTGAAATTGTCACTTTAGCATGGGAGAGAGAGCAGATAATTCAATATGTCACAACACTAAGGATTTTACAATATAACAAATATTTCATCCTATTAACATTATTATTAAGAAAGTTATTTAGACCGAATATACGAAAACTGAAACTATTTTCATCACAACAATTTAATTTTAAAAGCACATGCTAGTGTTTTCATTTTATCGTTATGTATTCATAAATAACTTAGTTGGCTGCAGAAACTTTTTGCAATGTTTAACATAAAAAATAAAAATCGAAAAAAATAGCTTAGTTTAAAATAACATGAAGATGGCATGCCTTAATTGAGTACATGAAAATAGCACAGAGATGCGATATTTAAAAGAAAGTCTGATTATTAATTTACTGAACTTGAAAATGCTTTAGCATCTATTGTTAATTTGTTAACATTTTATCAACATGTATTTTCAATATATTCATTATTCATCTATTTCTACAATAATGGCCCTGGCAGCGGAGACCTTTGGCAATGTTTAACATAAAACAAAATAACATAAAAATGTGCACGTTTTAAATTCCATTATGAAAATAATGGAGAAGCGATATTTAAAGAAAAAAACGTTTACTTTATTTAAATATAAATTAAAAGCTCACCGTAAAGTTTTTCACTTGGTCCTTGACCTGCGTGTTGACCCAGCGCATTGTGGCATTGTAGCCGGGCCCACCTGGCTTCATGAAGTACGATAGATACGTCATGCCGGAGAGCTCGTCCAGCCAGGGCGAGGCCAGATACTCCGGCTCGAGCACCTTGGGCACATTGAATTCGCGTTGCGCCAGATTCATGGCATTAGTGCAGTTGCGCACACTCTGACTAGGATCGAGACTGCGCCAGTGCGGAAACAGACCCGGCTGGCAGTAGTCAAGCAGTGCGGCTAGATTAACGCCGCTATTCCAATCCGTGGTCAGATTGGTGATCTTGCAGTCCGGCAAAGCGGCCTGCAGCCAGGCCAACATCAGTTTACGCGGCGGGAACTTGCTGCGTCCAATCTGGTAGCGCACAATCAGGGACCAGATCAGGCCCAGAATTAGCTTCACATTGCCATTGACAATGTCGACATTGCCAATGTTCACCAGCTTAATGTGATCCGCCTCGATGGACTTTAGGGCGGTCGTCGCATTCTCCAGATAATGATGCTGATTCGCCGGCCGACGATTCCAGGATGGCTTCAACGGACGCGTCTGCAAATTCTCGACCAAGGCACACAGACAGGTGCCATCGCAGAAGTCGGTTGCCCAATCGTGCACCTGCCACAAAGTAAATAGAAACACATTTGTTTACATCTTAGCTGCTTTCGGGTTTGTTGTTCGAAATTCATTGTAACAATTTGCTGATGCGGGTCTCTGTCTCTCTCTGAATGGGCCTTAATTAGCATTGTCTGCTTGAAGCTATGCCTGAACCTCTGCCTACTTTCATAATGGCCAATCAACAGTAAAGGTACAACAACAACAACAACAGCAACTATGATAATAAGCATACTTATAGAGAAGTCCGCTAGTTGTGCCCCACATTGGGCGTGTCGAGCGCTACCTTCAATGGGCTTGCAATATATGTCTTGGTCGGAATGCTGGCACAGACACTCACACTCACACTCACACCCACACCCACACTCATACTCGCACTCACATGAGGAGCCCTGGATCTGCTGTTGGCTTTCTCCGCCAGCGTCTTTGCAATTTTAGCATTTGACATAAAGCTTTTTATCTCCGAGCTGTCAGCAGAGTCACAAGAGACAAGAGACAAGAGACAATCGCGTGTCTGCCGCTGTTTGTTTTTGGTTCGCACAAAATATTCTGTGGATGGCCATAAAAATCTCGCACATAGTTGCCAAACAACAACTTGCACCACTCTTCTTCTGTGACTGCCAGTTGTTTTGTGTTGTGTTGGGGTTGATGGTGGGGTTGTTCTTTTCTTGTTGTTGTTGTTGTTGTTTAAATTGTGCAAGTCTTTTGACTTTTTACGATATACGCGAGAGTGGATGCTATCAGCAAGCGCTCATAAATTCCTATTGTCTGCCATGTGAGAAGTTTATCTCGCATATCCTGAAGAAAAATATGTGCACACATCTTTTTGTGGGGGAAGCCAATTTTGTTTTGAATTTCCGAAAGTTACTCGACTCATGATTGTGTTAATCGATAAGAGCTACAATTACTACACTCTTTGATTTACTAGTTAATAATATTATGCAATCAGACATGTGCTGTCAACATTAAATCATAAATATTCCTTTTTTTCAGATAAAATATACTGTAAAATATATTTGTTTCTAGGCCCCTATCAAGTTATTGTATTGCATTCAATTTTTAATTATTTCATTAAAGCCAGAGTAGAGCAACTTTTTTTAAGCTTAAACTAATTCCCACAGAATTTCATTAATTAAAACTGCTTGCTTTTCAAAAAAAAAGTTATTATGGCGTCGAAAGCATAATTTTTTCATTATGTTTTTGAGAAATATTATTGACGGTGAATTGCACTTGTTAGTGTAATTAATATTTTTGTTTTTTGTGTGTTTGACAAGTAATGTGACACATTAAGTTGATTGCAATTTCATTAGCCATAAATGCGTATTGGCTAGAATATAAAATGCACGCTTGGCAGTCTCAATTTGGCACTTTGACCTAAATATAGCCAGGCCAGGCATTTAATTTAGGCTGCTCAAGAGCAATTAGCGCTGCTCTCGAGCTGTTGACTCGGCAAGCGAACCATGCCCATTTTGGAGGGCTGTGACCTTGCCCCAGCTCCCTAGCTGCGCGACTCATCATTCATTTAGTTTTGACTACACAAATTTATGCACGAAACTTGAAAAATCTGTCGCTGACTTTTGTTTTGTAACTTAAGCGATGCTGATTTTATTGATACACACACGTTCACACACACACATGTTGTGTTGTTGTGCGCTGTGTTTTGGCCTTGGCATTCAAGCGCCCAAATATGGCCAGTTCAGTTGTGTTGTGAGAAGCGAAAACCGAAAAGGCGACGCTGCTGCTTTCAAATCGACTAATGAAATGCATGCTGCGATTGCTTATTTTTCATGTCATTTTGTAATTACTGACCGACGCATTCAAAATGTCGCCTTCAAGTGCTGCCACAGCTACTCGACTCGACTCGACTGTTGAGTAAGTGAGTAACTGTTGCCATTGAAGTCGTCGCACTTGCTTTTGAGTTGTGGGCGTTGCGTATACGTCGTGTGGGCGACAATGAGTTGAGAGATTGGACTGAACAGGGTGGTGTTTGCGACCATTTAAGGCTGCCTTCTCTGCCTCGCGGAAGAGCTGAAATAAATGCAGCCACCTGCAAATCCAAGCCAAAGTGCTAACTGTATGCAGGCCCTGCTCGGAACGCTGAGTAATCACATATCTATATATATCTATATATATCTATATATGCGTGTAATCGATAGTTCTATTGACTGCCCGACCCATTGACTGAGTAACCAAGCATCGCATTGTTGCGCCGGTTGCGCTCGATCGAGCGCCAAATTATTATATAATCATGGAAGCCCAACCCCTGTCTATTAAATACATACATTCCCAGCTAAGCTTGGAAACCTAGAGTTATCATATTATAACTTCCACATACCTATGTGTCAGGCTATTTAGATTTCAATTTAAGTTGAATGAATTTCTGTAAATTACACTTTTGAATGCTTTGCATAATAATGATTTCTAATTTTTTGTGACTCATTTATTTCTCTCAGTGTAGACTCACCTGCATGCCCGTCTCGCGCAAGTGCTCGTTGACCCAATTGCGAAATGTGTTCGCCTGGATCTCGACCCAGAGATCCTCGTTGCCGCGTATATTCATGCCCTTGGCGGCGGTGCCCTCGGGACTGCGTGCCACCAATCCGGCATGGGTGATCTTTTGTGTCTCGGTGGTGCCATCTGTGTTGTGCTTGAGCAGACCCGCGTGCGTCACCTTGGCGCCCTTGATATCTTTGACGTCCATTGTGGCGGCGCTCACTTTTGGTCACTTCACTTCACTTCACTTTCGTTGCGTTTGGGCTTGCCTCAGTTTCATGCAGCTGCGGCTCGCAATTGTTTCATTGTTTTTGATTTGGTTTTTTAATGGCTGCGTATAGCAAAAGATAAACAACAAAAAAATATTCTATTAAGTTGTTAATTGGGTAACGCGATTCGTTGCGATTTCGATTTCGATTTCCGAACGCACGCGATCGTTGCCCAATGCGAACTGAGTGGCTGCCACTTTGGTGCCACTTGCTTTGGGCCAAAACAAACAGCCAGCCAGTAAGCTAGCCAGTAAGTGCAAAAACAATGACGTCATTCACGAGCTTAAAGCTCGCTCAAATCACAACAGCAAAAACAAAAACAACAACAACAGCTACAAAAATGTGGGCATGCGAATCCGAATCCGAATCTGGCTATAGAAAAACTGGTTTGCGACGTTCGTTCCAAGCCAAAGCGAAACGAGCCAAAAGGAAAATTGAAAAAAGAGTCTAAAAAAACACATAAGCACACAAAAAAAAAAAAACAAGAAGAAATAATTCACTTAGTTTGGAATTTCGCCGCAAAAACACAAACTTTGCGATCTCGGTGCGGTGGGCAGAGTTAAAAAAAAAACCAAATAAATAAAAAACGCAAAGTAAAAAAAAATTTATATATATGAAAAAATAGAAACACAATAAAAGAGTGTGTGGTTGTTGTTGGAGCAGCGTAGGAAACTGTAAGTCTTTCACAACAACCACCGCGACGAGCGAGCTTAGAAGGCCGTCAAGGTTTCTGCTTACGGCCCATGGGCGATATGGCGACCATCTAGACAGACGACGATGTTTGTGAGGAGTGTGGTGCGGTGTGGTGTGTGGTGTGGTGCAAAATGTGGGAGCTGGAAACTCTCACATGTTGTTACATTGTTGCAGCCAATTGCAATTCTCTGTGGCCTATTGATCGCATTGTGGACAAAATTTCACTCGCTTTTACCGCTGGCATTTTTGGCCGGCAGAAATTGAAAGCCACTTGCAATGCTAATTGCTAATTGGCCACTTGATAAGTCGATTAGTGACTTGGCGCTGCCAAATACAAATTGCGGTTGCTTTGGGGTCTTCCCCCACTCCAAGCTGGCCGACATTTGCATTTGGCTAGAAGACCACAAGGCGTCACAAGTGCAGAAGGCCTTAATTATCGGAAATCCGGTTTGCTATACCGTATTTGCACAGTCCGACTATGCTAACTAGCTCGCATCGCATTCCAATATATCATCATCTGAGGAGCTCACATTTCAAAACACCAAAATTGTTTCATTGTGCATATTGAGAAACAATTTTTTCGTTGAACGTGTTTACTTTATTTCGATGATGACATCACGCATCTTCAATGGAATCGCGACAAGTTGAGCTCTGAGCTGCGAGTTTCTGTACAACAAAATACTGATTGAAAACAAATAAGAATAATGTTGTCAGGAGTGCTCAACTGTGAGGATACCCTGTAAGCAACATCGATATCTTGTATCGCAACTGTATACAATTTGTTGAATGGAGACTCAGAATGGTTACAAATTAACTTATGCAACACTGGCTTAGCAGACTAAAGTACTTGTTAACCACACTCTGATTAGCTAGCATTGGGAATTCTTTTAGACGACTCTAATTATTTTAAAAAGTACATTAATTAAACTGTTTGCATGTTTGCGGAAGTAAAAATAAAATTACATTTCCTCGCTCATGAATCTAATCTCTGCAAACACCAAGAAACTTATAAACAAAAAGCCAAGATCGTATCTATAATGTGCATTAAAAGATCGCAGTTGCCTGCTGGCCAACTTAATGATACCCATCGTATTCTCAAATAAGCTAATGGCTACAGGGTATATGCAATTACACTACAAATGGCGTTGCGAAAATTGCATAAATTTAGATAGACAGCAATTTGCTGGAAGTGAATTCCACATGTGTAAAAAAACGGTCAACTGTTTGTAAAAGCGTTAAGGTTGCCAGCGAGATGACTTATGGATTTATGTACTCGCACATGTGGAATGTACGACCCATATATATATATACATATATATACATATATATATATATGCATGAGTGTCTACTCGTATATGACAATGAAATGAAGTTAACTCAACTGAACTGATGTCAATTGAAATCTGTTGCTGATGCTGATGCTGCTGCTGCTGATGTCATGTGGTTGCAATTGACATTGGCAATGAACCTGGCCGTAATTAGTTGTAGTTAATGAGCACGCGTTCTAAATCGAGTCATTAACTGGGACAACGGCAGCACTTGTTAGCAAGGTCATGGGAATGGGCACATTTTTGGCTTGAAACTTCAACCACAACTTCAACTTTAACTCCAGCTCCGACTTCAACTGCAAAACAACTACAATTGAGGCAATGCTTAGTTTGCACAGTTGGTCAAGAGAGCAAACAGTCAACGAAAGTGTTTGGCTAGTTGCCTCATTTGTTTGCCGTATTTTTTATACTATGTGCGTTTTTTTTTTATTTACTCTTGTTGTCGTTGTTGCTGTTGTTGCTTGTTAACATCTTTAACGTGACTCAAGCGGCTTGTTTAGGTCGAACAATACATTTGGGTACACGCCCAGTTTTAGTTTTAGGGCCATGCCAGTTACATTACGTAAGCAGCTTAAAATACTTTAAACGTAGCAACTAAGTCTGGCCAAACTGAAAATGGCCAAGTTGTATAAATTTGTTTGATTTTGCACAGCGCCACGATATCATGAATTGCATGTGTAGGTGGATTTTTTCTTTGTTTTTTGTTGTCTCATTTTATTATTTGTTTCTTTTGAGTGTGGCATTTTTACACATTTTTTTGATTCGATTCGATTCGATTTGGCTGTCCGAAATTCGCCTTGCCAGAACACCCACACACTGCCGTTACACACACACACATGTATAAGCCCGGAGCAGAGTCGTAGTCGTCATCACCATCAGAAGTGGCACCCACATGAGAATGGAGCCGATGTGTTGTGGTGCTTATGGTGGTTCAACGCCTCGTTCTAAACGTGGGCGAGGTTTCAAGTTTGATTTGTGCCAAAGCAAGCGACAAATGCGCATTGAATTGTGAATGATTTTATTGTGTGATACAGAACAATTTATGTTACGACACTTTTTATGCTTGCAACTAATGCGAAACTGAGTAAAACATTCTCGAAAATAATAAGGAGTCTCTACTGTAGCCGCAAAGTAATTATACTTTGTACTTTGGTGTGGTGTGGGCTAAATGTCAGTTATGGCTTAAAGTAATTATGCTCATATGGTATGAAGAGCTCGGAAATGTACAGTTTTTGGGAAAGCACTCATCAGAGCAGAATACTGTTTGAAATGGTGAATGAATGTGCCTCTGAATGAATGTTTAGTCAAACACCTTTTACAGCTACTAAACAAATGTAGTTCACTTTAATTTAATTGCATTCATCTGCAATCGGACTTTGATTAGATTGACTGCTTTAATAAAAGCCTAAATTATCTTAATTAGCGTGACAAGGTTTACTAACTCTGTATAAACACGGCAATGACATTTACGGTTAATTCATAGATTTTTTATTTTTCATTCATAAATCTAGTCAAAATAAATCTTCTCGCTTAACTCACTTTAAAAGGAAAACCTGATTTAGTCGAAACTTCTGTTAAATATACATTATAATTTTATTATTATTGTCTTCACACGATATATCCATATAGATTTTAATTGTCTTGCATGCTATGTCAGCTGTGTATAGCCATTATTTATCTACAACTTGGCTGATAGACACGCCTTGAACTAACTGGCTGGCTGGCAGCTCATTAACGTTTTTAGTTTCCTATGAATCGCTTGCAAGCGAGCATTTATTTTTGGCAGCATTTATTGCTGTTCATAAATAGTAAAGAGCATATACACACACACACACACACACACACACACACACACACACACACACACACACACACACAGTTGAAGCACGCTTCAAGTTTGTGTCTTCAGTCATTTGATTTATGCCGTTAGACGTCACCAAAGCGCAGCCGAGTCTTCTATTGTTGTTGTTGTTGTTGTTGTTGCTGCTCTTCTCTTTTTATTCTTTATTTAATTTTTGCTCATTACTTTACACACTCGACTCTGAGACCGTTAATAAACACAAACAAAAACAAACAGTGCGGCGGCCAGTCCATAACAGCCCAATTACCACTTACGTACTGCAACTGAATGCGGTTAAGAAACGCTTTAAGCCAAAACTAAAAACAAATCGAAAAACCAGATTCAGATAACAAAAAATAACTTTCGGTTTTTATTATATCTGCTGCTCGTCGTATGCGGCTGGTATTACGTAATGGGCCAGCAAAATGCAAATACACAACAAGAAATACTATAGAGACAACGCCCGCATTCGCGCGACTTTTGGTATTTGGTATTTGGTATTTGCACGCCCCACAAACTAGTCCGTTCTTGGCCATATTGTGATTATGATGTTGTATTTTATTATAATTATTTATGCCGTTGCTTTATTCACACGGCCGAGTTTAGTTCACGTGTTTAACATGGATATCAACCCACGCGATATACATACATATATATATAGATATATTATGTATATAAATAAGAAGAGGCAGGAGAATACAAATAATATCTGTCTGCCTAATTTGTGGCTTCGGAACTAGAACAGCACGCAACGCTTGAGATTCGTGAGGCTGTAGCTTAATCTCGAGAGGAGGAACAGAAGTCAAAGCAGACGGCAGAGAATAACTTGAGGTTGAGAATGTGATTTTAGCTTGGCCATAAAAGACGCTTAAGTTATGCATAAATCTAAAATTATGCTTTAACGTTAGAAGCGCGCTTGTTGACGACAGCGAGGGGCGGGGCGTAAGCCGAGGTGCACTTGAGCTGTTATTGTTAGTTTTATATAAAGGTTTACTTAATTTTATGGCATTTCTCGTTAGGTTTTTATTAAATTTTTTTTTTTTTTTTGTTTAGCACTTGTTGCTGTTCACTGCTGAATCGCTTCTGCCTCTTCTTACACTTTGCTCGTTGTTTGTCTGGTTGCGGCGCTTGTTGATTGTTTCGGGGTGGGGTTGTGGGGAGTTCGGCTTGGTTGCAGTTTGCAGTGGCCCTTTTTTTAGTTGCTTTATTTTGGGAAAAACACGTCCAACGCGCACGAGTTGCTCACAACGACTGAACAGACGAAGCGCACTTTAAGCCAAGTTTCAGTTTCGACCAAAAAAAAGAGAAAGAAGAAAAAAACAGTTTCCAGTCAAAGCTAAAAAGCTTTCGGCCGCAACTGGAAGTCAAGTTAGTACGTCATCGTTAGTACATTGCGATCTTTGCTTGTTTTGCTTACCAGCTTTGTTGCGCTTTTGTTTTGGGTCTCTATTCGCCTCTTGACAGCTCAGCTAAGCAACTAAGCAAGTTGTGGCAAGAGTTGTTCGAGTTTCGTGGCGTTTCCGTTTACGAAACGCATTTTGGTTCTTTGGCTTATTTTGTATGTGGTTTATTTAATGGACTGCACGTTAATTATCGATGACTCTGTGGTTTTTCTTTGATAATTGAACAATTTGTAGCGGCGGCTGCGGCTTATTTCAAAAGTTATTGATTATAAAACTCAGCTTGAGCTATTACTGGCGCTCCCTCCATACTCACCTGCCCCTGCCCCTGCCCCTGACCCAACATTCTTTGACGAAGTAGAAACAATGCGTTTTCTTTCATTTCTCAAGAATTTTTTATGTTTTGATTTTATTTGTATTTTTTAGTGTTTTTGTGTATTTTGTTGTTCGTTTTTTTTTATTTATTTGTTTGTATTTTTTTTCGGTTTTTTTCTTTTTTTGTTACCCTTTGTTTGCGCTATAGCTGTCAGTTTTGTGGCTAAACACACACGGCTTTAAAATGCTCTCGTTTATGATCTTTGAACGATCATATAAGTACATAAGTATCTGGGTATACAGGTGTATTATCTAAGCTCGATTTACTTCTGCAAATCGGCGCTGACTGCTCTGAATATTATCTTAAAAAATGCCATTAATGATTTTATATATGTTTTTTGTATTTTTTTTTTTTTGTTTTTTTTTTTGCTGTATTTTTCACTTGTTGTTTTGTTTTATTTTTATGATTTCTTGTGAATGAAGTCATGCTGAATTAATTAATTGTATAATCTTATAAATAAATTAATTAATTTATAGTCACAAAATAAAGCTATAAATGTTGTTGGTTTTCTCATAGTACACTGCATTAAATTAATTAGAAATTAAGTTTAGCACATTTCTCAATTCATACACAAGCTGTAAGCTTAACATTCATCCCTTTCTCAACTTCCCGCAAATTGCCAAAAGCTTTTCAATTATATTAGCAACAACACAACCAAATCGATGTAGTTTCATTTCTTCTTTTTCTTATTTATTTTCTAACAATAACTTGAGTTAACCAAAGAAAAGCCAACAAACATTTGCAGACTGCAGCCGTGGGTAGTGTGAAAATTCACATACTCTGTATCTGTCTTTATTTAGGGTATGATCAGCTCCACCATTCCCTCGGAATCTGTTTTCTGCCCTTTCTAAATTATGTGCTATGTATCAGCATGCTAAGAAGCATTAAAATTTAAATTTATTATTCATAAATAACGTTTTCTTTTTTTTTTAACTGGCTAAATAAAAATCAAAAACCAGCAACAGCTTTCAGCGTAATTTCTTATGTTTTCATTTTTATCCTCATTTTCATTTTCCGTCTTAGATGAAACCCCATTTTATGTTTATTGTTATTATTAATGTAGGCATATTAATGAATAAACTCTTTTTTTTATATATGTTTCTTTGTTTATAATAATCAATTGCAATAATGTTTCGAAGTACAATACAATTAGGTATAAACTATGAAGTAGAATTATATAATTGTAGTTGCTTTTTATTTTCACAAAAAAAGAAGAAAAATCTAAGAGAAAATGCTAACAAAATGTGTGAGTGGAAATTCCTTAATTTTGGCATCAGCATGAAGTGAATTAGTTTGATTTCAGTTTTTCATTATTTTCTACATGGGAATCGCTCGCAGCTGGAGCTGAATAGCACATTAACTAGCGGCTTATAGACACTCAATCAATTAATCAATCAATCAATCAATCGCATACTCATTGATACACTTAAGTTAATAGCTTTGTTTTTCTCGTATATACTTGTAATTATTACTTTTAGATTTCATATGTGTGTGTGTGTGTGTGTGTTCATGTGTTTAGGTGTGGGTGTAAGTGTGTATTTGTATTTATGTTGACACAGAACAATTTGTGAAATATTATTTGGTCTTCTCTTGTACACATCTAATGGTATCTAATTAAGTAGTTTTTATTTATTCCTAGAGTTTACACCTAAATTCTTCGGTCTTCGGTCTTCGATCACTTAAGCCTGCAGTGCGTTCCCATATTATGGGCTTACCAAAATCATCGCTTAGTTCTGCTACAGAACTTTCTCTACAGCGTTTAGAATTCATCATTCAAATATTTTCGAATCTTATCTCAAATGTGATTTCAGCATTTGTTTAGCTTGGCAAACTAACTACATTACAATACATTTAGATCTGTCAGTTGTGAGTATCCATATCGTATTACATATACATTTATCATATACCAATATATACCCAATGCCATATTTCATACAATATACTAATATAGTAGTACAATACAATATTGCATTAAAAGTTGTTTGACAGTTGTTTTTCTTGTTTTCTCATTTTTGTTTTCAACCCATTTCTGTTGATTTTGTTTTTCGATTTTTGATGTAATTAATGTATTTAATGTTTTTTTTTTTCATTTTCATTTTAGTTTTTTGGTGTCTGTTGTATTTTGTGGCAGTTCTTTTCCAATAGTACAAATATTTTTCAAATATCTTTTGTTGGTTTATCGTAAATGTGTTTTTTTGTTTTTGTTGAATATTATTTTCAATATTAAAGTAAATCGTTTCCCATATACACATCTAGTAAATTTATTCAAATTACAATTACATGTAGCAAATATTACAATACACTTATTATTCATTAATACTCGTAATTAGTTCAATTTAAGTTAAATTATTATAGTACTTTTTTATGATTTGTTAGATAATCGTTTTAGCTTTTGATATATTCTAATTGAATCCTTAGATTGAAAATATTTACAATGCAAATTACATACAATGTAATGAATAATTAATTGGTTTGATTTTTGTTGTGTTAATTAAAATTAGCAAAAAAACTAACCACTAATGATGACTACTTATGTAACTAGCTCTATGGCTGTAGATGTATATATGTATATATGGTAGTATTGAATTTGTTTTAGGTATATAGAGAGGGTTACAACTAGAGCTGTTAATCTTCATATAATATGGTAACTCAATCAGCGACTTGAGTTTTTTTTTTTAATTTATATCGGAATATCTATTAAAGCTTTTCCGATTTCTCACTAATTTACATACACTGCGTTTAAATTTAAAAAGTTCCTCACAAATCTTAAACTAGCTATAAGTTTTACTTTTGTTGGAATCTGAAAGATGCGAACTAAACTAACAAATGGGTTTGGTTTTTTATTATATATTATTTGGTATTATTATTTAGATATAGCTAAACTTTAGCGTTATTTAAATAGTATGTACATATTGCATTGAGCTATGCAAACCATTCAGCTTTGCAATTGGCTAAACAATTCTGGCAGTGCCATTTTAAGTGGGTGTGGGAGAGTTTGAGTGTGTGTCTGTGTGTGTATGTGTGTTTGTGTGTACGTGTGTGGGAGTTATTAACTAACGATACTACGCTAGCCTGTCAATAAATCTGGCTAAACCTGAAGCAATATGCATTAACTTCCCCCCATTCCTCTTGTAACTCTTGTCCTACAGCGAGCAATATTTGGCTTTGATTCGTGGCTTCTGTTCATTTGTTGTTGTTTGTGTTGCATTGTTGCTGGCGCGTTGCATGCGTCGCTGGTGCATTTGTGGTTGTTGATCCTTGTGCTGGTCCTCCTGCGATGCCGTGTTAGCAGCTGCTGCTCCTGTTCGCGTCGGGTTCATTTAGTTAGTAAGGCAAATTGGCAATTTGGCAATATTTCGACCGCATGCACAACAATCAAACACACACACACACACACAGGCAGACAGAGAGCGTGAAACACATAGAGATGTAAGATAAATGTTGTGGGCGTGGCACACACACACACACATACAGCGAAACAGAGACAGATATAGGGAGTGTGAGAGAGAGAGAGATTGATGCAAATGTTTATGAGGCTATGTTGTCGCATTCGCATTTTGATTCGTTTTCCAGTTTTTTGGTTGTCGAATGAATCATGGGAGTCATGAGGAACATGATATGTACACCATACCGATCGGCTGATGCTGATGGGGCAGCACGCTCCCGTGTTATATGATACTCTCGCGATTGCGTTCCAGCTCTTCGGCCTCATTATCGGGATCCACACTCGATGTCGATGAAACGCCGCATATTTGCATCTCAATCTCGGCCAGACGATTCTCCAAATCCCATTGCTGCTGTGACAGTTTGGTGTTCAGTGCCTGATTCTCCGATTCAACCGTATGCAGACGCTCTCTCAATCGCTTGATCTCATCCTCCAAGGCCTCGTGAGAGCCAAGCAGCGGCGTGGTGCCACCAACACCAGCTCCGTAGCACTCTGCCAGCTGCGAGCTCGAGTCGCATATGTGGCCTGACAAATACACAAAGGGATTGAGATCTTAGTGATCATATAGTAAAACATATTAATTATAAAATGTAAAATAAATGCAAAATAATAATTACAATTTATTCCAATTATTTTCAGGAATGCCATCAAATGAATATCAAATGGAATTTCAACGAATCGGGGAATAATTTAAAGCTACCACTCACCTCCATGGCTGGGCTGTGATTGGGGCCTCATTGAGTGGTGCGAGGTGGCGCGACTGCGAGGCCTCTCCTCTGAACCGTGTGCGCTGGGACTCACCGAACGTGGCGAGTCCGTGGCACGCACCAGATGATCCGCATAGCTGCGTGGACTGCAAATATTTAGTTGGCAAGCTCAACTTGAGCAGTGAAAAAGCCCAAGACTTACCTGTAGCCATGTGAATGTTGTTGCTGCTGCAGTTGCTGTTGTTGTTGTTGCTGCAGATGCTGCTGTTGTTGCTGCAGTAACTGTTGCTGTTGCTGCTGCTGCTGATGTTGCTGCACCTGATGCATCATAGAGATTGTTGCCGGCGGCAGCCACATATCCTCGAGCGTGGTGCGGCCACAGCTCTCCACCAGACCCGGCGTCGACTGGCAGCGGCCCATGGCAACTACATTAAAGTATTTGACTGCGTTTTAAAATCAAAAATGATCACAGCAAAACCAAAAGAAGGGTGGAAAAAAAGCAACGGAAGGCAAAACAATCGATTTGTGTTATTCGAAAGGGGGCAATTCGTATTTGTAAACGCAATCAGTCGTTTCTAATTTCATTGGCAAATTTCGAGTGGGTTTGTGTGTGTGTGTTTTCTTAAGGTTGTGGGTCATAACAATGTTGGCGTCGTTACCTTTCTCCAGTGGCGCCTTCTTATACTTCTCCAGCCGCTTTACGGCTATCGACTCGAGGCGCACACGCGCCGCCGGATATTCCTTGAGCACGTCCCACATATCCTTCTTGCTCAGCACGAAAAGATCGCTGTATCCCACGGAGCGAACGCTGGCGGTGCGCCTATTGCCTGCGCAAGTTGGTGGCAAGTTGAAACGGGCGCAGAAGTTGGCAAATGTGGCAAAGTGGCACGTTTCCAATGAAGAGAATGACGGCAAAAGTTTCATATTAATAACATGGGCATACACCGAAATGTGGTTGTTGTACTTTTTGTTGTTTGTTTGTTGTTCTTATTGTTGACTGCATACACACAGAGACACACACACAAATACACACACACAGGCAGACACACAAGCACAAGGACATTAAAATTGCATGCCAAGCTGAGGTAAGCAGGCAATTTTGTAACGGGCAAAACGGTTGGCAATTCCAAATTGGAGTCGGTCTATTGGTTTGACAGTCCCACAGGGGCATTTATTGGATGCACAAGTGCTACACACACAGGCACATAACTTGTAGCATATGCATATGTATCTGTTCATCTGCATATGGATGTGGATATCTGGCGCAAACAGCTAGAAAAGCAGCAGTTTATTCAGATCAACAGCTGAAATTGTTGCATGCCTTTTTAGATGCATACTTTATTTGAAGAATCTTTGACACATTTCTCCAAAGACATTTCTCTTGCAATCTGCTGTTAATTTTGACACGATTTCACATTTGGTTCCCAATTTCACAAATTTTTCCTTTTCAAATGCCAGATCTACACGTATTTTATTTTATTTTTTCACGTAACTGCTTGAAATATGTTAGTAAAATTCTTTTAGCTATTAAATGGCAACACTTTACATAGAAAAGCAACTTAATTTTGATACATTGTCAAACAAAACTGCCACCGATTGGAAGAGTTGCCAGATTTAAACAGATACCCCCCAAAGTATGCAGCATAAATTGTAGCAAATTATGTTTTCCACTGAGAAATTTGTTGTGAGGGGAAATGGGGAGGTGGCGAAAATACATACATAATTGGAAATTTGGCGTGCAATTTGAATGCATTTGATTGTTTTTTGTGTGTGTGTGTATTTGTATGTGTGTTTGTGGAACAACATAATGCATATTAATTGTGGTATTATTGTGTCATATACTTAATTGAAACACTGTCAAACACAATTCAAACGTTTAAATTACGGCCAGGCAAAGCAATACAACAACGACTCACAGAGTTAGAGAGAGACAGAGAGAGAGGTAGAGACACACACACGAAGAGATAGAGATATAAAGAGTTGACTAGAAAAATAAATTAAGATTAAGATTTTAGTTATTTTTATTCTCACATTTAAACAACTACTTAGAGGAGCCTAATTGGACTGTTGGATGGATGAGTAGATGGAATGAATTCATGCAAGAAAGTGCAAATAATAAAATTATAATCGATAGAAATATCAACAACTAAACGATTCGATTTTGCTATCAAAGTATGCGTAAGTTTTCTGAGAAAGCATTATCAAGGTGCCGGCAGTTTGACAGCAACTTAGCCAATTGTCTGCCAAAGTCAGCGACTAATTGAGCCAGACTGGCAAAAGTTTGTGGCAAGCTGCAACTTTTATCAGCCAATGAAATAAAATTAAGTTACCAGTCGAGAGTTGCTTTTGTTGCTGCTACTGCTGCAAAATTAATTAGGAAGCTGCAAGTAAGGCGACAGTGATGTATGCAATGCCTTACAGACACACACACACAGCCACACACACAGACACACACACACACACTCCCAACTGCATGTGCTGAGATAATTCTTGGCATTGTTGTTAATTTTCTGGCACAATTGCGTTTATATTTGCATATTTACGTTTACATTTTAGTTATTATCGCAATTTACACTCCAGTTGCGCTTAGACGAGTTGAAGCGACGTTTTAGAGTGCCACTTAAGAGTGAACTACATTTTTGCATTGACAGTGTCCATAAATTGAACATAATTATTGCTGTTTTAAAGCCGATTTTATTGTAGTTGATGGCATTGTTTAATTGCGCAAAAGCGTGTCGTTGCAACCATTCTATTTATTTGCAACTGGATGCATGCAGGTGTAATAAATGCATTTGGAATTCATTAATTGTGTGGCCTGTCAGAGCAACAAGAGATGGCAATATGGACACCGAGCCAGAGAGCGATGGATGGTGTGTGTGTTTGTGTATAATAAAAGTTCATTGCATACTTTTAGGTCGCGGCAGAAAAACAGTTGTCTGCTGAAAAATGTAAAATATGTGAAAGGAGCAAAATGATGTGTCCTTTGCAGCTTGCAATGCAAGGCAGAAAAAATATAACACTAAGAGGAAAATTTGGTTTTTTATTTAAATACTGTACTTGGCCGGCTGCTCGTTAAGAGTGCTTATGTGCAACCTGATGACGAGTCCCGACGTAGTTCGAAACAGGTCGGCAAATAAAAACTAAATAATGACGTTTTTACATTGATAATGACCCACTTAAAAACACTTGACTCAAAGTCAGAAAAATACATGTTTAAATAGTAAAAAGATGTCACCAAACACAATACTGAAACTAGGTTAATTTCAGCTTGCCGGAATAGAAATACATCTGATTCACAACAACATCTTGATAATTTAATTAGAACTTAGTTTTGATTAATCAATTATATGTTATTTTCTCCATTCAAAGCTTAGCTCGATAAAAAATGCTTTCATGTGATACAAAAGATAGAGATAAATAAGACAATAAAGCATTGTTATAGAATATATGTATTTAGTGAATTACAAATGTCGTGTTTCAGTTCTAAAATATAAATTAACAAAAGTGATTGTGCAAGAAATTAAAATAAATATATATGAATATATGCATTTACTATATTTGTATCAAATAATGCGACTTAAACGATTGCGTGTGCGAAACCGACAGACTGTAAGGAATAGATACAGATACAGATACAGATACAGGTGGTAAGTAGATAAGTAGCTTTGTATTTGTATTTTTGCTGTGTGCTGCGAAGCAAACGCTTTACGAGCGTTTACTAAATTAATGTGAAGTGGTGTGTGGAATACATTTTTAGACTTTTCGATACACGGGCATTCTTCATTTAGGCAAGAAATACAAAACACGTTAAGTAAATAGATATTTTTAATGGTAGTTAGAATACTGTAATATTTTGTGTTATGGGGAAGTTTAGCTATTGACTAGTGGATTTGTGGATTTTTGTTGTTGTTGTAGTTACATTATTTTTTGTTGTTATTGTTATTGTTCCGCCTGTCGCACTAAAACGGGATATTTACCAAGTTCTTTACCTGCGGTGCCCATATTCAGTATACTAATCTCGCCGAAATAGGAACCTGCCTTTAACGAGGCCATCACCGTTTTGCCATTGTCAGCAACAACCTGCAATCGTCCACGATTCACAATATACATCTCCTTGCCCACCTCGCCTGCAATAAGACAAGAGAGAACAGAGCCAAAACATAGATATAGAGACAGAAAGTTGGGGTGAGTTTTCCGAGTGAGTACAAATGCCTATCCATATATATACATATGGAGCATTAAGGATGGTCACTCACCTTTGCGACAAATGTAGTCGCCCGGAGAGAAGAGCACGGGCCTGAGTCGCAGCACCAATTCGCAAAGGAAACCAGCTTCAGTGTTTTGAAAAATCTCAACCCGCTTAAGTGTATCTAAATGGACGTTAATTGCTATTTCAGCCTGCAAGAAACAGAGAAGAGATGCGAACAAAAATTAGGCACAGCTGGACAGATGGAATTAAGTACAAAAATCCTTTCAGAAATGGGCAATTCATGTTTGGCTGGGTTTTCATTGGTAGGCGGCGGGTAGATGGTTTTGGGGCACATCTGTTTTGTGTATATGTGTGTGTGTAGATTATTTACCTTTAATTTATCAGGAAGACAGGATACGGCGCGCTCCTCGTCCGAGCACTTTTGCGTGAGCCACAGGTAATCGAACCATTTGATGACCTTCACCTGCAGATGATTTGGCACACGCCGCATGCGCATGTACGTCTTTACTCCATCCAGCTTGGCTGCAAATAGGCAATTGTACCAAATATATATATAAATATAAATGTATAACCCAGACTTATTATATATGCAAGTCGGTTTGCGCTGTTACACGCAAATCGAAATGCGAGCCGCATACAAATGACAAAATGGCGAGTATCGAGTGCCTCACTTAATCGCTGCGGCTTCGGACCCAATCAGCTTTTTGTCCTGCATAAATTTTTGTATACCCTATATATTATTTACAAAAATTGAAAAAAAAGCAATATATGCATTGCTCAATACCTGGCGTATGCTTAATATAAAGCTGTTATTAAGAATATCGAGAAATATATGAATGCAATCCAAGAAGGCTCATTTGGTTTCTAACACGATTCGTAGTGGATTTTCTTGATGCCACAATTTAAATGTAAGAGGTTGCAACGAAATATATAGTTTCCATTAGATGCTAGTTAAAGGAGGAATACAGCATTTAAAAATCACACATTAAATCAGAGTTTAAGTAAACAAATGATAGTCTTCTTTTTCTAATTATTTACTCAGTAATTGCCAGAGACCAGTTGTGTTGCTTTAAGTGGCACATAAACATGTAGGTTTAAATATCGGTGATTGCCAAGTTGGATTTCTACAGTTAAGTGCAGTTTCGGGGAAAACATAGCACGGCTTTTACCCCTCTCCCCCGACTCACTGCTCACTGTGTGTGTGTATGTGTGTATGTGTGTGTGTATTTCAGTGGATAACCAAGCGGCGTTCGATAAGAGGAAATTAAATCTCTACTTGGCTCAACGTCACTGCCAGCAAATATTGACACAATTTGTCGATTGACAACTGCGGCTGGCTGAAGTTGGTATTGTTGTTGTTGGTGGTGGTGATGGTGGTGCCACATTGACAGACAACGGCTGAGAGCTTTTTGCGGGGTCGGGTGGGCGGTTGGCTTGAGCGAAGTGTGTTTGCTCGTGTAAACATTAGCAAACCAACTGGCAAACAAGCAAACAGATTGAAAACAAATAAATAAAATTGCTTGTCGGCCCAGCAGGCAACTTCCTTCTTTCAACTCCCTCCAACTTCAACTACCTTCAAGTCTCCTCAACTCATTTATAATGCAAGTGACGCCGCTGCGTCCAAAGGCCAATAAACAATTGGGCAGCCCAGCTGCCTCAGCTTGCCACGCATTTCTTTTTCGCAACATTGCCACAATCATTTATCATTTGTATATTTGTCAAGCAGTCATCGGCATGAACAATGCCTTGTCGCCGAACGTGGCAAGGCTTATGTTCTCTACTAAAACCACTCGATGTCTGTGTTATAATATTAAATTGTTATTTATTCGATACCTGAGTACAAATTTCAATTAACTTTAAAGTACCTAATTAGCAAAAGTGATTGAAATTTGTTTGACAAAAATGCATCTTTTGATTTTGATTGTAATACGTAGATCAGAAAGGAAAAAATACTACACTCAAAGTAATTAAATCGATGTTTGTTATTTTGTTCAATATTTGTTGTACTGATAACGCATCGAGTATTCGGTTGAAACAACCATCACACTTTTATTTAATTATTTTTATACTCAGTTGTACAAAATTCTTAGAGACTTATAGATAAGATGTTATTTCGGCAACCTTCAATAGGTGTTTAAAT
Organism: Drosophila mimica; assembly: GCA_037043585.1. Lineage (NCBI taxonomy): Eukaryota > Metazoa > Arthropoda > Insecta > Diptera > Drosophilidae > Drosophila > Drosophila mimica. The sequence goes on from JBAMBE010000437.1 coordinate 1,431,786, forward strand.
ATTGAAGTCTGTAACTGTTAAGTTATCACATAATTACTGGAATTAATTGTAGATTATTAATTCAATTTATTTATGGCATCGAATCTAATCTGCTGTCAATAAACGAAGTGAAAAAAAATCCACTGTAAACATATTTAAAGACAAAATCATGGAACATTTTTTGGTATTCGTTAGTTCTCGGAGAAAACATGTTGGGGCATCAATTAGTCAGCCTCGTTGTGCTCAGCCTTGCTCTTTCCCAGCTGCATTCCGTCAGCTGTGAGAATGATGCCTCTGTCCCATGTGACGCAAGCTTCAGTTCGGTGGGCGGCAAGTGTCTGAAGATTCTAAGCAAAATGTTAAACTGGTATGATGCGGATCGTGACTGTCACTCGCTGGGCGCTGGACTGCTTAGTCTGGAGAACGAGGAACAGCTTATTCAGATCAGTAATTGGATCAACAGAAATGTGGAAGTCTGGACCTCGGGCAACAGTCTGGGTAATCAGGGTGTTTACTACTGGCAGAGCACTGGGCAGTTGGCACAATATCTGCCTTGGGCAACCGGCGAGCCCCAGACGATGTCTGGAAACTGCCTAACTCTGTCATATAACTCCACTTCAGATTTCCGCTTGAAGGTCAAGAATTGCAACTACGAGATGTGGCATATCTGCGAGAAGCTGACACAATCTGGACAAAACCTCGAAACACGAGTTTGCCTCAAATCTAACGCTTACGAAATGATACCAGTTGTTGTTAATTAAAAAATTAATAGAAAATAATATGATTGTTTTTTTCTTTATACGTTAAAAATAAAAAGGGGAGTACTCATATGGAAAAATAAATATTATTCATTCAAATCTTAGAAATCTAAAATAAATTGAAAAATAAAAATATACATTCTTATATATTCTTATAAATATTTAATTATTTTTTAATTTCTTTAAATTTTTAATTTTATCATAAATTTAATTTAATTATAATTTTTAATTTTTGTATTCTTGGTGTCGACTGACTTTAGTTGACAATTAAATAAATAAATGCCTTGCCGAAGGCATGGCTTGTTAAAGAAATTTTCTTTCTCATCTTTGAATTAAGATTCTAGTAACCCACTTTCAAAGTTTGTTTTTAATACTTTGCCTGGCGCACCACATACGAATACATATCAGAGTTTAATTATGATTCATAAGACTTCCACCACTTTTGCTAATCTGCAACTTGCTTATCATGTTGACAACGCGATAAGACCTGACCAGTTTACTTTACTTTTAAGCATGTTGTGGAAACAGTTTATTGGCTTCGGCATTTTCGGCGTTACGTTGGACCAGCCACACTCCGTCAACAGCCATATACGATGAAGTTCTCGACCTCAGGCAACAAATTTGGAAATATATATATTTATCAATATATTTACATCTGGCAGAGTACTGACGAGTGGGCTCATTATCATTATTACCTTGCGTCACGGTTCAACCAAAATCATCTGAAGGCAACGCCCTGATACCCTATACTCAAAATACTAACGGGGTGGTGCTGGTAAATTAAATAAAACCTGATCTGTATTTATTGTAATTTGATTGGCTTATTGTGTATGAAAGTTGGCGTAGAGGATTTAACGTTTATGCCTAAGACCATGACCAGGTATTCGAATACTAATGCATTAAAGATTTGGAATAACAGTGAGAGGTTGAGGGAGAATAATGCAAACATCACCTTTACAGGCTATCAATTTTTGATATTACAAGAGAAAATATAAGCTTATATGTGTTTAGATTTGCTGCAGACCACTTCTAATGTAGGCAACAGGCTACTAGTGACGTAGTAAAAAAACTGTAAAATAACATCTGTACATATCATTGATATCGATATTGATCGATATAAATTGACTAATCATCAACTTAAAGAAGAGGAAAAGATCAATCGTTGTGAATAAAGAAAAATAAGAGGACGTGTTTGTGAAAAAAATATAAATATAGTTTTGACTGCTACGAATTATACCGAAAAGTGTTTCTTATCACAATGCTTGTCATATAGTCCAATTCCTAGAACCCGATACTACATAGGAAGGTACCAACTACAGCGGACTGTTGAGTTGTTTGTAATTGCTAAAAATGTAGTGGCAACAATTGATTGACTTTGTCACCATAAAGGAAGCATCAAATTACTATAGGCAGAACTTCAGCCTCGTGGGTTGGTCTGCAGAATGCAGTTGAATCTGCTCATCGGCCAATTAATTCGGCCATTCAAGCGAATGCTACTGACCCAGCAGGCAAGCTACAGTTGCGGTCAAAATAATATAATTGCTGCTTCTCAAAACATTTTATCAAAATATGAATAAATAAAATCGAGAAATCTTCATAACCTTCAATATGAATAAATATTCTATTCGGCAAATCCAAAAATGTTTTGTGTTTCATCTGAGAGTGTTTTAAGATACTATTATTTTCCAAATACTGAATTTAGTAAAATATAACCACCCAATATATATAGTTGTAAGAAATATTATAGTTTAAAGACAAAAAATTCACTCATATTCCACTACAATTACAATGATATACATATATATTTAATAATAAATTATAAACCTATGCCAAAATCAAATGTTCATAATTTTGTAACTATATTTTAAATATATTTGCTTATATAATTTTCCAAAACATGCGTGTACTCCTATTATTTTGACCGCAGCTGTATCTTCTTTGAGCAATCAAATCTGAGAAGCTATTTGTACGTAAGTGAAGTTGAGTTATGTTATTTTATGCAACGCAATCTCAACAAAACAACAAGTTAAAATATGCCTTTTGAAAAATAGCACAAATTCCAAAGACTAATAAGGATTTCTTCCTTAGAATAAATAACTTATTTACGTTTCAGAAAGGATAACATTTATTTTAATAATTATTCAGGCATGCATGTAGCCTGTGCTGACGAGATTGACTCAATACATTCCAGTTCCGACACTTTCGCAATAATTTTGCATACAATTCATGGCATACTTTTGAGCTTATCCCTTGCTTCTTGAAATACTTTGCATCGTTTGCCTTGAAGCTCCGTTTTACTTTGTGGGTTTTATATTATTATTATTGTTGTGGAAAATATTGCGTAACTGATGCCGGCGGCATCAGCATTGAGTATCAAGTATCCAGTCTTGAGTATCGATTATCATTCGATTTCTGCTTACGCCCCATGCCCAACAACATGAAAAGCAACGCATCCAAGGATTACTGCATGGCAACGCAGCATCGTCTTGGCATTGCTACACTACATGCAACGGATATGGCTGCTGATAGCCAAGAATACATGCTCAAATACAAAAGCACACATACACAGAGAGAAACACACGAAGGCAACACGACAGTATGCAAAATTATAGCGATTTTTATTGCGGCTCTGCTTGGCTGCATTCCGGCATTGGAGCCAGAAAGTTATGGATAAAACAGGAATTGTGGGGCGAAGGATTGGCATTTTTTGGAGCTTTTGTGCACGTCGCGTTTCGCTTGATGGGTTCTTTTTTAACTATTGAAAATCAATCTAAATATTAATTGCATATGTCATGACAGCGTTTTCTCTGTATGGAAATTGCCAAAAATACGTGTTCCATTGAAATTTAAAACCAATTTGAGTAAAATTGGAATACAATTTTGACATGCTGAGCGCAATGAATAAAGCGATTTTTGTTCTTTAGCTTATTTATTATTTGCTCAATTCCAAAATATTTTATATTTTATATTATAAATGATTTCTATCTTAAAACTTATCCCGGTACAAAATAATAAATTAAGAAATATAATAATACTTATACACCAAGCAATTTAATTATTGACTGTAAATTTGCACATGTGGTACTCTTTCAGCCGTGGTCTCACTTGGACTCGTCTCAATAATTGTGGTTAACTGGGTCACTTTGTATGTGCAGCAATTTTTTGAGATTTAATTCCTGCCCCCTGTGGCTGCGTGGTGCACACTTTATATAATGCTTAGGAGCCGGCGTTTGCTTTCAATGCATTTTTCCATTCCGTTGCATTTTGCCGGCACAAAATTTAATTTGCCATTCTGCCCCGAAGTTAGCAGCTCATCTGGGGCGTGGTTGAGCTCGGGGGTGTTGACGTTGTGGTTGTGGTTTCTTTTTTTGCTAACTGCATTTTGGGTTTAGATTTTCCGTTATTTTCCTACAAACTTTTTTCGTTTCGTATTTATTTTCCATTTTATGCTCTGCTTGGCCACAGTTGCCACAGGCGCATTTTGATCTGCTCCTTCGTCTTCTATTTCTATTGTTATTGTTGTTGTTGCTGTCGCCGTGCTGCAACAATTTGTGGCACATCTTGTGGCGTCTACCACCTTAAGCACTAATCTGAGAGCATAATTGCATTAAAACATTGGACACGACCGCTTTTGTGCTCGACATGGTTCAATTATCAACAAATCTGACCGCTGACAACTGACAGCCAGCTAGCGTCTGACAGTCTGGCATTCAAGACAATTGTCAGTAGAGGTTAAGTGAGTGTTGCAGTATAAAAAAAATATATAAAAACTTGACATCATGTGTATTTTTGTGTGAATGCGAGCTCCTGCCTTTTGTGGTGCAACAATATAAAAAAATGGCTGGGGTGCAAAAGTTCATTCCATTGTCTGGCGAGCAAGCTGCAGCAGCAAGTTTTCCAGGATGCAGGAAGGTACTGGAGTTGGTTTGAGTTTATACAAACAGTAAATATGCGTGACAAAAACTTGCTCTTCCTGGCTTTTTATAAGCACAAGACAAAAAGCAGCAGGGCAATCAGTGGGGAGGTCGGCAAAGGGAATCTACATGTATAGAGGCTGGGTGGATAACTGCAAATGGAATCTACATGTATAGAGGATGGTTAGAGAGTTACCCGGGCTAAGTGAAAATTTCAAACTAACTAGAAAACACTTAAGAGCGACGCTTATGTGCGGGGGCATGCAGCTGCCATACAAAGAACGTGTGATGAAAAAGATGAAAGTTCGCTGCGGAACTGCACTGAAAAGCTGAAACAAAAACCAGCTTAATTTTGAGTTGATATGTTTGGAGTTTGTAAACTAGCTCGAGAAGGGGGCATACAAATGGTTTAAAAAGTGCTTTCAAGCATATGAAAATAACATTATTCGTTGTGAGTTGCTGTATGCGAGGCATATCCAGTCAAAATAACAAGTTGTCTATTTACAACTCAATAAATATTTTAGTAGAAATTTTGAAATTTGGTGGGTCGATTAATAAAGTCAAATTAATCAATATACGTGAGATAACTTCTTTATACGTTCAAAAGTCTTTCAGATGCAATACTTAAATTAACTATGTTAACTATTAAAATTGTTGGAGCGAAGTTTCCCCGCGTCAAGGAATGCCGGCATAAGAAAGTTAGACTGAGTCCCACCAGCGTTGTGTACTCAATCAGCGTTTACTCAAGACTGATACTTTACAGTATGAGTACCCATTAATGAGAGACTTAACATAAGTATCGATGCACGATTGCATTGAATGTAAAATAACATAATTTTCAACAAAAATGTTTATATGGTCCTTAACAAATTACATATGTGTATCCTATAAAAAATATGATTATTCAAAACGACTATATGCAAATTGGATACATTTTGAAGTTTGAAAGGCCAAATTGACTCTGCGGGTGTTGTAAGCAACAAAGCCAGTACCTGAGTTAAAGGAAGCCATAACTTAATATCACAGTACGTTCGATTAAGCAGTCTCAGCTTTTTCGGAAAAGCATGATGTTTGAATTTTCACATGTACCCGCTGAGTTTTCCAGAAAACCAATTATTATCATTAATTATGCATATTTGCGGTTGCTACCGTGCTGTGCGCTGCGTTCACTTGATGAAGTGCCTGATCATGATGATGATGACTGGATGACTGTGATGACGGTGGTGATGGTGGTGATGGTGATGATGGTGATGGCTTATGTACGTATGTTTGATGCTTGATGCTCTCGTGGATTTGTTCGAGTGCAAAAGCAAAAATAAATGCGCTCCGTTAGCCAGCATTGCAATAACAATAACAATAACAATTACAATAAAAATGCGCACGCCAGCTGCAGCTGCAGCAGCACCAACGCTAGCAAAACAAAATCCTTGGCAAATTCGCTTTTCAAGGATAATGGAATATTTTGCCCTTAAAGAGCAGCTACATGCCATACAATGCCATACAATAACACCAACAAAAACAACAACAACAACAACAAAAAGAGAGTACCAATGTTCTAAAAATACGACGGTAAGTTGGCGTACATGCAGCTTAATGGGTAAAAGCGGCCAACGGCGGCGACTGCGTCTACAATATTGATTGGAATACCCATACACACACACACACCAACACACACAAGCACACACACCTACAGACACATGGACGCACTCACAGTTACAGCTGTAGGGCAAAAGCAGCAGCAAACATAAACATAAACACACACACACACACACAGGGCACACGCGACGAAGCATTGCTGTTGCTCTAGCTGTTGTTTCTGCTCTTGTTGTTGTTGTTGCTGTTGTTGCTGTTGTTGTTGCTGTTGTAACTGTGGCAAGCGAAAGCAAACAGCGAAACGAACAACAAAAAGCACACAAACCAAAATTCATACAAACTTATACAGGCACACATAGCATATACAAAACACACACACAAACACACACGCACACACACTGGCAAAGGCGGACAAGTTAAAGTGGATAATGGACGACGCTGCTGCTGCTGCTGATGCTGCTGCTCGCCATCACAGAAGAAAGCAAAGCAGAGCAGAGCAGAGCAGAGTAAAGCAACGGCAAAAGGCAAAAGAGCGCACCGAATGCGAATTTTGTGCGCCTCGCCTCTCCCATCATTAACATGAGGCCCGCTCAGCCGTTCTCAACTCGTGCGTACGCCGCTCATTGCTATTTTTAGACACGCGCTCTTTGTGCGAGAGTGAACGCAACAGCAACAACAATTGCTTTAAGAAAGACGAAAAAAATAAAATGAAAAAAAAAAAAATAATAGAATAACACACACACACACAAATGCAGAGCGAGAGCCAGAGCGAGATGGTGAGATGAAACGGGTTCAAGTCAAAATGGCTGCAAGTCCCGCACGTAAACCACTACAAATCTCAAAGTACTGCGTCTGTGACCAGTGTATGAGTGTGTGTGTGTGTGTGTGTGTGTATGTGTAGGAATTTGTATATGCTTGGGTATATTTTCTCAGTGTGTGAGTGAGAGTAAATTGAGCGCATAAATTGTTTTAATTGCAGTAAACAACTGCACCAGAAACCGAGAGCAGCAACTGAAAAAGCCGCAGAAGCACGATAAACTTTACACACACAGACAAGCTGTGTGTGTGTGTGTGTGTGTGCAAAAAACATCAATCAAAAGCGTTGACAGCGCTGCTGACGCATAATTTGCATAAAAAACTATTTACAATAATAATTACATAAGGGCAGGCAGCAGCTAGCCGGAAAATTAACATAATTTTGAATGGCATATTTGGAGAGCGTGTTTGGATTTTCTGCCACCCATACCACAACAACTAGCAATAACCAACAACAGCTATAACCGTATAACGTTTAAAGTGTACGCCTGTGTTAGCGTTAACAAGCCACCGCCATTGCGTTTAACAAAGCGTGAATGTTACTTGCGTAGTGTGTGGCAACAACATTGTTGCTAAAATGATTTTGAAAAACCATCAATAACTCAAATATAATGACAGTTTTCCACTTGTTGTGTTGCCAGTCAACCAGCCCAGTCACCCAGTCAGCCAGCCAACCAGCCAGCCAGTAAGTGGGGCTAAATGGATGAATAACTTAAACCAGCTGCTTGTATAAGTCCCAAGTTGTGTGTGTGTGTGTTTGTGTTTGTGTATGTTTGGGAATGTGTGTTTGCGTGTGTGTGTGTGTGTAAGCATCCTTTGCGCCTGATGTGATGTTATGTAATGTAATAACGTCAATCAAATTTGAAAAAAGGCAGGCCAACTATTTGAAAATCAATTTTCATGCACCAGATCCCTCACATCCCCAACAGCAAATGAACGAATAGGAAAAATAACGGATAATAAGTAAAGAGAAGATGGGGCACGAATGCGGACAGTTACTAAGTAAATATATAAGTTTTTAAGTTGTTGCCCTGAGGATGTTTGCTTAATGTAGCAGAAGGCCATCACTAAAGTGTTACGCTCTAAGCCATGACTAGCGGTATTTGCAGCATTTCCATGCAAACAGCGTGCAAAAGAAAATAAGGGAAAATGGAAGAGCAACAATATTTAATGATTATTCTAAATGTACCGTTGGAGAAGAGTAGCAAAGGTTGAGATATCAGCGATCAGAATGAAAATGTCAAGTGGTCGGGTTGAAATTTATTGCCACATAATCTTAAGGCATAATTAAAAAATGCTTATTAACAGAGGGATTATGCAGTTGGGACAGTAAAGTCAAGAGCATAAGAAAGTTTAATGAAAATAAATTGCCTAATGAAATTTTAATACTTAGCGAAACTTTTAGATTAATGAGTGTTTAGTTGGACAGCTTTTAATACTGTTCAAGTCTCATACCAAAAGTCTCTCAATAGATAAAGTTGTTAAACTATTTTCATAAATTATAGAGAATTTTTTTATTTAATGTAAACTAAAAGCTTTTTGATCAAATCTGAATACAAACTTACTTTTTAAATTAATTTTTTCACCTGAGTATTTAATAAACTTTTAGATATCTAAAAAGGCTTTTTTGCTACCAGTACATCCTGCCTATGAAAGCTGTTACAAAATCCACCAATATCATGTCATACTAAAACAGAGAGTACTTAGATGAAAAACGAATGAAAATACGATGAATTGCAAATGTTGCACAATTTTAAATATATATTCACAACCCACTTGCATTATTGCATTCAGACACTTCACGTGTATTTTTGCTTAACCTTTTCCTGTTGACACAATTTGATGCACTGTTTCCACATGCGGCACACGCTTCGCAAGAATAATATGGCACATATCTCATATACGGTTGCTCGTCGACCTCACTTGAAGAGCATTTGTGCGTCACCAAATGCTGCATTCGGATTCGGTCATGTTTTTATTGTGGTTTTCCGCCCGCTCACCAAACATCCACTTAACCTGCCTGGCTGCCGGACTGCCTCCCAACCTGCCAACCTGCCAACCTGCCTGGCAACCAGCAAACAGCATCAAGCATCGAGCAGCGTTTGCTTTCCTGTCGTCGCGCGTGCACTCGAAGGCGGCAAGCGCTGAATTGACAAATTGATGGATGGTTCTCTCGTTGCATGTCCATGGTTATATGATGTATTATTATTATTGTGTTAGTGCCGGGAGTGAGGTGGGTGGGTTGATGGGAAAAGTTTGGCCTGCTATGTGAAAAAGTTGCCGACTCAGCGATGCGCAACGGTCACCTAAGTGTTTTATTAGCCCTCGAGTTCAAGTTGTGCTCCTCTGAGTTGATTGTCAGTTGCTTTTTCGTTATATACTCAAAACGTTTTTGTTGCTTCCGATTTTTTTTTTTATTATTTTGGCCAGCTCCTAATTTGTTGCAAATGCCTCAACATTGGACGTAGGAGGTGCTAAGCGTGCCGCGAGTGGCCTTCGACCAAAACGATGTGGATCACGATGGGAAAATAATTGCCGGAGAATTGTTCCACATCTTGCACTCTCAATAGAATATATTTATAATACAGTTATTCAGTAATACAGTAACTCATATTTTCAATATTTGCTCTTATCGAATACTAATCGAATAATTATATAATCTTTACAGCACTATAACTCTCTTATTGAGAATAAATAGATTTATTATGCAACAATTATCCCGTCAATCCATAATTACTTATGTATAGTTCAATCTGGCCAAAATTTCTTTATGGTTACATCCCTCAACTATTTCAGCAAATCAACATATATTCCACATGCTGTAAACGATTTCTCTATGGTATATCAAATTTGTAATGCCCTCCCTTGCGGAGTATATTTATATATATGAGTGTACCAAATTTCGAGTGACACAATAAAAATTGTGATTTGCTGCATGCAAATATGAGTTGGAAAAAAGGTTGGAAATGCATAAAACCAGAAATTAATGCAGCAGCACGTTTCATCCATTAAGCCGCTGAGCTTTGCTTGCTGACTTTTAGCTGCTCTTTTCCCTTGGGTGCAGGCAGCAGGCAGCAGGCAACACATGAAAAGTGTTGTGTAAACATGTTGGAGCGGAGATGCCGCATGCAGTTTGCCACGCCCATCAATGAGCTGGGTAAATTGCTTTGTTTGTTACCCAAGCGGCATGGTAGTATCCGTTGTCCTTTGGGGCATTTTACTTTGTGGCTCATTGCCGTTGAGTGGCCTTAATATTTTCAGCTGACGTCGCCTAATGAAACTTTTCTCGCAGCAAAAGCAACAGCAACAACAACAACAGCAACAACAGCAACAACAGCAACAAGAGCAGCCCAGTTTTGTCCATTTTCTTGAATTGCTTGCTTGCTGGCCATTTGACTTGGACGGTCTTTGAAATTAAAAGGACGGGACAACGGGACGACGAGACAGTTGCAATGGCGACACTTGCATTTGCCCACTTATTTATGGGAGCAAATTTAACGAGTTCATTTAGCTAATGGTCGCATGGCCTACTGAGCTCACAAGTTGCTCTACTGAAATGCACTGCTCAAGGAGCCTGGGTAAGAGAGCGAGCCAGAGTGGAGTCTTGTCTTGCCACAAAAGCAGAAGGAGCAACGTCTCATAAGCCAGGCAGGATTTTGAATATACATATATTTTGTATACAACATACAGAACACATTTTTCCCTCAATTTAAGCAGCTAAAGTGCCAAAGCGGAAAAGTCTTGCATACTTTTGAGTGTGCCTTGGCCCATTGTTCTGCTTTTGTCAAATGGTTGCTAAACCGAAGGTTTCTTTCCTGTATCTGTTTCCGCTCTTTGTTTGTATTTTCTGTGGCATTCTCGTCTTATTGCTGTTTTAGCAGCGGATTATTGCTCCCACATGTGTGCGTATCCAACCTCGCTCTGAGCAACAGTTTAATCAGACAGCTCGTAAATATTGAAGCCACAAAGAAGAAACAACAACAATTTATTTATTCCGCCTCAGCATTGTCTGAATAAGGATTTACAAGGAGTACAACAACAACATTGCTTTGGTTTCTTCTGTTTTTATCAAGTTTAGCTTGGAATACGTTTCGCTCTTTTATTGATTTTGAATACCAGACAGTTTCAGGCAAATTTTTATCTCTTTCTGCGCAAAGCAAACTAAAGTGGCTCTTAGCAAAATATTATTCACAAATTCAACAAAGAAATCTTCACATTTATTCAAGCCATAATGAGTTGCAAATGCAACTTGCTTGAGCCAATTTTGCATTTTCCGTTTTGTTATTTGATTTTTAAGTTATCTGAGTAAGATTCGTTAAATATTAATTCTTTGGTTCTGAAACAATCTACAGAATCAAATTAATTGCATTCTTGATGTGAGTATAATTGAAATATTTTCTTATCGTCACTCACCTTGAAACTCCTTGCGAGCTGCACTCACAGACGTCACAATATTGGCCACATGACCGAGCACCGTGGCAAAGAGCATCAGGCCGAATAGCAATTGCAATATCACAAACACGTACTCGCCCTTGGATCGCGGCTTGGGCAGATCCCCAATGGTGGTGAGGGCCAGAGTGCACCAATAGTAGCTCTGCAGATACTGTTTGACCACATCGGCGGACTCGGAGTCGTGGTAGACCCAGTTGCGTGAGCCAAATCCATTGTTTTTATGTATGATGTGGTAGAGGCAACCATTCCAATGGAATATCACAAGCAGATAGTGTATGAGGGCCGTGGAACGAAAAAGATTTGGATAGTTTGTGTGCCGTTCGGTGCGATCCATAAATGCCCAGAAGCGATAGATCTTCACCAGGCGAAAGCTGCGCAATATCGAATTGAACCCAATCGACAGATAGAGAAAGTCCAATGGCAGCAGGCACAGGCAGTCAATGTAGAAGATCGTCGAGTTCATGTAGTGTGTGCGTAATTTGAGTGCGTCCGTCTGGAGCACCCCATCCTCAAGATAGCCGGTGCGAAAGTGAAAGAGTATGTCAATCAGATAAAGAAAATCGGACAGATAGTCCAAACAGAACCAGAAGGCAATCGTTCGTCGATTGATCTCCTGGAAGGCGAAGCGGTAGATTATCACCCAGAAGTTGTACAGAAAGGCCATCGAAACCACCATTGACCAATAGTAACACAGCCGCCCCGCCGGATCAAACACGAAATGCAGTTTGCGGGCGGCCGTTGCGGCTCGTATCCGCTGCGAGGCAGTGCGATGCGGTTTCTTATGATGCGGCTGTGCCGATTGCCCAGCACCACCATCGCCGCCATGTGGTGTCTGGTGCGGGTGTCCGCCGTGTGGCGGTCCAGGTCTGCCCTGTGCGGCCTGACCGTGCGCGTGCGGGTGGTGCGACACCGTTGAGGCAGAGTGCTGCAGCTGGTACGGATGGTGCGACCCCTGTCCGGCATTATGCTGTGCATGCTGCTGCGAACGGGAGCGCGGGTAGCTGTAAATTGGAATACAGTTGCAACAAATGATTATAAGCCAGGTTAATGATAAAGCTGATTTTATAGTTTCATTAAAATTTTAACGAACTCTACGTGCAACAACATGTGTGAGAAGTGATTCACAATAGTAGCTGCATATTTTAAACACCCGACGTTATTCAATATTAAAGGATTACTTGGCATAACAAACCACGAGCAAACGAATATACATAAAAACCTTAATTATAAATGATGCACATATTGTAACAAAATAATATAAAAGGGAACTTACCGATCGGTGCCGTTGCAGTAGTTGCCGCCGTATTGGGTGTGGCCCATGAGGACGCTGGTGGCACCACCGCCGGCCAGCGTGTTATCCTGTGAGCCGCGGCCAGTGGATCGATTCCAGGTGCCCAGCAGCGGCTGATCGCCACCGGTGGTTTTCAGACGGCCGCGCGATTTGTTGTTGTTGGTGCGTTGCTTGTTGTGCAGTAAATCCATTTCGGAGGCAGTGCTTACGGTGGCCATATGCGAGTTCGATGCACGAGAAGCGCATGGTGTGGCCAGACTGTCGTGCGACGTGAAGAAACCTTGTTGCGAGACGCTTTGGCCAAATTTTGGCTGGGGCATGCCAAACTTGGGGCCTAGATCTGCAACAATTATAAAATCAAAATGCGCTAAGTTAACATTAAAAATTCAATAATATTATGTTTACAGTTGAAACCTTAGACGCTTAAGTGTACACATTTATTAACAGTGTATCGCGCTCGATAGATAAAAATGTTGACAATTTTCCGTAATACTTGAAATATTAAATTATAAAAAACCACTAGAAACGAATTAATTGTTAGTTCCTGCGACAGCTTTTATCATTATAATAAATTATTATAAATGATATTAATTAATTAACATTTTTGAAAAAGAAAAACATTTATTTGATTCAAAAGAGAACATATCGTTTTTTTTTCTTGTGACAAGGTATATATAGTGACAATGGACAGAGGATAAGGATACAGGGAGCATGAGGTGGTATACACACACACACACACACACGCACACACACATGCATATGGAGGCGCCTTACCGAGAAAGCTCTGTCGATCGATTGAGAAGCGACGCAGGCTACCCAAATCAATGAACTGCTCATCAGCTGGCATTGTTGGAGTGATTGAGAGTTCGGTTGTGTGAAAGGCATTAGCACCACCACCAGCAGCAGGAGCACCGCTGCCACCACCACCAAGCTTGTTGTTGTTGTTGCTGTTGGAACCACTAGCACCACCCATTGTCAGATTGGTGCACGTTGTCGCACCGCCAGCACTGCCACCCATACCAGCACCCAAGTAAGCCGCATTGCTCGCATAGAAACTGCCATCGAGTTCGGCCATTTGCTGCTCGTATGCAGTCAGCGGATTGATCGACCTGGAGCTGTGATCCCTGTACAAGGGACGCGGCGAGGGCATCAGCGAGGGATACGATGGGTTCAGCATGCCGTTGAGTGACAGACGTGGCTGCATTATCTCCGGGAAGCTGGCTCGAGGCGCTAATCTTTGACTCGTTGTTTTTGTTTTTGTTGTTGTTGGTGTTTTATTTGTCTTGTTGGTGTTTTGATGTATTGCTATTGTTGCTTTTGTTTCTGTTGCTGTTGTTTTTGTTGTTGTTGGTTTGTCGTGGCCTGCATTCAGCGCATTTGGTCGCCATCGTTCATCATCGTCAGCATCAGCAGCAGCGAGTTTGACGTCAGAGCTTGTGGCAACGTCTACGTCAGCATCGACATCGATAGCCGCAGCGCGGCAAAGGCGGCCAGTGGGCGTGGCCTTGCTATGCTGAGGCTCAGCTTCACAGGTTTGAGTTTATTCAATTGTTTGTCGTAGTTTGTTTTTGTTCATAATTGCATTTAATTTGTTCGTTTGTTGCATTTCGCACATTTCATTTACGGCCGAGTTTTGTTTTCATTTTTTATCGTTAAAATGTTTGTTGTTTTTTGAAAAGCAAGAGAAATATGAGCAGGTTGTAGGATTAATTGCAACATGACCATTATAAACGGTTTATGTTTTGTTTTTAATTATTTAATCTTTTCGGCAAGCGTTCTTCTACATGACAAGGAGAGAGTTATATATATATTTATATATATTATAGAGCGAAAGAGAGAGAAAGAGTTGGGCTGATAGAGAGTGGCGGAGAGTGGTGGTGTAGTGGTTGGTTGGTTGGTTGATTGGTGGTGGTTTTTTTTTATTGGTGGCTACGGGTGCCTGGGCCTTTAACAACAACTGCAATTAACAACAACATTCAACAACAATTAACAGCAACAACAACAGTTGAACATCTTAAATATGCACACATATATATAAATAAATACATAGAATACCTAATAAAGCTATGACTACTATGATTACTTCCATTGACTACGTAAGCTTTCAATGAAGGATAAAGGATTTGTAGCATAACTAAATCGAATTATCTCTTTAGATGCTATACGATAAAAAATAAAACAAAAATTTTTAGCAAGTTTTAAGACATTTTTTCAGAAAAATTCAACTTGGCAGTATAGATTTAAAGTTGTAATTTAAAAATATATACAAAATCGAATAGTATTTGATTTAATTTGAAGTTTCTTTCATTTTATTTCACTATTTCATATTTTAATTAGAATTACTTAAAATAATTCGAGCGGTTTTCTTTCATGACTCATTTAAACAAAATTCAGAAAGGTGGACAATGGTGGCAGTTACTTCTGTGTTAAGGTGTGTCTTTTGCATTCCACTTAATATTTCATGAGGATGCTTAGAGTGTGTTGCGGGGAGGGGTTGGGTTCACTTTAGTGCCTTTGGCAGCATGCAACGAACATAATGTTGAAGTGGAATACGCTCACTTCTCCAAATGTGCCAATAAAGTTAGATTTAATTAAGTGCGCAGAACAACGAGAAAGAAGAGAAAGTGTAAGAGTGCTCTAGTCAAGGATCCCCGACTAGTAAATACCTAACCTACCTACATTAATTTACCATTTATTTGTAGTTACTTATCAGGCTTAGAGGCCTTCAGACAGCCTCTGTTATTCTCAAATAAATGTCGTTAAGTATGTAAGAAATATATGACAGATATATACAAAATTTAAATGTTGTTCTTCAAATAACATTGAATTTAGATTTTGTAGTGGAGTTGGAAAACGATATTAATCGATATTTTAATTAGAAAAGGATTATCGAAGAAAAAAAATATGACTTGTTTTTTCGCTTTAAATTCAGAAAACAACATTCCAAATTTGCTTTTTCCTTCTGCTTATTTTTAATCTTAAGCACATAAAAAGTTTAAGAAACATGCGAATAATATGCCCACATCCTTGGATACAGGGTACTGAAGCAGAACACAAAAACACATAAAAGGATGCGAATACACACACAAAAATACACACACACTCACACACACACACATACAAAGAGAAAAGCACACGCGAGCTGACGCTTCATTAGACTTAAGCAGCTGCCTGGCAACTGGCTCACTTGGCAATTCATGAGCTAAGACACACACACACACAGACACGCACACACACAGACACGCACACTCACATACACAACCTTAGTTGCGCTCACACATGCACAGAGCGCACAAGTGGCACTTGACTTGGCCGAGGGCAAGACAATGGCCAAGATGCCGCTGAGAGCTGCAAGCGGCGCCAATTTATTTGTATTACTCGAATGCTGCCAACACGACTGCTGTTAACTGCTGCTGTTGCTGCTGCTGCTGCTGCTGCTGCTGCTGCTGGTGCTGCTGTTGCTGCCAATGCTGCCACTGTTGTTGGCGTTGACTTGTCAACTGTCAAACAGTTTGCTGGACTATATACCTGTCTCCAGCTGTGCTGCCAATTGATTATTGGCCGACTGCTTTTAATTATTGAACTTGGCTGCGACGCTATCTTGTTTCGCCTCTAATTCAATTAGAGTGTCGCCCAAAAGCAATACATCAATTGCGGCTGAGACTAAGCTGCCGCTAAACTCGTACTCCTCAGCTCTGTGCCACTTCGCGCACACCTCCAACAATCGCAGAATTGTTTAATTAATTTGCGCGGCAGACGCGGCGTATGAGCGACATGAGTTTGCACTTACAGCTGACTCGAGTTGCGCAATAAATTCGAATTAACTTTGCTGCTCAACTCACACACATACACACACACACACAGGCAGGCAAACTCAAACACACACACACATTGATAAAGTGAGGCACACAAATCAAGTGCATTAATTTATTAACTCAGGTGCTGTCTGCTGTGTACTTCATAAATATGTCACAGCATCCGATTACTTCAGGCCATTGACCAAGTTGAGCTCTACACTTTAAGCCAACAATTACAGTAACAGCTGGTAACAGTTACAGTTCTTGGCCCTTCCTTGTGAAAGTGCATTCTCATGTCATGTACACCAAATGGCATGCAACAGAGGTTTTTCTTTGCCCCCAACGAAAAAAGAGTATATTGGTTTTGTATGAACCACATGAACTTGATATTCATGGTGTGGATTTTTTTCTTCTTATTAAATCTAAATATATACCACAGTTAACATAAATACATGTATATATATATATATATATATATATATATATATATATATGAAAGATGGAGGCTACCAGATTGCGAATAAATTCTCTTGTGGAGTGCAGTTGAATTGAGGGTCGAGCAAATTGATAAATTGACTTATGCATATCGCAGTTAAAGTTAATAAAATTCTATTAGTTTTATCTGTCTGTAGTTTATCTGTTTCTTTCAAAGTTATCAATTTTTTTAAATCGATATCTGATTACTTTCGATTTTAAATTAAATTAGAAGAAATTTCCACTTTTTTCGCTTTTTACTCATTTTGAGCATCGCACGCTCTCAGTTACAAAGTTATGTTGCAGTTGTGTTGCCTGTTAAGGTCGTTGTCAACGCTTTTCGACACAAAGTGTGCAACTTTTTCAAGCTCAATAACTTTAGCCTCAAATCAGGCCACCCGCCCACTTCCATTTAGCGGCGCCTCTCTTAAAGTTTGTGGACATAAACCGAGCGGCTTTTTAATTTTTGCTAATAGTTGAGTGCCATTAATTTAAACTTTGTTGTCTTTTGGCCAGTTTAAGCGCCCCGCCCTGCCCAGCCCGCTGGGTATTAAAACCGGAGAAGAGGGTACTGAAGTAAAAAAGATAAAAAATGAAAAGACGACGGCTTAATGGGCAGCACTTTGTCATGGACCGCCAGCCGGAAAGCGCAACTTGCGACAAACTTGCGCTCAAAGTTCAACAAAAACGCTTGAGCAGCTTTTGCGGCTGACGGGTGGTGAGAGTGTGTGTGGTGGTGCTGTTACCGTGGTGGTGCTGCCATGAATTGTCAATAAATTTGCTTGCAACAAATCAGAGAAGCGGCCAGTCATGATGTGATACTGCCCAAAAATAGGTCAAGAAAGAGAGAGAGAGGGAGAGAGAGAGAGAGAGAGAGTGTGTGTGTGAAGAGTAAAATGGGGAAACAAAGGGGGCGCCACAAATATTTGGTGCAGCTGCCGCAGCAAATGAAAATATTTGAGCGTTCGCTTGTAGCCAAAAATACTTTTGCCACAAAGTTTGTGAGCAAACTTTGCTTAAAACATACTTGAACATACATTTATATATACATAAATATTTAATGCGTAGTGTTTGCCCATCCAAAAGAGCTGCCAACTAATAGCTGAAAGTGGCTGTTGAATCCAAAAGGACATAAAACGGAAGTCAGGCAATAAAAACTTCAAACCGGCACCCGCACCCTCCTCACCTCCTGCAACAACCAACAACCGGCAACCGGCAACCAGCAACGAGTAACCAACCAGTAACCAACTTTCACATCCCACAATACATCTGACACATTGGAAATTACAATAGTCAAGTGTTTGGTGGAACAGCTGTCAACTGAAGTGACATTGAGGCGGGTTGGCCGCTTGAGCAAGTTCAACTCAGAAGCCACATAACCATTCTCTGGAAGTCTACTAAAAGTATTTCACAATCGTTGACTGACATTGCTAAAAACATAACTAAGTGGACCGAGAAGGACACATGACAAAAACTTTTGGAAACAATAATTTAAAACCTAATCAAATTTCAACTTAAATAGAAATCCACAAATGACAGCATGAAATCGAAGAAATGTAAGTAAACATAAGCGCAGAAGAGATTGAAATGAAACTTTGTTAAATCTTGTCTTTGAAAATGTATAATAAAAGTCAATAATGACATAAAGCTAAATTATGGGCCAAATCGGTTTAAATATTCAACTTGAATAGCAATGCTGAATTTCATAGAGCTGTTTTGCTATTCATCTGTTAGCAAAGTATTTTCTTAAGAAAAAACTTTCAAATGTGCCTCAAATTCCATATTAAAATGCCTTAAGAAGTTTTCAAGTGCGAAATCATTCGAAACTTGACTTAATCGTTGAAATGTCTGAACTAAATTTGAGAAAGCGAAAAATGTTCAAACAAATGCTCTATGATTCAATTGTATTTAGAATTTTGAATAGAAAGTTTGATGTGTCGTGAATTTACCGTATTTTTGAATGAAAAATGAAAAAAGTGTTGCACTTTTAAGCATATTCCAGCCGACATTGACACTTTCTTTGTCGGGGAATATGCATTATTTGTCTCCAAGTTTCTCTCTGCACTCAAAACACGTTTTTCGCCTGAAATGAACTACACAAATTGTTGCAGTGTTTTAGTCCTGGCGGTGCTTCTAATACACCTGCTACTCAAATCCACCTCGATGGCAGATAATGGAAGCCAAAAACGAAGGAAACGCTTGGCGTCGCCGGTTAAAAATGAACTCACAGATGAGCTGAGCAAATATGTGGTCTCCATCCGATCTCGGAGGCCACAGATTATGTTTGGCGATAATCACTACTGTGGGGGTGCGATTATTGGGTCGCGGTACGTGCTCACCGCTGCCAGGTGTACAATGAAGTGGGTACAAATCAGATTTAATCATGTTTTTCTAATAATACATAAGTTGTCCAAAGCAAGTACAAAGTTATGCATCTACTACGGTCTATTGTAGTCGTTGGCGGCACACCCAATCGTCTGATAAAAGTGGATACTACGGTAATCAAAGCTGTTAAGAAGGTATTTGTGCCCGACAATTTTACCCAGTATAGCAAGAACAACATTGCAATACTGCTACTGGAAGCAGCGTGGCCTACGGATAACCCGAGAATCGATATTTTGAAATTGCCCGATGCAGAGCCCAACTATGACGAGATATATACGGTGCTTGGCTGGGGGCGAATGTACAAGGTGAGTTACCTGAAGCTCTTCAATCCTTAACCACTGAAACTCCAACCATAGGGTGGTCCACTTACTGGCAATCTGGTGCATATAGATGTCAAGCTGGTTGATCGCAAAACTTGCCTGATCATGCTGAAGGGCCTTTATCCCGAAATGCTGTGCGCCGGAAATTTTCACGCCGAGCCGGACAGTAATCCCTGTGCGGGCGACACAGGTGATCCGATGATCAGAAATAATACGCTGATTGGCATCGTTTCTCATCGCACGGGCTGTGGCACGATTGAAATGCCATCGATCTACACTGACGTGTGGTATCATATGAAATGGATCCAGGACACAATGCAGAACACGGTTAATCCTTCCAACTCAAATATTTTGACTCTCTTCTTGGTTGCACTAATTGCGCTGTTGGCCTAAATGGCACAACCAACTTTTTGTTTATTCATTAAACGAACATCAAATAGCCGAAGATATAACCAAAAATAGGATAAATGTCTGCTTTTTAAACTTTCATCATTTTTTTAAAGTAACGTCAAGGATAATGTGTTTATCGATGTTTTTTTTTTGTTTTCTTTTTAAAAATGTGTCTTGATTATTTATCAAACCTATAAATTTAAGCTGCATCCTTTGAAACAAGTGGCCTTCATAAATCTATCCTTTTTGTAGTGATTATGAGAGTAATTTATTCATTTATGTGGCACATAAATAATAATAGATTTCCCGATAGTGACATAGACTGAATCGACTTATAAATAATAGCCAGTTAGAGTTGTATTGAGTCCACTCCATTAATATTCTAACGATATGAATACTGAATACGAATACTGAACTGGAGGTGAAATTACTGCTGACTGACGTGGACTCCAATTTGGGTGGTCTCCTTCAATGATTCGTTCACTCAACGGTTTTTGTGTCTCAACGTGCTCTCGATGCGAATTCGGAAATTCGCTGGTGCGTTTGCGTCTATGAACTGTGTCATGAAGGGATTGAAGTGACATCATCTGAATCGTGGCACGCTTTGGCCTGTTTCGCAGTTGCAACAGCACGTGCTTGCGGGCGCTGAGATGTTGCCTTTGCACACACTGATTGTCGAGCGCAGCAATATTGGGGCACAAATCGAATCAAGAACTGCTCCAGCCAAGGTAGTTCAGCTGGACTGCCAATTCGCCCACAAAAGCAACCACAAGTCTAGTCTGGCAACTGCCTTCTGCCTGTTACCTGCCAGCTACCACCTGCCACCTGCCACCTGCCACCTGCCACTTGTGTCGATTGGTTTTCGTTCCTTTCGCATACACAAAACGTTGGCTGCTGGATGCTGTTGCTTCTGCTGATTCTGATGTTGACCTTGCAGCATGGTAGACTGGCCAAATGGCCGACAGACAGTGTTGGCTATCCGTGTGCTTAATTACCACAAACTCAATGTAGCGTTGTGGCGAGCACTTTAATTGGCGGGCACCCGCCCTCCCACCGAAAAGGGGAAAGCAATAAAGAACTCAAATATAGATTCAGCAGCAGCTGCCTTGCAACAGAAGTGGCAGCTTAAGCCTTAGCTCTCTAACGGCAGTACTTAAACATTTGCTAGCCTCAAGCAAATGGCCGTCAAAGTGGAGAGTGTCTTCAAATAACCTGAACCGAGCAGGTAAAAGATAAAAGATACAGATACTAAATTACCTATGCCACAAATAGTTCCGCTGTCAGCATAATAGAGTCTCCATTTAACGTTGGCTAAGATACAATCTCAAACTTCTGTGTATTTACCAAAATAAACCATACATTTAACATCTATGCTATAGTTAAAGATATTGCATAATTGTTATGCCAATTGAAGATACTATTACTACTAATTTTGGGGAGTATTTAGGGCAGTACATAATCTTCAACAACTTCACAAGTTAGTCTAATACACTTAACCTAAATATACCACTTTTAATCTGTACAATTATAATTATTCGGGTATAATATTCAAATTAAACTAGTTGCCAAATCTAAATGAAGCAAATACTTTGAAACTGTTTATTTATTTTAATGCATAGAAGTATTGCGAATAAATATAGCAAAATCAATCAAACGGATGCATTTAAATTAGACTCTGCTAATGCTATTTATGTAAATATATTTGAATCAAACGCACTGATAATATTAAATTATATAATTGAGAACTGAACAGGAACATTTGTGAGCTGACTGCTTTGAGTTTGGCAGACCTTAGTAGACTGGCGGACTGCTACAATTGAAATCTATCTATCCATCTATCTATCAATATAAATGCAATTACGTAATGATTGCAATCAGCATTAAACAGAAATTGAGCTCGAATTGAGGCGACTTGGCTCGGGTCCATATCCGATATGAACTCACGCTGATAAATACAAAATTTGTAGAGCTACCGCTGTGCATATGTCAGGACATGGACAATAGATGGCACCTGTGCTGTGCTGTGCTCCATTTATTTAATGAATTTCGCTGCTGCTCCTTTTGCTATGCGACACTGTTGAAGAGCTGCTGCCGCAGGCAAATGTGTAATGACAACATTAATGCAAATGACTTCATTTAATTAAACGCCTGCAAAGGCATGCGAAACCCACGGAGACGCGGACGAAGGGAGAGTGAGATAGCGAAAGAAATCCCAAAAAGGACTACGGAAAATAGCATCCTTGTCATAGTCATCATTGAGGCAGATAACAGCAGATAGCTGGAAGATATCGCAGCACTCATACGCCTCTTTGTACGCATGAATGCGTATTAAGGTGCACACCATTGGGAAATGCTGAATTGGGTATTCACCCCGACTGTATGTGTGTGTGTGTGTGTGTGTGTGCGACAAGTGGGCGTGGCAATCGACTGTTGCTGATGATTTTTTAGCTGCTGTTGTTGTTGTGCGCACGTGCGTGTAAATACGTCTATATATATGCGACAGGTGTACACAGATGTGTCAAAAATCCCTAGATCTAAGGTGGCCAATTCAATTAACAGCCGCTGCAACAGAACACCAGGCAACACTAGACTATATTAAAATACATACAGATATTTAAATGTATATGTAGGTGTGTGTACTTTTATATTGACCAAATGGCCAAGCTTTGCCTTAATATTAGCCATAAGACTTTTCATTAGCCACAAGACTTTTCATTAGAAGACCTTTCATTATATATTTTTAATAACTTTGGCAATGTGCCTTCGCCTTTGGGAATATATTTTTGTGGAATTTAAATTAAATTTGACTAGCTATCATTTTTCAGGCTTTAACTTCTACTGAAGACTTTTGGCAAAGACTGAATATGACAAGTTTAAAAGCAACAGCTCAGTATGCTATTATTTATGCACTTATAGAGAGCAACTTGGAGGTATTTATTCCATGCGACTCGGCAGCATTTTGAGCATAGCACTATATCCTTTAAAATAGGCAATTTGAAATCTCTTAAATTGTTAAACATGATGATATCACATGATATTAAAATGTCGACGGAATGCATTTATCTATTATTTAGTCCTAGACAATTTGTCCATTAATGCAGAAGCAATTCAAATTAATTCCATGATATTTAAAGTGAGACTACAATTTAATTCAAATGAATATTTTATTCCATAATTTATAATTATATGTATGATACTATTGTGTGATATTTAAGCTGACTGCAACTAACGGCAGTTTACTAATAACTTTAAACTTTAGTTTCAGCTGCAACTCAATGCAAGACTGAGACAAAGCTTAATTATAGTATTATAGAATTTAATTTAATGAACAGCAGTTTCACCACTAAAGTAGATATTTAAAAGTTTAAGCTCCACAGAAAGTTGATAAGATATACGGAGCTTGGCGCCCGGTATTTCAATGCGCTAAACACACATTAAATTTTTCAACAAATTCAGCGCGTTTAAGTGACGGGGCTCATTAGCAACAGCGGCATCGACAGCGGAAAGGGGGCGTGGCGAGGGGGTCACTGAGCTCGTGTTAAAGCCCAGCATTCACAGGCAACCCCCCCAAAAGAGGAAATAAAAACACAAGTGCTGGCAAAAAGACCAAACTGTTCATTTGCTTGCGCTGGCGCTCATTACATTTGCATTAAACTTTTAATATGCGTGGACATGTGAAATAGTATGTGTGAAGAGTGTGTGTGAGTGTGTGTGAGTGCGTGGGAGTGTGTGTATGTGTGTGGGCCATGCGGGCGTCATATGCAGGCTGCAGTTGACTGACAGGAATGGGCAACCAGTGCAGACAGCAGACAGCAGACTGAATGTAAGGCGCATGTGGCATATGAACTTGCAACGCCCGCAGGCGATTTCTTAATTTACCCAGAAATATGAAGTTAATTACATTTGACCAGCTACGAAGGGCGGGTCAACACACACATCCACACACACATTCGAATTTTTCGTTAGTCTTAAGCGACTCTGGAAATGGAAACTATTCAACAGCCCATCGCTGATGAGGTAGTTGCACTTGCCACATGAATGTCAGTTGAGCACGCGACCCCCCAAATAGGGGGTCTCTGTCTCTGTTGGGGATCGCATGAGTGTGGTGGCTATGGAAATACACTTCACAAAATTTCTGCCGTTTAATTTAGGAAACCACAATGAAAATTAAAAGCAAGTTAATTTTAACAGATTTTAATTTCCATATGGTCATTTCGTGAAGAGAACATCGTGATTTACAAATTCCTATGCAAATATTTTTTCAAGTGTATATAAAGCAGCCGCTGCTCAGCTGACGACGTGTGTGTGTGTGTGTGGGTGGGTGGGTGGGTGGGTGGGTGGTGTGTATGCGTTTGTCAAGTGTAAGTGCATTTCGTTATGAGCTTAGCAGTCTTATAAATGTTTACCAGCGTTATTTGCCCCCAAGTGCAGTCGCCGTTTGCTATTTAGTTGATGTTTCTCCCGCTGAGCTTGCTGTATGCTTGTGTATGTAAATGTATATGTGTGTTTGACCTCTGTGCATCTGTAGCTGTGTCTACGCATCTGAATGTGTATCTGTGTGTATCTCTAGATGTGTGCATATGTAGGTAAATGCGCACAGCACATAAATATCTAAAGCATTCTTGAGTAACTGCTCTAATGGATTTGGGTTAAAAATACACTATGTATGTTGCGTGCTGTGTGTGTGTGTGTTGTGTGTTGTGTTGTGTATGCTGCAAGGGCATGTTGAGGGCATACAACTGAGCCAAGTGCCTCTAGCGAGTCTTTCTAACTGTGCGCTTGTTTAAGATATACAAATTAGTTTAATTTCAATTAGAATGCAAGAGAGGGGAGTAAAAGAAGATTATTGCGACTAAGACAAGCACTTAGCAGGCACTCAAAAATTTCAATTGGTAATATTACCAGTACCAGTAAATCTATATACGAAAACGTAAATTGAGCTATGAATAGTTAAACAGATACATTTCTATATATCACTTCAAATGCGAACTGTTGCATTGGCTGTTGCACAGTTAACTATTTGTTGTTTTGGCAAACTATTAATTTTCACATTTTACAAAGATTTAATTTCTTTAAATTTCAGTAAAAACGGAAATAAAACGATATATAAGCTTCTCAAAGGATATTCTAAGGATGTTTATACCGTAGTCGACTTTTTCTGTTGTAAAATAATTATATTTCTAAATTAAATTGTCGGAAAATTCATAGCAAAGACTTTCCACAAGGAGGGGCAAAACCTTTTGTGTTTTTTTTTTTATAGACTCATTAAGTAAACATTTGACTTCATTTGTAACGAAGAACATTCCCAACGAATGCTAATTAAATTCATAAGAATTCGTTTCGCTGTCTGCTTTGTTTCAAGAATCAGTCACAAAAGCGTAATTTTCTTATATCAATTAGTATTAACGGAAGTTCGTAATAAAAGTACCGTTGTACGGCATTAAAGGCTGCCTAAATTGAAATTATAAGCGTAATAACATAAGCCCCAGGAATATCAATACACCCACACTACACCCACCACACCCACCACACCCACCACACACACCACACACACACGCACATACACACATGACAGAAAGGAGTGAAAGTAGGCAGCAAGCGAATGGCAGGACATGAGCAACAGGACAGCACGGCATATTAAATAATTTTAAGCAAAAATTATATATGCCATAAAGACATTCCGGCGCACAACACACACACACACACACATATATATATATATACACCCATACAAGCACTCTCGCATACATACACACACACACACACACACAGAGACACACGCACATGACATAAACGTCGCCGTTTGCTGGGCACAAAGTAATAACCGTGTTGGGCCAACTTATTGTTTACGATGTGCTTAGTGGCAAACTTGGCTTTGATAATGAAACGAGCAAACACAAACACATACACATAAGCAGGAACACACACACGCACACACACACACACAAGCACACATATTCTCTCTCGCATGCTGTCACACAGACACGCGCTGACAGTTAACGGCAATTGCGACAAATACCACAGCCTACCCAAAAAGCACATGCCCTAAAAAAAATAACGAGCAAGTGTTTCCGAGTCGAGAGTGCTTGACTAACAGATACCCTGTAATAAACACTCACGAGAAATTCATAGTAACTAGTCGCTATAGATTTTCTTATTCTTATTCTTTAAGAAAATCCGAAATGACTTCTTTCATACATTAGCCCATCTTTCTGATAACCTTCTCAATCTTTTTGCATGTATGCAGGGTAGATGCACATGGAGCGGCCCAAGATAGTTAACTAAACACAATCAGTGAATGTGTGTGGAATGTGTGTACAATGTGTGTGCAATGTGTGTGTATTGGGTCCAAGACAACGTGCCGCACGTGATGTGATTAGCACAAAGCCTCCAATGTCGCCAACATGTTGGCTTAGATTTTAATTTTTGGACTGCGATAAAGTACAGGCCACGCCCATACGCCCAAAAAAAAAAGAAATGGAGGCAACATAATGTGTTTGGCCAGATACGACACAAATACGTTTGCGTGCCAAGCTTTTTGTCTGATGGCACACGACGAATGCGTAATATTTGCTACATTGCGTATGCAATGCAACATTTTTGCAAATTTATCCAATTTGGACTAATTGCAAAAGCTCCAAAATTTGTATGCGTAAACTGGCCAGACCATCAATCCATCCAACGTCCAGCCCATCAATCAGCCAGCACCTGTCAGTGTGCTTTCGTCAGCAGGTTGCAAGCTGCAAACTGTTTTGTGGCTAGCCTCCTTTTTACGTGGCAGTTTGTTTTACATGTCACAAATAGTTGTCAGTTCTTGCCAGCAAGCTATGCATGCAGCTCCCAGTAGCAAGTTCCAAGTTGCCAGTTGCCAGTTGCGAGTTGGCTCATTGTTTCGTCGAGAGTTTTCGGAGCAATGCCAAAAATGCCAAACGAAGACAAGCCAAGCGCATCGCAACGCAACCAGAGATTGCACATCCTGCTAGTCTGCCATATTGTGTTTACCCAATGTGTGTGTGTGTGTTTGCATGTGTGTGTGCATGTGTGTGTGCTTGTATGCTTTATGCATGCACTTGGAAAATTACGAATATACGCAACAGAATTCCAATAATTTCTATACTTTTTCTCACTAAAAATCCAAACTTCCATCGCTTTGTGTATCAACAACTAGAAATTTGCCAGATTAAATTTGCGAATAATATTTGTTATGTAATTTAATAATTCTCTTGCATAAATGTTGAAATTCACTCTTATCAATGTCACACAATGTTAAATGTATAATTAAATCATATACTATAGTTGATTGACAAATTGATAAAATAGATTTATAAAACAACCAACAAAATTGCAATAAATTATATTTTCCAGAGGAATTTTCTCAATTCCAATGCATTTTGTTTTTTCTGAGTGTATGCTTTGTGTATGCTGTATGTTTGTGTGTTTTGTAGTAAGTCAAATTAACCTAAAACCGCTTCAAATTGCAATTTCCGGCGCTGCAGCCAAGGAACAAAAACAACAAAAATGCCTCAAGGATATGAGTGGCAGCCAACAACAAACTGTAACTATAATTAAAACTTTTTCACTGACACGAGCAACATGAAGTTTGTTGTGGGGTACGCACGCCACACCACGCCACACCATGCCACACCACGCCATGCCACGCCCTCCCAAACATAAAACGCCCCCGACATGTAGCCAGAAATCCATGTAGACATGAAGACACTACTAGCTGCAATCTTAAACAGACGCTTAAATGGAATTATTGCATTAATCGCATTTTGGCCACTAAGCCGCTTGTGTCCTTGTAAATTGCCGAAATGCATAACCACAACAATAATAACGTGGCAACAGCAACAACAGCATCAGCATCAGCATCAGCATCGGCGACCTTTGACCTTCGCGAATCCTGCGTCCCTTTGGCGAAGGATTTAATTAATTTCTGTCGACGGCTACCCAACTTTCAAATGAATTACATATTCCAAACACACAGCTAACTGGGCGGTGGAACAAAGGATGCGGAGAGGCGCGCTAAGTGGGCGGGGCCCGACTTCAGTCAGTGTTATTTTGTAGCGCGTCCTGCGTTTGCATAATTGTATTTGTTTTAAGCCCTTCACCCTTCAAGTGTGTATACAAACTTTTTATTTTGTTTTGCCTCGCTTTTTTAGCAGTTAAATTGTTAAAAAATTACAAATAAATTGAATAAGCTTCCCAAAAAAATGCTGCCCACTAATAACAACAGCAACAAATTACATTGTATTGACTTTTCAATTACATTTTGTGGCAACTTTTAAAGTGGAACCCGGCATGACAAATAGCCCAAAATTTGCTGCTTATTTCTTTAACGATTTTTTTTATTTTTATTTATTTTATCTTTTATATTGGTAGCTGTTTCGATTTTGAGTTGTTGTTGCTGCTGCTGTCGTTGCTACTCTCTGGCTTGTGCCATTATGCCATTAGCTATGTGGTACCGTATTTAGGTCACATGATTCCAATGCTTGTGCATTAATGGGCTCACAACAGCAATGCGGGCAGCAGAACAAACGTAAAAGCCGAAACATAATAAGAGCCAGCAAGAGGCACGCCTACTGCGCCGTGCGGCAGTATTGAATGAATGTGAATGCTTCAAGTCGCAGTCAATTCGACCCGAGTATCAGCACTGGGCGAAGCGCACAAAGGATATCAAATTTAAGTGCACAAACACACACACACACACACAGATCAGTGCGGGGCAGGCAGATACAGCCAGTGGCGAGAGGTTTGCGAGAAGTATCTAGAACATTTCACAAACTGACCAGAATGCGAGTGACAAACTCGCATTAGCCCATTTGAGCTCAGGTGTGGTTAATGTTAATTAACAGTGTAAACTTAACATGCGCTTGTTAACATAACAAGCATTTCGTATTAACATAACTAACGTTAGACCTCAGAGCGCTGTAAAGCATGTTAACAGATTAACCAGCGTCATGCTCTTATACTGTTAAGTGGCTTTTTGTTACGTTATTTAGCATTGCTGTAATGTCAATAGCAAATAAAATAGAAAATTTATGCTTGAAAGCACAAAGCACAATGACAGCAATTAGCAGCAGCTGATTACAAGTTGTCTGTAGTATTACTATTATTATTGTCAGAGTCGGTGCACTGCTACCACCTGGCTCTATCTGAATCCACAACCTAAATGATTTATAGTTCCAAGATCAGTCCAATCATGTGCACTGGAATTTAAGGTAAAGGAACCCAGTCACTGAAAAAGTCAATAGTAGTATTTTTTTCCCCCCGGATTGACACTTTTTTCAGGCAATATTCTTTGTGTTGGTAAGTGTTAAAATGTTCTCATTTCAATTTTCATTAGCATCTTTTTGAACAGCCCTCGGGATGAACTCTTGGCCTTATGTGTGTGACCTAATCGCATTGAATTTAATGTCAAGCAATTTCTGCTCTCAGTCGGCAGCTGCCTGGCTGCCTGTTACTTTCATTTCTCTCTCCTTTTTTTTGCTGCTTAATTCTCAACACAATTCGCTTGCTTGGGGATAAGTGTGTGCGAGTGAGTGTGTGTTATTTGTGTGTGGCAAATTCCTTTGAAAACATAATAAAATAACATACTTTGAACTTTTTATTGTCAATTGCCGTCCGTCTGCACACAATAAAAGCTGACTTCATTTGGTCATTTTCATTTCATAATTTGTCGCAGCATTTTCACATTGATTTCTCCCTGGACGCGCTTTAATTTGATTATTATATCAGTATGTGTCAGATTGTGTGTGAGTGTGTGTGTGTGTGTTTAACAACTCGCCCCACGCCCATCATGCATAGTGTATCTGTATCTGTTCACCGTTCAACGGTCAGGTTGTGATTGAATGGAGGTGGTGCTGCTGGCATCATCTGTCGCATTTGGTTATTTCAATGTGGTCATAATAGTTTACCGCAGGGGGCACACTATCAATGCATCACACTCGTAAGCGGTGGGCTGGAAGCGGGGTATTTATATTCACACATGGCCCGGGGACATCACATCCTGGCCACAACTCATCTGCCTTTACCACATATCTCTCTCTCTCCCTCACTCCCTCTTCCTCTCTCGCAATTCAGTTAAGTTTCATTCATTCGTTTTGCTCGCTGTCAGGAGAGCTGCTTTTGACGCTTTTGGTAACATTTTTATTGGCAAGCAAATGCGATTACAGCTACAGAGTTGCAAGTGCTGTACTGCAGAAAGACCCCCTCCCCATCACTTCCCAGCAGCGCAGTTCACACATTCACATCACCACCCGCTTTCACTTCGAGTTGAGTTGCTATGAAAATAGTTTTGCAATTTTTATTGCGCTTACAGAAATGAGTGGTTTTTTACTTCTTTGGTGGCACCAAAACGTGAGCTGAAGTTGAAAAACCGTGCTGATAACTGTTTTTGGCAAAAGGTATGTATCTGCTTCTTCCTATAATTTTCTTGCGCTGTAATTGCGCTTATCGCATTGTAAGAAGTCAAATTTGCCGCAACGCCACGTGCCAAATAAGCAGAAGCCAAAATAAAAAAAATAAAAGAAAATCAAAAATAAAAACAATAAAAAAGGCGAAAAATAATATAATATAAGAAAAGTGGCACACAGCATAAAATAAACGGAAAGTTAAAAAAGCTGTTGTAATCCGCTTAGCTACCATCGTCAGTTGCCAGTTTGCCCGTTTTGACCATTTTGACCATTTGGCAAAGGAAGAGCGAAGCTCAAAACTTAATTTGCTGCCTCGCGTGGCGGCTGCGGAGGTTGTGGCAACTGGAAGGCAGGGGTAATTACAACATAAATTTGCCAAATTGCTTCTTTAAAAACTTCGCACTCGCGACTGCGGGGCATTTTAGTTAGCTGACATTAAATGCTGATGCAGCAGACCCACCTCATCCTGGACAACCCCAGACCAACACAAATAACCGCTGGCCAATGCAGTCTGGCAACGTCTGCGGTCTGGCTAGCTGTTAATCCCTATGAGCTAATCCAGAGCCAGCATATGGGACGGCGGTGTGCGTACACTTTAAGAAAAGTACGCGTTGTTATATTAAAAATCAAGTAATAAAATAGAAACATAAATAAATAATTTAAATCTATTAAATAAATTGATTCAAATTAGACAAATTAAAATAATTCTTTTCCAAAATAATTATATTTATATTTAAAAAAAAAATTATTTTTCTTAAATAGTAAACAATTTATACACCTAATGAAAAATGGTATTTTATTTCAGATTTCAATTATTCATTTGAAAATACACTGGAAATATAATCATTAGGAAATCATTCCCTGCACATATTTTTGTGAGTGTAGAAGGCAGGCAACTGGATGGCAAATTATCGCTGCCAGTTGACCAAACTTGATAAGGCCAAACATGTGTATCGACTGCCAGGCTTAGCAAAATCTGGGCAATCCCCGTCGCTCTATCTTCTCCCACCCATCTATCTCACTCTCATGTAGACAGACCAGCTGGTTGCCAGCCATGTGGTTGAAAAATAATAGGTTCGTGCTCTGCAGGCATGGAGCATGTGATTGATATGCTGAAACTGTCGCCGTAACTGGAGTAATTGTAATTGTGGCCAACACACAATGCACAAAATAGCCAAAAGCAGATTTCAACTTTAATGTGCCTAATGTTTGACATCGGTGTGCGTGTGTGCGTCCGTGTGTGCTTATGTGTGTGTCTAAAACTCTGACACTTGAATTTAATAGATCTCAATTTGTGATCAATCACTGACAGCTGTTAAACAAATTTTAAAAAATATAACGGTGCCCTTAGACACCTTAATAATTCAGATTTGCCGAGTATCGAACTTTTTATACCCTTAACCCATTAAAAATGGATAAAAGGGGTATAATGGTTTTGTGCAAATGTATGAAACAGTTAGAAGGAAGAATCTTCGACCCCATAAAGTATATATATTCTTGATCAGGATCAACAGCCGAGTCGATATAGCCATGTCCGTCTGTTCGTAAAAATACTCTGCACTTGCAGAACTGAACATGAGTGCAAATCCTCTTAAAAGGAAATTTGCCAATAAAACTAGAATATATTTAACAACAGGGTTAAGGGTATATCGTAGTCGAGCCAACTCGACTACAGCATTCTTACTCGTTTTTATAGCAATAGCTGTTTATAGATTAAGTTTAAGCAAATATGAGCATTAAAAAGTTTTCTCATAGTTTTCGCGTTAAGCGCAACGCATTTTTTCGTACATGTATAAATTTTAATACAAACAAGTTAATGGATTTTCACAAAAAACAAGTCGAATTTAACATAAATTACTGTATTTTCTCATTTAAAAACACAAAAACGTTGATTAAACTGTAAATGTATTTTATTACATTTTATTTATAGACACATTATCCAAATCACATGCTGACTTATCTCTCAATTATTCGTTTAGTTGGTCTACTTAGCATTGTCATTTGCTTAATGTGGAACAACACGATATTTTGTGGCATCTGTCCATCTCCTACAGCTTAGATGATTATCGCTTTTGGCCTTTTGTGTATGCATTAAGAGCGCCTCTCAGTGGCCGCAGTGCCTCTGGCAAATGTGCAGAACAAAAAACGTAAAAATTCATAGATAAAAGAAGAAAGGCGAGCAGCTTTAGTAATTTTTTTAATGCTGCACTTTAGTTGATAAGTCAAAAAGTTGAGCGCAACGGCAAAATACATGGCTATCTCGACTTTCTTTTATAATATCATCTCTCGCTCTCTCTCTCTCTCTCTCTCTATCCTACTGAGTTGCTCTGTCTCTATCACTCTTGACTGTTCTTGAGCGTTCTTTGGCCAACACCTGCCAACCGGCTGGTCTGGCTACCTGCCAGTCAACGCCCCACTCTTGGTATTTTGTAATTGCATTACGGGGGCCGACAAAGCAAAACCTTTGAAAAAGCACTTGCCTGTGGGTGTGTGTTTGCTTGTGTGTGTGGATGTGTCAACCTTAAGTGCCCCTTTGTGATGCTCTATACCTGCACACTCAATCTGTCCCCTTACACTCTGTTAACGAAGGCTAAAACGAATATTTACTCTTATATATCCGCTGTGAGTGAGGCACAGTCAAACAGGCACAAGCCTCATCAAGAAAATCGTTCTATTCTCTTAATAATCACGCCGAAAGAGTATTTTGCAGTCGTTGATGTTCATAACTCTTCTCGCTAACTTTGGCTCATGCTTTTTTGTGTGCCGCATAGTTTTGTGCGGCAGGCGACTAACGTGGCCGACAGTCACGGTCATAATCGTCGGGTCGTCAGGCCAACGTGCGATGACAATTAAAATACAGCCGTTGGCCATGTTTCCACCAGCCGTTGTTGTTGGCAAGTTTTAAAGTTTCGCAAAGTAACTGAACACATTGTGGGCGCGTGTGGATTTCAATTGAATGTTGCACAATTGCAGTTCAAGTGCTGCGTCCCCGGGGGCCATCAAATCGGTAAGCTAATAGCGGCAACAATGTAAACGCATCGAAAGTGTTTTAACAAACACAACGTAGGCAGATTGCTTTTATAATTGAAATGCTCAAATTACTTAAATAAACTAAACCCAATCCAATCAAAGCAACCCAATCCTATCGTATCCTTAGCTAAGCTATGGCAATCAAACTGGCTGCTCCTCTAACACTCCTCCCGTCGCTGCCTGAGGTGAGTGTGGGGAGTCCGGTATGGATTACAGTTTGTGAGAAGCAGCACGCTGCTGTTGGACAGTAGGGGCAGTCCGTGTCAGCTGATATGGCCTGTTAGGCACAAATTCTAATTAAAATTTGTGTGCCAGGTGGTAAATAAAACTAATTATACATGCGCAAAATCAGCGACAGAGATGACGTCTTTTCAAAACGAGCTTGGAAAACTTTTCCAGCAGCTATGTCTGTTGCTGAAGTTCTCCGGACAAAGCTGACAACAACAAGCGCAACGGGCGTGCAATATCAACACCAACAACAACAACTAAAACCCGTAAAAAAAAAAGACTAGAACTTTGCACAAACTTTGACGTTGGCGTTTAGAGCTCGAAGCGAGAGTCTGTAGCTGGGGGTGGTCAAATCAATGATGCAGCTGCCATAAGACTCCTAAGCTCAATTATGGCATGTGCACAGCACAGAACAGTGAGGTGGTAAGATACACATGCGAAAACAAAGAAAGAGATACACAATACAGAAGAGGATGGAAAGCATAAACCAAGGCATGCACTCGACCATGGTTGATAGCTCCACAGAATCAAAATCCAGCCGGGCACTCAATCCGTCCTTAAACGGAGCACAGATATTGCATCTCATAGATACGTGCATCAACGATGGCTGACCAAATAAGTAGGCAACATAAAAAATATTTTATAAACAATTTACACCCCTTGCATTATGTGTGGCATTATGCCGATAAACATGATCGTAACTTGTGTTGTACACTTAATGATACGAAGTAAAAAATAGATTAGGCAACATTTTTTACGGCAATGACGCACCTAAAAAACGCACCTCGCCTCTAAATGTAGCATGTAAATATTTTGCTAAAATTATCTTCTGTCTGATTCATCTCGAAAAATATATCAAAATATTCAATATCAATCGATTTAAATTGATCTGAATATCGAAATAAATCGAGGAAAATAAGAAAGCGAAAAATGTAGATTCGATTATTCATTTATGTGCAGTTTTCTGCTCTGGTCATCGTTCCATTTAAGTACAATTCAATTTGAGGATGCCAATGCAGAAAGAAAAAACTTTGATCAAAGCCACGGCCAAATTGCTATTGTCAACGACCGCACACACACACACACACACACACACACACACACACACACACACACACACACACACACACACACACACTGAATGGTTCAAAGACCTAAAAGAGCAATGTACGTAGATGATAAAATTGTGAACTTCACAGAGCGAAAATATTCAAAAAGTTGAAAAGTTTCATTTTATATTTAGCTCATGCTGCTGCTCTGGTTGTACTTTTTATAGATATCTGCTCTGTGGATGCGCAGCAGAAAGTTGCTTAGCAGTGGATGACTTTGAACTTTGGCACATAAAACATAATAAAACAGAAATAAATATAAGAATAAGAGGAATAAAAGCTATTTACAGGGTATATTTGCTGTTTGGCTATTTGGCTGACGCTGAAGGTGTCCCACTCCTTAAAAGGGTGTGTGTGTGTGTGTGTGTGTGTGTGTGTGAGCGTTAAGGCGTGTATTTAGTTTTAAACAACTTAACAGTCATTAAATCCAAGCTGCCAAGCGATAAATGTGAATAACAGCAGTCCCCTAAAACTTTATTGAACAAACACAAAGGCATTCACAGAACATGCAACGCAGTGTTGAGGTCGTTGCAAGCATTGCACATACGTCACGGTGACCCTCATTTTGAATAGTCATAGTCATTTCTGGGGATGCTTTTAGCCTTGGTTGCTTGCTGATTGTACAAATGTACAAATTGCTAGCATTTTGTCTGGATGTAGCAAACAAATGGAATGCGACAAAAGAATCGCTCGTATAAATCTCATTTGGCTTGCATGCTATGCTGAGGATGCTCAGCTCGTTAGGAGCAAAAGTGGCAACGAAATACGGATTTATGGGCCGCACAATGATAAATTGAATTTCACTCAAAATTAACTGTAAGCCAAAGTGAACGTGCCACACCGCAATCAAACAACAGCAGCAACAACTATTTTCTTGCACAAGAAAAATGGTCGCAACATATGCGGCCTATAAAATGTGACAAGCAGCAACCACAAAAGGCAACAGCAACAAACTAAGAGTGTGGCTTGGCAAAGACAACGAAACTGTGTATTTGTGTGTGTGTGTGTGTGTGTGTGTGTGTGTGTACATTGTGTGTGTTGCGTGTGTGCTGTTTGCGACCACAGCGTCAACTTTACGGCTGCTGCAGCAGCAGCAGTCAGGCAATGAAATTAGGACACAAGCTGGAGACTGAGCGCCTTGGCCTGGCAATTGTCTAAGCATATTTGTCATTTGATTGATTTATTTTGCTTTTGCCTTACAAAAGACACAAAGCACCAGATTTGTTTTTGGGACCCCAACAGACACAACTGTCCTCTGGCTCAATTGTGACAGACAGGCGAGCTGCCTTCCAGAGACAAGTTACCTACATAAGTAGGTACCGGGCTAAGGCGCTTTGTCAAATCACAGCAGCATTCACACAACACACAACACACATCACACAACACACATCACACACAGGGCGACAGCTTGATAGAGCATGTTTAAATGTCAGATATGTCCACCCCAATATTTTGTAAATAGTGTGAATTAAGTTCCTTAAATAATTATACTTCATTTGGCTTTCCCATCTTATACACCTGATATAGTTTCGCTGATTACACAGATTAATTAGTTTAACTAATTAATTACTTGAGTTTCCAATTTTCTCTCCTAGCTCGGAAATCGAAAAATCAATGGATTTACAGTTGATATGTTTATACATACTCTGAAGGTACATCGAAGTTTCTTATTACTCAAAGAAATGGTTCTTTTTCTTTTTTCTTTTTTTGTGCGCAACTTTATTTTATGCTATTCACTTCATTTTTTATGACAGTAAGAAGGTAAAAGCTGAAAGGTGACTTTCTAAACAGTTGCCCTTTCGGATAGGGGATATTTTCATAACTTTATCTATTAACGAGCTGAGCTCTTTAGCACTGATGATGGTATTAAAGTTTTGCCTCTCGAAACCCATTCAAGTGCATCAAATATGCAAATGCGAATCGTTTGGCGCACCTTCGACTGCAGCATCGCATTTGGTTTTCGCTTTGTCTATTTTCACTGGCGTTATCTAAATGCCAATCAAGGACGAAAGTTGTTTGCGACTCGCAACTGTCGAATAGAATTCATTCGCCCAACCCCCTCCCCCCCTACCCGTAACACTGAGATTATATCAAGTCTAAATGGCATGAAAAAAATTGATGAGAATGTTGCAGTTGGAGACACAAACAAAGATAAGGGCAACGGCACAACTCAAAGGAAACCAAGGACGAGGATGCAGCAGCACAAAAATACAAAGTGCAACATTTACATACTGCTTGCAATGCAACATTGTGCTGAAAGTCTTACTGTACTTATAAAAATGTCTTTTATTTTAATAACATAAGGTTAACCTCATCTTACATCAGTAGTGTTAGACGTATCTGAATTTAAGGATAAGATGCAAGTTAACACGTCTGTTGCTGGTAATCAATATATCCTTTTAACTGGGCTTACAAATATATTGTCATGGAATAGAATGAATAGAATTACACACGCTTCTCAAACCTTTAATCTAATCTATAGTTATACGAATTAATCAAAGATTAAACATAGGACAGACCTTAGACCCGATCTCCTTAAATTAATGTTATTCAACTAAGCAATTTTACATACATACCATAAACATTAAGCTTTAGATATATTTGCATATCCGTTAGTGATGCGACAATAATAATTTCTACACAACAAATGCAACAGCATGCATAGAAGAGGGGGCAAGTGGTGTGAGGGGGTGGTGGTGGACTCCAGTTAACAGAGTACGCATTGCCGATTGTGGGTTTTGATATAGTGGTTTTGCTGCATTGTGCATTAGGGTGGAGGATGACTACGAACTGATTACAGTTAAACATTTGATTCTACCTTGAGGCAGCCTAGGGGCTGCAGGTGGGTGGTGGTGGTGTTGCAATTTGGGAAGTGGGTGTGTGTATGTGTGTGTGTGTGTTGGTTGTAGATCTTGTGACATTGCCTACCTGTTGAGTAAGGGGCCGCAGCCGCGGCGGCGCTGCTGGCCTCGTTGTTGTTGCCAATGCAGCCGCCATAGGTAAAATGATGGCTAGTCGAGCCGGTGCCGGAGACAACGGCTATTTCGTCCAGCTCATGACCGGGCGAGGTGCCAGCGGATACCAGCCGCGTCGACGATGTCGCCGAATTGCCCTGTGAGTTCTTGCGTCCACGTAGCGAGAGCACCAGTCTTTTGGCTGTGGACATGCCCACAGCACCGGATGCTTACCGCCGCCTCCTTCTCCTCCTGCTACTACCTGTCGTCGTCTTTATCGTCTCTGTGGCTCCTCCGGCTGCCCGCCGAACTGCAACAAGAAATTGAAATGGAAATGAGAAACTTTTTTATTTTGCTTCAATATTAACAAAAGCGACACCGAAGGACAAAAGAACTGCAACACATAAGTTTGGCAAGCTCGACTAGCAGTTGCCCCTTTTTGTCGCATTGTGTGGAGAGTAGTGTAAGTTTTATGATGTGGTCAGCATTACTTAAAAATTCTAATATAATAAATGTTGCATCATCTACTATTTCAATAAAATGTTAAGCTCTCTAATATCTCGACAGCATCTGCTTGCGGCATGGCGCAGAGCCTTTTGAGCAAATCTTGTCTCTCCAACTGCTGTGCTGGAGTATCCATTACACTCATTTAATGGGTACTTGGTATAGTTCCACTAGCAATACTGCTATTTATATCCTTAATAATTTAGCAGTGCTTCAAAGAAATATGTTAATCTGGGCCGAGAACGTCGACTGAGCTTGGAATTTTCATTTTAATGTGCCGCTGGAGAGGGAGATGAAGAAACAATGCTAAAATTCTGAATGTGTGTGTGTGTGATTGTTTGTGTGAGAGAGTCACACTGAAAGTGTGTGTGTGTGTGTGTGCTGCTGTGTGAGTGTTGAGTGTCGAGTGGCAGTGAACAGAACAATCTTAAATTATGCAAATGCTTGCAATCAACGCTTAAGCAATGCCAGCAGCAGCAACAGCAACAACAGCAATGAAAAATATAAAAAAAAGTAGAGGCAAAAAAAAAAATCGGCACACAAAATGATTGCGACATGAAAAATATGCCCGCAATATTAGCATACAAGGGCATTTTATCAACGGGGATTCGTCGGGCGATAAGGGAGGGGCACCGTTGTGGGTTGCACCACACTCAAATGTGGCCGAAAGCCGCTTAGGCAAAAACACAAAATGGCAAGAACAAGAGAAATAGGCAACAAATGCTACTTATAGATACCGAGACCCAAAAGTCCTCATCCCCATACCCCTCACCCACTCCGTCTGCCCCGTACACCGCAACCTTCCTCTGTTAAAATAAAAAGTTAAAAAGAAACTGTCATGTCTGTCCTGGCTGTCCTGGCTGCTCGGGCGCCGCTGCCTTATCAATTTAATATTTAATAAGCCGTGCCAGCCCAAAAATACCCGAAACGTCCCAAATATATTCAGTTGAGTGTAAAGTTGATAACCTAACAAATGTGGCTGCGAGCGCAACGCTTTCGATTTCAATTCCGATAACGATTACTATTACCGATTACTTCCATAAGCATACACAATACCTCAGTCAGACAGAAATGCATATACTAAGAGCATATAATTTAATATGTATATTAGCTTTTTGGCTCGCCGACTTTAAAGTCCAATACTAATGGAAATCACACACACAACGCCACACACACACACACACAAGCACAGATGCACACACACACGCAAACATCTGGGACTGGACGTGACGAATAACAAATTTGAGGGATTTGGTGTCCTTTGATTGAATGGTCGTCGGCGCCGCAAAGCTAAATATGATTTATGAGTCTCACACATGTGCCACTCAGCTATAGCTCAGCTAATTTGTGGGCGTGGTCAGCTGCATATCTGTGATAACTGGCCGAAATGGCAACTAATTCTGAACTTATGGCAGAACCGAATTTTTCACTTATAACGCAAAGAGTGCTGCTGCCTGGGATTGGCCCCACTGGTTGGCTGGTTGAATGGTTGAATGGTGCGCCAGGTTGACTTTGCCCTGGGCAAAGCCAAAAGGCAATCAAGTTCCACCAAAAACAAAGCAAACATGAACACTGACAAAAACACTACCGAATGCAACAGCAGCCAGCTTTCGTAAATACATATGTGCACACAAGCCCAAGCCAGGCCAAAATGAATGAAATAACATGGCAACGAGTGAGTGTCAGAAAGAGATAGAATGTCCGCGCTAGAGAGAGATAGAGAGACTGCTAAAGCTTGTACGAGGTGGGAGACCCGGCGATTTCCGACAATTGTTTTGCGTTGTGCAATTGTCAACAGCATTTGCTATTCCGTTAAATTTTTACCTATTTTCGGATTCAGTCGACGCTTCGCTGAATATAGCGCTCTTTATATACCCTGTAGTTGGTCGACTATAAGGTATATAGAATAAACTATACACATTTATGCAATTACAAATGAATTGAAATTTACTATTTATGAGTACTCCTTTAAGTATTCTATAAATTCTCAAATAAAATATGTACTCAATACCATATAATGTTTAATAGAGGGTATTTTGAAATCAATCGATATAATGTGACACATTTCAATTTTAAATGTCACACATTGTGTTTATTGCGTTTGTCACGCTGAGCGTGAGAATATGGAAATTCCTTTCTTCCTTTTGTTAGCAGCAACTTGGTAGGGTTGAATAAATACACTGTGCAACAAGGAAACGCTTATATTTATTTTAATATGAATTTCAATTGAATTTTTAGCCCCATGGCATTTGTGATGGCCCAAGGGTAAGCCTAACTCGGATTTGCTGGCGCTTTGCAATTTTGCTAATGCAACGAAATAAACGAAATTCAAATTCCCAATTTCTGGCTGGCAATATTCGAATGTGCGACAGCCTCTGCAAATGTGGGGGCAACTTTCGCACTCTCGCATTTGGCACCGAGTTAACGGCACTTGGCTAATTAAAGCTTATGTACACGCAATGCGACTCCTCCCGGCTGCGTGTCAGCTCAAAATGATGGTCAGCATTTGTCCATCTCGCGTGGCAGCGCCAGCTAAAAAAATGAAGCGCCATCAATCTAGCGTTGACACTAGCAGCGAGAGGAGCGAGTAACGGCATAAGAGCGATGCGATGGTGACCATGGAGCGAATAAGCACCAACAGCAAACTCCAAAAAGAGCAGCCAACTAATTACAAAGCTGCTGACAGTTGTTCCGCCATAGCCAAGTGGAAGGGTTTCGTATACGCATCGGGGTCGGTTTCGGTTTCGCCTTGCCTGCCAGATGAAGGTTCCAAACCTGAGCAAAAAGCTGAGAAAAAATAGCTTAAATAAGCATTCTTTGCTTTATAAAAGCTTGCTTGGCGAATACCCTGGAACAATCAATTAAAAGAGACTTTTCCTGCATTCGTTTTTTTACTTTATCCAAATATATTCTTCTTAAGTCCCTTTCTTAGACTCTGCAACTTCTGCTTAAAACTAAAATCCGAGTTATGGGGTAAGGAACCTTTAATTAGAGAAGGAACCAAAATAACGCTTGCTACACAAGAAAAAGTAATCTTATTTTGAAAATAAAAATAATTTAAGCTGGGAAAGAAGCAGTAA
Source organism: Drosophila mimica (assembly GCA_037043585.1). NCBI lineage: Eukaryota > Metazoa > Arthropoda > Insecta > Diptera > Drosophilidae > Drosophila > Drosophila mimica. Next base: position 1,473,275 of record JBAMBE010000437.1, read on the forward strand.
TAAAAAAAATTTACAAGAAAAATAAAAGAACTTTTATAATGCCACATTTTTGTTACTAAGCAACAGAGAAGAAAATGAAATACATGTTGTTTGACGAAATAACATGTAATATTTTTTGTGTATGGCGAAGCCAGAAGCAACAAACAAGCTGCTCAATTTTGGCTTACATCAGACCTTGGCAAAGGCAACAAATAAATGGGTATTCTTTTGCAACCCACATACACTGCACAAAGCTCATTAAATGTGCAGAGGGTATACTTATAAAAAAGAACCAGTTCCGCCTCGCATCCGATTATGGCAAGTGCGTATTTGTCACACGAATGTGACAGCTTCAATGGGGTTGACAATTTGCCAGGCTGATGGAATTCGAGCATCTCAGCGAAAAATGGAGCACAATTAGGGCAAATAATTGCATTTGGCATCCGTTTGGGAAAGTAGACTGATTAAAATGTTGCTTCAGTTGGCTTAAAATCGCAGATCAGAAACTCTATTGATTGGGCTAATGGCACATTTTCATTGGTGTCTTCTTATTGTATTTCAGGCAACACGAATTTGTTTAATAAATGTGTTGAGACCATGATTTATGGCCTGCCAAAAACTTCGTGATAAATGAATACTTGAGGGCTGACACAGAACATTTATTATGTATTCAATAAAATACGCATTTAACAGATTAATAAATATCCATTTCAGTGAAAATATTTGCATTTTCATAAAGTAACAGGATTCTGACAATCGGTGAATTGATTCAATGGCACATTTAATTTTATTTAATAGTATAATAAATATTAAAATTTGTCATATTCACAGAAGGAATCCTGCAGTCGTCGAGTTCCATTTTTACGAAGATTGAAATTTAGTGGAGGACAAAATGTTCTTTATTATACTAAGAACAAAATACTAATAAAACAGGAACAAATCGTTGATAAATTAAAACTTTTGAATAGTCATGGTTCCGGTAGTTTTAAATCTTTAAAACAACTTTCCGGTATCTTTAAAAAAGTGCCCGGAACAATTTCGCAAATCGTTTTAAGTGTCGATGCGGGTGCTTGGAATTTATTTACTGACTGTCTCCTCTTTTGTTTCTTTGGGGCAAATAAATATCAAATTAAAGCACTTAATATTTTTTTAACAATCTCGAGCACTCTGAGTGTTATTTATTGAAGCAGTTCAAATGGAATTTGTGGATGAGTTGGTTTTGCTGCAACGCCCACCTGCCACATGCAAATGCGCCACGCGGCATGCAAAATAAAAATAAATGCATTGAACCACAGTTGCAATTTGGATGCTCTCGTTACATTCAAAATGGTTGAAATTCGCAATTGTTTAAAATTCGTTGAATTATAAAATGTTAATGCTATTTTATGCACCGTTGCCAATGTGATGGTGCAGTTTATGTCGGATTTTAGAGATTTTGAATGTGAAAATTGCAGAATTTCAATTTACTGCATTGCAACACTAGCAACAATGAAAGAAACAACAGTTGCTGCCACATTGTTTGTCATGGCTAGCCACGAAAATATTTAATTGTGCCCAGCTTTTATTTTGTTTTGTTAATTCTATTACAGTAACAATTTTCCGCCCTTTACTTGCCACACACACACACCCATACTTACGACAGCCGCAGGATGCATCACCTGAAGCTCGACCTCGTTGCAGGTTTGGCTGTGGCTTTGGCTCCCAACGCAAGTAACGCAACCAACTCAACCATTCAAATCCAGCCCCCAAAAACTATTCTTGGCCAAAACTGCGCTCTCATTTTGACGCCATCTCGGTTTGCTGTGCTTGGCAAACGTTGCGCACGAGTTGCAATTTATAACTGCACATACGTGCAACCCCTTTCTCCTCACCCTCCCACTCACTCTCCCCCTCCCTCTCTCTCTCTCTCTCGCTTTCTCCTTCTGAATCACACACTCACACAGCCGGCGGAACATAAACATTTTTGTTTGCTGCCATCGTCTTTGTGGCACGGTGTTTGCGTCCGCGTTTACGGATACGTCCATTGTTTCACCTCCCGCATCCTGTGTTCGGGCCCGGTCCTGCTTTACTGCTATTTCAGTTTTTTGTGATCCGCTGGGGCGCAAATAAACAAAAAGTTCGCCTCGTGCAGAAAAAGCTTAACAAAGTGAAATACAACTACGACATCAAAAACAATAACAAAAAAATGCACAAAAAAATTAAAAAACAACAAGAAATTAAATGAGGAAAGAGTATGCGCGACTGTCAGATACCCAAGCCTAAAGAAAATTTATATGAATATGTATAATTAATACATGCTTAAGAAAAATATCTAAACGTTATTTATGCGACTGGGACATAAGATTAATTCTCTTAAATCTCTCTTAACTTGTTTACGGAATACCAAAACAAATCCAATAATGTGTTTGTAATCCTCACAAAATGCAAAACTAAATATAACATAATAATTATATATAAATTTATACATAGCTTAAATTAAGTAACCAGCGTTCAACATCGTTTGTGGCTAAAGAGTATAGAACCCCGAACCAAAGTGTGGGCAATGGACACAACAGCGGTTAGTTGCAGCTATAAAATTGCTGAGGGAAGGCAAGGAAGTCGCCACTTGCAGCTGCAACAAATTTGCTGGCGCAGGCGAATTATTGTGCTATCTTGGCAGCTTTGGGCATAGTCAGGCAGTCCGGCAGACTGGCAGCCAGGATGTGGAATGTAGCAGCTTAGTGAGAAAAACGTTGACTTTGGCTTTTGTCTAGATTATTAATCAATGGTTGGGCTTTTACAAAAGCAGTCAACTAAAGAGATTTACTAGATGCTTTGGGCACAATCGAGCAGCACACTTGGCACTGCGCATGCCACACGTTGTTAATTTAAGTGGATAATCGTGGGTGGATGGTGCTTCTGCTGCCTTTGGGGCTGCCATGCACTGCGTTTAGCTTAATTGAATACAAAATTAACTGTTAAGTCACTTACCGAGCATGCAACGTGCCACCCCACCCCCCCACACAGAACACACAAACGCTTATGTTGCATAACTGGAAACTGTTGCAGGTTTCCCTTATGAAGTTGTCTTTTACAAAATAATTTTCACATAAATTCTAGGGCAACTACGCAGCATGAAAAATTCAATTTGCTTCATTCTAAATGTGTGTATTTGTGTGTGTGTGTGCGTGTGTGTGTGTGTGTGTGTGTGTTTGTGTGTGTTTTGCCATGAATTCTATCAACTAACTTATGCATGTGATCTGTGGTTGGTGACTCTGCATGTGGCTGTCTATGTCCCGGCAACTGTTGTCTGATTTTGACAGCGCTCCACCGCCGCACCACTCAGCCACCGCCGCACCACTCAGCCACCGCCAGCTGTCAGGAGTGTCAAAACAATTGTCATTCATTCCCAGCTTGTCTCTAGCTCACATCGCTCTCCATCTACAATGTATGCCTTGCAATTATGGGCCCGAGCGACATGTGTTAACAGCTCAGTCATCGCAGCCCAACCAACCAAACCAGCCAAAACCAGGCAAAATGGCTGCAGGCTGGCAGCCATTGCAAATGCTCTCTCTGAACATTTCCGCATAGATATTTTGGCCCATTTCCTGTTGCCTTTCGCTTCATTCAGCTCGCTTTCGCTTTGGCGATGGGAGCATTTTACCGCGACTGAAATCAATATCAATAGCTGCGTAGCGTTTGCCGGGGGAGGGGAAAGCAGGGAAGGAAGAAGAGTTGGTCTTCCCTGCCGCCTTGATAACTGCTGTCATATTATTTTCACACTTCAAATGCCCAATATCGATCCGCAAAGTGTTGGTCATTATGAATGCTACCCATTATATACATGTGTGTGGTGTGTGTGTGTGTGTGCGGGTGTATGTTGTCTGTGTTTCCCTTGGCTGTCACTTTTCATGCTCCTGCTCATGTGGCTTTTCTAATATCCTAGTATCCGCTGTCGCTGTCATTGCACTTTCTGTTCAAGCCCTCCTCCCCTGCTGGCATCCAGTTGGCGCAATTTAATACCCTGTAGCAATTAAACAGTGTGTATTGAAAGGGATATGATAATGTTGTGAGTGCGTATTCAACGGACAAAAAGGCTTTTCTGAGCAGCTTAAGTATACATGAACTCTGTCTCTATCACCAAGGTAAACAATATGTTAGATAGGGGTACTGGCATATTAAATTATGGGACCAAAATTTCACAGCCAGGACAAATACATAACTTATTATTAGTGATTACAATTGATCATGGTTAGGACTTGATTTAATTAATAACTAAAAGTAGATATTTATTGATATAGTAATAGAAGTAGCTACTATTTGTTTGTCCTTTCCCTTATTATTATTATGATTATAAGTTGGGGGTGAGTGCACTCCGACCTAATTGTGCCCCTTCAGGGCTTATAGCTCCACCATCCACCCCAGCTCCTGCACGAATGCTAGAATCTTCATTGGATTGAGGGCTTCTATGTCCTTGGTTTTTATAATATGCGAACCTAGGATGCTACATCTTTTTCTGGTTAAGTCGACACATTCTGCTAGGATGTGCATTGAGGATTCTTTCTCGCTTTCACAGAACCTGCAGAGTTCGCTACGAAACATACTACGATGTGTCCTTTCCCTTACTTCTTCAAATATTGGTTTACTTGAATATGCCACAAATAACAGACAGGGTAAGTGCTCGTCGAGCACTCACAGCTAAAGACTAAAGACTCACCTCAGCCCCGAGTCTGCCAGCTCCGCTGTCTGACCACATGGCGTGTGTAATTGATGCTGTATCGAGTTATGTGTGTGTGTGAGTGTTTGTTTGGCTTTGTATGCGTGTGAAAACTGTTGGGTTATCAATTTTCACCCGGCGCACATGTTGGCCATAATTTGCAAGCGTGCACACATTTTATGGAGCAATCGAAAACGAATATTCCTCTGCTCGAGTAGCACATGTTAAAGCACACAGTTTCGAGATTAAATCTAAGTATACTTTTTCTCCACATTCCAGACAAATATACACAAATATATAAAAAATATATATTTATTCACATAATGCAGTGTGAACTTAAATCGTTGTTGTTATTGTTTGGCACCATCACTGCACTGGTAAGCATATTTAATTCAATTACATTCTTTACTGTCTGTAACAAAAATCTGTCACAGAATCGCTTGCCCGTTAACTGGGCTAGAGCTGTAGCATCTCCAGTGTCCAAGCCAATGGTGAACAGTACGGTATCATTGGTTTCAAATGATACCAGTGATTCGTCAATGCTGAACAGTGTGGTGTCATTGGTTTCAAATACATCCACTGATCCGATCCCAGCGAGCACCACTGACAATGGTGGCTTTGTGTTGCACATCAAGAGACGCAGGGAGGCGCATTGCCCGCCCGAACCGGAGGACTTCGATACAATACACGCGCCCTGCGACATGGACATGCCCGAACTGAGCAAGTATATTGAGACTATGCCCACTCAGTGCATCTGCGCTTACAATGCACGCCACGACTCGGAAGTCGAGTATCGCAAGTTTAAAGTGCTGCAGCTGGAGGCCTTTTTCTTTGGCCAATTCTCGGAGCGTTTTAAGCGCTTCGAAATTGATCCACATCATTTCGACTGAAGAAGAAATATAAACAAGAGTTGCAAAAAACTATACAACTTATTTTTGTAACTATTGTGACTAGTAGAGCTCTATAAAATGATTTACTTTTAAGTCCCTCCGGTTAACTAATCTCTACGCTTGTTGTTGTGGGAAACTGGAGTATTACACGAAATCCCGGTTTGGCCCCAAAAATGTGGTTTGGGTATTTCACTAGCAGTAGTTTATTAATATTATTATCGGGTCTTAAATAATAACATAATCATTTTACTTCAATTTATACAATTATACAATTCTGATGAATTGTTTGCGTAATTAAAAAGCGCGTGGGTTTTAAGAGAGATCTCGGCACCGAATGCTCGCAAAACTCACCCACTTTCTCTCTCTTCTCTATCTCAGTGTCTCCTCGTCTCTCAATAACTATGACCACTTCGAGTTCCCTTTTGTTCTCGTCTCTCTGTCTCTATTCCCATTCCTACATACATATGACCATATTCATAACCAGAATATACAATTTAAATTGCAGCAAGCTTCTGGCAGATACCTGGTCTTTCAGCGTTTCGGTGAGGGTAGCACCTTTATATATACATACATACATACATATGTATATATTTGATGGCAACAATCAATCAAATTCGTATTGGGCAGATTCATTTGGCCCAAGAGTGAGGGGAGGCCAAAGCAAATAAGGTGTTACGCTTAAGTGATTTGGTGAGCGGCAGTTGCTCGATTTTTATCTGCCAATTCGCATAACATTTGTGTAATTTGTAATTTCGTGGATCATCAATCAGCTGTCGACGCGGCCTGCGATTACTGTTGCAGCATCGTGGAACTTAACACATTGATTTATCGATGAGTTGCCAAAATATACAAAGAAAAAGAAAATGAAAAGTTTGTTCGCCCAAACTAATTAGAGAGAGAGAGAGAGAGAGCGAGAGAGAACGATTTGTGGCAACACCCAATTGCAGGCTGCACACTTTTGCATTTGTGGGCTGACCAACCATGAAAAATGTTGGTCTTTATGGCGTCTTCCTGTTTCCGGTTTCCGGCCAACTGATGCCGGCTCTGGCAGCTCTCTCATTGCGACTTTATATATTTTAAGGTCCTGCTCTGTGTTTTGGCTTTGTCGCTGGCTACACAAATTACACCATGTTGGCCAAACTGTTTGCCAACTTTAGTCCCATACCCCTCCCGCCCTGCTCTTTGAGCCTTGTCCAGCGCATTTAATTGTACATTGTGTTTATTTTGCATAGCTATAAAGCTGATTTATGCATACTGAGATTTCTACATCTATTTTGGAGTACACTTTCTGGCCAAAATCCAAACTGATTGCTAAATGTATTTTCGCACTAACCGAATACTCTGTACAAAAAACAATTAGATTCAGAGTAAGAAGCATAAATAAATAATATCACAACCTAAATATAGCTGGCCTAAAATTAACTTTCGTGCTTCACCTTGTCAATGGGTGTAAAATATATTCTAGAGTGTCGTTGAGGTTTATGGAAAAAGCCATTAAGATAATTTGCCGAAACAATGCAATATTTTTGGCAATTAATTTAGGTAAATGTCTGGCTTCTTTATCGAGAAATATAAAATTTATTATGCACAACAAATAAATTAAAATTCTTTTCAAGAAATTTGCCTAAGTCTTATGCGGTTTCCTTCCATTTGGGCATATACCTTCATAAAAATTTATTACAGGGCATAATGATTGTCTCCCTAGGTTTTGCTCTTGTTTTTGCGTTTTTTTTATTTTTTTTGGCCCCAGAATTAAGGCTGCTGGCAAGTTTTCCACATGAACAGAGTGAAAAGTTGAAATTGAGTTTCGTTAATGCAGACATACACACTCAACACACACACACACGCACACTCAGGCACATACATACTTCTACATTTTTGCGTGTGGTGATAACACAAAGGCAGAAGCAGCATCAACGTCGTAAAAGCCGAGATGCCCAGCAAAAAGTCCCAGTGGCAAAGTTTTTGGCGCAGTCAACAACAACAGCAACAAAGTGGAAAGGGGCACGTGGAGGAGGATGGGGCGAAGATGGCAAGGGACTTGAGGCAGCAACAACAGAAAATGCCGCATGGCTGTTGACGACGTAAAATCCACAGGCGCAAAGTTGCCGCTGGCGCAGAGGTGCACCAGACAGACACACACAGAATATAATGAAGAATGAAGACAGATGAGACAGAGAGAGAAAGAGAGAGATAGAGAGAGAGATAGAAAAGAGCCGTAGTACATCAGATGAAGGACCACATTTAAAATTTTAATGCCTTTGCAATAAAATTATTGACTCAACTCGGTTCGTTGACTTGGCCAGAAGCTACCTCAATTTATCATCAGCTGCTGATTTGGGGAAGACTCAAAAACTATGTAGGTTAGTCCCAAAGTTCGAAGCATAGTCAAATTCAAGATGCTGCTGCCACTGCTGCTGCCACGTTTTAATTAATATTAAATTATAAGTCAGGTGCATGCAGATGTTACACAGCAAGAAAAAGGTGAAGAGGCAGATGGCGATTGAAACCAACACCTACAACTGAAATTTATTTGTGGCAACAGCGTTTGTGGATGCTCCATTCATTATGCCAAAATAATTTTGTAACATTAAAATTTTAGGGGAATTTATGTTGCCCCGCTGCTGTTATCCTTGTAGCATTTTCCATCTTTTTTTACTTTTTTGGTCAGACACGTCAATTTCTATGCAAAGCTCGTTTGTTTGCCTTTTATTTTATTTGAAGCTGCTCTACCAAAAGACAACGCCCACCCACCGCCTCGCCCCCCGCCCCTACGACATAGCTTGTCAGCTTGGTCAGTGCCTCGGTGCGCCTTGACTCCTCTTTTGGATTTTATTTATTTATTTCCGGAAACGTGCTCTGGAGATTTTCTAAGCATACTTGAGCGCCAGCATCAAACTCCCAATGGCGTAGCGCTTAGTTAGCATACATACATACATACGCACGCACACACACACACACACACACACACATACATACGCACACACACACTCACACAAATAGATGCCATAGCAACAATCAGTCGCGTCCGCTTTTCATGTAGTTCATTAAGTTTTTCGCGTGCCACCTCCTTCGCCTGTTCAATGAGGGAATTTATTGGACCTTTTCCGCACTGCTGATACCCTGTAATGTACGTGGACAATTGGTACTGATATACTTTTGATAGTCTTCATTTATACTGACTCGAGAGGAATTTCTGCGTGCTGGGAAAACGTGCAACTCTTTTAATATTCGCACGTTTTCAGCTTTTACATTTTCGATTTGTGGCACAACTCTTCCGTCGTGCTTTTGAAACGGAAACAATTTCTAGCGTGCGGTCCCTCAATGACAAAGAGTCCCTTAAGACTACGGCTATGAATCTCGTACCCCAGCCACGCCCACAAGCCTCTTGGCCAAGATACTTGCGTGTGTCCCAGGCGTCAATAGCCAGGCTGATTTTCCACGCTCTTTGGCCCTGTCCAACTGATGAACACTGTTGACCAGAAAGCGAAGACACGAGAAGAGACGAGTCGAGCCACCAACGACGACGCCTAATGAAAAAACAATAAAAATTTTGCGCTTTTCTGCCTTCCCAAGTGGCTGTGAAATTTTGATGACTTTGTCAGCTAAAGGGAATTGCCAAAACTCATAGCCCAAATGGACACGCAATATTTGCCCTCTATATATAAGTATATATATATATATATATATATGGAGCGCATAAAAAGCGCCTTCAAGTGGATCCTCAAGCCGTCTTCAAATGTTCTCCACTTTAGTTTACAGTAATTAAGTTCACAGTTGTTGAACCATAGCCAAGCTGCTTGGACAATTTAAAGACGGTTCTAATTATTTTCTTGGGCATAATCAAGAATTGGGCAATTATGTATTTAGCTCGAGGCATTTCAGAGAATAAATAATAAAGATATATCATCTGCTTTAAATAACAGCTTGCTGCATAAAGTTTATAGATATTTCCATAAGATGTTTTAATTTAACTGTAGTGTTCAAATTTGTTATTTGGGTTGCATAGTTTTTTTGCTATGATATTTTAAGGCTAACATTTTTGTGCTGCAGCATTATTCATAAATATATTTTTATAGAGATGGCTTAATTGACAAGAATGGGATGCTTAATTATTAATTTAGACAGACTATAACTGTCAGGATTTACACTTTTACACTGATATGCTTTGGCAGCTAACAATTAAACGAGCAATAAAAACTTATTGCAAAACGTTTTATAGACTCAATTTGAAAAAGTTGCCAGTTTACAATGCGGCTTCAAATTCAGTCGTTGGCAGTTGGTTTGTTGTTTATTTGTTAGCCTGCTTTGTGGTTTTGAATAGGGGAGTGTGAGTTTGTGTGTTAGTGAGTTGTTGTCCCTTTGCGGCCACAAAGGTTGCTCCTCCCTGCCTCCCGTGTACAGCTGCCACTGGCACTGGATGTCCGAATTCCCACGTACTTATTTCGAAACTGACACAACGCATACTCAGAGGCGCAAATCTCATTTCCCCTGTGGCATGCAGCAGCAGCAGCAGCAGCAGCCACAAACATAAAATAAGAAAAAAGAATCCCAAGCACAAAATAAACCATTCTCGCGTATAAACCATCTACATATATATTTTTGCTGTTTTTTGCCGTATACCCTGTAGCCATAAAAATGGGTGAAAGGAGCAACATAAAGTTATGAATCCTGCATAAAGTATATAAATTACTGAGCCAATTTTAACAGCCAAAAAGTTTGAGCAATTCGCATTGCTTCCACCTTATAAAGCTGCCAACCTTGGGGAGAACAGATTTTACTATGGGTATGCTTTATATACCTTACCATTTTTATGGAATATGCTAAGATTCATAAGCAATTATGTTACCAATTGCTATTTTCAAGTAATAGCCTTATCAGCAAAGCATAATATTTAAATTTAAAAAAAATATTATTTGCAGGTAAAGTAGCTTTTAGTAGAGTCCAAGACTGCCTCAGAATGGAGTAAAGGGTATTTCTAGTTCGTACTACCTGTATAAACATTTCTTATAGAGGGGATCGCTTAGTCTCTCATCTCCAAGCTAGGACATTTTTATTTAATTTTTTTCCATCATTTTTTTGCGTTTTGGGTGATAACCCAATTTAATGGTCGCTGCTGCTGCTGCTGCTGCTGCTTACGTCACATTTTCGCACCTCGCACACAAGCGGCTTTGTGTGTCACACACACTCGCACAAAGAGGCACACACACATACTTGAGAGCTGGCACAACAACAACGAGTGGAAAACACACCAGGGTCGCAGCAGTTGCTGTATAAACAAAAACAAAAGCTACAAAATAAAAAAATAAAAAAAATAGCTGAAAATATGAAAACGGTAACAAAATTACATACATCAAAGGTGTTTCTTTTTTTATGAATATGCGAGTCGCAAGCACCGACACTGTTTAAGGGCAGCTATGAACAACTTCCTGCTGCTTGTTGTTATTGTTGTTGTTTCATTTGTTGTTGTTGTTGTTACTGTTGCCGCTGTTGCCTTTGCCGTTGCTGACCAATGGGCCATGTAATTTTTTGGCAAGCAGCCTCATATCAGCGCAACGACCCTTTTTGGCCCCCTTCTGAGTGGTGGGGGGTATATAGGGGTTGGGGACTTTGGCTCAGGGACAGACTGGTTATGAAATATGCGAACATTTTTGTATGTACGATTGCTTTTCCGTGTTGAGCTCCCATCCAACTCGCATGTGTGCCAGCTACACATTTTATGATGAATATGCGGGTCGCCGCTGGTCAAATAAACTCGGCCAAAATATGCGGGCTGCTGCTGCTGCTTTGGCAACAGACTGCGTATTTTAAAGCTCAGACACACACTCACACACACACACACATGGGCAGGCAGATTGACATCATTAGTCGGGGGTCAGTTGGTGTATGGTATAAGGTATAAAGTGGGCGCGACGACGGCACTAAATCAACTCTGCACACTCGCAAAATGTATGAAAGGAATGCACAAAATGAATGGCACACGTGGGAAAAAGTTTGTTGTACAACAAATAAAAAAAAACTGGAAAAGTTATGAACATAGTTTTGATTTATGCAAATAGATAGGCACGTTTTAAGCTTGAAATAAAAACCCTTAAAATATATGACATATAAATATCTCAAGCTTATCAGCCATAAACATTGAGCTGCATTTACCCATGGCCAAGCTGATAACTGCACAGCTTCCAGATCTCTTTCTAGCTATATCTCGTTATCTCTGTCTCTACCTATCTATCTTTCTCTCTCTCTCTCTTTGTATTTCTTCTATATATTCTGAACGTTTTTTTGCAAACTTACGTTCTTTGCACGTTGTCCAAGTCTGCGTCACTATTTGCTTTGTTTGCATTGGCACTTCAATCAGCAGAAATAATAAATAAATGAGGCTAACGTTCATGACTCAATGACAGGCCTTAAGCTCAACTCATCTCAACAGAACTCAACTCAATTGAACAAGAATTCTGTGTCCTGACTCACACACACACACACACACACACACAGAACGACATTTTTTGCTTTGACTATGCGCATTCACATTTTTTTGTATCCGGTACAATTCCCATTTGTATTGCATAAAATAACTTTGGCCAGTCAACTATGAAAGTGTGTGTGAGAGCTCTTAAGTATGTTATTCTACATGAAACGTTTCAAAAAATAAAAAATAAAAAATATATATTCTTCAAAGGAAATCACATAAAATGCCATAAAGAGAAATCACATAAAATACATTATAAATATTTGTTGGAAACATGCATTTGAGCAAAATATTTTATATTTTACTATTGACAGCGAGTGCAGCAGGAAATTGATTTGAATATTACATATATATATAATATATACATAAGTAATATTCAAAATACTGTTCATTTGTCGAGAAGTACAAGTTGGATGACAAACTAAAGGGATCCCCCTATAGACAAGTACAGTAGTAACTCAATTATACCTCGTCACATTCCAATTGTTCATTTGTTTCTAAGGATAAATGCAGAAAGCGTATTTCGAGTTCGTCTCTATTTTGTGGCATCGCATCCAGTTGTTTCAACATGTTGTGCGTGACGTATACGTAACGTGTGCCATATTTTTTTCACATGTCCGCCGGGCAGCAACAGCAACAGCAGCAACGACAACAGCAACTTGGCCGCTGCAGCTGACAGGAAGTCAGAGTGCCGATGACGATGACGATGGCGATGGCCTCTACCTCAGCCACAGTCCTGGCCCATCTGGCTGGGATATCAAGGATATCAGTGGGTTTATTTAGCGCGACACGCAGCAGGCGTCTCACACAGATGCCAAGTCGTCCGACTGAAAGTGCTCCTCAGCCCGATCCTTCGTCTTCCTTCCACCATCCATCAGCAGTGTGTACAGTTGGCTTGGCTTACAAAGGGCATGAATAAACAGTTGTTGTTTTCCCCTCGGCATAAACATTTTGCTGCTCCTTTGTTGTTGTTACTGATGCTGCTGCTGTTGCTGCGGTTGATGCTTTTCCTGATGTTGTTGTTGTTGTCACTGATATTGTTGTCTGCAGGCTTACAAGTTTCTTATTGCTGTGCACACGCATGCATAGGCATATATACACATATATAAATATATATATATATATATATATAAAATTAACATATACACGACTGGCATAAAATTGCATTAACATTGCGCACACGCCCCCTCGCTGCTGTCATTAACTGATACTCTGCAGCTGTTGCAGAGGCTGATGCTGCAACAGCCTCTTCTACCTGTAAATTGCATTAATCAACTTGTCGGGCAATTTACTCGATGCTCACATTGCAATTGATAGGTATGTACAGCATTACAGCGTACATATATATACATACATACATATTTTTACATGCGTATATAAACTTAAAAAATTAATAATTTATATATGCAATTCATAGCAATTTTAATGCACTGCAGCTCAGCACGGCTTTCGCTTTAACATAAGCTATGTAAGGGCCAAAAATCGAATACACGAATATATATACACATACATTTACATATTTTAATATTACGTGGAAATTTCTGACATTTTCGGGCAGCTGTTCAAAGAATAAAAAAGGGGAACTTCACGTCCTCCCCACCCAGCAGTGCTCCCCTCACCAGGAAGCTGTCGTTTGCTTTTTTAAAAGTTTATGACACTTTCCCGTTTTGGCAGTTTCATGCAAATATGAATTACAAAACGCATTTCAATTGACAGCCAGTCTCGAAATAAAATTATATGGGTTTTAGGTGATATTCGGTACGGAGCACTGACGAGGGTAGGTCAAGTTCCTTTGGCTGCCAATCACAGCTGTTTATCTGAGCGTTGCCATCTAGTCCACATACACACATGTACGTGTGTGTGTGTGTGTGTGTGTGTGTTACGCCCACATTAGGTGGGATCTCTGTTTATACGCTGCGTCGCATTGCACATAAAACATTTTTATTGCTCATTTAGATATTTATGCGCTGTTTTATTATAATGAAAATTGTGCGGATGCGTGCGGTTTTTATTGTGATTGCAGTGGACCCAAGCGACAGTCAGTCAGCTGCCAGCTGAGAAGTGGGTGTGCGAGTGTGTGAGTGTGTGAGTGTGTGAGTGTGTGAACGATGTGTACCGCTTGTTCTTGTATCCTTGTCAGTCATTTGTTTGCTGCTTATCTGCATCTGCAAGCGTGACCAAGTTTTAAGCGAGCTCATGTTTTGATTGCTTTCGCCATCGACACAGCGGCCAAAGTTCAATTTTACGCAGCTTTACGCATTTACTTTTGTATTTTACGAGGCAGGCAACACACATTTCCACAGACACACCGAAACGAATCGACCATTCGTAATGGCAAATGTGGCACATTAAGTGCCCGCAAAAGTAGGCAACGCTTTTTATTTCATTCCCATTTTGATGACGCCATTTTGCGGTTGTTTAATTATGATCGCATTGCGATTGCACTTACAAATGTGTATATAATTAAAATTGCTGGCTTTCAAGTGAAATATCCAATTGGACTAATGCGAATGCGGCTGCTTAACAATTTTCTGATCCATTTCGGAAAACCAATTTCATATGCACAGCTAAGTGTCCATCATTAATCAGTTACTCAATGTGTGAGTGTAATTGTGTGTGTGTGTGTGTGTGTGTGTGAGTTTATTGTTGGCTTTTCAGTTTGTTTGCATGCAATTCGATTATGAGGTTTGGTTATATGTTTAGTGGAAATGCATTTAATACACTAATTATTAAACAAATACCAAAAAACCAATCCAAATACCAATCGCTGTGCACCAGCACAGAAAACACACAACAAGGAAAACAACAGCAACGTGAACCGCAACAATAATAATTGCAAACCAATTAAAAACATATTTATATATTTTCCCTTTATGCATTTTCCCTACATTTATAATTATATGTTTGTAAATGCACATTTATTTATGCTCCGCATGTTCGTTCGATCTGAGCTGTCCCTTGTGGATTATAAATGCGCTGGCAAACATTTTGCGGCTTCGACGATGTCTGCCATTGATTGACAGCAGATTGGTAATAACACACATACACACACAAGATAAGCACACACACACACGCACGTCCGTTGATGGCACACCACACACGCAAAATACACACAAGTAATTTTGAGTTAAATTACATTTTTCACGCTGTTGCATTCTCGCAATTTGCATTAAATTTACAAGAGAATTCCTCAACTAGTTCATTTGAGGCGAAGGCTAAAGGAACTTGGTGGCAAATATTCGACTAGTTCATCAAAATGCATATATGACCCCAATAAACTGGGGTTTCCCCACCTGTTAGAGCTGGTTGTGTAAAAAAGTGCCCCAATTTATGATCAATGCTTATTTCGAACAGTTACATTATAGATATCTGGATGCCATAAAACCCGGATTTTTTACGTCAAGTTGAATATTTTCGGTATAAATAGACCAATCATTCGTAGTCAGTTAAGTTACATCCTGCATCCCGGGTACAACAATCCAACAAGGACTACCGGCAAAGGGACTACCATGAAAAAACGAAAAATTGGATATTCACATCGCCAAATAGCTGAAATAGTCAATCTGAGCAACTAAACTATGTACTACATGATTCGGCTCTTCGTCGACGAAAATTGAATAGAGGACAAATGCAGAATGGCACAAGGAAGAGCGGGGGATCATCCAGAAAATAAGGGGAAATCCTAAGCTATCAGCTCCAAAACTGACTCAAAAGGTGCAGGATAAAATGGGGGAAAAGTGCAGTGTGGAGACTGTGCGCTAGGTTCTGCGCAACTAGGACTCAAAGGCCCGAGTACCACGGTGAAAAGCCATTTGTAAGCGCAAAAATTAGACGGACTGGGAAGACGTTCGCCCAAATCCACTTGGACAAGGATTTGGAGTTCTGGAACACAGCCATATTTGCAGATGAGTCCAAATTCAGCATTTTTGGATCGGACGGAAGGAATTATATGTCCAATACTGAGCAGAATCCCAAAAGCTTAAAGGCAACAGTCAAGCACGGCGTAGGAAATGTCCTGGTATGGGCATCTATCCCGGCAGCCGGCGTCGGAAACTTGGTGTTTATGGAAACAACAATGGACAAGAATATATACCTTAATATACTAAAGGAAAATTTACTCCAATGTGCCGGGAAGCTAGGAATCCGCCCAGGACCAGGACAACTACCCCAAGCATATTTAAATGTTATTGAGAATTTGTGGGCTCTGCTGAAAAATAACATCCGGAAGCACAGCAATCCAGCAAACAGGACCTCAAAAATGCTCTGCTGGATGAGTGGAGAAAAATCAGCCCAGGAACTACCCGGAAGTTAGTATCTTCCACGAATAATAGGTTAAGGGAAGTTGTTTTTATTTTATTTATTTATTTATTGTCAAATTTAAATTAAATTAAATTTAAAAATAAAATTAATATTATAAATAAATTAAAAAATACTAAAATATTTATAAGATATATAAAAATTTATATTTTTTTTTATTTTAGATTTTTAATATTTCTGGGTTTCTATCCCCCAGGTCCAACATTTGTTGCATGAATTGGGGAAAACCCAGAAACCCAATCAGACCAAAAATAATTATTAAAAATTAGTTAAGGATAAAAAATATCATACTAGGTATTAACATCCTTATTTATGCTTTTATACGATTTTTTACACATTTTCAGTTGTTGGCTAATTTTAATTAATTAATATTTTAATAAAAACTAAAGTTTCTTTAGTCGCCTTAGCAAGGAAGAGAAGCAACATCCTGGGGATGCATGTCATGATGAGCAATGACGTAGTAGCCCTCAACCCAATAAAAATTCTAGCATTCGTGCAAGAGCTTGGGTTGATGGAGGAGCTTTAAGCCCAGAAGGAGGCACAATAGACCTATCAGGTCGCAGTGCACACACCCCCCAACCTAATGATAAATAATAAAAGTTTCTTTAAATTTTTTACTTGACACTGACACATGTTAAGTGTTTAAGAAGCCGCATGAACCTATTGACAAGAATTAAAATTGGTAGATTGCAAAATAGGTAATCATTGTTAATTATAAACATTAAGAATTGTGTTTTAGTTTGACTCAACCATTTTAACCTCTCTTTAGAAGTAGTACTCCAAAGTTCACCATATAGTTTTTTTGCCGCAGATGCATACATGGCAATTTGCCACCGCCACCAAAATTCAGAAAATCCTATATTTATCGGATTTTTAAGGGCTCGATTACTAGCAACCTTTTTCAAATAACGCTATTTCGTGTATCAGAGTATTTCACAGTGGGTTACGGCCGACTACAAAAATTCGCAGCTACGTATTCACGGGGATTTCTTTTGTAAAAAGATAAGCTTTTTTGATAACAATATCTGAGACAAATGATAAGCTTGGGCAACATACTAAGCCTTGGACAGTGACTATATAAAGAGCAATCGCCAACTGACAATTTAGTTAGTTATTCATTTCTTTCACTTCTAAACATGTCGTGGACACATTTTTTTGCTTTCGCAATTCTCGGCCTGGCGCTGACCCAGCTCCACTCCGTCAACGGCCAAGCTGCCGTCACCAACTGCACCAGCCCCTTCGCTTTGGTGAGCGACAAGTGTCTGTTGTTCTCCAGCAAGTGGTTGAACTGGTATGAGGCAGCTCGTCAATGTCGTACCCAGAGCGCCCAGCTGGTCAGCGTGCAGAATGTGTCCCAGCTGCAGGCGATCAACAAATGGTTGAATACCACAAACCCATATACTATCGAGTTCTGGACCTCAGGCAACAAATTAGGCAATACGCAAAATCTGTACTACTGGCAGGGCACTGGCGAGCAGGCTAAATATCTGCCTTGGGCCAAGAGTCAACCCAAACCAGCAGCAGGCGACTGCCTGATGCTCTACAGTGAGATCAATAGCGGAGTGGTTGCTAACGAATATCTTCTGGCTGTCAGGAACTGCACTGAGTGGGCTACGATCGTCTGTGAGCAGGTTCCAACCAAAACTGTACCACGCGTCTATCTCACGCCGAGCTCCTTTGAAACGGTCCAGGTGAAGCAGAATTAAATAAAAGCTTTACTGAATTTCGTGTAATTCAATTGACTTTTTGTATGTTGGCGGATATAAGACTAGACTTAATATGTGTAGTTATTAGTATATTAGAAGGTCATAGGAAAACAAATTACTAATCTTTAAGCATGAAAGCTATCCTTCAACCTTCCGGCACACTGCAGTGTGTTCCAAGCTGAAGTTATAGCCATACAAGAGGCACTGAATTGCCTGAAAAGGTCAAAAATTAGCTCCTCGAACGTTAACATCTATGTTGACAGCCAAGCGGCGATCAAATCCCTGAGTGCAATGTCGATGAATTCGACAACAGTAGCAGGCTGCCGCAAATCTCTTCAAGAGATGGCAGAGCAGTATGCTATCAGCCTAATATGGGTGCCAGGGCACAGCAACATTGAAAGCAACTGCATAGCTGATGAGCTAGCTAGGAAAGGTACTCTGCTACCCCTCCTCACTGAAAAGGAAGGTGTAAGCATGCCCCTAGCTACCTGTAAGCTCATGATCAAAGAGACCAATAGACACAGGTCTAACGACAAATGGCGAAACGCCAACTGTAGTCGCATTGCTCGCCTAACTTGGCCAACTTATAATAGCAAGCGTAGTAGAGAACTGTGCTACCTAAGCCGCAGTAACTGTTCCGCCGTGATCCGGGCAATTACTGGTCACTGGCTAGTGGGCTCTCACGCCCATAGGCTCCATATCCCTTCTAATGATTTCTGCAGGAGCTGCAGAGACGAGGAGGAGGTGGAATCTCCGGAACACTTCCTCTGTCTCTGCCCAGCTCTAGCAAAAAGACGGTCCACCTTCCTAGGAAGTCACTTCCTATCCGGCCTAACGCAGCTGGCGCACATTAGACCAGCCAAAATAGCAAAATTCATAAATGCAACTGGTCGGTTCAACTGATTCAAATTTTTCCATGAGTTTCTCTCGGAGTAGGACTTAGATCTACGGCACCACAAGGGGTCAATCAAAACTGGTCTATGTGTGCTGACCTTTTCAGGTCACAGCCGTCTAACCTAACCTAACCTAACCTAAGCATGAAATAAATAATAACTAAAAGTATTTCTTCTTATCATAACAATTATATTATATTTCCATACCCGGTACCCAATATAAACCCATTCTCGGAACCCGATAAGGGAATCGACAAACTCAGTTGCCTGTTATCTGAAATATTGTGTTAACAACTGATATGCAAAATGAAAATAATGCCCTTGTACGTTATTGAAAGTGAAAGAAAAGTTTGGAAATGGAGTTATCTCTGATTAAAACATACATATCTATTTCCTATAGTCGGTGATCTGAATCATTAAAATGCCACACTAATGCTCAAATTTAGATCAAGTATTTGACGCTGATTCCGACTAAAATTACTCTTTCTAAATAGGGATTAAAATATGGTACTTATCTTGACAAAATTTTAAATTGCTTTTAACACTTCTATATAGTTATGTTAATTGTATAAGAAGATAAATTTTTAATAATTTATTTTCTAAAATTAGCTATCAAAGCATATCATATCTGTAAGGAGATAAACACAAACCAGAGGCTATAAATTAGCAATCACCAACTGACAATTTAGTCAGTTATTATTTTATTGGCTTTTAAACATGTTGTGGAAACAGTTTCTTGGCGTAGCAATTCTCGGCCTGGCCTTAACCCAGGTGCGCTCTCTTAATGACCAAGCTCCTGACACCATCTGTAACGAAGGCTTCACTTTGGTGGGCGACAAGTGCCTGATGATGAAGTTTTTTGCGATCAGCTGGTTCGCTGCGGATAGCGAATGTCAATCGATGGGGGGCGGACTACTCAGCTTGCAGAATGAGGCACAGCTTCAGCAGATTAACAAGTGGGTCAACATGGATGTGCTAATCTGGACATCGGGCAACAGTCTGAGCAATGATGGTGTTTACTACTGGCAGAACACTGAAGCAGAATATCTGCCTTGGGCAGAGGATGAGCCCCAGCCGTTCAACGGAAACTGCCTTGCTCTAGTCGACGTGTCCGGTGGAGCAGAGACCCCAGAATTCCGTTTAAGTGTCCAACCTTGCCTCTACATTAACGCCTACATCTGCGAGCAGCTAACACAGAGTGTGGAAACTGACCAAGTGGCATAAAATGTGGTTAATATTGCTTTTCAGCATTGTTTGTGTATTTGTTCAGCTAAAAGCTATCGCAATATATTTTGGCCAAATTAAAAATTACCTTCGATACTTCAATAAGCGAAATTAATTATTGGCAACCCGCAAATAGCTTATCAAATCAGCAACAAGATAAGCTCTGTCCAGCGACTATATAAAGAGGAATCGCCAACTGACAATTTAGTTAGTTATTCATTTCTTTCACTTCTAAACATGTCGTGGACACATTTTTTTGCTTTCGCAATTCTCGGCCTGGCGCTGACCCAGCTGGACTCCGTCAACGGCCAAGCTGCCGTCACCAACTGCACCAGCCCCTTCGCTTTGGTGAGCGACAAGTGTCTGTTGTTCTCCAGCAAGTATTTGAACTGGTATGAGGCAGCTCGTCAATGTCGTACCCAGAGCGCCCAGCTGGTCAGCGTGCAGAATGTGTCTCAGCTGCAGGCGATCAACAAATGGATGAATACCACAAACTCAAATACCATCGAGTTCTGGACCTCGGGCAACAAATTAGGCAATACGCAAAATCAGTATTTCTGGCAGGGCACTGGCGAGCAGGCTAAATACCTGCCTTGGGCCAAGAATCAGCCCAAACCAAAAGACGGCGACTGTCTGATGCTTTATAGTGAAATTAAAAACGGATTGGTTGCTAACGAGTTCCTTCTGACTGTCAGGAATTCCACTGCCTTGTCTAGGATCGTCTGTGAGCAGGTTCCGACTAAATCTGTAGCACGCGTCTGCCTGATGCCGAACTCCTTTGAAACTGTCCAGGTGAAGCAGAATTAAATAAAACCTTGAATGTATTTATTACAATTCAATTTGAATTTTGTGTACTGGGGGATTTTGTTTTTATGGCTACGACAATGACTCACATACTTAAAAGGACACTTAGTAACTGTAGTTATGAGTGTCTTAAAGATTGATATTGGTACCAAAAGCTAGAAGGTGAATCACTCCTTAAATAATTGATAATAGCGAATTAAAAAAGATTAGATTATATATGTTTTAAATAATAACGGAAAGTGTTTCTTATCTATCGCTTATCATATAGTCAAATACCCGGAACCCATTAATACGTGAATGGGTAAACAAACTCAACCACCACTTGAATGAAATATTGCTTTAAGCAAATGATTGCATTTTCAGTCAGCCTTGTCAATTTGGCTGTGGCACAGCAGAGGGAAAGCTTCAAATGATTATAGCCAGAACTTCATCCTTTGTTAGTTCCAAAGTCGAATCTCGTTTGTCGCTCAATGGTCTGCAGACAGAAAAGCAGTTAAATCGGCTTTTCCATTGACCCCTCACGGGAGGCAGATTATCAGCAGG
Source organism: Drosophila mimica (assembly GCA_037043585.1). Taxonomy (NCBI): domain Eukaryota; kingdom Metazoa; phylum Arthropoda; class Insecta; order Diptera; family Drosophilidae; genus Drosophila; species Drosophila mimica. The sequence continues at coordinate 1,494,796 of JBAMBE010000437.1, forward strand.
TGTCGATGAATTTGTGTTCAATCTGGGATTACTTATTCAAAGTTCTTTCGGCAAGTCAATGAGATTCTTAGCCATTTATTCGGTTAAGACGGAGTTTCGGAAGGGTCCTTTATAGGTATGTATTTAGTAATTAGAAACCAAAAATATACTTTAACAAGAGCAGTTTATTCTAGTTGCCTAGACTCAAACATTGTTGCATATTAATTTACACTTCAATATTAACTTACACTTCAATTTGTTGGCACAGAGTTGCCAAAGAATTTCTTGAGCCATTCAGTTGAGTTGCAAAAATAGTCTTTTAATTAAACAGTAGCCTAAACTAATTGTAAACATTTGCATACGAAAGTGCAAGAAATGTGCTTGCAACTTCCTCGCTGAACTATTGCTAACGAGAAGCCAACGAACCAAGTGAAAATTCCCAGCTTGTGCGTCTTTGTAATTACATTAGAGTGCACAGCAGGAGCAAGTGCAACTGCAACAGCAACAGCAACAGCTAAAACAGTAGAAACGTTCGCAATAACTTGCAACTGCAACCGTCACAGCATCTTAATCGAAGTGAATGCTATGGGTTTTAATTGCAAATTCTTTGCAAGTGCCTCTCTGGGCAATGTTGCAACATTTTGCACCTGTTACATGTTGCCCAGCAGCATATTTGCTAACGTCATCAGCCAGCTACCCGTCTCCCCATTTGTGAGTGTGTGAGTGTGTTGCTGCCCCTTGTGACGCAATCTGCAGCGCGCCAATTAAATACCAATTGCAACTAGACGCACTGAGCTCTAAAGGTAATGACCAGACGCAAAGGGAGGACACCGCATATGGCACACATACACTGGCAAAAATAGTGGATAACTAATGCTCGAATAAGGCAAACATAATAAAAGATGAGGAATATACTTTCTTGGCTCCAACTTAGGGATTTCATTAGATATTATATAAAAAGTGAAGTCAATTTAAACATTTATTGAAATTAACATATTTCGTGATTTTATGTTTTCAGTGTAGATGGCAAATGGCAACTGCAATGCAAATTTCCCACATGCCAAAGCGTGCATTCTGTCTATTATTCTCTCTCGCTCTCGTTCCCTCTCTCTGTCTCTGTCTCACTCTTGCGTCACACTGTCTGCTCTATTAGACAGAATCAGTTCAGTTGGCCAGTTGACATGGCCTCTTTGCGGCCTAATGCGGCCACTGGGCAGTAGCCTCTCTCTCTCTGTCTCTCCCTCCGACTCTCTCTCTCTCTATCTTCTCTCTCTCTCTCTGCTGCTGTTGGTGTTGCCCTCTCTTGTTATGCCTGTGTACATAGTTTTGTTGATTTTGCCCTTTGGCTGACGCGCTGTTGACTTTGCATATTAAAACAAAATTAATGCAGACAAACAACAACAACAAGAACAAAAAAACAGAGGGGGGAAGGCAGCATGAGTGACCTTTGCTCAAGTGTAGCAGTAGCAGGAGGCTGTACTGTACTTGTACGGCTACTTTTAATTTCTAATTCCCCTCCAGCCCCCACTGCTGTGCCAGTTTTCGCTTTGGCTTAACTTTAATTAATTGTGTACGGTTTGTTTGGCAAATTAAAAACTGTTGACTCTGCGCACAAATGAAGGCACAACAAAATGTGGCAACAAATGGCGTGGCAAATGTGACAAAATGCGGCAACTCTTCGCTTGTTCGGCGATTTCAATTAGCGGCAGAGCAAACATTTTGAAGAAAGATACACAAACACAGACACACAAACACACACATACACATATACACATTTAAGTATGTACAGTGAAAACTCTACTGTGTGAACATACCCTTATTATGCAAACAACAATTATAATTTTACAGCAACATACACAGAATTATATTTTGTATAACTGTAAATGTAAATGTTATCCAACTTTAATTAACGATTTTTCCACTGACGTTCGCTAGAAGCAGTCTCCACTGTATGTATTTATTGCGCAGTTATGTAATCATTCGGGGACTAAGCGACTGGCAGTCTCAACATTTCTTGCGCTGCATTTGAGCTGCTTAATGTCCAAATGGAGAGCTGACAAAATGTAAAACTGTTGCCAGGCTGTCGAATGTGGCATGCAACAAGAATTAGCAACCAACAAAGGCACCATAAGAATGTCAGTTGTTTTTGTTGCTGCCTCTGCTGCTGTTACTATTGATTGACATGCAATGCGAACACGTTGCCCAAATGGTGTTGGACACGCTGCCACTGACACGCTAATTGGAGCACGTACCGGACAGACAGACAGACAGATGGACTGACGGACAGCTTGTGGAGCCGTGGCAAGGTATCCAAACGAAGAAATGCACTTAATTGGAGCTAGTGAATTACGTTCGTTCGTTCGTCGTGCGATTCGTGTTTGTCATATGATTAATTAGTGAAATGCAATTAGGGTGGCAAATACAAAGCCAGGCAAAGAGAGAAAGAGAGAGAGAGAGAGAGAGAGAGAGAGAGAGAGAGAGAAAGATACATAGGGTTATGGGGGTGCTTAGATTTGGCAATAAAATTGTGCTCAAGCTGCACATTTGATATAATTAAACTTATTTATTGAAAAAATGGCACAATAAAATTGATGAGTATATTCCAGAAAAAAATTAATTTAATAAATTATTGCTAAAAAATTACTAATTGCCAAGCTTTTGATTTTGTTTTCGAGTTTTGGCCAACATTTTAGATTAAGAACAGTACAATAATTAATTGCGTACTATAATAGGTTACTAACTAGTGTTAAATATATAACAATATGCAATACACATTTAAAAATTAGTGAACTCGACTATCGGATATTCTGATATTGTGAGCAATAATTAATAAATAATTGAAACATAATTGACTTTAAATTGCAGATTTCAGAAACAAGAACTTTCAAAATCGTAAGAGCAGATCGACTCTGCTGTTGACCCTGATCAAGAATATATATATACTCTATGGTGTCGCAGATGACTCCTACTTCTGCTCAGAGCCCCTTTTCTGGGTAATTAAATTGCTTGACTATAATTCTAAAAACTAGCCAAGTGAAATGCTTCGCTTATCCCTTAAAAACTGGGACTCGCTGTGAATTGGCATTTGACACGGTAATGCAGCTTTGCCAGCAACAAATTAACATTTTTGTTGCTCCGCTCTCGGTCTAAGCCTCTTACGTGATATGCATAAGTTAATGCCACGCACCACCCGCCACCAACCGCCCACCGCCATCCACCTGCCTCTAATTAGCCCTGGAAACAGTTATGTTGTTAAGCTGCAGTTAAAAGGCATAAAACTCATACGCGTCGCTTGGCGATATGTTAAGTTTATAATTTCAATGCTTAATTGTTATTATAGTCTGTTAGTTGTTAGTTGTAGATTCAACACCGCACAACCCCGCAGCCTCCCCCCCCCCCCATCCCTCGGCCCATTTCGTGCCTGGAAATAGCCCCCTTTTGGATGCGCCTGATTATTATTGACAGTTGCCGCCGCCAGAGATTGTTGTTGTTATTGTTGCTGTTATGGCTCTCATTTTAGTCTCATAAATATGCAAATTAATCATTTGCGGAAATTTGCATACTTAATAAGTTGCTTTAATTAAATGTTCACGCACGCATGCCTCACAATCTTTCCCCCAGGAATCGCGAATCCTTTGCCGCCCCAAATGCCATTTTGAAGCGTCAACTTGTTAATTGCGCGAAATCCCTCAACCCCAACTGCCCCTCCCCCAAAAACACACGCACAGCACTAACCAAACAAAAATAAAAAATAAAAAGCATTTGTAGAATTCGAGAGATGTCCAATTTCAATGGAAATATGTATCTTTAAAATTTGGTAGCTAGCTGAATTGGCAGAAAGCTTTTCTCATATTTAGGGGCAGAGTCACGTACCACAGCAGACGCATCGCACCCCTCAACAAAATAGAAGATGAAAAAACTGTTTTTATCTGCATGATGCTGGCAATTTTTATTATATTCGTCTTGTATATTTTTTTTTGGTTTATTTTTTTATAGGTCTGTACAACATTTTCGAAAATGAGCAGCCCAAAAAGAGTATCCACATAATATACACACCCATATATCTCTTATATATAAATGTATAAATGTACATGTATATATGTATGTATGTGTGTGTATGCAAAGTGCGAGGCGCAGGCAACATAAATTAACATTTTTATGCGCCGCTCGCTGCAATGGACTCTGGAGAAACAACCCGAATCAGGAGCTGGAGCAAGAGCAGGAGCAGGAGCATCAGCAACAGAATCACAGTCAAAGCATAAGCTTCAAAATGGGCGCCTCTCTCTAAGGCTCCGCATTATTTACGATGGGGCTGACACTGCCAAAAGGAGGCGTTTGATGAGTGGGCGTGTGTGCGTTGTTGTTGCTGTTGCGTAGCCATTCACATTTCTTCATTACATTTCATTTTATTTCAGTTCACAACATTGCCAGCCACGTTTATTTATTTGCCATTCGGCAGCGCCTTTGCCCTTTGCCTGGCTGGCAAATAATTTTAATTGGTTTTCACCCCTCCCCACCCGGCACTCCTTTCCTATCTCACACACACGCACACACACACACGGACAAGCAATGCTGGAAGTGATTTCATTTGCAGTATATTTTATTTGTACATTGCTTGTAATATTTGTTCATCTTATTATAAAAGTTGTAGTTCTTCACAAGTTATTCGATATATTTACATATGTATGTATATATGTGTGCGTTTGTGTGGATGTGTGCGTGTGTATTTTAGAGCAAAATCAATTTGTTTGTGTTGCAGGGCTTTTCGCTAGATAATTTATTCTAGATAATTAATCAGTATATAAACATTCTTACAACTGAATAATTATAAATAAATAAAGTTTAATGCTGAAAAAGATAAATAAATAAAAAGAATTAGTATTTTAGGCAAATATTTACCAGAAATTGATTTAGTTTTTCAATTGGTACCCCAGATGGCGCTTTGTCGACTGGTGATCCTTTTCCGATTTCAATTTCTTTTGGCTTTTCGTTTTATGTTGCTTCTTCTTCTTCACGTTATTTGTGCTCTACTTTTGAGCGTCGCTTCTGGCAAGTCTCACTTTCAGCTTGTTGTTGTTTGTTGTTGTTAACACGCCATTGTTTAATATGCGCCGTTCATCATTTCACAACAACAACACGCACACACACACACACACACTACAAATCTTATTGTTGTTGTTGTTGTTGCTGCTGTTGCTTGGCACATTTCGCAAAGAGCGAGAGAAATTCATTAGGCATGCGGGAATTTTAATTTCACTTGCTCACACACACGCACATATGTGGCGACATATTTCTCAAACATTTTTGCAGCGTGCGGCGACGGCGTTGACGTTGACAGCGACTGCGAAATCGAATCGGCGACGTCAGTTTCTTATGCTGCGGCTACGACGCCGACGGCTGCTGCTGCTGCTGCTCGCTTCTGACCCTCTGTCTGCTGCTGCCTCTGCCTCTGCTGCTGCCTCTGCTTCAGCTGCTGTCGTTGGTTTTGCTTTGTTTCTGTTGCTTAGGCGCATTTCAATTTGCATACTGCTGCTGACCTTGCTGTCAAGTGGAAAAAACTATGCCGAACACACACGTACACATGTACATGTACACACGTACACACACACATACATGAAGAACTATAAGAGAGGGTGACACAAAGACGCGAGCAACGACCGCACTATTAAAAAAACTACAACAATAAGAAAGAGCGCGCCACGCTGACAGCTGTCAAAAATGGTTTTTAGAAACGGTAAACCGTTATAAGCTGCGACGGCGGCCGGTTCAGCAGCAGCGACGCATACAGAAATAGAATAAAGTAAAACCCGATTATTTCCATGCCATGGGAGGAAGGAGGAGGTGGAGGGGGTGCTTTATACGTTTGAATGTTCAAGTCAAGTGCGAAGCTTATGCGCCTCGAAGTGTGCTCGTGTATGTAAGCGTGTGTGTGTTGTGTGTATGTGTGTGTGCGTGTGACTCTGCGTATCTCTGTATTGGTATGTTTTCGGCTGCTGCCTTGGAACGTTTGCTACGTTTTCTTTTGTTCTACGCGCGCGCGGGGGTTGCCATCTTGATGACAAATTTGTTGTTGCTGCAGAGACTAATACAAACTTCCAGTTTTTTAACTGCCGCTGCTTTTTCTTTTTAGCCTGCACTCTGTAACGTATTTTTGTATTCTTTATTTTGGAGATTGGATGTGCTTTAACACGCTCGTCTTATTGCTATTGCTATTGTGCTTTGTCTTTGTTTTGTGTCTCTTTGTTGTCTGGCATTGTGTTTGCCTTTTTTAATAATTGGCAACGCTACTCTATCTAATTCTTTTTCTGCTGCTTCTCACTGCTGCTGCTGCTGTTGTTCATTTTCTTTTGTTGTTGGCTTGTTTGCATAATTTGCAGAGAGCATCTGCTGCGCTTGCTTGCTCCGAATGCCTTTAATCCTTTCACTTTTCGCTTTTACTTTTCTTCTTTGCTGTCATTTAACTGACACGCTGACATGCCACTAGCACGTGGCAATAGTCGTCACAGTTTCGCATCGATTGCCAAGGGTGGATAAGAGGGGATTTTTGGATTTTTCACATTCTATTTGGCGTTTGATTTGGCAAACAGCTGCTCGCCACCGCCAGCTGAAAAGTATGCTTGGTTAAATTTTAACCTTTTGCCGAAATATGCAAATTGAACTCGTCGAATGGCGAATGACATTTCACTTAAATGCTGCCCGCATTAAATTAATACCTGCCGCAGGACCGCAATGTAATGCGACACTTTTATTTATCCGTAAAATGCGCTTTTCTGTTCTCGTTTTTATTATATTAATTTGTTTTTTTTTTTTTTTTTTTGATTTGAGCTAAAGCAATTTAAACTTTTTTCTCCACGACTGCTTTTACTCAGTCCTCATGCTCACATTTTTCATATTCACTTTTCATATCTCATTTTTAATTTCATCTCCGCGCTGTGTTCACACAGGACCGCACAAGCTCCGACTATGGACTGGCCGAGTGCTTGTATGCCTCTTCAATTTAGTACTGAATTTCATTACAGCATCCACTTCGGCTGTGCGCTCTTCGTGTAGACTTTCGCAGGATGCTGGCTGACTCTCATGTGCGCTTTCCAGCCGACAACACGGCGAATGTCTACACCAATAACACCGCTATTCAATGTTGTCTGTTAAGCCTGTGGAGCTGTAACTGTTAAACGGCGGAGCCATTTATTATCGGGAGGAGTATTTCGAAGTCAGCAGCTGATTACGTTTTAATATCGATATCTATACAGCACAGTCGCATAGACACTTATCGATAGTATCGACAGCGAATTTTTCCTACCTCTGGGCACACAGACGTGCAGCGAACGTGAGCCGACGGCAACCATCTTTGTGAAAAATACCTACGAGTCTGGAGAGGAGTTGGTGTAGGAATCAATTATTTCTGCGGCTTATAAAAAGTTAAAAATCCAAAAAAATATAACGATGATTTCTGCTCGCTTGGCGTCGTCGGTCGCTCGCAACTTGCCCAAGGCGGCCGCACAGGTATAATAAAAAATAGTACTCCAAGAGCCACAAAAAAAAATTATAAATCAAAAAAATTCCACATAAGCCAAACCCAATTGGCCGAAAATTGCAAGTCCAATAGCGGTGCAGGTTTAGAGTAATTGGATGAGCTGAGAACAGTTTACCAACGCCATCTATGCGAATTCCATTTTAAATGCAATTTTGGCAAAAGTTGCCGTTTTGTGTTACGCAATGCAAACTGCTGTTGGCCTGCAGAAAGTTACATAACCAGTACTGAAACGTATTTTATGCCAATAGTTGGCTATTCTTTAATATTTTGAACAAAACTAAAGTGCGCTTAACATTTTCGGTTGTGTTTTACTAAGGTTACATAATTTGTCAACTGCGACCAACTTTGAACTTTGAGGTTATGTGCGCGCAATGCTGCAAGTGAAAAATGGCAAAGAATTCAAATAAAAAAAGCAACAAGAATTTCAATTTTCAACATTAACAACTAATGCCTGACAAGTGATACGTATATTTTTTTCGAGTCTTAAGCAGTATAATTAACTGGGCCGGCGCAAATTTTGACTGTGCTGCTGTGCGCCAGAGCGAGATGGCAGCTGTTCTGCTCATGTGGTTATTCAATTCTTGTGGCAGCCCTTCCCGCGCCGCCGCCGTTCCTTACATAATTGTTAATACCAAAATTGAATTGTTTAGGTTGCCTGCAAGGCTGCATATCCAGCTACCACTCTTGCTGCCCGTAAATTCCATGTGGCCAGCACACAGCGCAGCGCGGAGATCTCCAACATTCTGGAGGAGAGAATTCTGGGTGTTGCACCCAAGGCCGATCTGGAGGAGACTGGCCGTGTGCTCAGCATTGGTGATGGTATCGCTCGTGTCTATGGCCTGAACAACATCCAGGCCGATGAGATGGTGGAATTCTCCTCCGGCCTCAAGGGCATGGCCCTCAATTTGGAGCCCGACAACGTTGGTGTTGTCGTCTTCGGTAACGATAAGCTGATCAAGCAGGGCGATATTGTCAAGCGTACGGGCGCCATTGTCGATGTCCCCGTCGGTGATGAGCTGCTTGGACGTGTTGTTGATGCCCTGGGCAATGCCATCGATGGCAAGGGTGCTCTGAAGACCAAGGATCGTTTCCGTGTCGGCATCAAGGCCCCAGGCATCATTCCCCGTGTCTCGGTGCGCGAGCCCATGCAGACTGGCATCAAGGCCGTCGATTCGCTGGTGCCCATCGGTCGTGGTCAGCGTGAGTTGATCATCGGCGACAGACAGACTGGGTAAGGAAAGATAATCGATATATGTGCATGTTATGCAGAGTTATTATTTTGTCGGCTCCTCGCCTTTTACATATTTTAACTAACAATGCCCAATTGCAGCAAGACTGCTCTGGCCATTGATACCATCATCAACCAGAAGCGTTTCAACGATGCCCAGGATGAGTCGAAGAAGCTGTACTGTATCTACGTTGCCATTGGCCAGAAGCGTTCCACAGTCGCCCAGATCGTGAAGCGTCTGACCGATTCGGGTGCCATGGACTACTCGGTTATTGTGTCGGCCACCGCCTCCGATGCCGCACCTCTGCAGTATTTGGCTCCCTATTCTGGTTGCGCCATGGGTGAATACTTCCGCGACAAGGGCAAGCATGCCCTGATCATCTACGATGATTTGTCTAAGCAGGCCGTGGCCTATCGTCAGATGTCCCTGCTGCTGCGTCGTCCCCCCGGTCGTGAGGCCTACCCCGGTGATGTGTTCTATCTGCATTCGCGTCTGTTGGAGCGTGCCGCCAAGATGTCCCCGGCAATGGGTGGTGGTTCGTTGACCGCTCTGCCCGTGATTGAGACTCAGGCTGGTGATGTGTCCGCCTACATTCCGACCAACGTCATCTCGATCACTGACGGCCAGATCTTCTTGGAGACCGAGCTCTTCTACAAGGGCATCCGGCCCGCCATTAACGTCGGTCTCTCCGTCTCCCGTGTGGGTTCCGCTGCCCAGACCAAGGCCATGAAACAGGTCGCCGGCTCCATGAAGCTGGAGTTGGCCCAGTATCGTGAGGTCGCCGCCTTTGCCCAGTTCGGTTCCGATCTGGATGCTGCTACCCAGCAGCTGTTGAACCGTGGTGTGCGCCTAACCGAGCTCCTCAAGCAGGGCCAGTATGTGCCCATGGCCATTGAGGATCAGGTAAGAAATCCATTTAATTTGTAGTGTCAACGATTTGCTAACTTCCCACGTCTCACCTCTATTTAGGTTGCTGTCATTTACTGCGGTGTGCGCGGTCATTTGGACAAGATGGATCCCGCCAAGATCACCAAGTTCGAGAAGGAATTCTTGCAGCACATCAAGACCTCCGAGCAGGGTCTGCTCGACTCCATTGCCAAGGAGGGACAAATCTCGCCGGCAGTCGATGCCAAGCTGAAGGACATTGTCACCAAATTCATGTCCACCTTCCAGGGTTAAACAGCAACAGCAGCAATAGTCGCGTGCAGTTTTATCGTCGATATCCAGGCAGAGAACTTATCTTGCAAGCAAATAATTAATTTTATGTCTAAGCCGAAATTCACGTTATTCAAACTAATTAAAAATGCTGCCAAACTGTGCGCGCAGATGATAAACACCAACAGCAACAACAACAACAAAGCGAATATCATCTAAATGAGAATGAAAAAAAAAACACAACTTACACCATAAGAAAATACAGACAAAAAAATATTATAAAACTAAATGAAACCAACCTTTGCGCATTCATGTTTTCCTTTGCTGCGTGATTCCCGTCATGTCCTTTGCCCACACAACACCATTGGAGAGAGACGAGAGAGAGAGCGGGACAGACGTGAGACACGCAGCCGGGGAGCAAACTTCGAATTTCAGCATTAGCCCACGATCGTCAATGAAATGAAAACTGAAAAAGCCTCTCCTGTTGTTCTAGCTATAATAAATATAATCAATATTTGAAATATTGTAATCGAGCATAATAGTCGAAATACCGTTTGTGGATGATTGTGAAACGATGAGAATAAAAACGATACTAAATTATACTCTTGAATTATCTGTGGCATTTTGTCAATATTTCATTTATATGCAACATTTTCCAAAATCTAATCAGCTCTAAATTATATCTAATGTGGATGCTTTTCTGGTTTACGATGACTAAAGCTAAAATGCCCAACTTGTTGAATATAACTCGAATACAACTCGAAGTAAATAGAAAAGGTTGGGCAGAAACTGAGTTTGGCAAACGCATCTCGATTATTGGAAAACTAAATTTTCCCATATTTTCTGCATTATACGGTTGCATATTGAATTAAACTCGACTATATTGTTTTTCAATTTAGGTACATATAAATCCAGTTAAGTTAGACAATTTATTATTGATTTTACGTCCTTATCAGGATAATTCAGTTGCAGATTGAACTCAGTGCAATTAGAAAATTATTCAATTCTCTAGACAATTTATTACTCATTTATTCATAAGTTTTCGACTACTAGTTTTTCATTTTAAATCATAAAACTTAAAAAAAAAATTAACTAATTTTCCATAAAAAGAAATGCTCTCGGAGAATAGCTGCTAGTAAGCAACTAATTAAAATCCTGTCATAGGCAGACAGATAGGCTGACAGCCAGGATGTCCTTCCGACTAATCTGTGCAATGTTCCTCTCTCAGCTGATCCGTCGTTCTTCTCACAACCTTCCGCAGTGACCTTGCAGCCCCTCAGCGGGTAGCGGATCTCTGGCTGCTACCTGACTGACTGACTGACTGGCCGTCGACTGTCAGGATAACAGCAGCAACTTAATAGCGGCTTCACGCTCTGCATATTTCGTTAACAGTCACACAGAAAAAGGCGCAAGGGACCCGAAAAATGCTGCCAACACACGAGCACAAATCTGTATTTGTGTGTGTGTGTGTGTGTGTGCGCGCTGCTGGCAGGACACAAAGGCATTTTGTAGACAGCGAAACTGGCTTCAGGCAGGAGCAAGAAAAATTACTGCGATTTTCCAGTAGGCCTCGGCTTGTGTGTGCGTGTATCTGTGTGTGTGTGTGCTCCCTGCTGGCTGGCTGCTTTCTTTTTATTGCATTTGTTTGCTCGTAAAAGTGTCGAAATTAATGAGAGCCATAAAACCGTCAAACTTAAATTTCGACCAGGCGCACAGCGGCCCCAGCAAGCAGAGCGAAAAAGTCGCCAGTTTGTCGGCAGTCGAGCTCGCAGCACTCACACATAGACAAACGCACGCATACGTCACACACACAGGCAGACACTGCTACTCACACACGCACAGGCACAGACACGTGCGCGTGCAGAAGCGACAACGTCGACGACGACGTCGAACCAAATGCTATCGAGAAAGAAACAAGAACAGAAATTGTACACACACACGCACACACACACACATATGCTCATGCAGCCAATGAAGCTGAACATAAACGCATAAGGGAGGCAAAAACTGACCTGCGATCAAAAACAAGAGACAAAAGCAAAGGCAAAGCAAACCAAAGACTCAATGCCCAGTTTTGTTCCTTTGTACGATTTTTAGCTGTTTGTAGATAAGGGGATATATTTTTGGTTGTTTCTCTTGCCCTCTTTTCTCACATTCCGGTTTTCAACTTTCTCACAGACTTCAGCATCAGCTGCGCGATTCTGAAATATGCCGCTCAAAAAAATAAAAAAGAATGAACTTTATTTGCAATATTTATTTTTATGCACATTTGTTTGTTGATAATTGTGGTAAACAAAGTATTATTACATAAGACAATTAAATTAGCTGCAAATGAAATTGAGAAGAGCCAAGGTAAAATTGTTTAATTTTTTAAATATATAATTACGTAGAGCACAATTTATAAAACTTATTACAATAATAATAATAAGCATAAGCTATGGCAAATATTTGCCTAATTTTTGTGGTTTTTTTTTTTAATTTTTATTAAATTGGGGAAAGTAGTAGTAACTTACTTAAAGAGGCAACGCCGATATGTTCAGCCAGCAAATGCGCTCGTTGCTCATTGTTTAGCTCCTCGGTGCTCTCTGCGTCCTCACAACCACATCTCATCTCATCTCATCTCAATTTAATAAAATTACATACATATATAGACGGACATATATAGATGCAGTAAATAAAATGTTTTTGTCTGATTCAAAAACAACAAGCTCGCATTAAATTGTCGAGCAAGCGTTTAGGTCGGGGATGATCGCCCCGAAGAAAAAATAGAGACGCGTACATAGGACAATATTATATGCATACATCATAAATGATGATTATTGTAAACACTTAACCAAAGAAATTAAACGAAAAAGGAAACTACACAAATTTAAATAGAAAACAAATTGAACTAAACTTAAAATTGCAGCCCAGAACTGAAAACTGCGTGCGCTAAAAGTCATGTGATGGATTATCACCATCTTCTGCTCTCTCTTTACCCCATTCTACTTCTTGCCTATAATCGAATCCATGAGCGGACTACGCAGCTCTGTGCTCAATGCGATCTTGTGGAACTTGTTTGTCTGATACTTGTTGAAAATTGCCTTCAGTTTGGCAGTGTGCGCATCGCGTGCCAGTTTCGCAATCTGCCGCGTAATCGGGCGCAAATGGGTAGCGGTGTATCTCGAGTAGTGCACCAGCGTCGGTGTCCAGTGCCTGTCATTGAAGCCTGTCGGAACACGAGCATTGCCATTGAGCAAATGTAGCGACAAAAACAGCGAAGCAGCCGCAATCTGTAAAATGAAAACAAATTACAACATATTTTAAATATGTACTTGGAATAACACCCACCTCGGAGGGCTTATAGCTGGCCAGATTGTAGTCGAGGGTGGCCAGTTCCAAAAAGTACTTGGACATGGCATGATGACGATCATCAGCGCTGGCTGCCTTCGAGTAGCGCCTCAGAAAATGGATGGGCAATGGACGCGACAAATTGTGATCGATCGCCTTGAGTATGAGCAGCTCCATTTTCTGTATCTCGTGGGCCGTATACGTGTCATCCGTAATGTAGACAAAGTCACACATGGCCGGAGGAAAGAGTTCCTCATATTTGGTGGCTATGAACAGCGCGGAGACGCCGACCAGCTGCAGATTCTTGCGTTTTGTGTCGTTCACTTCCTGCAGATAGCGATCGATAATGGCGACGGCCAAGTAGAAGGTCTCCGCTGTCAAATGGAACTGCAAATGCACCTCGTTGATCCAATCAATGAGGATGGCACGCATCTTATACGACACCTCCGACTGATCTTCCAAGTGATCTGAGTAGATGGGCTGCTGCTCTTCCACCTCATACAGATAGTCGTAAATATCGTTCACGTATTCAGAGACCAAAATCAGATTCCCCCGATCACCCGCATCTATGTCCTCCACATCAGCCAGCCGACGACTGGACTGGGCCACTGTTGTTGTTTTTGCTGCAGCTGCTGCTGCCTGTGGAACGTTGTTGCGCAACTTTGGCAGCCTAGCCAAGTCAACTGTTTCCTTTCTCAGCTGAACGGGAGCGTTAGTCTCCTTCTTGAGCTGTGCACGTGGCAGCAACACTTCTTTCTTGGCTGCAGCTGCAGCTGCAACTGGAGCTGGAGCCACATTCGGCTTGGTCAAGGCGGCGCGCAGCTTGGTCAGCGATTTGCGCGACAAGTTGCTGTCCTCGCGACGCAGCGTGTTGCCACCGTTACCCGCCTTTTCCCCATCGGCAGTGGTCTTTTGTTTGGATGCTACTGCTGCTGCAACTGTACGTTGGATTGGATGGGATGTGGTGACAGGAGGATTGGTGGAGGAGGTGTGCTTGTGGCCCAGGGTTTTCAACTTACACTTGCTGTTCGCAGTATCGGCGACCAATTTTGCATTGGCCATTGTCGTTATTGTTGTTGCTAATCGGCCAGCAGCACCAGTTGCGCCAATGGCTCCAGTACGCATCGAATTGGAGCGCAGCAGCGGCATACCTGCTTTTGCTGCTCCATTTGCTGTGCCCAGCGGCTGCTTCTTCCAGTGTGTGTCCACACGAGCCTTGGTCGTCAGCTTTGCATCTTTCAGTCTGCGACAATGAAGGCAACATTTATTTAAAAAGCTTATATTTTATAATATAAACCAAAAAAGGCAGACAATAATTTATAACGCACTGCAAACAACATGCATTTAAAAAGCTTATTTTTTTTTAAACCGAAGAAAGTGTTTATAAAAACCGAAGGAAGCATTTTTTGTATATATGCCAAAGAATATTATTTTTTTTAATAAACTGAATATAGATACATGCACGTAAAAGGCAAAAGTATAAAAAAAATTAAGGTTTTTTTTTATATCGAAAGAAGCATTTAAAAAGTTTCTTTTTATTTAAGCCGAAGTAATTAACATTCATTTAAAGAGCTCTACTACAATACAGTTAACTATTCTTTCATATTTTTTTTTTATAAGTCAATACTCCACTCGTAATATATAGACTTAACTTATTTCATATTTCTCTCTTTTTCCCTTGTCTAACTGTGAACTTACTCTTTGTGGGCCACATCTTTGGTGGTTATTTCACGAGCTAATCCCCGATTCTGTATGTCGCCAAGTGCGGCACGTTTTGTGGCTCCCTCATTTGAAGGCACTGTCAGCTTTTTCACGTGGACCTGGTTGAATTTCTCTTGTGCATTCTGCGAATGATACAAAAAAAAAAAGAAAGAAAATCAAACGGGGGGATCAATGCACTGAGACAGACGGCCATTTTGAATGCAAAGAGGAGTGCAATTAGCGGTAAATACACCGCAAGATAGCTCCAAGGAGAAAAAGAAAAAGTTGAAAAAGGCGCCAAGCGCATTTACCGCTGCTGCTGCAATAGTATCCGCACCAACAGAAAGATCGGCATTTTTTTTTTTTTTTACCATTCTCTTTCTCCGCAATGGCGTCGGCGTCGCTGTGAACGCATTAAATTTGCTGCTGCTGCTGAGTTTGATGAAAACCAATTTAATGTGTTATTGCGACAATTCTTACCTCGTCCATAATCACTTTAATGTTTGTTGCCGCCATTTTGATAGTTTTGCTTTATTTTTAACACAAATAAATATATTATACAATTTCTTTTTGGAATGGAATTTATTTTTTTTCTTGAGCGTGTCGCTTGAACGCAAAAATAAAATGAGATTTTTTGATAATTTGTTGTAGCTAGTTTACAGATTGCACAAATATAGTTTTCGAACGTATTTATCAACGATTGCTGCTTTAGTCAGAATTTTTGTTTGAGTCTTGCGAACTCTGCGCACGATGCGATCGCAAGCCGCTGCCGTTTATATTTGAAAAGCACGCCGTGTTGAAAATAATGTGCCCAAATTGAGCAACGTAGAAAAAGCGCTAAATAGTGTGACCACAAATGCAACTATAATCTGCACAAACGATTATTTTGCCAGCAACCCTGCATTGCCATAGCGGAAATATAGCAATAAGCTTCTGTATGCGATTAAAGAGTGCTGTCCATAAAATTAGTTTGAATTTGAAAAACGTTAAGCATTTCAATTAAAATTTTATCGCGCTTTGAAAATGATAGAAGTTAAAGTTTTTTTTTTATTATAATTTATAGTTTCTTTTCAGCGTACTGCAATGTAAATGTGGCATGGGGGCTACTATTAGCTGGCGTATCATTGTCTCTGGCAGTGATTGCATCAATTAAAAGTTGATCATATCAATTGGCTGTCATTTTCCAGCTTGATGGAAAATGTAGTTTTTAACAATTTAGCGCTCGTTTTGCATTTCGCATTTGCATTGCTGATTTAAGATTTCCTTCACAATGCACTTAGTGTTTTTCTTCTTCTTCTTAAACGGCAAACGGAAATGCAGCATAATTCTTACAATGCTTTTTTTCAACTCGACTGTGATGATCAGTGTCAAGTTTTCGTTCTCCTCCCCCCACAATCATTTCCAGGCACTTGACCACAAGCACAAGAATAACTGCAAAAGAAGAAGAACAGCAATTGGCATCTGCACTTTTTGCTAATTTTTCGGCTACTTTAACGGTTTACGTTGCCATTCCATTGTTCCTTTCCGTCCGACGCTGACTGCCTAATTAGCATATGCTGTTTATGCTTTGTGGCTCCATCTAAGGCCTCTAAGGCCTCAACAACGACGACGACGGCGCTCACGAGACGGAGAGAGAGAGAGCGCGTGAGAGCCGATCGTGTGCCTCGCGGCTTGAATAAAGTTATCCGTTGTCGAGATTTTTTCGTCATTCGCGAATGTGCCGCTGCCGTGAAACGATCTCGTTTTCTCGTTGCTCTGTTTGGCAGTTCGCGCGCGGACGATTCAAATTGTATTCAATTTATCTGGTTCTTGGGTCTGCTTAATTAGTGCCAAAGCAGTTGGAAAATCGACATAGCTGACCTCTAAAAAATAAATCTAACAAAAAAGGTCTGCTCGCAATGTGATTTATATATCGTTTTATATATTTCGGCTAAAGTGTAATAAAAATCATTTAAATTGTGTACTCCTAAAATGTTATGCTTGAGAGCGGCCGTTGATTTGTGTGTCTGCGCGTTTAAATCTAAAATAAATGCGCATAAATATTTAAACAAAAGCAAGCATTATTAATGCATAGCAGAACAACGCGTTTGTTTTATTTTGCGAATATTTAATTGGATCTTGTTATCACTGTTCTCTGGCGCCATTTGAACTCATATTATGTGTGGCCAATTAAAAGGTTAACAGATGTGCAATTTTGAAATCGATATCACAAAGAACTCAAGCAACGAACTTGCGCTCTAAAATTTGGGTTTTAAATGAAATCAAAAAATAAAAAAGTGGCACGCTAGAAAAAGTAAAGCAAATCGCTGCAACAGCAAAAACAACAACAACAACAGTAGCGGCAACTGCAATTAATTAGTGCATAAACAGTTAAAGTAGCTGCCGCAGCAAAAGACGTCGACGTCGTCGTTGGCGTCGGCAGCGCTGCGTGCATTCACTTTTCTCTCTGCCCGGCTGCTTCTGCTGCAATCGAAAAATACAAAAAAATTGAAGTGAAATACATTTAAACATGTCTTTATTATTTTTGTCTGTTTGCAGAAAATGTAATACAAGTAAAAATTATGACGCAAATACGCAAGTCAAATTAGCTTGTGCAGCAGAATAATATTAATACTAATACCAACATAAATTTTGCAACCAATGCAATTTGTTCGCATGGTAGTTGCAATAACAAAGCACCGCTTGAGCAATCAACAAATGTAAATTGTAATTTTACAAGACACAAACACAATTTGCTTAATTGCTGTCAACTCCAAGAGCGTCGTTATGTCTGCGATTGAAGCTAATCAGCATCAGCCCCAGAGTTATCGCTATCGTCGTCGTCATCGCTTGTTCTTAATTGTCTTGGCTGCATTGTGGCTGGACACACTGGTTGCTGAATCTGCTGCTGAGTTCGACGCGGACGTCGACGCCAGCGGAGTTCACATTGAACTGCGACGCAGGAGGAGCGTCAGCTGGAATGGCATTGAGGTAATTCGAGATATTTGATTGCAATTGCAAACCATTAATTTATTAATGGCATTTGTCACATGGCCAAATGCTAAATGGGAACATTAATAATATTCTGTTGTGTCATAACTCCCAAGCAACAAGAATCAGATTTTTTTTTTATTGGATAGATATCTTTAGTCAATGCTAAATATGCAAGCGCACGATTCATGATTCATAAGGAAAAATAAGTTTTTTATTTTTTCTTGTATCAAGCAATCAAGGAAAAAAGCAAAGTAAGCTAAATATGAAAACAGGTGATTCGATAAGAAAAGTCAGGCGAGGCAGTAAATTAATTTTTACATCATGTGAAACGTGAGGCGTTTAATGACCCCTCCGCACTCTTCATATATAAATATATTTTTTAAATTGGACGCCAACTTGGCCATGTAATGAGCTTAACATCATTTGCAGCAAAACAAATAAAATCTTTTGTCGAACAAGTCGGCTGCATGTCAAATTACATGATTTTATGGGGCGACTCGGCGTTCTCAGAAGACTTCCTCAGACTCAGACAAGCGATAGCAAATATTTTCAACCAAGAAGACGTCCAACCGTCTCCAACAAGTCCGACAAACGTTGCAGCTAGCGAGGGTTGCATCTACGAATAATATTTAAATGCCAAATCAAAAGTAAGCGATTTTCGATCAAAAATTACAAATAATATTTGATTGGTTTGATTACCATTGATTTTGAATTATGGAAGCTCAAAGTTAGGACAATTGTTTAAAAAAAATAATAATTTACATAAACTAAATTATAATTATTATTATTATTGGAGTTTAATGCATTGCGATTTACTGAACTATTTTGCCAATTCAGAGCCCATATCGCTTCCAACAACATTTATTCTCGGATTTCTACTTCCTCGGAGCTAACAACATTGTTTCCCAAGAATATATACATATTCTCCTGGCTATCTGCTAAAATTGTTAACAATTGCTTAAAATTGTTGTAATATTCTTTCAATTCATAAAATTAAATAACTTTGAATCTATGGTACTTTTGGAGCCACCCTCGTGGGTTGCTTTAATGGCAAACTGTCGGAATGCATCGCGCGATGTGTCAGGCGAAGAAAAACTAGCGTCAGCAGCTGCGCCAAGAAGTGTGGCTCCACTTTTTGGCAGCTGCGAAATTTACAGCTGAGCGCTTCGGGGGCATTCGTCAAGTTATTGACCCAACTCGCAATTTGTTGGGAATACTTACACCTACACACGCTCACACTCACACTCACAAACACACATATACACATACACACGCAGCTGAGAACCTTTAGTTGCTTACACGGGAAGATTGTCGGTTCCGCCATTGTTAAGCGAGATTCGTTTACATTACTCACTTCTTGGACTGGCAATTGGGCTCACTTACGCCTTGCCGACCATTTGCTGTGACTTAATTTTAACTGTGTGTCGCTGATTTTCTTTGTTATGCCAATTTTTTGTTGTTTTGTTTTTGCCTCTTTTGGTATCCACGGGTCACGCAAAATTTCATCACATAATCGCGCAGAGAGTCGGGTTACCAACGAGTGCGAATGTTGTTGCATGCGTTTTCCACTTCCATTTCCACACTTGTTGGTTTTATGTGTTTGGTTGCTGTTGCTGGCAAGCTTTTCCGGCACTCGATGTTGGCTGATGGACCCGGCCTTTTTGTGCCGTTGTCGTTGCCCTTGCCGTCAATTAGTGTCGTTTTATCGAACATTGTCTGAATGCACTCACACAAGGGTAATGAGTGAATTAGTGGATGAGTGATTGAATGACTGAATGGATGTATGGAGTTCTGGGTGTCCAGGTCATGAATTTGACTACATTTCACAGAAAGCTTGGCAGAATAAAATGAGTCAGTTGGTGATCGAAAAGCTATCGAATATTGAACGATAATACCAGTCATTTACAAGAAGTGTACACTATATTTATTAAATAGTGTTTAACATTAAGATTGTCAGAATAAAAGGATATACTTTTTGATTGAAAATCTATCGAGGAATTATCGAATAGTTGATGTGTACACGTCACTTACATATAGGCAGTGTTTAAAAATAAGATTATAAAATTAAGTGAATCATTTGTTGATCGAACAGTTTTTCGATGTATTTCCTATATGCAGTGCCGAAAAAACACTTGCTCAACTCCTACGTACATTTATCGAAATGTTATCGATTTTATGACCCAAAAATTTTTATTTGAAATAAATTTGCTTATCGGACATTTATCGATTGGTAACCTTATTTCAATATTGTCACTTTGAGTGCTTTAAAATTAAACTTACAAGCACTTGCTCAATTCTTATCGTAAATGTATCGAAATATTATCGATTTTCTTATAGATAAATTGTGATTTAAAAGACAAATATGCTGTGCTTATGAGAAATCTGTTAAATTACACTTATTTTCTTATTCAGAATGTTAAACATCGATAATCGCTCAGCATTCTTTAATTGTGCAAATCGAAAAGTTCATTGCCACGCCCATTTTCGGCAGCATTGTTTTGTTTACCATACCAAAACGCCCACAGCAATTTGTGAACACCTTCGGTAGCGGGGATGGGTCGAGAGGGGGGCGGGGAGTAACCGCCCATTTGAGCCAAGTGAAGCGGTCTTCACGCATCGCTGCCCATCGACGCGCTTTTCCAAAATGTAACAACAAATTAAATTAAATAATAGCACAAACGGGCACACGCACAGCCTCAATAGTAAGATTCGTAGCTGCTGGCCGATAAACGATGGCGATAACCGATATACGATATGCCTTAGTTGCAGCTTGTGGTTATTTTATATGCCACTTCCCATTGACCTGCACTATTTTTGTTGACTGTGCTGCAGAAAACGTAACGGAAAACTACAACTTAATGGGGATTTTCCTAAACTAATTTTCTATTGTTGCGTGTAGTGAAAGTGTTTTTATTTGGTATTTGGTTTCTTGGCGTTTTAAAACAACCCTTTTGCTCTTTTACGCTTTGCTGAACTGCGCTCGTTATACGATTTAAACATCAAGTTTGCATACAATTTAAAGCAGCACATCTCCCGCCTCCCTTTCACTTGCAGCTGGACGAGAACGCTCTGCTGGAGCAGCTGGCTGGCCACGAGCGATCTTTAATCTTCGGCACGGCACCAGGTAAGTTCTTGGCGTGCAACGGATCGGAAAGATTATTTTCGGCTGACATAAGCTAACCCACATATCTGTGTTGTATACAGTGAAAGCTCCCCTCAATTCTAGACAGATATCGAAGAACGAATCCAATTCAAAGAGTGAAGCGCATCTAAGTTTTCGTTCATCATAATTATAAGTATATATATATGTGTGTCAGTGTTGAATGATAATTAATGTATACAAACTATTGACTATATTAAATTTGGTGCCCACAGATTTGATTATATTACTTCCCTGGCTATCCTTAAATATTTTCCTGCTATAAATATATAATATTGGAAATGGAATCCAAGAGTTTGTGCTCATTTCGAAGTATGTCAGGGTTAATAAATAATTAATGTTTACAAACTATGTACATTTCAAATTATATCAATTATATCTTTTGCTGTCCATAAATGTTTGCTTGTTGTACAAATAAATTGTCGAGGAATGAATTAAATTCAAAGAAAATAGGGAAAAAGAGTAAGTTGATTAGTGTTTTTTTTTTAAATTCCATTTCTAAGTATGTCAGTGTTAAATGATGAGAAAATTGTACAAACTAATTTAAGATTTTAAGTATTTCAGCATTAAACGGAATGGTAGTTGAAAGTACGTAATTTTCCTTGTTGACCTTAAATGTTCGCTTGCTGTTGGTGGCACAAGGAACGATTTTCCGATAAGGCAAAAGTTCGCCCAAAGCAGCTTTCCGTTTAAAAGGACTGTTGTTTTAAAGTAATTCACTGTAATTCAAGTTTGGATCGCAAATCAATGCCAAATGCTGACAGGCAATTGAGGCAACATGTTATTACCAGGAATGCAAGATGGCCAGAGGGCAGCCGGGAGAGTGGGAGAGGGAGTGGGAGGTGGGCGTTTAAATGTGCGCAATTTGTTGCTGCTTGGCCGGAATATAATTATTATGATTTTCGATTCATGGAATGCACATTTGGCATTCGTTAATATTGTTTTGACCTGTTCGCTTGTTTACCTCGCAGCGCCCGAATTCAAATTGGTGCAGCTGGAACGACGCAGTTTAGCGCAGCAGGAGCAGCAACAGCGTCGACGTCGCAGTGCGGCACAAGGTAAGTGTAAATGCATGCCACAGAGAACACACACACACACACACACATAGCGCACACTCACTCATACACACACACAGAGAGAGCTCGTGCTGCTCCAGTTGCTTCTGCTGGCGGTCATTATGCGAATAGTGTTAATTAATTCAAATGCATTTGGCAGCCGGCACTGTTGAGGCTGAACTGAAGCTGAAGCTGCTGCAAGCGCCGCAACTGATCGACGATGCCTTCATCTTTATACGCCGCAATGCGAATAGCACGCAGTTTGTGGAGCATTCGCCGCAACTGTTGCAGCGACTGGAGCGCTGCATCTATCGGAGTCCATGGGCGGCCCTCGACTTGTGCGATGCTCAAAGCGTGGTGAGTTAATGTTCTCCCCCTATAATCTGTACTGCTGAGGAAGGGAAAGTGGAGGAGGAGCTGGAGGAGGAGTTAGAGAAGGATTTGGAAGAGGAGGTGGAGGATGAGATGGAGGTGCTGTTGAAAGAAAAAACAGAATGCAACCTGTTCTTTAAGAAGGATCTCCACAATTGACAGAACAACCATGTTCCGTTCTCACCGTTTCAAATTCTATGTGCAATGAGAAGGAAAAGGAGGGGATGAGCTACAGTTAGAAATGTTGTGATTCAGCCAAATTCAGTTGTCATCATTTCATTTTCTACTTGTAGCATTCTATGTTTCATTCCCAATACATTTGCTATTATGCGTTCCATTCTAACTGTTCCTTGCTTAATTTATGTTCTTGCTTGCAATATTACAAATCTAATTCGGCTGTTTCAACTATTTGCAATAGGCTTATATTCCTCTTCGTCTGTTTCATTTCCATTTCCACTGTTTAATTTTCCATTTCCACTGTTCCATTTGCCATTTTCACTAGTCTAGTTCTGTATTACAACAGAGTATTTATTCTAAGACGAAGACTGACTTCAGCCATACATATTTATTAATCGCAACTTGTCGGCACCTTTGCAGCGCGGCGTTTTCCAGCAGAATGCAAGCAATTTTGTCATCCAACCGCTGCCGGCTCGCTTTGGGGCTGCCACCCATGTGCTCTACCAGGCACGCTTAGATAAGAGCTTGAACAGCAGCGGCAGTCAGACGACACCGTTAGACAGTCAGCTGCAGTTTGAGCCCGATGCCGCCGAATTCAACGAACCGCAGCAGCAGCAGCAACAACTTCAACAACAACAACAACAACAACAACGACAACAACAAGAGTCGCAACAACGCCAGCAGCTGCGTCGCAAATTGCAATCACAGCTGCGACTGCGCTTTCAGCCGCGTCATCATCATCATCATCATCACCACCAGCAGCAGCGTCAACATCATCATCATCATGACACTGGCATTGCCAGCGATGACTCTGCAACACCGCGTCTTAGGCGGCACATTGCCAGCGGTGGAGGAGGAGGAGGAGGAGTCGCATCACGCCGCTGGACGGTGCCACATGAGCTGCACATTGAGACAGCAATATTTGTGGATAGTGATCTGTATCGGCACATGGAGAAGAACTATCCCAAGGATACGGAGAGTCAGCTGATACGCTTCGTCCTGGCCATGATCAATGGGGTGCAGCTGCTGTACCATCATCCCACGCTCGGCAGACGTATCAACTTTGTGCTCAAGCGGCTGGAGATCTTTCGCAAGGATCCGCCAGAGTTGCGACGCTCGAGCGATATTGACAACTATTTGAGCAACTTTTGCCAGTGGCAGAAGAGCCTAAATCCCGCCTCGGATGCGGATAGTTTGCACTATGATCATGCTGTGATCTTGACGGGCCTGGATCTGTATGTGCTGGCCAAGAATGGGAAGGTGATTAGCCAAGTGGTGGGTCTGGCACCAGTGGGCGGCATGTGCACGCCCACTTCCTCCTGCACCATCAACGAGGGCAAGCACTTCGAGAGTGTCTTTGTTGTTGCCCATGAAATTGGACACAAGTCAGTTTTGAATGCCTTTTTGAATTTTTATTTAGAAATTTTTCATTTAATAATTTATTGTATTTAGTTTGGGAATGCGTCACGATACGAAGGACAACAGTTGCGATCCCAGTCTGCACATCATGTCGCCCACTTTGGGTAGTGGGAAGATCACCTGGTCGAAGTGTTCCCGCACCTACTTGGATGAGTTCCTGGCGTCAGTAAACCAATCTACTCGTCACTCACTGCAAATCTTGAACTTTAGTTAACTTATTAAATTGCAGTCAGTCGCAGGCCGAGTGCCTCTTCGATCGGGGACAGTTCAAGGCGCATCTGGACCACTCGGCAGAGGGCATGTTGCCCGGCGAGCGCTTCGATGCCAACCAGCAGTGCATGCTGAAGTACGGTCGCAATGCGATCCGTGCGCATAGCCAGAGCAAGTCGGAGATCTGCCACGATTTGCACTGTCAGCAGGAGAGACTCACATGGACTTCGCACCCGGCACTGGAGGGCACTGAGTGCGGCGACAGCATGGTAAATAGATTTAATTAAATAGCAATCTCCAAAGGGTATCTTCAATTCTCAGACTATCGAGTCTAGCATTTTGAGTTGGTAAACTTATTAATTTGTTGGCTTTTACAGTGGTGCCGCGGTGGCTATTGCAAGCTGCGACCCACGCAGGAGACGGCCATGAGTTCGCTGAAGCAGCTCAGTGGGTACTCGAAGCCCAGCTATGAGAAGAGCAGCGCCAGCATAGCGGACTCCAGCAAGATGGTGGGTCAACTGCTGCACGAGTACAAGACCAGTGGCAATGAGTTAGCTGCAGTCAGCAACTGGAGCGACTGGGGCGGTTGGGGCGAGGCCAGTGACTGTGACTCCGGCTGCCTCTACGGCCCCTCGAATCGGTTGCGTGAGGGCAGCACAGGACTGCGCATCTACAGTCGCAGCTGCCGGAACTATCGCCAGCGTTGCATGGGCCGGGATCGCAAGTTTGAGACGTGCATTGCCAAGCAGTGCTACAGTGTGCCCCTGCAGACAATCGCGGACTTTGCCACACAGGTGTGCAAGCAGGCGCGCAAGTCCGACAGCGAACTGACCGGAGAGGGGCAGCAGATAAGCGCCTCCATTGGTGAGTCTCTGATTAGCACTTCAATTATTTAACAATGCTGAACACTC